>OY757023.1:8272811-8969398 GCA_963580285.1 Lucinisca nassula | reverse complement strand
TCTGTCTGTTCAAACTCATATAACTCAGGATAAAATATGAATGTGTCTTTCGGTGATTATATAAAGTCGTTAGAAACATTTATCGAAAATAAAACAAACAGTGGTGAAAAGATTTCAAAAGAGGATTTTACTGTGATGTCTGAAATGTAATAAAGGTACTACAGCAAAATATCAAATCTGTGATAAGTGTGGTGGAAAGAATTTTAGAGAAAAACAGAGATATTTTAACTCTATAAAACCTTTTAAGCAGGAAATTGCAAGATTGAGTATGATAGAGTGTTGAGGATGATTCAGGTGTTATTGAGAGGGCGATAATTTAATTTTTTTATGCTCAAATTGGTGATATATTCATTGTCCGTGCTAACGGACAACGAATATGTCGCCGTACCCCCACTATCTATATATATTCTTCTAAAGTTTATTATAGCTATTTTTTGTTAGTTTGTTTGTACACCCGTTTGTTGCATCAGGAGAAACACTGACTTCATTTGCCCTCAATGTGCAGCCTGAAATAACCAGCTTTTGGTGATATTGGCAAGAGTTTGTATTATAATAAGTATGTGTGTACTGTGTCAAGTACTTATCCTTATAACTGGTGTCAGCTTTCAGAGACTTTATTGAAAACTGAACTGTAAATTAATTCATTTTTAATGTTAATGCATTCAGTTGCCTGCACAACTGCCTATTCAAATAATTTTGCAAAGAAATTCTCTATATTGTTTTTCAAAGTAACACTTGTCAGTCAATATTGTCTGTAAAAAAGTTATGCATAAGTATTGGCCACTAACTGTACTAAGGGAGCTCCTGCTTTGCTATGACGTCATGATAACAACACGTGACAATAACTTGAGAGACAATCCAAATGTTTTAAGGTCAAGGTAAGCTATGTTTATTTCAAGATTTTGCACAGTAAAAGAGCAATGGAAATCTTAAGTCTTGAAAAATTGATTGGATATTAAATGGTAATAATATTAAAATTAGAAATATTTAGAATGATCAAAGAAGACAGTTGTTACTGTCACTAAAATTCTTAGCATGACGATAACTGGAGAAAACAGTATATCTGCATACACTGAGTCGGTCATACTTGGCCATTGCCTCAGTTGGGTGGTGCGCTAAATTTAGAATTTAAAAAAAAAAAAAAACTCACTGGATGAGTTCTTAAAACTATTTACAATCTGCTTTCAGAGGTGTACAAAAACGCACACCTCTGGGTCCATATCTATACCATGTGGGCATTGAACTCCTCCTCTGCCTCATTGAGGCGATTCTAACAAGTGCCCACAACATACGTTTTTATAGAGAAATAAGAAAAAAATTATTATCATTGTTTTAACCCATTTTGTACCGGAAATCACAAAATGGGTACCCTTGCAAACAGTGAAGGCCTGGATCAGATGCCGCAGAATGTGGTGTCTGATCAGGGCCTACACTGTCTGCAAAAAGTTCAGCCATTTTCCAAACAAATTTTGAAGAAAACACATCCTGACACCCCTAATTTTCGAAATGGACTCATGCTATATATAAGGAGGAAGATTCTATTTGGTACAAAAAGAGTTAAAGTAGAAGGCTGCATGGTCTTACAGCATATAAATGTTATTCTCAGTCACTGGAATGTTTTCTCTCTGTCTTTTACAGATGTCAGAACGTATGTTGTTTGGTGGAGCCTTTTCAGCGGTCCTTCCAGAAGAAGCCAAGGATTGCAGGTACAGCCAATCCTCTTTATACCAACTTTCAATTTAACAAAAAAAACTTTTATTTTATTTTTTGTGGTTTTATTTCACTCATATAGAGCAGATTGTTAAATTAAACAAATTTTATTGCCTTACAGAACAGCAAATGGGGTTATGCCACAGGCTCTACCAATATTAGTGACCGTCCTTCCCCTTCGTTAATCAGAGGTGGGTGAAAACGGGAGTACCCGGAGAAAAACCACGTAACCTTTCATTGTTAAGTTTGGTGTCTCAATTGTGACTTGAGCCAGGCTAGAGCCCACAGTAGTGAGAGACCTAATGATTAAGATTCAGCACTCTTATCCACCAGACCACTTAAACTCGTTGTAAATGACAATGTTGATTATTGCAGCAAATCCTTAGGTAGTAATGAGATGGATTAATGGGACTGATCAAGAATATTATGTTCAATATTCGCCCCCCGGCCATCAGGGCTTGGAGAAATAGATTTGGCTGCATGATACCTCCACACCGAGCTGAATCTGACCACACACAAGTATTGGTAAACCGCTAAGAAAGACTAAGCCTGCCCAGGCAAAGCGATGTGAGTCAGATCGTCCAGTGCATATAAGCCTTCTGCTTTCATTGGGCAGCAGGTCTTGAGATGTCATTTCACCTCAATGTCAGGTAAAAGTCCCACAAAATTGGAAGCAACATCTCGAAAATGACCTAGATAGTGTGGACAGGGATGTTTAACCCCAATTCAAACAAACAAAATCAAATATGTTCAATACTCCTAGAAACAAATGTTGTGGACATTCATTATAATTGCCTTTCCAATCACTTTTAGCCACTGCATCTGGTTAGCAAGTCTGTTTAATGAAATCCCCTCTTAACTCCACTTTATATAAAGAATAGTGGGGTTTATGGGGATATTCATCATTTTCCATATTTGTGCTCTAAAAAATAGATTGTTGGTACATGTTCTCCTAATGAGCACCCACAATCTATATTTGGACTAGAGCTTACGCTAACAATGCTATGAACAGTTAACCTTTTACCTTTACCACTCTCTACAACTAACTCATCAGACAACAAATTGTCGATATTTTTCTTATTTTCCCCAGAAAACAGGACTTGACATCTCATGCAAATATAGAAGCCCCTGTGGCGCAGTGGTTATGCTACTCGCCTTGTAAACCAGGGATCGCAGGATCGATCCCGGGCTTCTCCAGACTTTCGGATGAGTCTTTAAACCGAGGTCCCGTCTCCGTATGACCTTAGCTGTTGGTGGGACGTAAAACTAAAACTCACTCACTCACTCATGCAAATTATCTCCATAGGAAAAATATAGAAAGAATTCAAAATGTTGTCTGCTGCAAAAAAAAATACCCAGCATGCAGAGCGTTAAGCACAGATTATCAGATATTCCAAGGTCATTTCTGACTCTACCATAAGATAAGAAGTCATTACAAGGACATTCTTTATTTCTTGGTTTGTCATGTCATAAAAATCATATGACCACATGTGTAATAACACATTGATACTGGCGTGTAACGTCATGACGTTGTCTGTGACAACTCTATGATTTCTTTTTAACTTCTTCAGCGATAAAATCTGATTTAAAAATCATAGTACAATAAACTGAATCTTACACTCAGGGTCATTTCTTATGAAATTTATGAAATTCGTGATAAACAGAATCTTACACACATAGTCATTTCCTATGAAAGTTATTGTCCCCGCCTGTTCGAAGAAAAGCGAGGGGACATAGTATTCGGCTTTCCGTGATGCGTTGTGCGTGATTCTGAGCTTGTAGTAGGTACCTTGGAACGCAACTCCTCCTACACTTTTGAACCGATCCTTCTGAAATTTTATAGGTGTCTTTATCATGGTTTGAAGTTGTTCATGTGCTTTTTTCAGAATCCTTGAATTATTTTTATGCCCCCGCATCGTATGATGCCGGGGGCATATAGTTTTGAGGTTTTCCATATCGTCCATGGGTATGTGCGTACATGCGTCCGAATGTACGTCCTTCTGTACGAAAGTGTGTACGTACGTACGTAATCCTGTTAGACTTGGGTTAAGTTAAGGATTTTGGTCAGGGTAGAACTTGAGCTCATATTTTTCAAACCATGCAATTGATGTGGTTTATATTTAGTATGATGATAGATATGGGTCCACAGTTTTATCCAGCAATACCCTCACACCTACCCATGGTCTCAAGGTCAAGGTCACGGACTTAGAAATTTTTAATGTTTAACACTCAGGTTAAGGTTTTTGGTCAGGGTAGAACTTGAGCTCATATTTTTCAAACCATGCAATGGATGTGGTTTATATTTAGTATGATGATAGATATGGGACCAAAGTTTTATCCAGCAATACCCCCACACCTACCCATGGTCTCAAGGTCAAAGTCACAGACTTAGAAATTTTTAATGTTTAACATTCTGGTTTAGGTATTTGTACCACTTCGAACTTTAACTTTTAATTTTTGATTCAGTTGGTTCATATTTGGTTTACTGATAGATGCCGGTCCAAAGATTTATTCAGTAATACCCCCACCCATGCCTATCACTTCAAGGGCAAGGTCGCAGACATAGAAATTTTCAAAATTAAGTATATGTTTATAGCTTATATTTTCCAAACTCTATAATGGATTTGCTTCATATTCGGAATGACAATAATTGCGGGTCCAAAGTTTCATTGAGCCATACCCCACCCCCCCCCAACCCCTTAACTGAAGGTCAAGGTCACAGACATAGAAATTTTTTATATTATATTTTTTGAGAGCTCATATTTCTTGAACCATGTGATGGATTTGCTACATATTTGGAATAATGATAGATACATGTCAAAAGATTCATTCAGCCATAACCCCGCCCCTACCGCATGACCTTAAGGTGATGGGGGGGGGGGGTGAGGTAGGTCCCTGGGCGGGGGCATTTGTGTTGTATTGACACATTTCTATTTTTTTTTTTTCACATTTTTAACTTAGACTTTTTTTGCATGGTTCCGAATTCATAGTAGGTACCTTGTGAGCGCAACTCCTCCAACAGTTTTATACCGATCCTTCTGAAATTTTACAGGTGTCATCATGGTTTGAATTTGTGCATATGCTTTTTTCAGAATTGTTTAATTGATTTTTTTTTTCACTTTTTTTTCACATTTTTAGCTTAGACTTTTTTGCATGGTTCCAAATTCATAGTAGGTACCTTGAGACTTTTTTTGCATGGTCCCAAATAATAGTAGGTACCTTGTGAGTGCAACTCCTCCTATAGTTTTATACCGATCCTTCTGAAATTTTACAGGTGTCTTTATCATGGTTTGAATTTGTGCATATGCTTTTTTTTCAGAATTCTTTAATTAATTTTTCACGTTTTTTCACATTTTTAACTTAGACCGTTTTCATGCATCAATTCTATGAAAGAGTATAATGTAGTTGTTACCTTGTGAGCGCTACTCCTCCTACAGTTTAATACCAATCCATCCAAAACTTAACAGTTGCTTGAATTATGGTCTGAAGATATGCATGTGTTTTTACAGAATCTTAAAATAATTCTTTTCACTTTTTTTCACATTTTTAACTTAGAGTTTTTTATGTGCATCTATAATATGAAACTGGATATGTATTAGGTACATTGTGAGTGCAACTCCTCCTGCAGTTTAAAACCGATCCTTCAGAATATTTACATGTGTTTTGATCATGGTCTAAAAATGTGCATGTGCCTTTAAAGAATCCTTTAATTATTTTTTCACTTTCCGTGTTAAGTGATACAAATAGTTTCCTAGTTAACTTACTTATTTTTTAACAGCACAAATGAAAATAAGGTGGGGACATAGATTCTCTGTGGACTTTATTTGTTGAACTCGCCAAAGGCTTGTTTCATAAATTACATATGAAATGATAACTTGTGAAAGATCCTCTATTTATAATGCACACTTATCTTGAACTTTGTTTTGTCCCATTTCAGCACATTTCGTCAGATCCCTGACAACCAGGAAGTGTTTACACACCCACAGAGAGATCAGAGTATCATTGTTGAGATCATGGAGGCTGCCGACCCACAGGATCCTGATGAAACAGCCATTAAGTAAGTGACGGGCCATCATAAAGTATATACCCTATTTACCCTAAGTCTGCAGAAACCTCTTTCTTTCTACTGATAAATTAATAGGTCACACATGACCATTACTCGCAGGTGTATATTACATACACTCCAGGTTTGCAGGATGAAAGTGGCACAAACAAGCAAATAGTGACATTTTATGGGGGTTTGTGTTCGTGAAAACATGGAAATCAGATCAAATCTTTGGTAGGTTGCAGTGATATATTGTACCAGGTTTGACCAAATTTCATCAATTTGTTCATGAGATAGGGTGCGAAAAAGCCAAAATTGAGACAGATTTTGGGACCTATGCCCTTGAAACAAAGGTCATGGTCACCAAAAATCTGTGCAAATCTTTGGTAGATTGCAATGATATATATTGTAATAAGTTTAGAGAAAACTGGGGTTTACAGAAGTAAACATTATTTTTCTTATTTCTGCTCTAAAACATAGGTTATAGGTACTCCTTAGAACCGCTTCAATGAGACTGTACTAATGAGCACTAACAACATATGTTTTGGGTCGAAATAAGAAAAATATTACAGATTTTCATTGTAGCTTTTGAAGAAGGCACTGTGCACAGATGTATTACCGTAATGATAATCTGTACATATTTGTTTAAATATGGCTTGGTTTAAGGGGAATGGGAATACCTTCAGGGGAAGTAACTCCTGCAAAAGTATTTTTTTCTCCCATGTCAATAAGGGTCAACTCTTAAAGGAAAGAATTTGCTCCTGTGGTGTAGACCCCTTTATCAGTAGACCCCTATTTCAGTGGGACGGTGTTTATAGAAAAGCAAACAGGAAGTCTCAAAAGTTGTCTCCTTTTGAAAAGTGGCAGAAAAATCTGCCAGGTGTTCCCATTCCCCTTAAGTACTTTGTTTCTGCTTTGCATCACGAAAACACGCCTATAAAATTCTGACCCCCTTCAACCCCACTTTTATACAGTAAAACTGGGGTTTAGAGTGTGTGCGTGAATTCGGGTTTAACGTCGCTTTCAACAATTTTTCAGTCATATCACAACGGTGTCTGGTTGCGACAGGGAGCTCAATGCTCACGTTTATAGTGCTGCCTCACTGAAGTATCATGTCCCAGACCCATTACATGATACCACACCCAGTCACATTATCCTGACACTGGATCGACCAGTCCTAGCTCTACCCCGTAAATCTGAGTGCCAAGCGAGGAGCAGCTAGTACCATTTTTAACGACTTTGGTATGTCGCAGCCCCGGGATCGAACTCGAGACCTCCCGTTCCCCGGAGCGGACACTCTACCAACTGAGCTATCAGGGCCGGTAAACTGGGGTTTAAAGGGGTAAACCTAATTTTTCTTATTTCTGCTCCTAAATGTAGATTGTCGGAACTCATTAGAACCGCCTCGATGAGGATCGAGGCGGTTCTAACGTGTACCCTCAATCTATATTTTGAGCAGAAATAAGAAAAATATCACAATTTTTCATCTAAAAACTTGAGTTTTTTTCGGCAAATAATTGTACTATGTATTTGTATAGGTGCGTTTTCGTAATGGTGTTACCCAATTTATCATGCATATTTGGATGGACAGGCCAAAGCCAGACAGTATAGACAAAGATGGGTACCTATTTTCAAGGATACAGGCTCCCAAAAATTTTTCTGTTCGCTTGTCTGCACCCTGTTTCATAAATTGGTACAATATATCCATGCAACCTACCAAAGATTTGTGAATGTATTAGTGACCTTGATCAAGGTCACAGGCTCCTGAAAACTATCAGTTTGGGGGCAAATAATGGCTTTCTGCACCCTATCTCATTAATGATTTGAGAATTGAAGAATATTGGTCAAACTTGGAAAAATATATCATTGCAACCTACAAAAGGTTTGATTTGCTTTTTGTGATCTTGATCCTTTTTTTTCTTGATCACAGTCTGGCATCATGAGCTATTTTTCTATGTAAGATTCTTTTTCTTGCATACCTTTCATATCTGGATTTTTAATAATGCAGTCACTCCAGTTGCTGTCATCCATGATATTGTAATGACAATTGTGTGATGTTCAGTGAGTGACGTCAACCTTAACAACGGTGTATATGAGATAAACCACAGATTTTCTTATCGGTATGCAAGAATGTTTTTCTAGTCCTTTGGGATCATTGATTCCAAGTTGTGGAATTTTGAAAGTACTTGAGGGTTACTGATGAGGCCTAATTGGTCAAAGCTAGCTATCCTAGCCCAGAAAAACTGGTACACTGCATAATTTTCAGTTGTGCGGTGTATTCCTTGCTTCCGAAGGATAACCATTTTTGAGAACTGAAAGAAGCCATAATTTCACATGAGTGTACATGTATTGTCCAATTTTATCATATGACGTCACGTCTGAGAATGTAATAATGCCATGTAATAAATTCCCTGATCAATTATGCAAATCCTGTAACAATACACGTATGACGTCCTTAACAATGTCACATTTACTAATGGTGGATCATAGACATCTTTGTAAGACAATAATGATTAAAATGTGTTTTAAATCATATGAAAAATAGAAACTTGCATTCATGCTAATATATTATTGAATTTTTTAAACTTGTTGAGGAAAAGGCGTAAAATGCTCGGCACAGCCTCACAATTTATTCCTTTCCTCAACTCATCTATTAAATTCAATAATACATGGACACTCATGTAAGATCCTCTTT
Source organism: Lucinisca nassula (assembly GCA_963580285.1). Lineage (NCBI taxonomy): Eukaryota > Metazoa > Mollusca > Bivalvia > Lucinida > Lucinidae > Lucinisca > Lucinisca nassula. The sequence goes on along the minus strand of OY757023.1, from coordinate 8,960,948 downwards.
GTCCATTGTTAGTGTAGTTTGTTTTAACATTTCAGGACACATTTTGATGACTTAGCCTCAGCCAATGGAGCAGTAGAATCCTACATTATTCACACTGAAACTATCAGACAGGAGAAGTTGAGTATGGACCAGTAAGTTTTTCAACCAGTGATTGTATGTCATGCCATGTTAATGCTTTATTTACCTATGCATTAAAACCCGCCCATCGGGGCTTGAAGAAATAGATGGGTTGCATGATGCTTCCACGCAGAGCTAAAACCTTCCACACAGTAGTACTAGTAAACCGCTTAGAGGATCTAAGCCTGTCCAGGAATCTCGGTGCGAGTCGGATCATCTGTGCTTATAAACCCTATTGGTTTCATTGGACAACAGGGCTTGAGATGTCATTTCATATCAATATTGGGTAAAAGTCCCACAAAAATGGAAGCAACTTCTCCAAAATGACCTATACTGTGTTGACGGGGATGTTAAACCTCAAATCAATCAATCAAATCAATGCATTCGGACAGAAAGACCTATTAAGCAAATAGTGTAGACCTTGACCTCTGCAGCATCTCATCAGCGCCTACACTGTTTGCCATTCATATAAATTTTACTTATTCAAATTTTACAACAAGTATGGTGAGGAGTTGAGGTGTCTGAATATATAAGGTAATTATGGTAGATACCATATCATATACAGTACTGTAGTTGTTGAATGATTAGAACACGAATGACTTGCTCCGGGCCGCCGTGGCTTAGTGGGAAAGAGTACTGACTCTCACTGCTGTGCACATGCTTCAAGCCTCACTCAGGTCACATGTGAGATGTGAGACACCAAGTTCTGCAACGGAACGTCGGGTGTAACGGGTGTTTTCGGGGATTTTTTGGGGTATTCTAGTTTTCGCCCACTTTTGATTAACAATTGGCTTGAAATGAGGGAAATAACCAGTGCTTCAGCTGAAGTGCACGACCCGCCGGATGCTTTTAGCTTTATGATTGTTACCATATATGGGTATGGCGGCCATTTTGGTCATGTGACCTGGACCTAAAACGGTTCCCCCAATAAATGCGCCTTATCTTAGGAGCAAAAATATATCTTATACTTTAGTACTGTATTCTGAATCTTTTGCAGGATAAAATGCATTCTCACTTTTCCAATACAAAAGCATATGTGTCAAAGTTTGACCTAGGCACAAAGAAGGTCAAGGTCAACCCAGGGTCACCATTTTAGCAATTTATGATGGGCCTACATCCCAGATGCTATTTATCAAGTTTCGTGGAAATCTGCCCAGTGGTTCTGGAGAAGACTACTTTTGAAGGTTTTTACCATATATGGCTTGGCAACCATTTTGGTCATGTGACCTGGACCCCATGAGCAAATTTTGGTTTCCCTATCCCATAGAGGCTCCATATGAAATTTGACTTCAATCGGCCCAACGGTTTCCAAGGAGAAGCAGTTCGAAAATTTTCTCATTTTTCGCTTCGGCGAGGCTATACTAAATGGAATGTAATATTTCGCAAGTTCATTGGTTAGATCTCATTGATATCTATCAGTATGACAAAAATTGTTTAAATATTCCAAGCGGCTAAGTCACTATCACCAATTTTCACAAACGGGTTACGGATGGACAGACAGACAGACCATATATGGCTTGGCGGCCATATTGGTCATGTGACCTGGACCCCATGAGCAAATTTTGGTTTCCCCCATCCCATAGAGGCTCCATATGAACTTCAATCGGCCCAACGGTTTCCGAGGAGAAGCAGTTCGAAAATTTTCACATTTTTCGCCTGGGCGAGGCTATACTAAATGGAATGTAATATTTCGCAAGTTCATTGGTTAGATCTCATTGATATCTATCAGTATGCCGAAAATTGTTTAAATATTCCAAGCGGTTAAGTCACTATCACCAATTTTCACAAACGGGTTACGGACGGACAGACTGACAGAATGACAGAATGACACGGTGATTTTAGGGCACTCTTAGAAATCAACCGACTTCAGTCAGTTGCTTTTTCCGCGGGTCGTGCAATCTTGAAAGGCCGAAAAACCAAAACCAAAAAGAGTGGAGAAAAAAAACTGTAGCTTGTTAACCTTGTTTGATTTGAAAACTTGTTCCTCACACCCTAAGAAATTCTCCCCGTAGCTAGTTCTAGATAACAAATATTAAGTGACAATTTAGCAAATTTTTGCTTTTTAACCCTTTACCACTCAGGGATTTTGTGAAGTTCGCTGATTTTCACAGTGTTGCACCTGACAGCAACTTCAAGTAGCCATTGTTTCATAATGGATGGTCTGTTTTACACCAAACTCGGTATGAATGTTCATTGGGCAGTAGCCTTTCAAATGCAACCTTTCATGACTTGATCATTGATGTCATGGTAAAGAGGGGGCATCTCAAAGTTGGCAAAAAGTGTGTTTTCACATGAATTTTTGACCACATTTTAATCTTCACACAGCTGTCAAGGCAACAATTAAGGTGTTTGGCACTGGCCATTTTCACTGTTTGCAGCATGTTTTATCAGCATCAATTTTCAGGCATTTTTAACCCCAGACACCCTCAGATATAAATTTTAGCGGCCGGTTGGGCCATACACCCAAAAATTTTCGGGTTGTGAGGGTGGCGCTGCCCCCCTTCAATCCCCCCAGAATATTTTAAGTGGGGAGGCACGCGAAAAAACAGGTCACTTTTTTGCCCAACAAATCCTAAAGCAAACATAACTATCCAGGGGTAGAAATGCAGATTTTAGGTGCTTCTGGGGCTTAAAATGGGGGCGGGGGGGTGCAGACACGTAAAAACACGTATCTGAGTGGTAAAGGGTTAACTGAAATCTGGGAACATACTGAATTTTAGCCTAAAATGTATTAATTATATCTGAAATATTGTTTCTTGCAATAAAATGATGAAAAACGATTATTTTGGTCATTTGGGATTTTCTTCATTAACTGAAATCTGGGAACATACTGAATTTTAGCCTAAAATGTATTAATTATATCTGAAATATTGTTTCTTGCAATAAAATGATGAAAAACGATTATTTTGGTATTTTGGGATATTCTTCATTAACCCTTTACCACTCAGGGATTTTGTGAATTTCGCTGATTTTCACAGTGTTGCACCTGACAGCAACTTCAACTAGCCATTGTTTCATAATGGATGGTCTGTTTTACACCAAACTCGGTATGAATGTTCATTGGGCAGTAGCCTTTCAAATGCAACCTTTCATGACTTGATCATTGTTGTCATGGTAAAGAGGGGGCATCTCAAAGTTGGCAAAAAGTGTGTTTTCACATGAATTTTTGACCACATTTTAATCTTCACACAGCTGTCAAGGCAACAATTAAGGTGTTTGGCACTGGCCATTTTCACTGTTTGCAGCATGTTTTATTAGCATCAATTTTCAGGCATTTTTAACCCCAGACACCCTCAGATATAAATTTTAGCGGCCGGTTGGGCCATACACCCAAAAATTTTCGGGATGTGAGGGGGGCTGCGCCCCCTTCAATCCCCCCCAGAATATTTTTAGTGGGGAGGCGCGCGAAAAAACAGGTCACTTTTTTGCCCAACAAATCCTAAAGCAAACATAACTATCCAGGGGTAGAAATGCAGATTTTAGGTGCTTCTGGGGCTTAAAATGGGGGGGGGGGGTGCAGACACGTATCTGAGTGGTAAAGGGTTAATAGGAATGGTCTTTATCTGTCCGTCTGTGACACTTTCTTGTCCACTCCATATCTCCTGAACCCTTTGATAGATTTGCATTAAACTCTTTAGTCAATTATTTGTCTCAGTGAGATGATATGCGAGCCCATAAATGAACCATGCCAACTCAAGGTCAAGGTCACAGTTGAAGGTCACGAGTGAAACTTGGAATTTTGTTTCAGTTCCATATCTCCTTTACCTTTGGAAGGATTTTCATTAAACTTTGATCAAATATTCTTTTCAGTGAGCTGATGTTCAGATCCCTTATTTGAACATGCCGAGTCAAGGTCAAGGTCACATCTGAAGGTCAAGAGTTTGAAACTTTGAATTTTGTGTCCGTTCCATTTCTCCTTTACCCCTGCAAGGATTCTGATTAAACTTTGGTAATTATCCCCCTCAGTGAGCTGATGTGCAGAACCCATAAATGCATCATGCCGACACCAGGTCAAGGTCACATTGGAAGGTCACTAATTTGAAACTTTGAATTTTGTGTCCTTTCCATATCTTCTTTTCTCTTCAAAAGATTTTCATTAAACTATGGTCAAATGTCCCCCTCAGTGAGCTGATGTGCAGAACACATAAATAAACCATGCTGACTCAAGGTAAAGGTCCCAGTTGAAGGTCACGAGTTTGAAAATTCGTATTTTGTGTCTGTTCCTTATCTCCTTTACCCCTAGAAGGATTTTCATTCAACTTACGTCAAATATCCCCCTCAGTGAGCTGATGTGCAGAACCCATCAAAAAACCATGCCAACTCAAGGTCAAGGTCGGTGCTTCCATGCAGAGTAAACTAGAGTACTGGTAAACTGCTTAGAACTACCCAGGCAAAGTGGTGCAAGTCGGGCCCTTATACCCTATCAATTTCTTTGGGCAGTAGGGCTTGAGATGTCATTTCATCTCAATGTTGGGTAAAATAAATATTCCTTATTTGGATTAGAAATAAGAAAATATAAAACAAGACAAGCAATTGTCATTTTATTTAATGATCATCATGCAAACATGCCTATATAATTTTGATCACTTAAACCCCACTTTTATATAGTAAACCTGGGGTTTACAGGGGTACACATAATTTGTCTTATTTTTGCTCAAAAGCATAGATTCTGGGAACTCTTTAGAACCGCCTCCTGTAGAACCGGGAGGCAGTTCTAACGTGTACCTACAATCTATGTTTTGAGCAGAAATATTGAAATTATCGGAAACTTTAACTGAAAATGTTCTATTTTTGGTGGTAAAATTTTCAAAAGATTTGAATAGGCGTGTTTTCATAATGAAATCAGAGGGCCTTTTTCTTGTGTTAACTCATTTTATGATACAGTACTATATTTATGATATGTATATAGACTTTCTGAACAGCCAAGAAAAGGAGTTCTTTAGAAGTGGCATTGAGGCCCTTACACACCGCTGGCAAAAACGTATAGATACTGTAAAGGGGATTATGTGGAAAAATAATACAATATGTCCAACAAAATTCAAATCCTTCAATATGAAGCTCACAATCAGCCCTCTTATTAAACAAGTTGAGGAAAAGGGATAAAATGGGAGGCTTTGCCAAGCATTTTGTCATTTTGCCTTAAGGAGTTTAATCAATTCAATAATACATGAACACGAATGCAAGATTATATTTATCATATGACATTAAAAACACATATTATTCCCGATTTTTAACAAAAAATGTCAATATTCCACCATTAGTAAATGTGACATCGTTAAGGACGTCGTACATATGACATTACAGAGCGTATCTAACTAATTTGTATATTTAATCCACTAGTGCATTACCGAATTTATCCGGCCCCCGCCCATAGGGGCTTGAAGAAATATATGGGCTGCATGATGCTTCCACGCAGAGCTGAATCCGGCCCGCACACTAGTACTGGTAAACCGCTTAGAGGATCTAAGCCTGTCCAGGAACCGCACGCTCCGTCCATGCTAATAAACCCTATTGGTTTCATTGGGCGACAGGGCTTGAGATGTCATTTCTTCTCAATGTCGGGTAAAAGTCCCACAAAATTGGAAGCAACGTCTCTGAGAATGAAATGACTTTTACAGTGTTGACGGGGACGTTAAACCTCAAATCAAACAAACAAAAAACCGAACTTATCACATTGTCTTATTTCATTCTCAGAGACGTGACATCATATGGTAAAATAGACTACCCGATGTTTTGTCCAAAAACAGCAGGATGAGTGGCAAACAGAGTAGACCCTGATGAGACACCTCATTCTGCAGTGTCACTTTGGGGTTGATTTGTTTGCCCAAACCTGTTGATCTGTATACATATGAGCCGGCGCATGACAAAACCTACATTAAGACGGGTGCGACTGGCAGAGGCTCAAATCAACTTGCGCACACATCCCCTGTGATGAGACCTTTAGCTTATATCTCCTTGCATTAATATTAGCCTATAGTAGGTACATGGAACCAGCAAAGACTCTGATCAGACTGCGCAAATGCGCAGGCTGATCTGAGTCTTCGCTGGTCGCTCATGCCTTTTTGTCATGCACTGGCTCATATGATAACTCATGTTACAGGGTTCATACATGCTACTATATCCTTGGAGAACAGAAGATTGCCAAGTTCAATGAAGCTGAAAAGAACACAGTGCAGATCCATATTGGACTGTTCAGGCTGCCACAGTATGAGACAGATATACTTGTCTCCTTTAATGATCCTATAAACATAGGGTAAGTTGAGATATTTTCATCTTAACTAGGGTGGTTCTTCTGTCACGGTTTATTTTTGTTATGGTTTGTCTTTGGGTGTTTGTGTCGCTTATATTATTTTATTTTGGTTAGCCTATTGGCCATTTTGTGGGAAAGTAACTGTCCTTTTGGCTTTCCGCTATTGATGTTTCCATTAGGGTTTGTTGTTTCATGTTTGTGTTTCTTTCCCTTTGGTGTCTCTGATGGGAGCTGTGGGTTAATTGTATAGATTCCTGAACATTGCCTCCACTTCTACTTTTCAATAAGATTTTTCTTAAGAGGCCATTCTCCAGTTTGTGGTGGCAAATCTCTAAAATTTCTTATGATTTTAATTTATAAAAATAACATTTGAGGTGACCTGAGAAAATAAATTGAGGCAGTCATTTTGGCCTCCTGCTGCCTCGTAATGAAAACCCTGTTAACCCTTCAAGCTTTAACCTTTGTCCTGCTGAATAAATTAATTTAGCCACAGCCATTTCTGACTCTCAACCAATCAAACTACTTGATACAATGTATTCATTCAATTAACAAACGGCATGACGGACAGTATAGAACAACAATGTAGATCCTGATCATATGGCTTCATCAACAGCCATCTGTTCAGCATCTACACTGTTTTAAAGATTTGTTTGTCAAGTTCAATGGGATACGAGTTAAGTGAATGTCTCATGGTTTTCAGCAAAATTTAGACTTGACATTACACATGTAGTGTCTGCTGCGCCTTATTTTCACTGAAAAATAACGGAAAAAAATCGGATTGCTGTCTGCAATAGAACTTTCTGCAGCTTTTCAAGACTTAAGCCTTTTTACTCTATAGACCAGTACAGAGATACATGCAGACTGTGTAGATCTAGTTGACACAGTTCATAACCAGCGACTCATCACAAAAAGGTGCCTATTCAAATATATTGAGAATTTAGACACCATAAAAAAATGAAAATTTTCCAATGAAAAATTTCGATATTTTTCATATTTCTGTGCTAAACATAGATTGTGAATAGTCTTTAGAACGCCTCACTCTAATGAGTATCCATAGGCTATGTTTTTGGTCAGAAATAAGAAAAATAATGTAAACCCTAGTTTTGCAATTTAAAAGTGGGGTTTGAGGGGGTCAAAATTATATAGGTGTGTTTTTGTGATGTTCTGTTTGCCATCCTATTAATTATTTTGACTGAACTCCAGATTAACAAGAATTTTTACCCATAACATGCCAGTCACAACAATTGTCGTCTGCTTTTTCATCTGCCAAGTACTTTAAAATTAGTTTTTTACAAACAGTGTGAACCCAGATCAGACTACTCCTCTAGGAGCAGTCTGATCAGGGTCTACACTGTTTGCCAATATGAAAAATATTTTTAAAAAGTTTGCAGAAGATTCAGCAGAGTACATTAGCAGACGACATTTTCAGATGCAGTTTTTCTCGGCATCTTAAGGGTTAACCAAATTCAGCTTCAGAAATCTAGGAGCAGTCTGATCTGGGTCCACACTGTTTGGCAATATGAAATTTCTGTTTAATATGTTTGCAAGAAGATTCAGCAGACGACATAAGCAGAAGACATTTTCAGATGTAGTTTTCCTCAGTATCTTAAAGGTTAATTAAATTCACTTTCAGAAACTCTGAGATGAAAGGGTTGATCAGCAAATGCCTACCCATTAGCAGTTTTGCAGCTTGCTTGACATGAGCTGGCATCAGTGTTGGGCAGTAAAACCTACTTCGGTTAATGCTCTATATTGAAGCTAACTTTTTATCGGTTTTGAAGGAATATCTAGTTTTTGTTCAATTCTATGGGCTTTAGATAATCTTTGTTTTTCATTGATCGCATAGCTGCAAAAACTGGGTTCTCTATATAATGTGGGATTGCATGGCCTGTTAATGTTGGGGAGATAAGGCCAGTTTTGGTTAGTGTTTTGTAATCTAGCTGACTTTTTATTGGTTTTGAAGAAACATCTAGTTATTGGCCAAGTCTTTGTTCTAGTTTCACTGGTCGTGGGTCAGTGCATAGCTGCAGAAGCTGGTTTCCGGTATACTTTTGCTTGCATCAAGCTAATTGTATTATTAACAGAGATCCAGTACATCTCTGATCAGTTTGTCAATATTTGCATAAACCCAATCACATGTATAGACTATCAAATTCTTGTCTGTTTCTTGGGAACTACAGTGAATTATGTTACAGAAGGGGAGGGTGGGGGAACATATTGTTTTTGGTGTTGTTCCCATTGGCGTATGCGTATGCATAGTAGTGACACTTTCTTGTGTGCAAGATATCGCATGAACTTAACAGGATGGATTTTAATCAAATTTGCATGGATATAACATTGGGACAGGACGGGGCATCCAACTGATATTGGCTTACAGTTGGGCCAGGCCGGCTGTCTTTGCAGCAGTTACTGGTACAGTGAACTGTTGTTATTTCTTTTGTTCCTCTTTCTCCTGTTCCTCACTTTCTTCTCCTCTGCTGTATTTTTCTCCCTCCTCTGTGAGACAACATAAAATGACTCTCAAGGAATGTACGAACAAATATGCTACTGAATAGAGTGGACTGTGACAGACTGTGTCCCATATTTCATGGTTCACTAAACTTCGAAAATTTAGATTCAGTGATACTATTGTGGTCAGTTTCTATATATATACATGTATTACACTATGTGATACTTTGTGTAACTTTGTTTAAATTTAGCATAATTGCACGACCCGCAGAAAAAGCGACCGACTAAAATTGGTTGATTTCTAAGAGTGCCCTAAAATCAACGTGTCATTCTGTCAGTCTGTCTGTCCGTCCGTAACCCGTTTGTGAAAATTCGTGATAGTGACTTAACCGCTTGGAATATTTAAACAATTTTTGGCATACTGATAGATATCAATGAGATCTAACCACCGACCTTGCGAAATATTACATTCCATTTAGGATAGCCTCGCCGAGGCGAAAAATGTGAAAATTTTCGAACTGCTTCTCCTCGGAAACCGTTGGGCCGATTGAAGTCCAATTTCATATGGAGCGTCTATGGGATGGGGGAAACCAAAATTTGCTCATGGGGTCCAGGTCACATGACCAAAATGGCCGCCAAGCCATATATGGTCTGTCTGTCTGTCCGTCCGTAACCCGCTTGTGAAAATTGGTGATAGTGACTTAGCCGCTTGGAATATTTAAACAAATTTTGGCATACTGATAGATATCAATGAGATCAGATCTAACCAATGAACTTGCCAAATTTTACATTCCATTTAGTATAGCCTCGCCGAGGTGAAAAATGTGAAAATTTTCGAACTGCTTCTCCTCGGAAACCGTTGGGCCGATTGAAGTCAAATTTCATATGGAGCCTCTATGGGATGGGGGAAACCAAAAATTGCTCATGGGGTCCAGGTCACATGACCAAAATGGCCGCCAAGCCATATATGGTAAAAACCCTTCAAAAATAGTCTTCTCCAGAACCACTGGGCAGATTTCCACGAAACTTGATAAATAGCATCTGGGACGTAGGCCCATCATAAATTGCTAAAATGGTGACCCTTGGTTGGCCTTGACCTTCTTTGTGCCTAGGTCAAACTTTGACACATATGCTTTTGTATTGGAAAAGTGAGAATGCATTTTATCCTGCAAACGATTCAGAATACAGTACTAAAGTATAAGATATATTTTGCTCCTTACGATAAGGCGCATTTTTGGGGGGGAACCGTTTTAGGTCCAGGTCACATGACCAAAATGGCCGCCATACCCATATATGGTAACACTCATAAAGCTAAAAGCATCCGGCGGGTCGTGCACTTCAGCTGAAGCACTGGTTTTAGTGTAAAATTTCCTAATATACAATGTCATAACTGAACCTCTTTGTAACACTGTTAATTAAAACATGGGAATAATGCTGCTCATCAGGGCTTAGGAGAAATAGATTGGGCTGCATGGTACTGAAACAGACTGGATTTGAGTACTAGTAAACAGCTTAGTAGGTCTAAGCCTGCCCAAATGAAATGGTGTAGGTAGGGATGCTCCTTAAACCCTATCAGTTTTCCTTGTGGGGTAGGGTTTAAGATGTTATTTCATCTCAATGTCAGGTAAAAACCCCACAAAATTGGATCCAAGGACCAACATCTCCAAAATGACATATAAAGTGTTAACTGGGATGTACAACCTCAACCCAAACAAAACTGTTCAGTGTAACATGGCCTATACACAGGTCAAAGATGGCTTTTACCGGAACATGATTGTTATACATGTACTAATAGGGTTTCTGCTTTGGACTGCAACAATAGTGTTAGAAATAGAAAAAATCTTACATGTGAGGTCATTCCAAGGTGGCAAGTTTCATAAATTTTATATAAAATGTCCACAACTGTAAGATTCTGTTTATTATATAGTGATTATAAATCTGATTTTATGTCAAAGATATTTAAAAGAATTTCAGTAGTCAAGAATGGTGCCATGATGTTACATGCCATTAACATGTTATTACATGTGCAGTCATATGATTTTTGTTGAACCTGCTTGTGGCAGGGTGCAACATAGGCATCCGCTTTTCCGTCTGTTCATCTGTTTCCATTTATGTGGAAGTTCGACATTTATGTCAAAGTTTGTATCGTAATCAACCATCAAACCTTGCATGGAACATCTCTCTGACCTCCTGACTAGGCAAGCACATTGACCTGCTGACATTGACCTATATTTTGCATTCCAGTGATTTTCACACGATTTACGTCAATGTTCCAGATCTCCTCAAATAAAAGGCATACAATCATCAAATCTTGCATAATGCTTCTCTTAGATGTCCTGACTCTGTAGGTACCTTGACCCAGTGACCTTGACCTATATTTTGTGCTCCAGTGACTTTGACACATTTTACATCAATGCTAGGTATCTCCTCAACTATAGGGCCTACAACCATTATACTTAACATAATGCTTCTCCTCAATGTATGGACTTGGCTGGTACCTTGACCCAGTGATCTTGACCTATTTTTTGCACTCCATTGACTTTTACACATTTTTTCATTGACATTCTATATCTTCTCGACTGAGGCCTACAACCACCAAACCTTGCATAGTGCTACTGATGCGGCAGGTACCTAAACTTGGTGACCATGAAATAAACTTTTTTGATAAAAATAATAACCATGTTCTGATTGTGGCTCCTATGACTTTTGCCTCAGCAGGTGTGATGCTGTCTTCTGTGGAATTCTTGTTATGACATGACTTTATCCACTAAATGAGACTGATGTACTAGAAAGAGTGGTTGCTATGTATATCATACACTAATTTTGTTACTTTCGTATTTTTCAGATTAAATAGTAGCAGCTTCCAGCCTGTTCCGACATCAGCTACTCGCTGGATGGCAGATGACTTCAAAAATGTCATCTGTTCCCTCAAACTACTGGATCCAGCCATATTTGGTGAATGAAAGAAACAAAACGGGAACCAGAAACCAAGATGGTGGCTGATGAACTGGTTACCAGCTGCCATTCCCCCAGGCTAAATAGGGCCATAATGAGGGAGGGTGAGGGTCATATTGAGGGAGGGTGAGAGGGTGGGACCTGCATCAGCAAGGAAGGAATATTTTCTAATACAGTCGACTTTCGTTATCTCGAACCTCACGGGACCGGATAAAAAAGTTCGAGTTATCCGTAGTACGAGATAACCGTGTGACGTCACATGTATGTCATAACACATTGTTTGCCTTGATATGCTTGGTATTCTAGGTAATTCTTACATGAACGGTTTACTGAGTTTTTAAAACTGGTTTATGAAAGTACTGGAGCTTGTCAGAGTATTGCGTTTATGAACAAATAAATAAATAAATAAAACTGATAGATTTCTCAGGTAATTTTTTGTCTTTTAAATTCCTACAAATCTGGGTTTCCAAATTCGCTAAATATAGTTAGATACTAAACAGACTGGTTCCCGCTTGTGAATGCAATGCTTATATTACTTCGGAGAGCAGTACATGCTACAAGTCATACAGTAGTTTGACTCATCCCCCCTCTAACTGATTAATCGTCACTATGGCAAACAGTTTAGGTCCTGCCACGAACGCTCACTATGAGCCATCCCTTTTGGATCTACACTGTTTGTACATGGATTTGCATCGGTTAAGAAACAGACGGGTTAACAACGATACACGAGAATTGTTCCGATCAACTGCGTTTTAAACACGCCGAGATTATCACAACTTTTGTCACTTTCTTTGACATTTCTGCAAGAAAGACAACGCCGCCTTTATCACGGAAATCTTGCAAATCATTGACACGAGACGGTGTAAGATTAAAGGTTGAGCACCGTGTGTCAGTCTTTATTACACGCACATGATTTTCTTAGTAGCATAAAAGGTATTGTGTGTGCTAATTTTAATTGCAAACGCACCTGGACAAATTGGATAATTAACAACATTGTGAGTATTGATGAATTGTTTTCTAAAGGCCTATTACAAAATTGAAGGACCGGACGCGTTTTTTTTTTTTTTTTTCGTTACGTCATGAATCCCGGTTCGAGATACGCAGTAGTAAAAACATTGAAAAATACATTCAGGGACTAAAAATGATGGGCGAGATAGCCGAAGTGTCGACTTAAAAGTAGTTGGACACATGCGAAGTTGAAATACAATAAATATATAGGGGAAATGTACGGGACTTAGAAATCGGTTCGACATAAGCGATAGGGTCGAGATAAGCGGGGTCGAGATAACGAGAGTCAACTGTACATTGAAAAATATTGCTTCTGTAGAGTGGTTTGGTTGTTAAGTTTCCTTTTAAAAGGGAACAGTTTAGTCAAATCCTCTGACAACAAACTGGGAGAAAAATAATCCCCACAACACTTGATTATACTGAAGCAAAAACTGTGTGAGTTAGTCAACTATGTTTTATCCAAACGGAAATTTTTAGATTATCGAGACTACATGTAATCAATTTATTATCCCCCGACCGAATAGGTTCGGGGGATATAGCGATCAGCCTGGCGTCTGTCCGTCCGTCCGTAGACGCAACCTTGTGATGGCCCTAACTCCTATACCCTTTGAGATTCATTGATGGTTCTTGGCACAATTGTTCACAAGACTGAGACGGCGTGTCATGCGCAAGAACCAGAACTCTGGATTGCATACTTTTTTAGTTATCTCCCCTTTTAATAAAATAGAATGACTACTTTGTGATGGCCATAACTCCAATACACTTTGAGGTATGTTGATGGTACTTGGCACAGTTGTTCACAAGGCTGAGACGGCGTGTCATGCACAAGAACCACAACCCTGGTTGCTATGGTTTTTGAGTTATCTCCCCTTCCAATAAAATTGAGTGACTACCTTGTGATGGCCATAACTCCAATACCCTTTAAGATATATTGATGATACCTGACACAGTTGTTCACAAGGCCGAGACCGTGTGTCATGCACAAGAACCACAACCCTGGGTGCCATGGTTTTTGAGTTATCTCCCCTGACAATATAACCTTGTGATGGCCATAACTCCAAAACCTTACAGATCCCCACCCCTAAATCATATATAATATTGTTCCTTATGATAAGACACATTCATTGACATCAACCTGGGGGCCCCCCTGGATGCACTGGGGCCTTGCCCCACCCCCTCCACTTCATAAAAGGCCCAATATCTTGGAAACCATTACAGATCCCCACCCCTAAACCATATATATTCTTGTTCCTTATGATAAGACACATTCAGTTACACTAACCTGGGGGCCCCGGGATGCGCCGGGGCCATGCCCAACCCCCTCCACAACATAAAAGGCCATATATCTCAGAAACTTTTTAGACCCCCACCCCTAAACCATATATATATTTGTTCTTTATGATAAGATGCATTCATTGACACCAACCTATGGGCCCCCGGGATGCGCCGGGGCCTTGCCCCACCCCCTCCACTTCATAAAAGGCCCAATATCTCGGAAACCTTACAGATCCCCATCCCTAACCCATATATATTATTGTTCCTTACGATAAGACACATTCAATGACACCAACCTGGAGGCCCCCTGGGATAGGTCAGGGCCCTGCCCCACCCCCTCCACTTCATAAAAGGCCATATATCTGAGACACCATTCAGATCCCCAACTCAAAACCATATATATTCTCAGTTGTTCACAAGGCCGAGACCGTGTGTCATGCACAAGAACCACAACCCTGGGTGCCATGGTTTTTGAGTTATCTCCCCTGACAATATAACCTTGTGATGGCCATAACTCCAAAACCTTACAGATCCCCACCCCTAAATCATATATAATATTGTTCCTTATGATAAGACACATTCATTGACATCAACCTGGGGCCCCCCCCGGATGCGCTTGGGCCTTGCCCCACCCCCTCCACTTCATAAAAGGCCCAATATCTTGGAAACCGTTACAGATCCCCACCCCTAAACCATATATATTCTTGTTCCTTATGATAAGACACATTCAGTTACACTAACCTGGGGGCCCCGGGATGCGCCGGGGCCATGCCCCACCCCCTCCACAACATAAAAGGCCATATATCTCAGAAACAGTTTAGACCCCCACCCCTAAACCATATATATTTTTGTTCTTTATGATAAGATGCATTCATTGACACCAACCTATGGGCCCCCGGGATGCGCCGGGGCCTTGCCCCACCCCCTCCACTTCATAAAAGGCCCAATATCTCGGAAACCTTACAGATCCCCACCCCTAACCCATATATATTATTGTTCCTTACGATAAGACACATTCAATGACACCAACCTGGAGGCCCCCTGGGATAGGTCAGGGCCCTGCCCCACCCCCTCCACTTCATAAAAGGCCATATATCTGAGAAACCATTCAGATCCCCAACTCAAAACCATATATATTCTTGTTTCTTATGATAAGACGCATTCAGTGGTACCAACCTAGGGTTCCCCCGGGATGTACCATTGCCCCACCCCTCCACTTCATAAAAGGCAATATATCTTGGCAACCTTTCAGATCCCCACCCGAAAACCATATATATTCTTGTTTCTTATGATAAGACGCATTCAGTTACACCAACCTGGGGGTCCTCTGGCATGTGCTCGGGCCATGTCCTACCCCCTCCACTCCATAAAAGGCCCCAAATTCTCAGAATCCGTTCAGATCCCCACCCCTTATCCATATATATTCTTGTTCTTTATGTTAAGACGCATTCAATGAGTCCAACCTAGGGGTCTTCAGGGGTGTGCTGGGGCCATGCCCCACCCTGCCACTTCATAAAAGGCGATAAATCTCAGAAACCTATCAGATTCCCACCCCTAAACCATATATACATTCTTGTTTTTTATGATAAAACGCATTCAAAGACACCAACCTGGGGGTCTCTTGTGATGTGCCCGGGCCATTCCCCATCCCCTCCACTTCATAAAAGGCCCAATATCTCAGAAACCGTTAAGATCCCCGCCCCCCACCCTTAAACCATATATTTTCTTGTTCCTTATGATAAGATGCATTCAATGATATCAAATTGGGCTCTGTTGGGTCATCTCCCACCCCTCCACTTCATAAAAGGCGTAATATTTCAGATACAGAGTCCTCATGAAAGGGGGTTCATTTGGGAGACTTTATAATCAATAAATTAAAACCATACATGGCTGCCAGTGGGCAGTGCCTGCCTGAGCTCTGGTGAGCATCGTGGCCCATGGGCCTCTAGTTTCGTTATCTCCCCTGACACTATAATCTTGTGATGGCCATAACTGCAATACTTTTGCGATATATTGCTGGTTTAATTTTGGTGCACTTTCTATTGGTGAACAATCTTCTGAAGGCCATATTGGCTTTTGGTCGGGGGATTTGCCATCTCTTCCGATGGCTATTTTTTACAAGGACAAGGGCTAACATAGCAAAATGGACTTTCGAAAATCACTTTCAAATTATATTTGTCTCGATGTGTCAATAAGGGTCTATTTTAAGAAGAAAGAATTCGCCCTGGAGGGGCCCTCTTTTAAGAGAGATGTTCATTGTAGGTATTCAATAATTATAGGGGTTATGGGAAAGCATGAAGTTGCTACAAATTGTTTCCCTTGTAATAAACGACAGAAAATATGTTTGGGTTGAGGTGATCCATTCCTCTTCGTATACTACAATGAGTAGAGTAATTATATGCATACATATGTACACATGAGGGTTAACAAGGATAATTTCAGGATATTTTACTTATTAGGGGCCACGTGGCCTAGTGGATAAGAGCGCTCTCTGAATCATCAGGTCTCACACTGCTGTGGTTCAAGCTTGGCTCAGTCACATGTGAGACGCCAAGTTCTGCAAGGGAAGGTCAGGTGGTTGTTCTCCTGGTACACAGGTTTTTTCCCCACCTTTGACTAACAATTGGCTCATAATAAGTGAAACAATCTTGAAAGGGCTGTAAAGTCAACCCCAACCCCCAAAATATCTTCTTTTTTTATTTCTCTATAAAACATACGTTGTGTGTACTTGTTAGAATTGCCTTGTTGAGGCGATTCTAACCAGTATGCCAAGCAGATATTTCTATTAAACATAAAATAAGAAAAAAATTCCATTTATTATCCTTGTTACGCCTTATTGGAGTAAGAAAGAATATGAGCAGGCGCATGACAAAATCTGCAATAAAACCTGTGCGACCAGCTAAAACTCAGATCAGCATCTGCGCAGTCTGATCAGACTCTTCACTGATCGCATGTAACTATTATAGGCTAATATCTATGCAATGAGACATAAGCAAAAGGTCTTGTCATAGTGGATGGATGCACAGGTTGATTTGAGTTTCTGCTGGTCCCACCAGTCCTATTGTAGGTTTTGTCATGCGCCGGCTCATATGATAAATTTTATATACAAGCCTGGTCATGAGAAAATCTTAAGGGTTTGCGACCAGGTTCTGCACCGCTATACAGACTAAGAAGAGGCTTGAATATTTAGCTCACCTTAAGAAGGTAATGGGGAGCTATTTCCATACCCCCAGCATCAGCTTCGATGTCCACATTTGGTTAAAGTGCACCTGCAAGCTAAAGGCCATGTAGCCCTTTCATAATTGGACTCTGACTTGTCCAAAATTGAAGATGTTGATATCATAGCACCAGATAAGGTAAGTATTTTGTGATAACTGAAGGATAGTTTTTGTCAATTCTCCATAGAAACCTATGTTGTGGGTATTCATTAGAACAGCCTCAACAAGGCAGTTCTGATGAATACCCACAACATAGGTTTATATTGAGAAATAAGGAAAACTATCCTTCAATTGTCACAAAATACCTTATCAGTTGCTATGGTTATGGCAGCATGGATGTTCTCACTGGTTCGCCTATTATGCGGTTTTGAGTTTTACATTTTCATATACACAGGTACAGGGTAGTTTGGAGACAACAAAGGAAAGTAAGGGGGAACTATTGCCATACCCAAAAAGTCTAAAGCAATGAAGTCTAAAGTCTTAGTCAGATTACAACCTTTCCAGGCAGCATGAAGAAGCTATGTGTCCGTTGCCATACTATATGAGCTGTGACACATCATTCCCTACAATTTACATGTGTACCCAGCAAAGAATCAGATCAGCCTGCGCATTCATATAGTCTGACCAGAGACTTCTCTTGCTGCATGAAGGAGCATTGGGCGCTTAGCTATCCTTAGAGTGCACAATGAAGACTCTGATCAGACTGCACAGATGTGCAGGCTGATCTGAGTCTTAGATGGGTACACATTTAAATTGTAGGAAATGCTGTGACCTGGCTCATATAGCACACATCGAAGACTGATCACTGTGCAGATGTGCAAGCTGATCTTAGTCTTTGCTTGGCAAATGTGCTTCTAGACACCTATTCACCAATCCACTTGGCTTGATATTACAGAGCTTTTATCATGCACAACTTAGTTGAGCATGAAATTTGTATTGCTCATGTCTGGATCCGGAGGTTTAAAATATTGAAAGAAAGAAAGTTTAAATACAAATAAGCCTGGATATTTTCCTCCTAATTTTATGAATGTTATTTGTTCCACTCACAATTTATGAGCAGGACAAATTTCATGCTCAAGTGAGTTGAGCATAATAAAAGTTTTGCAACCTTGGACCTAGTTGATTTCTGTTAACCCTTCTTGTATCAGAAACCCCAAAACGGGTAATCTGCAAACAGTGCAGACACAGATTAGATGCTGCAGAATGTGGCGTCTGATCATGGCCTACACTGTTTGCAAAATGTTAAGCCATTTTCCAAATTAATTTTGAAGAAAACACAACGTGACACCCCTAAATTTTGAAATGGACTCCTCTTATATATAAGGAGGAAGATTCCATTTGGTACAAAAAGGGTTTAGGGGTTTTCAAGCATGTCTTAAATCAGTCTGTTTATGAATAGATCAAGTCCTTGCCTGACTGCACTAAGGCATATTGTGTCAATGACCATATATAGTGAAATTCCGTTATTAAAACCACCTAAAATTGACTAATTCTGCTTTAAAAAGCTTATTTTGAAGGCTGCACTTAATGTTTCTTTGTGTTTACTGCCAGCTGTGTCCTCTGGTCAGGGACCACCTTTGGGACTGTTCAAAAGTGGTCTTAAAGACCACTTTTGAACAGTCCCAAAGGTGGTCTTAATATAGGAATTTTACTGTATATGGTATAGGGTAAGCCTGAAGAGTTTTTTTTTTCTCTGGTACCACTGGCCAAAATGTCATGAAAGCTGCATGTTGACCTTGTGCTGACCATGCCCTTTTTCTATGGCATGCTCAAATGGTAACTTAGGCTTTTGGATGGGAAAAAAAGGTAAAAAAGGACATTTATGTACCCAAAACAATTGAGGTTTATGAACGAGGCGGTTCTAACGAGTATCCACAACCTATATTTTGGGCAGAAATACGAAAAATATGACAATTTTTCATCTTAAACATTTCGTTTTTGTTTGGTTGTAAAGCTTACAATGCATTTGTATAGGCCTGTTTTCGTAATGTGTTTATATTCCTGGGTTAATTTCTTGGTCCAGTTGTTAAAAGTATTGTTAGCTTAATGAGCTAGTTGGTGGTCAAATTGTTAACTCCTATGATAAATACAGTATCTAATACTCTGCTACACACATTATTAAAGCAAAAATATTAGGATTTTGCCATAAGAAATGATCAATTTTAACAATTTATTAACTTAGTTATGAACATCTGATCCCTGTTTTGCTATAATGGTTATTTTTATACATTTTTTATGAGTAAATTATGTATACAAACTGTGTTAAATTGCTTTTATTTATATTTCTGAGTTAAGATTTAATATCAGTTCACCACGAGAGAAAAAAGATCTTGAGGGTGTATGGTTTGCCAAGTCTCATGATGTTAACAAGTCTATGAAATTAATGTTCCTATAAATAAAAATCAAAAATGAGTTCCTTTAAGACCAATGAAAACATTCATAAGAAAGAAGATGGGTCATACTACGTAGTTTTGGCTAAGAAAGCCTCATCAGTGACCCTGTAATGATCCGGCAAAAAAAGCCAGAGGGAACATACTGCAATTTTGCGAATTTTGAATAGGCAGTCGATTCAAAGACTGATATGAATCAAAATGGGGTCCAAATAATTAAAAACCTGTCTAGAATATGAATCTAAACCAATAATTTATTTCTGATTTCTCAGAATATTCACGCTGATCTCAAAGGACAAAAAGTAAAATATAAACTGCACTATGGTTGATGTACGGGGAGACGTTTTACGGCCGCCACACGGCACACCACCAGCGTCAGTGAAGGCAAATAAAAATAAAAAATGGGTTTCTTTAAGACCAATGAAAACATTCATAAGAAAGAAGATGGGTCATACTACGTAGTTTCGGCTAAGAAAGCCTCATCAGTGACCCTGTAATGATCCGGCAAAGAAAGCCAGAGGGAACATACTGCAATTTTGCGAATTTTGAATATAAACGCCATTTTGGCCCCCATCCATCAGGGCTTGGAGAAATGGATTGGGCTGCATGATGCTTCCATGCAGATGAGTACTGGTAAACCATTCTAGAGGATCTAAGCCTGCCCAGGCAAAGTGGTGCAAGTCGAACCTTCTCTACATATAAACCCTTTTGGTTTGTTTGGGCGGCAGTGTTGGGTAAAAGCCCCACACAGTTTGAAGCAACATCTCCAAAATGACCTAAATAGTGTTGATGGGGACGAAAAACCTCAAATCAAACAAAAACAATCCATGAAAACCCCATTTTATATAGAGAAAAGTGGAGTTTACAGAGATGTATATTGTTTGAATTTATCTTATTCTTGCTCAGAAACATAGATTGTGGGTACTAGTTGGAACTGCCTCGGTGAGGCAGATTTAACGAGCACCCACAACTTAAGTTTGAAGCAGAAATAAGAAAAATACTGTATAACATTTTTTCTCCCGAAAATTGCAGCTTTTACAACTATTAAAGAGGGCCCTTGGAGAAATAGACTGGGTTTTGTGGTGCTTCCAAACAAAGCTGAAACTGACCGCACATGGTTATGGTTAACTGCTTAGGCACTCAAAGTCTGTCCAGGCAATATTGTGTGAGTTGGACTGTCCATGCATATAAACCCTGGGCGGTAGGGCTTGAGATATATAAACATCTCAATGCCAGGTAAAAATACCACAAAACTGGGAGCAATGTTTCTAAAATGACCTAAATAGTATTGAGGGGGACATAAATCCTCAATTCTAATAACAAACAAAAGGACCATGAAAGAAACTTGCATTATATGGATGTGTTATCATAATATCAAAGCCCGTACATAAACTTATTTTTGCCTCAGCCCATCAGGGCTTGGAGAAATAGATTGGCCTGCATGGTGCTTCCATGCAGAGCTGAAAACTGACTGCACATGAGTACTGGTTAACGGCTTAGAAAGTCTAAGCTTGCCCTGGCAAAGTTGTATGAGTCGGACAGTTCATGCATACAAACCCTATTGGTTTCATTGGGCGGCAGGGTAGAAGTCCCACAAAATTGGAATTAATGTCTCCAAAATGATCTAATTAGTGTTGACGGGGACATTAAACCTCAAATCAAACAAACAAAATACCCTAAACATTCGGACACCTTCACAACTTGCTGTAAATCCCCTAAATGTTTTGATAATTTGTTTCACAATCCACCAAGGAGACTAAAATGTACAGAGGGCATTGCAAACATTGTAGACCCTGATCAGACTACTCCTTCAGGAGTAGTCTGATCTGGGTCTGCACAGTTTGCTTAGGCCTTTCTCTCCCAATACTTGGGATCATTAAGGTATTGATTATTCAATTGATAAACTTCACAAAAAAAGATTATCGTTTACAATTTGATAGTCAAGTACATTTTACTACCAAACGTTGGGTCTAAAATAGCTGCATGAGTGTCAAACAGTGCAGACCCTGATGTGACGTCGCAATCTGTGGCATCTCATATGGATCTACACTGTTTGCTTACTTTACTTAGTTAACTTGCAAGTGGTTAGATTCTTGATCTCTCAACCAGAAGATCATGAGTTCAAATCCCAACTGAGGATGTTTTTTTTTAGCTCACCTGTCACGTAGTGACAAGGTGAGCTTTTGGGATCACTTTTTGTCCGTTGTGCGTGCGTGCGTAAACTTTTCTTCAAACGACATCTCCTAAACCACTGATCGTATTTTGACCAAACTTCACAGGAATGATCCTTAGGTGGTCCCCTTTCAAAGTTGTTCAAATGGTTCCGGTCCGTTGCACATATAGGTCACAGTAGCCAAAAATAGATTTTTTTCACCGCAAACTTAAAAAATCTTCTTCTCTGAAACGCAAGGCCCAGGTCTTTGATATTTGGTATGAAGCTTCATCTAGTGGACCTCTACCAAGATTGTTCAAATTATAGTGCTGGGGCCAAAAATGCCCCCGCACGGGGGTCCTTTGGTTTTACATGGGCTTATATAGGGAAAATCTTTAAAAATCTTCTTCTCTGAAATCGCAAGGCCCAGGTCTTTGATATTTGGTATGAAGCTTCATCTAGTGGACCCCTACCAAGATTGTTCAAATTATAGTGCTGGAGCTAAAAATGCCCCCGCACGGGGGCCCTTTGGTTTTACTAGGGCTTATATAGGGAAAATCTTGAAAAATCTTCTTCTCTGAAACCGCAAGGCCCAGGTCTTTGATATTTGGTATAAAGCTTCATCTAGTGGACCCCTACCAAGATTGTTCAAATTATAGTGCTGGGGCCAAAAATGCCCCCGCATGGGGGCCCTTTGGTTTTACATGGGCTTATATAGAGAAAATCTTGAAAAATCTTCTTCTTTGAAACCGCAAGGCCCAGGTCTTTGATATTTATTATGAAGCTTTATCTAGTGGACCCCTACCAAGATTGTTCAAATTATAGTGCTGGATCTAAAAATGCCCCCGCACGGGGGCCCTTTGGTTTTACATGGGCTTATATAGGGAAAATCTTGAAAAATCTTCTTCTCTGAAACCGCAAGGCCCAGGTCTTTGATATTTGGTATGAAGCTTCATCTAGTGGACCCCTACCAAGATTGTTCAAATTATAGTGCTGGGGCCAAAAATGCCTCCGCACCAGGGCCCTTTTGTTTTACATAGGCTTATATAGGGAAAATCTTTAAAGATCTTCTTCTCTGAAACTGCAAGGCCCAGGTCTTTGATATTTGGTATGAAGCTTCATCTAGTGGACCCCTACCAAGATTGTTCAAATAATAGTGCTGGAGCTAAAAATGCCCCCCACACGGGGGCCCTTTGGTTTTACATTGGCTTATATAGGGAAAATCTTGAAAAGTCTTCTTCTCTGAAACCGCAAGGCCCAGGTCTTTGATATTTGGTATGAAGCTTCATCTAGTGGACCCCTGCCAAGATTATTCAAATTATAGTGCTGGGGCCAAAAATGCCCCCGCACCAGGGCCCTTTTGTTTTACTAGGGCTTATATAGGGAAAATCTTGAAAAATCTTCTTCTCTGAAACTGCAAGGCCCAGGTCTTTGATATTTGGTATGAAACTTCATCTTGTGGACCTCTACCAAGATTGTTCAAATTATAGCCCTGGGGCCAAAAATGCCCCCGCTCCAGGGCCCTTTGGTTTTACATAGACGTATATAGGGAAAATCTTGAAAAGTCTTCTTCTTTGAAACCACAAGGCTTAGGTCTTCGATATTTGTTATGAAGCTTCAGCTAGTGGACCTCTATAAAGATTGTTCAAATTATAGCCCTGAGACCAAAAATGCCTCCGCCATTTGGTCCTTTGGTTTTACATAGACTTATATAGGGAAAATCTTTAAAAATCATCTCTGAAACACAAGGCTTAGGTCTTTGATATTTGTTATGGAGCTTCAGCTAGTGGACCTCTACCAAGATTGTTCAAATTATAGCCCTGGGGCCAAAAATGCCCCTGCTCCGGGGCCCTTTGGTTTAACATAGACTTATATAGGGAAAAATCTTGTTTTACATAGACTTCTATATGCAGGGTAAACCTTTAAAATCTTCTTCTCTGAAACCAGAAAGCCCAGGTCTTTCATATTCGATATGAAGCTTCATCTTGTGGACCTCTACCAAGATTGTTCAAATTATAGCCCTGGGGCCAAAATTGACCCTGCCTGGGGCCCACTTGTTATACATTGGATCAGGTGAGCGAACCAGGGCCCAGAGAACCAGGGCCCTCTGGGCCCTCTTGTTTGTTTTTTTTTCATTTTGCCTTTTTTAGTTTTTTTAATTTGAGGAAGACACGTAAACAGTTATTCTGATTTGCAACTTTTTTAGATTTTTTTTATCTGTGTCAAAAAATAGATAATTATTATTTCATTTTTAAGGAGAACAGATACACCTTCAGGGGAAGCGACTCCTTCCAGACTAGTTTTGATAGGTCAACTCTTAAAGGAAAGAATTTGCTCCCGAGGAGCAAATTCTTTCCTTTAAGAGTAGACCACTTTTTCCATGGGACAGAGTTTACAGAAACGTGAACAGGAAGTTCCGAAAGTATTCTCCCTTTGCAAACTGGCGGGAAACTCTGCCAGGTGTATCCACTCCCCTTAAAATGCATAGACTTGTTCATTTGCATGTAGGGATACTTTTTGGTTCTCTTTGAAATGCTGCAGTCTGTTTTACTATGAACAGCCTATTAATTTAAACTAGAATGTATTTTCAGACATAGAAAGAGGCACTTTTTTTTCAAAGAAAATCTTGTGTATTATGCAATGCTTTTTTGGTGCTGCCATTGAATAAGTCGAAAATAAATATACCGTAGTGGGGGTTAGCAGCTAAGTCTGTGCCTGGCACAGTGTTAGCTGCTAACCCCGTGCCAGGCACAGACTTAGCTGCTAACCCCCACTGCAGTATATGTATTCTTGACTTTTTCAATGGCAGCACCAAAAAGCACTGCATAATGCACAAAATTTTCTTTGAAAAAAAAAAGTGCCACTTTCTATGTCCGAAAATACATTCTAGTTTAAATTAATAGGCTGTTTATAGCTCTTTTACGTAAGAAAACGACTTTTTTTGGCAAAACTGCCAGACTGAATTTTTATTTTATTTTTTAAATTATTTTTTGAAACACAAAAACTTAAAAGATTTCTTGTTCAGGGCTTCTAAAAGATACTTTCGGGGTCTCGTTTAGTTGCTGCAGTCAGTGTAGCTCTTTTACAAAAGGAAATCCCATTTTGTGGCAAAAACTTCAAAATTAAAACTATATTTTTTTTTAATTTATTTTTTATATATATATATTAACCGTTTTTGTACCAAATGGACCATAGGGGCTTGAAGAAATATATGGGCTGCACGATGCTTCCACGCAGAGCTGAATCCGGCCCGCACACTAGTACTGGTAAACGGCTTAGAGGATCTAAGCCTGTCCAGGAACCTCGGTGCGAGGCAGACCGTCCATGCTAATAAACCCTATTGGTTTCATTGGGCGACAGGGCTTGAGATGTCATTTCATCTCAATGTCGGGCAAAAGTCCCACAAAATTGGAAGCAACGTCTCCAAAATGACCTTTACAGTGTTGACGGGGACGTTAAACCTCAAATCAAACAAACAAACAAAACCAAATGGAATCTTCCTCCTTATATACAGCAGGAGTCCATCTCAAAATTCAGGGGTGTCAGGTTGTATTTTTAGCTCACCGTCACGTAGTGACGAGGTGAGCTTTTGGGATCACTTTTTGTCCGTCGTCCGTCGTGCGTGCATCCGTCCGTGCGTGCATCCGTGCGTCCGTAAACAATTTCTTTAAACGACATCTCCTCCTAAACCACTGATCAGATTTTGACCAAACTTCACAGGAATGATCCTTAGGTGGTCCCCTTTCAAAGTTGTTCAAATGGTTCCGGTCCGTTGCACATCTAGGTCACAGGAGCCAAAAATAGATTTTTTTCACCAAAAACTTAAAAAATCTTCTTCTCTGAAACCACAAGGCCCAGGTCTTTGATATTTGGTATGAAGCTTCATCCAGTGGACCCCTACCAAGATTGTTCAAATTATAGTGCTGGGGCCAAAAATGCCCCCGCCCCGGGGCCCTTTGGTTTTACATAGGCTTATATAGGGAAAATCTTGAAAAATCTTCTTCTCTGAAACCACAAGGCCCAGGACTTTGATATTTGGTATGAAGCTTCATCTAGTGGACCCTTACCAAGATTGTTCAAATTTTAGTGCTGGGACAAAAATGCCCCCGCCACGGGGCCCTTTGGTTTTACATAGGCTTATATAGGGAAAATCTTTAAAAATCTTCTTCTCTGAAACCACAAGGCCCAGGACTTTGATATTTGGTATGAAGCTTCATCTAGTGGACCCGTACCAAGATTGTTCAAATTATAGTGCGCGGACAAAAAATGCCCCCGCCACGGGACCCTTTGGTTTTACATTGGCTTATATAGGGAAAATCTTCTTCTCTGAAACCACAAGGCCCAGGACTTTGATATTTGGTATGAAGCTTCATCTAGTGGACCCCTACCAAGATTGTTCAAATTATAGTGCTGGGGCCAAAAATGCCCCCGCCCCGGGACCCTATGGTTTTACATAGGCTTATATAGGGAAAATCTTTAAAAATCTTCTTCTCTGAAACCACAAGGCCCAGGTCTTTGATATTTGGTATGAAGCTTCATCTAGTGGACCCCTACCAAGATTGTTCAAATTATAGTGCTGGGGCCAAAAATGCCCCCGCCCCGGGACCCTTTGGTTTTACATAGGCTTATATAGAGAAAATCTTTAAAAATCTTCTTCTCTGAAACCACAAGGCCCAGGACTTTGATATTTGGTTTGATGCTTCATCTAGTGGACCCCTACCAAGATTGTTCAAAGTATAGTGCTGGGGCAAAAAATGCCCCCGTCCCGGGGCCCTTTGGTTTTACATAGGCTTATATAGGCAAAATCTTTAAAAATCTTCTTCTCTGAAACCGCTAAGCCCAGGTCTTTGATATTTGATGTGTAGCCTCATCTAGTGGACCTTTGCCAAGATTGTTCAAATTATAGCCTTTGTTGATGTTTGGTATGAAGCTTCACCTTTAAGACCTCCCTCAACATTATGCACATTAAAGCCCTGGGGCCAATAATGGCCCTCTCTGGGGCCCACTTGTTACTCTTTGGATCAGGTGAGCGATCCAGGGCCATCATGGCCCTCTTGTTCTTAAAATCGCTGAACTTTTAGCAAATAGTGTAGGCCCTAATCGGACGCTGCGTTTTGCAGCATCTGATTTGCCAATTATCCATTTTCGGGTTTCTGGTACAAAATGGGTTAAATATTTCATGTAAGAGCTGTTTTAGAAACACCTGACATATTTGCCAATTACCCGTTTTCGGGTTTCTGGTACAAAATGCGTTAAATACTTCATGTAAGAGCTGTTTTAAAAACACCTGACATATTACAGTAAATTATAAGTAGACATGGCGCAAACCAGGTGAGCTATGCTGTCCTTGTTAGCTCACCAGAGCCGAAGGCTCCGGGGGAGCTTATAGTATAGGCATTGTCCGTCGTCCGTCGTCGTCGTCGTCTGCGTCTGCGTCGTCAACATTTTCAAACAACATCTCCTCTGAAACTACTTGGCCAATTGAAACCAAATTACATGTGGAGCCTCTATGTGAAGGGGGAACGAAAGTTTGTTCGGGTGGACTGGGTCACATGACCAATATTGCCGCCATGCCCATATATGGTAAAAACCTTTAAAAATCTTCTTCTCAAGAACCGAATAGCCGATGATCTTGAAACTTGGTATGCAGCATCGGGGACTCGGGCTCTACCAAGTTTGTTCAAATGATGACCTTTGGTTGACCTTGACCTGTTTTACGTCAAGGTCAAATTTGGTCACCTAGACATTTGTATGGAAAAACGGCAAAACAGTGGATTTTTCTGATTGTATGTTAGCTAGTGGCATCAGAAATTGTATTTGCAATCAGCTGAATGGAAGTTTATCAGTTTCAGAGGTCAAGGTCATTTACCGACCTTTGTCCTAGACGGCTCAGATTCAGTATTTTTAGCTCACCAGAGCCGAAGGCTCCGGGGGAGCTTATAGGATAGGCATTTGTCCGTCGTCGTCGTCGTCGGCGTCGTCGTCGTCGTCTGCGTCGTCGTCAACACTTTCAAACGACATCTCCTCTGAAGCCACTGGGCCGATTGAGTCCAAATTTCATCTGTAGCATCCTTGGGCTGGGGGATTGAAAGTTTGTGTTTTTTATGAAAATTGGCCCATTAGTTTGGTTGCTATAGCAACTTATAGCTCCCATAGACTTATAATGGGGAAAATTGAAAAATGGCATTAACTGCCAAGCCTTTGCAGATATTGGAACAAAACTTTCATAGAAATATTCCTTAAGCAATCTAGTATCTACCATATGATTTTAGGCCTACTGCTCAATTTTAATGGTTGCCATGGAAACCAAAATGCAAAAAATAGAAAAAAAAATACTTAAAAATCATCTCCTCAGAAACCGTATGCTCTATGAGGCTGAAAGTTTATGGAAATATTCACCATATTTGCCTTTACAGGTTTTGTGTTTTTTATGAACTTCGGCTCTTTAGTTTGGTTGCTATGGCAACTTAGATTTTCCATAGACTTATAATGGGAAAAATTGAAAAATGGCATTAACTACAAAGCCTTTGCAGATATTTTGACAAAACTTTCATAGAAACGTTCCTTTAGTAAACTTCTCTCAGCCATATGCTGTTATGTCAGCCTGGGGGTCCAGTAGGTTGTGCCGGGGCCATGCCCCGCCCCCAGTACTTCATAAAATGACTTATATCTCAGAAACCTTACAGATCCCCACCCCTAAACCATATATATTCTTGTTCCTATTGATAAGACGCATTCAGTGACACCAACCTGGAGGTCCTCCGGGATGTGCCGAGGCCATGCCCCACCCCCTCCACTTCATAAAAGGCCCAATATCTCGGAAACCATTCAGATCCCCACCCCTGAACCCTATATACTCTTGTTCCTTATGATAAGACGCATTCAGTGACATCAAACTGGGGGTCCCCCGGGATGCGCCGGGGCCATTTCCCGCCCCTCCATTTCATAAAAGGCCCAATATCTCGGAAACCTTACAGATCCCCACCCCTAAACCATATATATTCTTGCTCCTTATGATAAGACGCATTCATTGACCCCAAATTGGGGGTCTTCCGGGGTGCGCCGGAGCCATGCCCCACCCCTTCACTTCACAAAAGGCCATATATCTCAGAAACTGTTCAGATCCCCACCCCTAAACCATATATGTTCTTGTTCATTATGATGAGACACATTCAGTGACACCAACCTGGGGGTCCCCAGGGATGTGCTGGGGCCATGCCCCACCCCCTCCATTTCATAATATCACAATATCTCGGAAACCTTACTGATCCCCACCCCTAAACCATATATATTCTTGTACCTTATGATAAGACTCTTTCATTGACACCAACCTGGGGGTCTCCCTGGGCCTTGCCCCACCCCTGCACTTCACAAAAGGCCTTATATCTCAGAAACTGTTCAGAGCCCCACCCCTAAACCATATATATTCATCTTCCTTATGATAAGGCACATTCATTGACACCAGCTTGTGAGTCCCCGGGGCATGCCCGGGCCTTGCTCCACGGCTTGACTTCATTAAAAGCCACATATCTCAGAAATAGTTCAGATCCCCACCCCTAAACCATATATATTCTTGTTCCTTATGATAAGACTCATTCAGTCACACCAACTTGGGGGTCTCTTTGTGCTGAGGCAATGTACCCCGCCCTTCCACTTCATAAAAGGCCATATATTTCAGAAACCATTAAATCCCCACCCCATATTCATATATGTTCTTGTTCCTTATTATTAGCACACCTACTGTAGGGGTGTCCGCAGGGGCCAGTCCTCTCCTTTCCACTTCATGAAAGGATATCTTGGAAACCGTTCAGATTCCCTCCACTAAACCATATATATACTTGGTCCTTATGATGAGACACATTTAGGGACAACAATCTTGGGCTTTCCTGGGAACGACAGGGCATGCTCCAACCCCTCCACTTATATCTCCAGCCATGCAGATCCCCACTGCTAAACCATATATATTCTTGTTCTTTGTGATAAGACACATTTAGTGATACCAACCAGGGCTCCATTGGGTCCATGCCCTACCCCCTCTACTTCATAAAAGGCCTAATGTTTCATATACTGAGTCCACATGGATGCTCATTTGGATATGGGGGTTCATTTGGCAGATTAAAATGACATCATGTTAAAATACATGGCTGCAATTTGGCAGTGCCCACCTGAGCTCTGGTGAGCATAGTGGCCCATGGGCCTCTTGTTATCTTCTTCTTCACTGAAACTATTTGGCCAATTGAAACCAAATTTCATTTGGAGCCTCTATGGAATGGGGGAAAGAAAGTTTGTTCGTTAGGACTGGGTCACATGACCAATATGGCTGCCATGCCCATATATGGTAAAAAACCTTTAAAAATCTTCTTCTCAAGAACCGAATGGCCGATGATCTTGAAACTTGGTATGCAGCATCAGGGACTCTGGTCCTACCAAGTTTGTTCAAATGATGACCTTTGGTTGACCTTGACCTGTTTTACGTCAAGGTCAAATTTGGTCACTTAGACATTTGTATGGAAAAATGGCAAAACACTGGATTTTACTGATTGTATATTAGCTAGTGGCATCAGAAATGGTATTTACAGTCAGCTAAATGGAAGTTTATCAGTTTCAAAGGTCAAGGTCATTTACCGACCTTTGTCCAGGACGGCTCAGATTCAGTATTTATAGCTTCTTCTTCACTTAAACTACTTGGCCAATTGAAACCAAATTACATGTGGAGCCTCTATGGAATGAGTGAACGAAAGTTTGTGCGTAAGGACTGGGTCACATGACCAATATGGCCGCCATGCCCATATATGGTAAAAACCTTTAAAAATCTTCTTTTCAAGAACCGAATGGCCGATGATCTGGAAACTTGGTATGCAGCATCAGGGACTCGGGTCCTACCAAGTTTATTAAAATGATGACCTTTGGTTGACCTTGACCTGTTTTACGTCTAGGTCAAATTTGGTCACTTAGACATTTGTATGGAAAAATGGCAAAACACTGGATTTTACTGATTGTATATTAGCTAGTGGCATCAGAAATGGTATTTACAATCAGCTGACTGGAAGTTTATTAATTCCAAAGGTCAAGGTCATTACTGACCTTTGTCTTGGACGGCTCAGATTCAGTATTTTTATCTTCTTCTCCAGTAAAAGAGCTCTGCTGATTGAAACCAAATTACATAAAAAGCCTCTATGGGGGTGAGGCAATTGAACATTATTCGTGGTATTGTTGTCACATGACCAAGATGGGCACCTTGCCTGTATATGGTATAAACCACATGACTTCTGGTGAGCGTAGTGGCCCATGGGCCTCTTGTTTTTTATTATTTATGAGCAGGACAAATGGTTTTCTATACTCACCTCAGAATATAAGAATCTTATATGGGTGCGAGGGGTGGATGGAAAAATTTGTCCGGGGGGTCACGGTCTGGCATCACGAGGCTTGCCGAGTGATGCCGGACAGTGATCCCGAGGGACGGATTTTTCTATCCAGCTCACACCCATATAAGATTCTTTTTCTTGCATACCTTTCTTTTCTTAGAGCGGATTTTAAACGCTGCAGTCACTTCGGTTACCGACGTCCGCCATATTGTGATTACACTACAGGAATGTTTAGTGACGTCACGTAACGTGCTGTGACGTCAACGACAGCGCATATGAGGTGCATTTATCAAACTCGCGCGGAATATTCGATTTTGGGTAAGAACACCAGGGTTAGAACAGAATTTATATCCCATTAAATTAAAAGTATGGATTTCCTTATCTGGTGTGCAAGAACGAATCAAGCAATATTTATTCATATAGTCAAAATGGAAGTGAAGGCAATGGTCCTCTTTATACCGGCATTCGTTATAACGGCAAACCTCGTTATAACGACATTTTGAATGGAATGACTACTTAGCTAAAGGCTTAGTTTCGGTTCAGAGCGGCGTGGGCTTCCCTCGGGTTGGAAATGCACAAATCGAGTCCATAGCATTCAAGGGTCTTGTAATCTAATACTCAAAGAAACAAATGTTATAGATATTTGTTAGAATCGCCTCGGTGAGGCGATTCTAACGAATGTCTACAAAGAGACAAATGTTATAGATATTTGTTAGAATCGCCTCGCTGAGGCGATTCTAACAAATAGCTATTACATTTGTTTCTTGGAGTAATAATGGGGAAAAGGCCTTTATT
This sequence comes from Lucinisca nassula, assembly GCA_963580285.1. NCBI lineage: Eukaryota > Metazoa > Mollusca > Bivalvia > Lucinida > Lucinidae > Lucinisca > Lucinisca nassula. The sequence continues at coordinate 8,928,975 of OY757023.1, read as the reverse complement.
ACCAATCATACTCCTAACTGGAATTCTTTATAACGGCAAATTCTTTATAATGGCACAATAATATAAATAAAGGGAACAAATACTGTCTTTATAAAGAGGGTCCTCCGTAGTTTTCTGTTTGTAACAAATATAAGTTTCATAATTAGCTGAGTTGAGCATGAAAAATTATTCCCCACTTCCCTGCAACTAGCGATCGTTGTAGACGGACCACATGCTTTTCTGAATCAGAAAATTTGTCTAAAAAGTCAAAATTTGTTCGTGTAGAATGCTAGAGTCTGATTATACTAAAGATAGCCACTCATCAAGAAAACACACCTACAGGCTACATGTATATAATTTTGACCCCCTCCCCCACCTTAAACCCCACTTTCATAAAGGAAACTGGAGGTTACAGGGGAATACATTATTTTTTCTTATTTTTGCTCAAAAACATTGATTGCGGGTTCTTGTTGGAACCTTGGCGAGGTGGTTTTAACAAGTACCCACGCTGAAAAACAGATTGTGGTTACGCATCTGAACTACCTCGGCGATGCGGTTCTAACGAGTAGCCACCATCTAGTTTTGAGCAGAAATACATGCATGAAAAATATCAGATTTTGTTATCTGAAAATTTTCAATTTTTGATGGTAATTTGTTTAATTTGAGGTTTAACGTCCCCGTCAACACTGTAAAGGTCATTTTGGAGACGTTGCTTCCAATTTTGTGGGACTTTTACCCGACATTGAGATGAAATGACATCTCAAGCCCTGTCGTCCAAGGAAACCAATAGAGTTTATATAAGCATGGACGGTCCGACTCGCACTGCTTTGCCTGGGCAAGCTTAGATCCTCTGAGCGGTTCACCAGCGGTTACCCTAAAGTGCGAAAAGGAGTCCTTTTCGCGAAAAGGACTTACCCTGAAATGCGAAAAGGACTTTTTATACGAAAAGAAATGGAACGAAGTCAATATTTTGAGATGACTATGGCGCATGGAAAAATGCCAGAACGCCTATAACACACTTTCTGCACAGAGACGGTCGACTGAAAACAATAGTGATGCAGAAAAAAAACAAAACAAGAAAAGGTATATTGCTGGGAAAAACGAGTCAAGAAAAAAAGAGTATATATACCCTGGAACGACAGCCTAGTGCATGAACATGAACTACTGGAAGTCCATAGGTTATATCAGACATTAATTGCCACAGACCCGAAAAGCAAGCAGTTTAAGCGAAGATTAGCATGGCTGGAAAAGATACCAGAAACTATGCCCGCCATTCCCTCGAATGTAGCAGTGGTAGAATACATAGGAACTTTCCCTGCTAGGCTACAACACAGAAATGTCAAGAAGAAACAAAATAACAACGTCTTCATCAGAACAAAAGATTCCGTTATCGCAGATTTGAAAACACAGCTGAAACACAATGCAGTGAAAGCTGTTGAAAGAAACATGAATGAAGAAACACAGGATGATTTCCAGAAACAGAGAAATGAGAAACAGCTCGACAACTTAAAATACAACATTAACCGCAACAGAAAAACTACTGCCGATACTAATAATTTCGCTGATCAGATAATAAGCGTGGAAGAAATGACTAAAGACCATCCATTTGTCCAAAGTGTGAAACACATAACTGGAATAAACTGTCCCGTGGTAACACTATTTACGGACCAGCAAATAACAGATATAAAACGGTTCTGTTGTGTAGAGGGGGGGGGGGACAGCGTTCTTTGCATTGACAAAGCGTACAACCTAGGAGACTTGCATGTGACACTAACTGTTTACAATCCGGGGAAAAAAAACAACGATCACCCACTTTACTTTTCTACATACTAACTCATCAATCAAAGCCTACACGACATTGCCGACAATTTGGCGGACAATGAATTGGGAGAATTAATTCTTGTCAGCGACGAGGAAGCGGCCTTAAAATCAGCTATATATAGATGTTTTGTTGGAGCAACGCATCTGCTGTTCATGCGTCACTTAAAACAGAATGCAAACAAGCATCTAGAAGATCAAGTTGGGTATCCACTGAAAGAAAGACAGGAAATCATTTCAAAGATCTTCGACAAAGAGGGCCTTGCTGATACAAAAGACTGCGATACGTATACAACGCACGCCTCACTGTTCTTAGACATATGATCGATGAAAAAGATTCGAAGGTCATTGGCAGAAAATTCCGCCCTTACTTCGATGGCAAATTATTGCAATTATGGACAAAGCACGTCATTGAACCTGCGAGACTGAATAAAATCGCCATGAACTGGACAAACAACAATTCAGAGAGCGCAAACCACATTCTTAAACAAGCCACTAAATGGCGTCGGACCGATATGCCCAAGTTCATCCGTCTTTTACATAAAATTGTAGAAAGTGAACAAGTTGAAAGAACTAGAGCTATCCGCGGCACTGGGAATTACATCACGTGAACAAGTCCGTGAAATAAAGACCCCCCTAAACCCCTCTTCACATAAGAGAAAACTGGGGTTTACGGGGGTAAACACCATTTTCCTTATTTCTGCTCCAAAACATAGGTTGTGGGTACTCGTTAGAACCGCCTCAATGAGGCGGTTCTAACGAGCACCCACAATCTATGTTAAAAGCAGAAATAAGAAAGATAGTATCCTTTTTACCCAAAAATTGTTACTTCTGACACCATGTTGGACGCCATTATTTCACACGGACATGTTTTCCTAATGATGTGTTAGCTTCTACACACCAACATCACGCGGTTAGTATCGACCACTGGGCCAATATCACAGAGGAACAAAAGGAGAAGCGGATGACACGCTTTCTCAGAGACAAAGGGAAATCAAATCCTAACACCATATCGACCGACGGCACTAGAACCGTACAAGTACCAGCTTCAGCCGGTAAGAAAAATGGGCAGAGAAAACGTCCGAGGGCCGACAGAACGATGACACCGAAACCCAAAAGAAGACTTTTAAATGAAAGTGACGATGCTTATCCCTCGTCGGGGATAGCATCATGTCACAAAACATGAGTTTGGTCTATGTGGCGGTGTATTTCCCCCGTCGGGGATAACATCAAACAGAATTATATGGCGATGCGTTTCCCCCGTCGGGGATAGCATCCCTCTTCGGGGATAGCATCATACGCATTTCGAATGACTCTCGATGGCGATAATAAATAAGATCTGTTGTGTTATAAGTGGCTATATAACGTTTTTGCTGAGGCATGTAAATTGTTTTTGCTATGTCTCGGTAAGCGAATGCATGAATCTTAAAAGTATGTTCCATTAAAGTTCATCCAAGCGGACACATGACGTAATTGTGATGTTTCTCGACTCAACGTCATGACGTTTATTCAACGTCAAATCACCGTCGGTGCGACGTCATGACGTTGCACCGACGTTGATCTGACGTTGCCTTAACGACGTGTGCCTGCTAGGATATGTAAAGTAGAAGTAAAACAAAGATCAGGAATCGATACAATTAACTTAAGACTGCGATGCAAGAACTTTCCCTGTGGGTACACAGCATGTATGTAACATCGAATCTACATAAGTGAAACGTCAATACGTTGAAATGACGTTGCTAAACGTCATTTGTCCGCTTGGTTTGCATCTTGTCAAAATAAGCAGATTGCTATATTTTTCTACCAGAATTCCATCAGCTACGTATTCGCTTGCCGAGTCTCAACACAAGTACAGGACCTGACTGCTCTCCTGTTGACATCTAACAGAAACCCGTTAACTTGTATCTGAGAGATGTCAACAGGAGAGGAGAAAAGGTAAACGAAAAAAAGAGAAAGAAAAAAATATTTGTCCAAAAAATAAAGAAAAAAGAAAAATAAAATATAATAAATAATAATATAAAAAAAATGGCTGGCAAATGGTTGCTACGAAACGACTATCTTGTTTTGTGGGTGACAAGTCCTAGCCACACCTCCACGTGTCACAGACAAAAAAAAACTGTGCGGTGCCAGCTGTTAACAGAGGATACACTTTTATCCTCTGGCTGACGTGGCAGGGCGAAATATCAAGCTCCTTTTCACTAAATTGACAGACTTTTGAATGCAATGACTCCTTTTCGTATCAAAAAGTCCTTTTCGCTTTTTAGGGTAAGTCCTTTTCGCGAAACGGACTCCTCTTCGCATTTTAGGGTAACCCGTTTACCAGTGCTCGTGTGCGGTCGGTTTCAGCTCTGCGTGGAAGCATCATGCAGCCCATCTATTTCTTCAGGCCCCGATGGGCGGAGGCCTTTTTTGATGGTAAATTTTTCAATATATTTGAATAGGCGCGTTTTCATAATGGGTAGTTAGATTCGCTCTTTTTCTAGGCTCAGTGGTGTGAAGGCCATAGGTAGTAAGTCTCTGAGCACCACTTTCTTCACTGTCATATCAGGTTTTACCAGGTACAGCTCAATGTCCAAGCCAAACTGAAATAATATACAACATTACAAATATATATATATTATAAGAATCTTATATGGGTGTGAAGGGTGGATGGAAAAATCCAGTGGGCCGACACCGCGAGGCTTGCCGAACTGTGATCCTGAGGGACGGATTTTTCTTTCTTGCACACCAGACAAGGAAATCCGTGATTTTACCCTGGGATAGAAATTTATGTTCTGACCCTGGTGTTCCGACCCAAAATCGAATATAACCGCGTGTTTGATAAATGTACTGGTTGAATACGACCTCATATGCGCTGTCGTTAAGGTTGACGTCACAGCACGTTACGTGACGTCCGTAAACATTTCTGAGAAATGGAAGGTATGCAAAAAAAAAATAATGATAATCCTATATGGGTGTGAGGGGTGGATAGAAAAATCCGTCCCTAGGGATCATAGTCCGGCATCACTCGGCAAGCCTCTTGATGCTGGACCGTGACCCTTGGGACGGATTTGTACATCCACCCCTCACATCCATATAGGATTCTTTTTCTTGCATACGTTCCATTTCCTAGCGCGGATTTTTAATGCTGCAGTCACTTTGGTTACCGACGTCCGCCATATTGTGATGACACTACATGAATGTTTAATGACGTCACGTAACGTGCTGTGACGTCAACCTGAACGATGGCGCATATGAGGTCGTATTCAACCAGTGCATTTATGAAACACGCGAGAATATTCGATTTAGGGTAAGAACACCAGGGTTAGAACAGAATTTCCATCCCAAGCTAAAACTATGGATGTCCTTATCTGGTGTGCAATGTATTTGGATTGTTGACGGGGAACATGGGCTCATATTCCCCGCCTGAAAGCGATATGTGCCCGAGCCGTTAGGGGGATATCGCTTTCAGGATCGTTAGAATCGTCTCAGCGAAGCAGTTCAAACGAGTACCCACAATCTATGTTTAAGAGCAGAAATAATAAATTATGTAAACCCATGTAAGCCCCAATTTTACAATATAAAAGTGGGTTTTGGGAGGATCAAATTATATAGGCGTGTTTTCGTGATGTTAGCTCAATATCAAGGCCAAAGTGAAATAATATACAGTCGAATTTCAATAACTCGAACATCTCTGGGACCATGAAAATTTGTTCGAGATAGGGATACCGGTAGTTCAAATTACCGAGGTTTACTCATAATGCCAGGTCTTGAGACATACTGGGAATCACTTTAGGATATATTTACCCTCTTCATTAAGATAAAGGTATGTTGTGTGTACTCATTAGAATCGCCACAGACCCCGCCCATAGGGGCTTGAAGAAATATATGGGCTGCATGATGCTTCCACTCAGAGCTGAATCCGGCCCGCACACTAGTACTGGTAAAACGCTTAGAGGATCTAAGTCTGTCCAGGAACCGCGGTGCGAGTTGGACCGTCCATGCTAATAAACCCTATTGGTTTCATTGGACGACAGGGATTGAGATGTCATTTCATCTCAACAGAAGGTCTGTCAATGTCGGGTAAAAGTCCCACAAAATTGGAAGCAACGTCTCCAAAATGACCTTTACAGTGTTGATGGGGACGATAAACCACAAATCAAACAAACATTGAGGCGATTCTAATAAGTATACACAACATACCTTTTCAAAATAACCTCAGAAAAAAATCCATATATTATCCTAAATATATGAATATCTGGAGCTTTGGGAAATATTCGCAAGGGACTCCAGAACAAGTTCGAATGAGCCGTGGTAAGGCAAACTATCTGGGTTCGAGTTATCGAAGATTCACTGTATATACAGTTAAACTTCAATGGGTCGAACACCTTTGGACCATAAAGGAATCTAATAAAAGCATCGTAACAGTGACCTTCGCCACAACACATGACGTAATTGTGGCGTTACATCAACGTCGGTTCTAGGTCATGACGTTAATGGAACGTCACATGTACGTCGGTGCAATGACGTTGCACCGACGTTGATTTGACGATGTCCTCACGACGTGTGCCTGCTGGGCTTGGCAAAAGTAAAGTGTCAATAGTTTTGTTTTGTTTGATTTGATGTTTAACATACCCGCCATTTGGGTCATTTTTATAAAGTTGCTTACAATTTTGTGGGACTTTTGCCTCACATTTTGATGAAATGACATCTACTGCCTATAGAAACAGCTAGAGTTTAAGGAGCGGTCGCATTCGCATCATCACTTTTCCATGGCATGCTTTTACTATTACTCAAGTTTTGTTGTTGTTGTTGTTTTTTCAGCTGTTCGTGGAAGCACCATGCAACCCAATCTACTTCTTTAAGTCCCGATGGGCGGGGCGCTTCCATGATTGCAAAATAGCAGTCGCAATACAGTAAAATTCCGCTATTTACTGAGACCACCTAAAATCCCAATAAGTTATGCCTTTAAAAGCATATTTAGAATTTCAGGTGTTTTTTTTTTTTTTTGTTTTTTTGTTTTTTTTGTTTGTTTTTTTTTCGACATCTTTTTGTTTGATTTGAGGTTTAACGTCCCCTTCAACACTGTAAAGGTCATTTTGGAGACGTTGCTTCCAATTTTGTGGGACTTTTACCCGACCTTTTTGACATCTACTGTGCTCTAGTGGAGGGCCAACTTTGGGACTGTTCAAATGTGGTTTTAAAGACACTTTACTGTAATATCACCAACAGCTATTTCCTTATCCAAGTGCAGCAAAATTCCACTATTGACCACCTAAAATTAGGACATTCTGCATTTAAAAGATTATTGAGAATTTTTTCAGTTATTCCTTCTTTGTGTTTGCTACACACAGTGTCTCCGAATGAAAGAGCACTTTTGGGACTGTTCAAAAGTGGTCTTATAGACCATTTTGAACAGACCACTTTTGGGACTGTTCAAAAGTGGTCTTATAGACCACTTTTGAACAGTCCCAAAGGTGGTCTTAATATAGGAATTTTACTGCAGTTTCAATAGGTTAAACGGGGAGAGTAAATTAAAGGCACTTGCTCTTGGACTTTTCAACCTTTTCCAATAATTTTCCTATTGTATTTTCTATATCTATTTTCATAACTCAAATATCCATGTATCTCAACTTTCACTATGCATTTCGTATGTAATATATATCTGTTTCCGCATTTCACATTTAACCCTTCTCTTGCTGAATATTCAGTTTGGTCACATCCATTTTAGACTTTGAACCAATCAGATTGCTTGATGTAATTTAATCCTACAAATGTCAAACAGTGTAGATCCTGATCAGATCTGGATCTACACTGTTTGCAAAGAAAAGGGTTGTCGTGAACAGCAGGATAAAAGTTAATCTCAGAGTGTGTACAGTTTCCATTCTACACTCGGTTCTCTTAATCGTATTGTTTACCTCAGCATAAACTTGCCTACAAATACCACAGGGCCCTTTGAACTCTCCCTTGATGTCACTGAAAAAAAAGAATAAATGTGTTTTAGAACATATATTGGCGCACATACGTAATGCTTTAGACAACAGGTTTCTCGCTACTTTGGGTTCGAGCCTCGCTTAGGGTCATGTAAGTTCTGCAACAGAAGGTCAGGTGGGTTTCTCAAAGTACGCCAGTTTTCGCCTACCTCTGAATAACATTGATCTCGACACAACTGGCATGCAATAATCTTGAAACATTGTCTTATGTAAATAGATTTTGTTTGTTTTGGAGTTCAACAGTACAGTCAACACTATTTAGGTCATATCGAGCTGGTCAGGTAATACATTCTACTGACCTATACCGGACATATTTTCAGGTACCAAATTTGAAAGTGTAAATATAGTAAACACATGGTTAGTGTCTTTAATAAAAAGATATATATAATCTTCAGAAACAACATGGTCGCGTCGAGCGCTTTACATTCTGTATGAAAATCTGGAAATGAATAATTTATTTTACCTTTGGAAATCATTGCAACTGCGGTATATAACTGTGCAATTACATGTATTCTAACCAGGAAAAGCCCAAGAAGGTAAGAACATAGCTGAAATTTCTGAAAATTAATTTAAACATAGCAAAGATAATAACTTGCTGTATTGATGTTTTTTTCCGGGTATAAGTGCTGCTTGTTATTGTTCACACTTGCAAATAAGGCACCTAAAATGTAGATCAGATACGTATGATAGATCAGTAGAAGTTATCATAGGCCACAACCGATTATTGCGTAGCCTACTAGGGTGGCTGATGGCGGTATAAAATAATTTCTATGGTTCATAATTATTGCCGTACCCAGCAGGCACATGACAAAATTGTGACGTCACATCACACCGACGTTGATTTGACGTTGCCCTAACGACGTGTGCCTGCTGGGGTAGACCCTCTAAGCGGTTGAGATTGCCCGCCGACAGTAACTTAGGCTGACAACAGCCGGTGGGTCAGCGGCCGAGTTCTCAGGCAACCGTCCGTCTCAAGCCGTCTTCCAAGAGATGGAGCATTAGAAAAAGGAAAGACTGTCCAGAGAAGAAAAAAAAATAAAAAATAAAAAACAGCCTCCCACACTGCACCTGGTGCAAGCACACCCAGCACACGTCGCTAGGGCAACGTCAAATCAATGTCAGTGCAACGTCATATAAACATTATGACGTTGCGCCGACGTTGATGTGACGTCACAATTTCGTCATGTGCCCGATGGACAACAGGCGCCTAACTATTGCCCTACTGAAATCAAAGCAGTAGAACAGCTAAACAGCACCTCCATGCCGAATAACGCGAAACAATCTGTAAACCCAACTTTTGTTTCTATGTAAAGTGGTCTGGCTGGGGTGCTCGTTAAAATATTTAAGGAACTTGGTTTTGAAAGGTGGAATAAATTAATATATCTACCATGACACTGCAGCAGCTTTGAACTTTCTGTGTCCCTGACATACGGCATTCATTATCGCCACCCTCTCGGCACAGACGCAGTTCCCGTAAGATGCATTCTCCACATTACAACCTACATTACGAAGAAAAAACATCCATGTCAGATAACAGCATCCTTCATTGACCTCTTTCTTTTGAAAATCCGTGACACACATGACGAGAACACACCCGTGCGACATGTTGCATTTTTTCACATCTCCAAAATGGCTAGTTTTCTGATGAAAATCCGTGATATTTTTTTTCTAATTTATCCTGCAACCATAGGTTGTGAATAGAACTGCCTCATCGAAACTCCTTTCTACTGATCCTTGTCATTTTGTGTTTTTTGAAGTATTAAATTATATAGGACCAGTCTCTTCTGACATTTTATCGCACATTTTGTTGCGTAAAAATCGTTATAAAACTACCCACCAACATACGACAACGCAGTCGATGCGCTTTATTTAACGAACGGAAATAAAGTTAAAGCATATATATTTCCCATCCAAATTTATACGAAAACGAAGCAGTTTAATGTTCAACTTGAATGGTTTGTGGCAAACCGTTTTGATAGAATGATGATTTAGTAATTACAGAAAACAATTCGTGCTACATCAACGGTGGAGTATGGAACGGGAAATTTTTTGCCCACCAGATAAAACGAGGCTAATGACCTTTGTCCTTGTCTACAGACACACCCAAAGTCTACGTCACACCAGGTCAAAGGTCATTCGCCTCGTTTATAGGCACATCCAAAGTCGAAAGTCTACGTCACACAAGATCAAAGGTCGTTAGACTCGTTTTATCTTATAGAATAGACACATCCAAACAGTCAAAAGTATCTAGAAAATCGTTTGATAAAATCCTATCCATAAAATATCATTATTTTCAAACGATTTTCTAGACTTTTAATCCTATCCATAAACTATCATTATACGATTTTCTTGACGTGACACAACCATTTGTATGGATTAAGGTGTTGTTCAAGTACGCTAAAATGCAAAAAAATGATGAGAAAAAAAAATCCAAGACATCAGTTTTGGACCATCCGCTCTACTAACCGCAAGAAAGCTCTACTGACCCCAAGTATCTGCGAGAATGGGCTCAAAAACTTACCACTGAATATGGAACCATCTTCACACAACACAGCTGACCCAACCCGGAAGTTGCTATACGGACAGTAGGCATTGTCCTTCGTGGCAACCGCGGCACTTATAAGTTCATGGATACGCTTATCTGAAATGCCATAACCAATCAACGTTAGCCAAACGAACATTCGGACCCCGTCAAGAAAAAAAAAATATTTCGGACCGCAACCCTTGATTGCTCTCATTCAGCATAATGATTATGATAATAAAATTCTTGTGCCATAATTCGTTATTTTATATCTCCACATTACGAAATCACGCCTGTAAAATGTATTGTAAACTTATTACCACCGAAAAAACGAACATTTTAAGATGAAACATGTGATAATTTTCTTATTTCTGCTCAAAATATGTATTGTGGGTACTCGTTAGAACCGCCTCATCGAGGCGGTCCTAACGAGTACCCACAATCTATATTTTGGAGCAGAAATAAGAAAAATAAGGTTTACCCCTGGTAACCCCAGTTTTACCATATAAAGTTGGGGTTCAAGGGGGTCAAAATTATGTAGGCGTGTTTTAATAATGTGCGGTTATTTTTCTAATGAAAATTTATATTTTCTTTCATAGTGTATAATCTAAATATAGGTCGTGGGTGATCGTTAGAACCGCCTCAATTGGGCGGTTCTAACAAGTACACACAGCCTGTGTCTTGGAGCAAAGATAAATAAAATAAATATATATGACCATGTAAACCCCAGTTTACTCATTATGAAGTGGGGTTTACAGGAGGGTTCGTTGATTGACTTGTTAACGTGATGGAACATGGATTCCACTGACTGCATGAACCTAGCAGGCACATGACGCAATTGTGATGTCACATCAATGTGAGTACAACGACATGATGTTTATGCAACGTCAAATCTACGTCGGTGCAACGTCACCGGTGCAGCGTGACGTTGCACCGCCGTTGATTTGACGATGCCCTAGCGAGGAAGGGGTTGCCTGCGGGGAAGGGTCTTGGCATCACGTGAACAAATCCATGTAATGATTGGCATTGTAGTCCCCACTTAATGAGGAACGATTTGAGTTGCCAAGGGTACATTTTATTACCTTTATTTTTGCTCAAACAAAGATTTTGAGTACTCGTTTAAACCGCCTCGACGAGTGTATATGGAAGTCTTTTATTTAAGGACAGTAAAATCCAGATTAAAATCACGAATACGTAAATGACGTCGCCGCAAAACTCTACACACGCTGGCTGGCAACATCATTAGATACCAATTCTAACACAGAGCGCCTATATAGGTAATGGAAAATAACTGTGTTTTATTCTACGACAAATCACGGCAAGGAAGAGCGAGTCACCAGTGACGTCATTAAAAATTGCCAATTTATGACGTCATTATTCGATTTCATTGACTTTAGACGGTGAAACGTCATTTTCTCGCATCGAAAACGTTAGAAAAGGATATAAATGCATGCGTTTCAGTCGATAATTTTAGCGGGATTTCTTCTAACAATGGCGAAAAGTTGTGAAATTTTGAAGGAAACAACAGCATTGTTGCCGATTTTCAGCCTGTTAGAATCGAAATAGATCAGCTCTAGTTTGTGATTTGTTGAGTAATAAATCACAATTTGTCGGTCAGCTGTAAGCAGACAAATCACACGCGCTACGCGCTCGTGATTTGATCTACTTTACAACTCACCTCCAAACTGTGATTTACTACTCAACAAATCACAGCTAGAGCTGATCGTTTTCTTAAACAAACGTCATATATAGAGAAATCGGCTTCTGTTAACCAAAGTAATGTCCCCTGTTTGCCTAGGTAAATTAGTCAAGCATTTAAACACATTTATTTCCCTTGCCACTTACTGATCTTATTGAATTGACTCTGCGAATTTACTTCCGGGTAAATACGAGGACTGTTGGGTAAATACGAGGACTGTTCAAATATGAATGCAAGTAGAACGTTTTCTCATGCACTAATGCGAAAATCACCTGGAAATAAATATCACAGCGTAGAAAAACATTTTACCTATAAATTGATACCAAACCTGTTAAAATCCGTTGACTTTAGCCATGTATATCGTTCGATAAACACTGTCTACTCTTGTATACTAATACAAAACATGGTTGGAAGAAGGTCAGAGTACGCCGTTGAAATACGGTCCAATATTAAGAATCGTTGTATTCTTGGTATACGATGCTAAGACATTTTTGATGAAATATGTTCGGTTTATGGGCATAATGAAATGTCTTTTCCGACAGTTTTTCGTTGGTGTAACAAATTCAGCTGTGGGCTAGGCTCAACAGAACATGCACCACATGATCATCGGCCGTAAAGAGCAACATCTGCCAATATGGTTGCTAGAGTGAAAGAAATAGTTGCTACCGATGCACGATACACCACTAGGATAATAGCTAGTATGGTTGGCATCTCATTAGGAGCAGCTCATACAATTCTGAAACGGGATTTGAAAATGGGAAAGATCTGTGCTAGATGGATTCCCCAACTGTTGACAGATGAGCAGAAAAAGACACGCGTTCAGTGCGCCAAGAAGTTGCTTAAAAAGTTTCCAAATTACAATGCACGGTCTTTCGCTAATGTCGTCACAGGTGACGAGACATGGGTTCACTTTTTTGAGCCAAAACGAAAGGTTCAGAACAAAATATGGGCAACAAAGTATTGCAAAAGACCATGCATTGCAAATCGGGCCATGAGCGTCAAGAAGGTAATGTATGCCATATTCTTTTCAAATCAGGGCCCTGCTATTCAGGTTGCTGTGCCGAAAGGCAAAATCTGTAAATGCGAAGTTTTACAAGAATAAAGTTCTTCGAAAATCGAAGAAATATTTCAAAGAACGAAGACCCGCAACTGGTTTGGCCAATGTCAGATTGCTACATGACAATGTCGCACAAGGCGTTCATTGTGCAAGACTATCTGAAGCAGGAAAAGGTTGTTGAACTCCCTCAACCCCCGTATTCCACTGACCTTGCCCCGTGTGACTTTTTTTTTGTTCCCGCGGGTGAAAAAAATACCTTTCTGGTCGAAAATTTGTACAGCGAAAAAACCTCGGTTCTGCAATATTACAGTGCCGTCATAATATACCTCGAAAAGACTACCAAAATGCATTCAATGATTAGATCAGAAGAATGAAAGTTTGTATATCTGTTAAAGGGGAATACTTTGAGGGGACAAAATAAATTTTTCATCGAAATCTATCACGGAATCATTTTTCTTTCACACCAGACAAGGAAATCCGTGATTTTACCCTGGGATAGAAATTTATGTTCTGACCCTGTAGTTCCGACCCCAAATCGAATATAATCGCGTGTTTGATAAATGCACTGGTTGATTACAACCTCATGAGCGGCGTCGTCATGCGTGACGTCACTAAACATTCCTGTTGTGTCATCACAAAATGGCGGACGTCGGTAACAGAAGTGACAGCAGCATTAAAAATTCGCAATAGAAATGGAAGGTATGCAAGAAAAAGAATCCAATATGGGTATGGGGGGTGGATAGAAAAATCCGTCCCTCGGGATCACTGTCCGGCATCACTCGGCAAGCCTCGTGATGCCAGACAGTGTCCCTCGGGACGGATTTTTCAATCCACCCCTCACACCCATATAAGATTCTTATATTATGTGCTAAGTTGCATTCATATTTGAACAGTCCTCGTAACATGTTTTATTTGACTTGTACATTGCACATCGTCACACAAAATAACATGATATCAAATGCATATAAGGTCACATATCGGATTACACAGTAACCTAGAAATGTTTTCAGTGGAAAACAATGTCCCCCACCATAAAAATATCTTAAGCACCCATTTGACTTTAATAACTAGGTTAACAAGGTATCCAAAATGTAAGCTTCAAGCAAGCCATTTTCGGTCAAAAACTGACAGTTTTCGAGAGCCTGTGACCTTAAAAAACAAAACAAAACAAAACAAAAAAAAAAAGTCATTAAAAAGCTCAGATCACCAGAATCTAATCAAAATTGGTAGACTGTAATTAAATATTGGCCCGAGTTTGGCGAACATTAATCAATTCTTAAATTATATAGGGTACAGATAAGCCATTTTTGCCCAAAAAGGGAGCCCTTGACCTTGGAGTGAAGACATTTTTGGCCTAAAATTGACTGTTTTGGGGAGGGGCTGTGACCTTGAAAATACATTCATATAGGCCTCCCATTCTTTGAAGTTGTGTGCAAAATGCTGATTTCAATTGAAACTCCATAGAAACTTGCAATTGGTAGTGCTACATGCTCCATGAATTTTCTACACTATTTTCCATCATGATTAACAGCAATGGTGGCAACAAAGCGCTTTTTAAAGAAACTGCAAAAATTGAATGGCAGGTATAGAAATAGCAACAGTTTAAAAATTGTTATATTTTTAATTGAAAGGAAAATAATCTGAGAATTTCACAAATTAAAGCTTTGATTTTAGGGCAAGATTACGAGATATTGAAAATGTAAATTGAGTTTCGATGATCAATGGTCATGATCTTTCATCTCTGACAAAAAAATGATCATCTGTGCATGCGCAATGCCAAGTTCCTTGCAAAACCTTTCTAGGCACATATTGCAAGACAACTCTTGCGCAGATTTGTTTGATTTGAGGTTTAACGTCCCCGTCAACACTGTAAAGGTCATTTTGGAGACATTGCTTCCAATTTTGTGGGACTTTTACCCGACATTGAGATGAAATGACATCTCAAGCCCTGTCGCCCAATGAAACCAATAGGGTTTATTAGCATGGACGGTCCGCCTCGCACCGCGGTTCCTGGACAGGCTAAGATCCTCTAAGCGGTTTACCAGTACTAGTGTGCGGGCCAGATTCAGCTCTGCGTGGAAGCATCATGCAGCCCATATATTTCTTCAAGCCCCTATGGCGCAGAATAGTATGGGCAAATGTAAATGTATGCATTTTGTAGCTAAACGTCCGATTCGCATGTTTACAACCACGCTTAGGATAGCTTCTGGAAATTACCCGGAAGTTGGTATAATTACTTTTTTGACTTTGTATATATACGCACAGAATTAACACATTGAATGGCTGTTGGAAAGTAACGTGATCAATCTTGTCGGCAGGTAGAGAACTCGCGACCTCCTGATCACCTTTCTACCGCGGCTGACAAGAAGATAAAAATAAAAGACAATCCTACCTGCAATCGATGATACGTCCATTTTATTTTATGTTATTGTTTACGGTAGCATTTACATGCCACAACCTTAAGAATACTTTTAACCCCAAAGACGCCAATCACGACAATTGTCGTCTGATTTGTCGTCTGTCGGTTACTTCAAAACTCATTTTTGCAAACAGTGTGACCCCAGATCAGACTGCTCCTCTAGGAGCAGTCTGATCTGGTCCCACACTGTTTGCCTGTATGCAAAAATATTTTTAAAATGTTTGCAAGAAGATTCAGCAGACGACATTTTCAGATGTAGTTTTTCTCGACATTTTAAGGGTTAATGTCATTCGGTTACAAACTATAGTAAAACTTCAATCACTCGAATACAAGTTGGCCAACAAATTGGATTCGAGACAGGGGTAGTTCCGGCCATTGAAAGTTACTCAACAGTCATGGATGGAGAGAAAATAAGAATAACTAGACTTGTTTTCCGCGGATTTTTAATACCGCAGTCACTTCGGTCACCGACGTCCGCCATATTGTGTTGACACTACAGGAATGTTTAGTGACGTCAACCTTAACGACGGCGCATACGAGGTCGTATTCAACCAGTGCATTTATCAAACACGCGATTATATTCGATTTTGGGTCGGAACACCAGGGTCAGAACATAAATTTCTATCCCAGGGTAAAATCACGGATTCCCTTGTTTGGTGTGCAAGAAAATTCAGTTTCCCTTTTGTTTGTAAGATAACATTAAAAAATCAAGAGGGCCAAGATGGCTTTGTATCGCTCACCTGGTAACCAGAGGATCATTAGCGATGCTTAGAAGAAGAAAAAAACGCTGAAAGAAGGCAAGACATATTTGTTAACCTGACTGATATAAATATCTTCATAGATCCATGGTTGTCAATACAGTTGTACAACAATTGTAACCAATTTACAATTGGGTAATTTTTGGCCCAAAGGCTATAATTTGAATATCTTGGTAAAGGTCCACTGGATGAAGCTTCAAAGCAAATATAAAAAAACTGGGCCCTGTGGTTTCAGAAAAGACGATTTTTAAATGTTTCCCTCTATATAAGTCTATGTAAAACATATGGGCCCCAGGGCGGGGTCCTTTAAGGCCCCAAGGCTATAAGCTGAACAATCTAATGGTAGAGGTCAACTAGATAAAGCTTCATACCAAATAGCGAAGACCTGGGCATTCTGGTTTCAGACAAGAAGATTTTTAAGGGTTTCCCTATATGTGTAAAACATGTGCGTCCCGGGCGACGACATTTTGGCCCTATAATTTGAACAATCTTGGGAGAGGTCCATTAGATGAAGCTAATTACCAAATAACCAAGATCTGGGCCATAAGACTATTTATCATATGACGTCGTTGATAAGCAGTGGATAACGTCGTGTAATAAAGATCGTATGACCACACGTGTAATAACACTTTGGCGGGATTAAGTAACGTCATGACGACGTCCATGTCAACAATGCATTTTTCGTAGAAAACTTGTCAAATTAAAAGGCGATAAAATCCAATTTAAAATAGTCATATGATAAAGAGAATCTTACACCCGTGGTCATTTCATATGAAATTTATGAAACTCGCCGAAGGCTCGTTTCATAAATTTCATATGAAATGACCACTCGTGTAAGATCCTCTATGTAAAACATGTGGGCCGGGGCGTATGGCGTCCCGTTTGGGTTTAAACCCATTTAATACAGGTGTCTGCATTTAAATAGAGAATGCGCCCGGAGTGGGAGCAGTCCCCAAGGCTATAGTTTGATCAGTCTTGGTAAAGGTCCACTAGATGAAGCGTCATAACAAGACCTGGGCCTTCTGGTGTCAGATAAGAAGATTTTAAAGGTTTTCCCCACATAAGTCTTTTTCTTGCACACGAGATAAGGAAATCCATAATTTTAGCTCGGGATAGAATATAAGAATCTTATATGGGTGTAAGGGGTGGATGGAAAAATCCGTCGCGAGGGACACTGTCCGGCATCACGAGGCTTGCCTCGTGATGCCGGATAATGATCCCGAGGGACGAATTTTTCTATCCACCCCTCACACCCATACTGGATTCTTTTTCTTGCATACCTTCTATTTCTTAGCGCGGATTTTAATGCTGCAGTAAGTTCGGTTATACCAACGTCCGCCATATTGTGTTGACACTGCAGGAATTATTAGTGACGTCACGTTACGTGCCGTGGCGTCAACATTAACCACGGCGCATACGAGGTCGTAATCAACCAGTGCATTTATCAAACACGCGATTATATTCGATTTTGGGTCGGAACACCAGGGTCAGAACATAAATTTCTATCCCAGGGTAAAATCACGGATTCCCTTGTTTGGTGTGCAAGAAAATTCAGTTTCCCTTTTGTTTGTAAGATAACATTAAAAAATCAAGAGGGCCAAGATGGCTTTGTATCGCTCACCTGGTAACCAGAGGATCATTAGCGATGCTTAGAAGAAAAAAAAAAAAAAAACGCTGAAAGAAGGCAAGACATATTTGTTAACCTGACTGATATAAATATTTTCATAGATCCATGGTTGTCAATACAGTTGTACAACAATTGTAACCAATTTACAATTGGGTAATTTTTGGCTCAAAGGCTATAATTTGAAAATCTTGGTAAAGGTCCACTGGTTGAAGCTTCAAAGCAAATATAAAAAAACTGGGCCCTGTGGTTTCAGAAAGACGATTTTTAAATACTTCCCTCTATATAAGTCTATGTAAAACATATGGGCCCCAGGGCGGGGTCCTTTAAGGCCCCAAGGCTATAAGCTGAACAATCTAATGGTAGAGGTCAACTAGATAAAGCTTCATACCAAATAGCGAAGACCTGGGCATTCTGGTTTCAGACAAGAAGATTTTTAAGGGTTTCTCTATATGTGTAAAACATGTGCGCCCCGGGCGAGGACAATTTTGGCCCTATAATTTGAACAATCTTGGGAGAGGTCCATTAGATGAAGCTTATTACCAAATATCAAAGATCTGGGCCATAAGACTATGTAAAACATGTGGGCCGGGGCGTATGGGTCCAGTTTGGGTTTATACCCATTTAATACAGGTATCTGCATTTAAATAGAGAATGCGCCCGGAGTGGGGGCTGTCCCCAAGGCTATATTTTGATCAGTCTTGGTAAAGTTCCACTAAATGAAGCTTCATAACAAGACCTTGGCCTTCAGGTGTCAGATAAGAAGATTTTAAAGGTTTTCCCCACATAAGTCTTTTTCTTGCACACGAGATAAGGAAATCCATAATTTAAGCTCGGGATAGAGTATAAGAATCTTATATGGGTGGGAGGGGTGGATGGAAAAATCCGTCGCGAGGGACACTGTCCGGCATCACGAGGCTTGCCTCGTGATGCCGGATAATGATCCCGAGGGACGGATTTTTCTATCCACCCCTCACACCCATACTGGATTCTTTTTCTATTGCATACCTTCTATTTCTTAGCGCGGATTTTAATGCTGCAGTCAGTTCGGTTATACCAACGTCCGCCATATTGTGTTGACACTGCAGGAATGTTTTGTGACTTCACGTTACGTGCCGTGACGTCAACATTAAACCACGGCGCATACGAGGTCGTAATCAACCAGTACATTTATCAAACACGCGATTATATTCGATTTTGGGTCGGAACACCAGGGTCAGAACATAAATTCTATCCCAGGGTAAAATCACGGATTCCCTTGTTTGGTGTGCAAGAAAAAGAATCCTATATGGGTGTGAGGGCTGGATAGAAGAATCCGTCTCTCGGGATCACTGTCCGGCATCACTCGGCAAGCCTCGTGATGCCGGACAGTGACCCTCGGGACGGATTTTTCCATCCACCCCTCACACCAATATAAGATTCTTATAGTAAAACACGTGCGTCCCGGGACTGGACCATATACATAATCGAAAAGGGAAACGATCAGTGACTCCGAATCCCCACCACTATATCACAAGACAAAGAAGTCTCATTACGAAAACACGCCTATACAAACACATTGTAAACTTTACCGCCGAAAAACGAAAATTTTAAGATTAAAAAGTGCGATATTTTTCTTGTTACTGCTCAAAATATAGATTGTGGGTACTCGTTAGAACCGCCGCATTGAGGCGGTTCTAACGATAACCACAATTTATATTTTAAGGCAGCAATAAGAAAAATAAGGTAGGCCTATACCCCTGTAAACCCCAGTTTTACAACATAAAAGTGGGGTTCAAGGGGGTCAAAATTATATAGGCATGTTTTCGTGATGGAAACATGGAGCTACGACAGTAAGCAAAACAGACAGTTGGTAAACCGGGCCAGCAGCCCCCTTCTAAACAGGCGGTGACTTCTATAATAGAAATGCAACCAAAAAGAAGCTACAGTTCCGCTTGCGTGAAGCTTTCCAGCGCACACGCATTTGTTTCCCATTTGTATCGCGCGAGATTCGCACTCGTGATTCACGCGTTTCACTTGCGAATGGCATTTTAGCCAATCAATTGGTTTTATGAATAACGCGATATTGCGTGTAAATTGCGATTGCTGACCAGCCAATCAAACCTGAGTGTCGAAAGCGCAGATAGTGCACATTCACAGACTGCTTCGCGTTTCAAAAGCAACCAATCAATACTGCGCAACTATTTCACAGTTATCGTTCTTTTTTATTTCTTTTTTCTATTTCTTTAAATTTTCCTTATTCAGATTTTTTTTTCAGTTTGAACATAATAAATCTGATTATTTCCGAAAGGCGGACTAGTCAATTATCCATTTACATTTGCCTGGGGGTAAAGGGTAAAATACAGGTATTGCATAGTGATTGAAGTTGACTGTCAAAATGCAGGATGTTTATTGACCAAAAGTTTTATGACACCCAGGTGCAACTCTGGGCTAAAAAGATAGCTGTTTAAAACAACACCTTATTATCGTCATTTATTCTACATGTCTTACACTCACAGAAGCGGCCCATTTTTTAATTAATTATTTTTGTAATGTTCATTTATTTTGTTTAATTACATGTAACTCGGAGGAGAATAAAGTTGCGTTTTCTTCGAAATTTATTTAGAAATGCCTGAACCCTTTGCATAAAATGTAGGCCCTGATCAGAAGCCTACGTCTTCTGCGTCTGATCTGGGTCTGCATGCTTTTTGCCATTTGGCGAAAAATGGAATCTTCCACCTTGTTAAAATAACAAATCCATTTCAAAATTAAAGAGTCTGAGATTGTGTTTTCTTTATTATGTACATTTTGGCAAACCAAGTAGGTCATGATCAGACGCTTACTTCTGCTAGGTCTGATCTGGATCTGCACTTTTTTTCCATTTGGCGTCAAATAGGATCTTTCACCTTGTAAAAATCACAAGACCGTTTCAAAATATAAGAGTGTGAGGTTGTATTTTCTTCAAAATTTATTTTGAAAATATCTGAAGCTTTTTGAAACAATGTAGGCCCCGATCAGGTGCCTATTTCTGTTGCGTATGATCTTGGTCTGCACATTTTGCTAATTGGCGCCAAATGGCATCTTCCACCTTGTAAGTAGCATAAGACAATTTCAAAATTCAAGTGTGTGAGGTTGTGTTGTCCTCAAAATTTCCGAAATAATTCATGTTCAGTCACTAACAGAAGCAGCTCATTTATTTAATTATTTATTGTTGTAATTTTCATTTATTTTGTATCATTAACGATTCCAGGACATTTGCCCCCCAGGACATTTGCCCCCCAATGAATTAATCTAAAAATGGACATTTGCCCCCCAGTTGAAAATGCGGCCCGGACATTTGCCCCCCAGAGCTTATTTTTGGCATGGACATCTGCCCCCCCCCCCCCCCCCCAGTGTTTATTTTACAGGTGGACATTTGCCCCCCACTGCTTATTTCAGAAAGGGACATTTGCCCCCCAGATAGACCAAGGCTCACACAAAGGAGGAAACCAATGTATTTATTGGTTTATTATCATCAGAAGTACAAAATGTTAAGCAATAAATTACTCCATCTATATAAAAATGAATCCCATAATAACCTGCTGTTATGGACAACCCCTACGTTAGAAAGCAGTATGGATCCCGATCAGATGCCATATCTGATGGGGATCTATACTGTTTGTCATGCAATTTGCTAATTTTTTAAGTTAACAAAAATATACCAAGAATGTGATGGTTAATAGTTAACAACTGGAGATGCTTAATTTATTCAGCAGGATAAGGCTTAAGCAAGTCAGCTAAAGAACCGTATATTGAGTTTGTGCCTCACTGAGGGTCCAGTGTCAGATGCCTATACTCAAGTGTTTTTTACACTGGATACACTGATGGTTAATTCTTGAAGAAATTGAAATGATATTGAATGGGCTGTAAAACTTTAACCAAAACGTTATCATGTAAATTATGTAGCTATATACAAGTCTGTGTAATGAATATCCTTGTCTAGCCAGGTTGGGGGGCAAATGTCCCTTTCTGAAATAAGCAGTGGGGGGCAATTGTCCACCTGTAAAATAAGCACTGGGGGCAGATGTCCATACCAAAAATAAGCTCTGGGGGGCAAATGTCCGGGTTGCATTTTCAACTGGGGGCAAATGTCCATTTTTAGATTAAGTCATTGTGGGGCAAATGTCCTGGGGGCTAACGTCCGGAGACCATCATTAACACATTTGTTTTACCAAATGGAATTTTCCACCTTATACGTAACATTAGTCCATTTCAAAATGTAGGAGAATCAGGGATTTTTTTTTCTTTTTTTTTTCGAAATTTATTTGGGAAATGACTGAACTTTTTGTAATGTTTTATTATCTAGGCCCTGATCAGACGCCTACGTCTGCTGCGTCTGACCTGGATCTTTTTTACCATTACCGTTTTTTCCCATTTTCTTCAAAATTTAAAATTTGGAAAAAAAAATACCTGAACTTTTTGCAAACAGTGTAGGTCCTGATCAGACGCCTAGTTCTGTTGCGTTTGATCTGGGTTTGTACTTTTTGCCAATTGGCGCCAAATTGAATCTTCCACCTTGTAAATAGCACAAGACAATTTCAAAATTTAAGAGTTAGAGGTTGTGTTGTCTTAAAAAATATTATGAAACTGTCTGAAGCTTTTGGAAACAATGTAGGCTCTGATCAGGCGCCAATGTTTCTGCGTCTGAACTTGGTCTGCACTGTTTGCCATTTGGTGCTAAACTTTATGAACTTTAAGAAATGTGTATATTTCAGCCTTTACCTTTTCCAAAATTTTAGTTATTAACTTATATATTTATTTATTTTCCTTTGTTCCAAACAAAGATTGTTGATACTTCATTGCGAAAATACGCCTATACAAATTTGTTGTTTTTTAACCACCAAAACTGAACATTTTCCGTTATTTTAATATTTCTGCACAAAACATAGGTTGTTGTACTCGTTAGAACCGATTCGGCGAGGCTGTTCTGACGAATACCAACAATCTATATTTTGTGCAGAAATAAGAAGAATTATATATACCCCCTTTAATTCCAATTTTACTATATAAAAGTGGGGTATAGCGGGGTCAAATTTGTATAGGTGTGTTTCGAGATGTGTAAGAAACACCATAAACATCCATTACAAGGCGGTTCTGATGAGCGCCCACAAACAAGTAAATAGACGTGACTTGTCAAACAAATGTCCAAGGATAAACGATTACCCTCTTGGTCCCCTACACCATATGCCTCAGAATACCCCGAGGGTTTATTACCTCTAAACTGCCAGACATTAGGGTGTTATGCAATCAAAAATATGTCTTTAAATGTAAATGTTATTGTGTGTGTTTATCCGAAGAAATCACAACTGATAAGAGAGACCGATACCGCCATTAATTTATGAACGATTTAAAAACTAAAATAAAGAATATTGGTCAAACATACGAGCTAAGAGGATTTTGATTGGCCCGTGCTCTTTCGCATTCACGCGTTTTATCTGCACTTACCTGTCTTATTCTGATTGGTTGGAATTCTCTCGCAGAGAAACGCGTATTGGGTTTACCTAACGCGTTTTGAATAATCACTTTCATTGGCTGATAATAAACGCGTTGCAATCGCGTATGAACGCGAAGAACCGCGTATAAAAACAAGATAATTTTACACGCACGCAATGCGCGTGTGTCACGCGGACAAAACGCGAAAATGGTTAGGTTCTTCTTGAGCTTAACTGTACATACATAATCGGGTAATGGTTGGGGGGGGGGTGCAGTGATTTTATTGTTGAAAAGCTTATAATATATGAAGGATGCGATATCTGTCATGAACAATCGCATATGTACTGTTTACTGGGTAAAATTGTGCACATAGTAAGTCCTTCATGTCGGCCACCGCCCATCGGGGCTTGAAGAAATAAATGGGCTGCATGATGCTTCCACGCAGAGCTGAAACCGACCAGCACACGAGTACTGGTAAACCGCTTAGAGAATCTAAACCTGCCCAGGCAAAGCGGTGCGAGTCGGCCCGTCCATGGTTATAAACCCTATTGGTTTCATTGGGCGGCAGGGCTTGAGATGTCATTTCATCTCAATGTCGGGTAAAAGTCCCACTAAATTGGAAGCAACGTCTCCAAAATGACTTTACAGTGTTGTCGGGGACGTTAAACCTCAAATCAAACAAAACAAAAAGTCCTTCTTGAGCTCACCGTTGATGCATTATAGCAGTTTGTCATTTAGAAACCAAACATAAAACTGCAGCCGAACTTCAATGGCTCGAACACGTTTGGGACCTCGAAAATCTGTTCGAGACAGGGGTAGTTCGAGCCACTGAGTGTTACTGCCAGGAGGATAGCGAGATACTGTGGGACGTTTTTTTTCGGTGTTCTATAATGAAACTGTATGCTGTGTGTACTCATTAGAATCGCCTCATCGATGCGATTCTAATGAGTACTAACGGCATACAATTGCAAAATAAAAGACGAAAATCTCCTAAATTACGTATCTCGCGCCATTTCTTATGTAGAGGATTTCCCTAGGACTCAAGAACGGCTTCGACTCAGCCATGGTAAACGAGCTATCGGTATTCGAGCTATCGACGTTCTACTGTAGTACTTCGGGCATGCACCATGCACCCCGCCCCCGCCCCGAGTTTGCTTGTTTTAAATCACAAAGTATAAACTCACACTGGGTATGCGTCAGTGTTAGTGTTGACATGGGAATAGAAGTCACTTCTCTCCATGTATGTATTTATGAATTATGTTAACAAGTCTGTGTCATGAATGCCCCGCGAAAACTTACTTTATCTAAGGAAATTTGAGGTAGTGAGAGGTATACATTAATTGAGCCCCGCCAAGCGAATTTGTGTCTTCGAGCATTCTGTCATGACGAATTTTAACTGCGTATGCCCAGCCATTCAGAGGGGCCAGGGATATGGCTTTCTGTCTGAAGGTTCCTCTTGATTCACTGCTTGTATGAGCGAGCAGCGAAGGTTCTGGCGAGACTGCGTGGATGCGCAGGCTCGCCTGAACTTTCGCTGCTCGCATAGGCGATAAGTACCAAAATCGCTTGACGGGGCCCAATTTTCTCATTTAAAAACAACCTGGTGCGGTTCTAACGGCCACCGTCATTCTACATTAAAAGCAGATATGAGAAATACTGTTTTCCATGTGATAAATGTTATTGGTAGAGCCATGAAAGATATCATGACAATGAATAAGATTTTATCCAAACGGTATGAATTAATCTGCGTGTATGCGTGAGCATGTAGGTAGGCATATATGCACGTATGTATGCGTGACTAAGAGAAAATAATTTGTATGCAAACCAAAGAAAATACTAGAAATAATAATCCCGCCCCAAAATATCGTTACCTAATGGGACCACTCTTACAGGAAAGAATTTTGGGAGCAAATCATTTCCTACTTAAACTGTAACATGCTCAGATCGAGTATCTAAGCCTGTCCAGGCAAAGCGGTGCGAGTCGGATCATCCATGCTTATAAACCGTTTCATTGGGCGGCAGGGCTTGATATGTCATTTCATCTCAATGTCATTTCTTCTCAACTTCCTCATAATCTTATTAAAGAAAAAAAATAAGGATTCAATATAGTGGACATTTTATAGGGAAGACTCCCTCTATCTTGCATGTAATGTAAGAAATGCATTATCCACTTCTGAAAAGCATAAAAAATTCTTCGTTATGGACATGTCAGAAAGTGTGCGACGCTCTCAGATTTCTACTTCAAAATTTTTACATAAGATTTGGTACAGAAGTTATTTAGACAAGTTGTGGGTATTCCGATGGGTACAAATTGCGCACCCCTTGTGGCTGATCTGTTCTTGTTTTGTTACTAAATAGACTTCATGGTGCCCCTTTCCGTTGAAAACCAATCTGAAATCATTGAAGCCTTTAGCTCGACTTCTAGACATTTGGATGATTTATTAAACATTGACAATACCTATTTCGATGTTTTGATCCGTGAAGTTTACGCCCCAGAACTTCAGTTAAATAAAGCACATTCGAGGCCCTGTTTTTTGGATTTACATCTATCTATTGTAGATGGATTTGTTTCTTGCAAAATTTATGATAAACGCGATAATTTTGATTTTGAGATTGAAAATTTCCTTTCTTGGATGGTGATGCTCCTCGTGCGGCATCCCTTGGCGTTAATATTTCGCAATTAATTCGATTTGCCAGAGCATGTAGTCATGTAACTGACTACAACACTCGTAATAAATTGTTAACTTCTTAACTTCTTAATCAGGTTTATCGGTATTATAAACTACGCAAAGCCTTTTCAAGTTTGTATAGACGTCATTCCGATTTAATTTCAAAATTCAATGTTGAACTTAAATCTCTTCTGCAACAAAGTCTATCGGAAACCAAATTTTTTGGTGACTTAGTATATAAATTCAGAAAAAAAAATGCAATTTCTTCAGCACCCAGTTTCATAAAATCATTCTTCGATATAAAAAGATTGGGTACATTATAAATGTAATACGACAAACCGCATGCATGGCATGCACGGTTAACAACTTTGCTCCCCTCTTTAATTGCACGCCGATGGGTCAGGCCTCAGATTCTATGACGGTTCCAGTGTAAAGGCTTACTGAGAATTCGAGAGAATTTAATTTTATGTAATGTTGGTTGGTGCCTGATGCTCTGTCTCTGGTCGGGCCCATCGGAGTCTAACTGTTGGTTTTCTTTTGCTCCAGCATTTCAGTGGTTTCTTGTCGTCGAGTCCTCATCGTTGTATCATCTCTGTGGTTGTTTGACATTTGTGTTCACGGAGATGTTCTGAGGAGTTAGGACTGAACAAATTATTTGTCTAACTCGCGACGGAAGTAAGGGCGAGGATTGTGGCCACTTAAAATCGATTTAACCCTCTTTCCCCATGGCATGCACGGTTAACTTAACAACTTTGCTCCCCTGATCGATTTAACCCCCTTCCCCCCACCCCCACCCCAGTGGAATTCGTTCCACTGACCGTTCCAAGGTGGCTCATCTGTCGATTTAACCCCCTTTCCCCATGGCATGCACGGTTACCTTAACAACTTTGCTCCCCTGGTCGATTTAACCCCCCCCCCCCCCCCCCCACACACACACACACAGTGGAATTCGTTCCACTGACCGTTCCAAGGCGGCTCTTCTGTCGCGGTTTATTTTTGTTATTGCTTGTCTTTGAGTGTGTATCGCTTATATTTTTTATTTTGGATAGCCAGTTGGCCAGTTTGTGGGAACGTAAGTGTCCTTTTGGTTTTCCGCTATTGATGTTTTGATTAGGGTCTAGTTGTTTCATGTTTGTGTTTCTTTCCATGGCAGCTGTGGGTTAATTGTATCGATTCCTGATCATTGCCTTTATATCCTTTTTTAGTTAGTTTAAATTTGTTTTAGTTCGATTGCGACGAAAGCTCCCAGCTTATTGAATCGCTCTCAAACACTCGTTCCGGCTGTTATCACACGCGCGCGAGAGAGAGGCAATGACTTTTACACTACTGCTACACACTTACACCTGGGTCGAGTGGGGCATTGTCATAACGTGTCTTGCCCAAGGACACACCTCGCTTCCGGTGGCTGGATTCGAACTCACAACCTTTCGATCATAGCGCTAACCACTGAGCTATCGAGGCTGACAACTTGGCGTTTAACGGCCGAGTCAAGACTATTTAGGTCATTTGTGAGCCATCCAGTTTACATATCCACACTTTTCCTGGGCAGGCTTATACGTAAGCGGTTAACCAGTTCAGTGCATATTCTTTCGCCAGAAATTGACAACTGTCCTTCTTGAATCTGCAGAAGGGAGAGAATGACAGTAGAAAAGATTTATGATCAATCTCTACGAAAGAATGTTGCCGACCCCGGCAAGTATCGACCCTGCGTCCTCCTGATAACCAGTCAGACGTGAATCAGACTGAACCACCGAGGCCGGCTTCAATGTCGGGTAAAAGTCCCACAAAATTGGAAGCAGCGTCTCCAAAATGACCGATACAGTGCTGACGGGGTCGTTAAACTTCTCATCAAACCAACAAACATAACCAGACAACTGGGCCGACATGTTAAGTCTAGCAAATTATCTTTGTTGATATTTGTACTATATATTTTTTTATCATTCCCCACCGGGATGACGGTATGTTGATTTTCTCTAGGCATTTTCTTGACAGGTCACGCAGTTAGCTGTATTTGAAACAAAAGCCACCTATCAGCGGTAATATGGTTTCTAGTAAGTAGTTTGGAACTGTAGGTATAAAAATTTTCTGATTTTATCTTTAAAGTGTATGTTGTGTTTACTCATTAGAATCGCCTCAATGAAGCGATTCTAATTAATACACACAACAAACCTTTATTTTATGGAGTGCATGTGTTTGAGTTTTACGTCCCACCAACAGCTAAGATCATACGGAAACGGGATCTCTGTTTAAAGACTCATCCGAAAGTCTGGAGAAGCCCGGCATCGAACCCCCACTCCTGATTTATAAGGTGAGTAGCTTAAGCATCACACAACGGGGGCTTTTATGGAAGGTAGTAAAGATTCCCATTAGGCCAAACGACCTGGCAATATGAGTAAACCTCAGTTACAGTAAAATTCCTATATTAAGACCACCTTTGGGACTCTTCAAAAGTGGTCTTTAAGGCAAAGTTGCCTTTATCCGATTGACCAAGAAGTTATCTCCTGCGTTTACAATGGAGTTAAATGCGCCGAACGTACACATTCTCCTTACTTCAGTATGTGACCACACGAGGCTACCTTAGTTTAGGCCACCGTGACCTATTAGAGGTTATCTTAAACTTTATCTGACCTCATGACTAGGTCAATATCAAACAAACAAAAACGTGTGCTTTGGTAAATAAAACGTCGAAGTTGCCGGGTATCTTACGTCACTGTTTTATATCCATCACTCTGATTCTTTACATTATTTTATAAATCCTGTTCCTCTTTAATCCTTACACCGAGGTCCCGTCTCCGTATGACCTTAGCTGTTGGTGGGACGTAAAACTCAAACACTCACTCACTCCTCTTTAATCCAATTTCAAGTACACTGAGAGTACTGGTGGGTCGATCGTCTCTGAGTGTAGGTTGGGAAAATAGTCATGAACTGAGAATCGAACTGTTCATTTAAATTTAAGCAAGCACCGTGACAGTAGATCTGATCAGATATCGCGTTATGTGGCGTATGAATATGTAGATTCTGTTTGCCAATGCCAAAGTGCACGAGCACAGTCCCACCGCCCGGCCCATCGGGGCTTGAATAATAGATTGACTGCATATGATGCTTCCACGCAGAGCTGAAACCGACCGCACACGAGTACTGGTAAACCGCTTAGAGGATGTAAGCCTGCCCAGGCAAAACGGTGCGAGTCGGACCGTCCATGCTCATAAACCCTATTGGTTTCAATGCGCGACAGGGCTTGAGATGTCATTTCATCTCAGTGTGTCGGGTAAAAGGCCCATAAGATTGGAAATGACGACTCCAAATGACATATACGTGGACGTTAAACTTCAAATCAAACAAACAAACGAGCGCAGCCCAGAATTTCCTTCTTACGCTTCGCTCTGACGTCTTAGGGGTGCTATAAACAACCAGTACATGGATTTTGTTCAAGGTCAGATGGTCAGTGATAGTCACACGGACAATAGCAAGCAAAAGATCCTCTGCTTTATAATTTAGACTGTGGGGGTACCAGTTAAAACTCTTCATTATAAGAAAAGTTGTCAGTCAATTTTTTGTCTGAAAAACATATGGTAGCATTTCCGTCAAATTATTTACATGTACTTGTCATTTGTTAATGTGTTTAATTGTCTCCCTTCTATATACGTGTATATTGATTCATCTTTCTGAATTTAGAGTATTTCATTGATAATGCAAAACAATCTGTGCTGAAAAAAAGATTACAGTTTAACATTTAATCCAGCTGCAAACAGTGTAGATCAATCGATGGCTTCTGATAAACATCTACAATGTTTGTCGTTGTTTCTCCTCTCTTTTCTCCTCGCTCAGTCCCATCACTGCATCCCAGCTCCTGAATAACAGTGATCTGTAATAGAGCCCCTTCAGCGATATGCTCAAACAAAAAAGATATTTTACCTGTTGATGCAGGCCCGCACACAGTTGGGAGGGAGCAAATGGAGCCCCTCCACACTTTTGGAAATTATCTCAGATTCATGCAGTTTTTCACCCGAAATTCGCACCCTCAACCCGCCCCTTTTCAGAGTCTGCGTACGGGCCTGAATCATGTTCAAAACTGTTGCTATATACATATGGCGAACAGTGCCGACCCTGATCAGAAGGAATGTAGTGTCTATCCGATCTGGGTCTGCGCTGCATGCCTAATAACTGTACCACCTATAAAGACTGGGCTGTTCATTTTTTGCTCTTGATCATTTCAAGGTTCTAACAGAAATGCGAAAAGTCTATTTTTACTCGACTTGGCATACATTTGTGTAACAGTTTTCCGAAGACGTCACGTGACAGCGTGTATTGTTTTTCTTTCATTACGTGAGCAACCTGGCATTCTTATACTATTTCGTTTGACCCTCAAATGCCACTATTTAAGCAAACAGTGTAGTCCCTGTGCAACCTGCTGAGCAGAAGCCACATTCCGCGGCGTTTGATCTGTGTATTCAGTGTCCACACGATTCCTGCCAAGACTCTATTGATAGCTCAGACTGCTCTGACCTATATGTTGCATCGATAAAAATAGCGCAACGTTTCAAGTTCTATTAATATTGGTTTACCCAAATCAGTGATGGTCACGTGGACAACTGCACAGGAATTCCTTTTTGCCATTTAGTAAATTAGGGTCGATCGTAGTCCCTGCTACGGCTGGAATGATTAATCGGATAATCGATCATTCAATCGATAAATTCCACAAAAATGATTATCATTACTGATTTGCTTGCAATAATCGTTACTGATTTGCTTGCAATCGATTATTTGATAAGTACAATTTACTACCCAAAGTTCTGCGTAAAATAGCTGTATGAGTGGCAAACAGTGCAGAACGCCGCAGAACGCGATGTCTCATCTGGGTCTACTCGCTTGCTCAGGACTGTCTGTTCAAATCCATATGGCAAAGTACAGCATATGGTGGGAGTCATGCTCAGACAGAAAGCCAGACAGGTAAGATTTATGAACAAACCTTCAGTGATTACTAACCGATTATCGATCGCAATGACAGGAATGATAATCTATTATCTTATCAGCTCCGATTAGCCAACCCTAGGGCCTGTGCAACCTGCTGAGCAGAAGCCACATTCCGCGGCGTCTGGTCTGTGTATTCAGTGTTCACACGATTCCTGCCAAGACTCTATTGATAGCTCAGACTGCTCTGACCTATATGTTGCCTCGATAAAAATAGCGCAACGTTTCAAGTTCTATTGATATTGGTTTTCCCAAATCAGTGATGGTCACGTGGACAACTGCACAGGAATTCCGTTTTGCCATTTAGTAAATTAGGGTCGTAAACGATCGACCCTAATTTACTAAATGGCAAAACGGAAACGATCGACCCAAAAACGAACATGGAATTGACAATTGGGTCGATTTATCAAGTTACTAAACACAGAAACTCTTCAGTGCTAAAGTCCACGTGACTGTCATTGATTTGTAGGAAATCCAGGTAACTGATTGGTAGCAGCGTTTATCGCATTGAGGTCAACGTGTTGCGTAAATGAACTATAGAAACTGGGCTGGAATCAAGGGCTGGGCTTGGCAAACAGGGTAGACCCAGATCAGATGCCATAGCCACACAGATAGACTTCATCCTTTTTCGCAGGACAAAACGCAAGATTGTCACAGATGTGGAAATGATCCCTGGCGATGTAGTCCTGCATCATCAGCTTCTTGCATGCGACATGAGGACTGATGTGCCACCTCAACCGAAGCGCAAGTTTTCTCCACCCCCGCGCGTTAAAGTTTGGAAGTTTAAAGACCCTCAGACGAGAATTCATTTTCGGGAGGTTTTCAACTTGCATGCGCGTGCGTTTGCAGGTGTAGCTGATGCTGCCACTCAGGATATACGGAACAACATCAAGACAGGTCAGCTCAAGATAACTGAGTTGTCCAGAAAACGACAATATTGACCCTAACCCACCAGGCACATGACGTAATTGTGGCGTCACATCAACGTCCGTGCAACGTCCTGACTTTTATGCAACGTCA
This sequence comes from Lucinisca nassula, assembly GCA_963580285.1. NCBI lineage: Eukaryota > Metazoa > Mollusca > Bivalvia > Lucinida > Lucinidae > Lucinisca > Lucinisca nassula. The sequence continues at coordinate 8,897,017 of OY757023.1, read as the reverse complement.
CATCTACGTCGGTGCAACGTTGTGACGTTGCATCGACGTTGATTTGACGTTGCCTTTGCGACGTGTGCCTGCTGGGTAAGTCTTCAGAAGACTACCAGCTTGTTAACCTGTCGAGAATGCCGATGTTGTGGGTGACAAACCGGTTATGAGATGTTAATGAGTAAATACTCAAAGCAGAGGGCCGCCTACATGATACGGGACCTCACAGCTGTTATCATCTGTGATGGCGAGGTACCCTCTGACTTGGAGAAAGTTTCATTGTCCGTCTCGTATTCAAAGAAAAACTGACTTTTTTTCCAATAATTAAATGTTAGTTGTCAATTTTGACAATATGTGAATGAAACATTTCGATGTTATATTTATCAAAATTTAACTGAAAGCAGCTTAAAGCAAATGTTTTTTTTTTTTTTTTTTTTTTTTTGCGTATTTGTGATAAATGTGCAGAAATGACTATAATGGGTACCTAGGTTTCTCGCTAACGTTTACAAAATCTGTGTTTGACTTTTCATTAAAATTATACCCCAGTTTCACAAGCCGGCCTCGGTAGCTCAGTCGGATGCACGTCTGACTGGTAATCAGGAGGACGTTGGTTCGATACCTGCCGGGGTCGGGAACATTCATCATGAAATATTTTCTACAGTCATTCTCGACCTTCCGCTGATTCAAGAACGGAATTTGTCAGTTTCTGGCGAAAGCTTGTGCACTGTACTGGTTAACCGCTTACGTACATGTATAAGCTTGCCCAGGAGAGGTGTGAATAGGCAAACCGACCGGCTCAAAAATATCCTAAAATAGTGTTGACAGGGCCGTTTAACTCCAATACAAACAAACAAAACTATGTCTCCAAATTTTAGTTACAAAAACTGGAGGTATTATACTAAACTATCGTACCAGCAAACATTTAGGGGAATGGGAACACCTACCGCATTTTTCAAAGGGAGACAACTTTCGGGACTTCCCGTGTGCTTTTCTATAGGTTCAGTCCGACTAAAAAAGGGGTCTTCTCTTATAGGAATAAATTTGCTCCAATGCCTTCCTTTAAGCGTTGACCCCTATTGACATGGGAGACAAAACTACTTTTGCAAGTCATGACAAAAACACGCCTATATAATTTTGATCCCCTTGAACCCCACTTTTGTATAGTAAAACTGGGGTTTCCGGGGGTATACCTTATTTATCTTATTTCGCTCTAAAATATAGATTGTGGGTACTCGTTAGAACCGCCTCGATGAGGCGGTTCTAACGAGTGCCCACAATCTATATTTTGAGCAGAAATAAGAAAAATATCACAATTTTTCATCATAAAATTTTCATTTTTTTCGGCGATAAAGGTGGCAATGTATTTGTATAGGCGTGTTTGCGTAATGGTTGCCTCCCTTGAAGATCATAACGATAACACACCAGTGCGACATATTGCATTTTTTTCACATCTCCAAAACGGTAAATTTTCTGAAGAAAATGTGTGATATTTTTCTTATTTATACTCAAAACATAGGTTGTGGGTAATCATTAGACCCGCCTATGTCTAGGAGCAGAAATAAGGAAAATAATGTATACCCCACGTGACCCCAGTTTTCTCTATGAGCCCCGCCAAGCGAATTTGTGTCTTCGAGCATTCCGTCATGACAAATTTTAACTGCGCATGCCCAGCCATTCAGAGGGGCCAGGGATATGGCTTTCAGTCTGAAGGTTCCTCTAGATGCACTGCTTGTATGAGCGAGCAGCGATGGTTCTGGCGAGACTGTCCGGATGCGCAGGCTCGCCTGAACCTTCGCTGCTCGCATAGGCGATAAGTACCAAAATCGCTTGACGGGGCCCCCATATAAAGTGGGGTGTTAAGGGGGTATTTCACGGACTTGTTAGCATGATGGTGTATCCATGCCCCTTAATGTGTTATTCAGACTGCACAGAAGCACAGCCTGATCAGCGCCTTTGTTGTTTGCAAACGGCAAAAACAGGATTTTTCACAGCATAGTTCATATGGGCCCCGTCAAGCGATTTTGGTACTTATCGCCTATGAGAGCAGCGAAGGTTCAGGCGAGCCTGTGCATCAGCGCAGTCTCGCCAGAACCTTCGCTGCTCGCTCATACAAGCAGTGAATCAAGAGGAACCTTCAGACAGAAAGCCATATCCCTGGCCCCTCTGAATGGCTGGGCATGCGCAGGTAAAATTTGTCATGACGAAATGCTCGAAGACACAAATTCGCTTGGCGGGGCTCATATAGCTGTAGCACGTGAATATAACCCATATCCTAATATTTACCCATAAAATGCCAATCACGACAATTGTTGTCTGCTTTGCCATCTGCCAAGTACTTTAAAATTAGTTTTTGCAAACAGGGTGATCCCAGATCAGACTGCTCCTCTAGGAGCAGTCTGATCTGGGTCCACACCGTTTGCCTGCATGAAAAAAAAACTTTTATTAAAAGTTGCAGACGACATAAGCAGGCGTTATTTTCAGATGTAGTGTCTCTCGGCAGCTTAAGGGATAAACTAACCATGCCCATTTCTGATTATTAGCCAGTCAGACTTCATGAAATATGTATATTTTTGTTTATATCCACAAACTGAATGACAGTGTAGATCCTGATCAGATGAATAGGTAGAGGTTGTCGTGAACAGCAAGGTGGGGGTTAATGCATTCAAATAAGGGTGAAATAGCAAAGAACTGAGTCTTACAGCACTGGTGGGTAGACTGAAATAGCAAAGAACGGAGTCTTACAGCACTGGTGGGTAGGCTGAAATAGCAAAGAACGGAGTCTTACAGCACTGGTGGGTAGACTGAAATAGCAAAGAACTGAGTCTTACAGCACTGGTGGGTAGACTGAAATAGCAAAGAACGGAGTCTTCGTCACTGGTGGGTAGACTGAAATAGCAAAGAACGGAGTCTTACAGCACTGGTGGGTAGACTGAAATAGCAAAGAACGGAGTCTTACAGCACTGGTGGGTAGACTGAAATAGCAAAGAACGGAGTCTTACAGCACTGGTGGGTAGACTGAAATAGCAAAGAACTGAGTCTTACAGCACTGGTGGGTAGACTGAAATAGCAAAGAACGGAGTCTTACAGCACTGGTGGGTAGGCTGAAATAGCAAAGAACTGAGTCTTACAGCACTGGTGGGTAGACTGAAATAGCAAAGAACTGAGTCTTACAGCACTGGTGGGCAGACTGAAATAGCAAAGAACGGAGTCTTACAGCACTGGTGGGTAGACTGAAATAGCAAAGAACGGAGTCTTACAGCACTGGTGGGTAGACTGAAATAGCAAAGAACTGAGTCTTACAGCACTGGTGGGTAGACTGAAATAGCAAAGAACTGAGTCTTACAGCACTGGTGGGTAGACTGAAATAGCAAAGAACGGAGTCTTACAGCACTGGTGGGTAGACTGAAATAGCAAAGAACGGAGTCTTACAGCACTGGTGGGTAGACTGAAATAGCAAAGAACGGAGTCTTACAGCACTGGTGGGTAGACTGAAATAGCAAAGAACTGAGTCTTACAGCACTGGTGGGTAGACTGAAATAGCAAAGAACGGAGTCTTCGTCACTGGTGGGCAGACTGAAATAGCAAAGAACGGAGTCTTACAGCACTGGTGGGCAGACTGAAATAGCAAAGAACTGAGTCTTCGTCACTGGTGGGCAGGCTGAAATAGCAAAGAACGGAGTCTTACAGCACTGGTGGGTAGACTGAAATAGCAAAGAACTGAGTCTTACAGCACTGGTGGGTAGACTGAAATAGCAAAGAACGGAGTCTTCGTCACTGGTGGGTAGACTGAAATAGCAAAGAACGGAGTCTTACAGCACTGGTGGGTAGACTGAAATAGCAAAGAACGGAGTCTTACAGCACTGGTGGGTAGACTGAAATAGCAAAGAACGGAGTCTTACAGCACTGGTGGGTAGACTGAAATAGCAAAGAACTGAGTCTTACAGCACTGGTGGGTAGACTGAAATAGCAAAGAACGGAGTCTTACAGCACTGGTGGGTAGGCTGAAATAGCAAAGAACTGAGTCTTACAGCACTGGTGGGTAGACTGAAATAGCAAAGAACTGAGTCTTACAGCACTGGTGGGCAGACTGAAATAGCAAAGAACGGAGTCTTACAGCACTGGTGGGTAGACTGAAATAGCAAAGAACGGAGTCTTACAGCACTGGTGGGTAGACTGAAATAGCAAAGAACTGAGTCTTACAGCACTGGTGGGTAGACTGAAATAGCAAAGAACTGAGTCTTACAGCACTGGTGGGTAGACTGAAATAGCAAAGAACGGAGTCTTACAGCACTGGTGGGTAGACTGAAATAGCAAAGAACGGAGTCTTACAGCACTGGTGGGTAGACTGAAATAGCAAAGAACGGAGTCTTACAGCACTGGTGGGTAGACTGAAATAGCAAAGAACTGAGTCTTACAGCACTGGTGGGTAGACTGAAATAGCAAAGAACGGAGTCTTCGTCACTGGTGGGCAGACTGAAATAGCAAAGAACGGAGTCTTACAGCACTGGTGGGCAGACTGAAATAGCAAAGAACTGAGTCTTCGTCACTGGTGGGCAGACTGAAATAGCAAAGAACGGAGTCTTACAGCACTGGTGGGTAGACTGAAATAGCAAAGAACTGAGTCTTACAGCACTGGTGGGTAGACTGAAATAGCAAAGAACTGAGTCTTACAGCACTGGTGGGTAGACTGAAATAGCAAAGAACGGAGTCTTACAGCACTGGTGGGTAGACTGAAATAGCAAAGAACGGAGTCTTACAGCACTGGTGGGTAGACTGAAATAGCAAAGAACGGAGTCTTACAGCACTGGTGGGTAGACTGAAATAGCAAAGAACGGAGTCTTACAGCACTGGTGGGTAGACTGAAATAGCAAAGAACGGAGTCTTCGTCACTGGTGGGTAGACTGAAATAGCAAAGAACTGAGTCTTACAGCACTGGTGGGTAGACTGAAATAGCAAAGAACTGAGTCTTACAGCACTGGTGGGTAGGCTGAAATAGCAAAGAACGGAGTCTTACAGCACTGGTGGGTAGACTGAAATAGCAAAGAACGGAGTCTTACAGCACTGGTGGGTAGACTGAAATAGCAAAGAACTGAGTCTTACAGCACTGGTGGGTAGACTGAAATAGCAAAGAACGGAGTCTTCGTCACTGGTGGGCAGACTGAAATAGCAAAGAACGGAGTCTTACAGCACTGGTGGGCAGACTGAAATAGCAAAGAACTGAGTCTTCGTCACTGGTGGGCAGACTGAAATAGCAAAGAACGGAGTCTTACAGCACTGGTGGGCAGACTGAAATAGCAAAGAACTGAGTCTTACAGCACTGGTGGGTAGACTGAAATAGCAAAGAACGGAGTCTTACAGCACTGGTGGGTAGACTGAAATAGCAAAGAACTGAGTCTTACAGCACTGGTGGGTAGACTGAAATAGCAAAGAACGGAGTCTTACAGCACTGGTGGGTAGGCTGAAATAGCAAAGAACTGAGTCTTACAGCACTGGTGGGTAGACTGAAATAGCAAAGAACTGAGTCTTACAGCACTGGTGGGTAGACTGAAATAGCAAAGAACTGAGTCTTACAGCACTGGTGGGTAGACTGAAATAGCAAAGAACTGAGTCTTACAGCACTGGTGGGTAGACTGAAATAGCAAAGAACGGAGTCTTACAGCACTGGTGGGTAGACTGAAATAGCAAAGAACGGAGTCTTACAGCACTGGTGGGTAGACTGAAATAGCAAAGAACGGAGTCTTACAGCACTGGTGGGTAGACTGAAATAGCAAAGAACGGAGTCTTACAGCACTGGTGGGTAGACTGAAATAGCAAAGAACGGAGTCTTCGTCACTGGTGGGTAGACTGAAATAGCAAAGAACTGAGTCTTACAGCACTGGTGGGTAGACTGAAATAGCAAAGAACTGAGTCTTACAGCACTGGTGGGTAGGCTGAAATAGCAAAGAACGGAGTCTTACAGCACTGGTGGGTAGACTGAAATAGCAAAGAACGGAGTCTTACAGCACTGGTGGGTAGACTGAAATAGCAAAGAACTGAGTCTTACAGCACTGGTGGGTAGACTGAAATAGCAAAGAACGGAGTCTTACAGCACTGGTGGGTAGACTGAAATAGCAAAGAACTGAGTCTTCGTCACTGGTGGGTAGACTGAAATAGCAAAGAACTGAGTCTTACAGCACTGGTGGGTAGACTGAAATAGCAAAGAACTGAGTCTTACAGCACTGGTGGGTAGACTGAAATAGCAAAGAACTGAGTCTTACAGCACTGGTGGGTAGACTGAAATAGCAAAGAACGGAGTCTTACAGCACTGGTGGGTAGACTGAAATAGCAAAGAACTGAGTCTTCGTCACTGGTGGGTAGACTGAAATAGCAAAGAACTGAGTCTTACAGCACTGGTGGGTAGACTGAAATAGCAAAGAACGGAGTCTTACAGCACTGGTGGGTAGACTGAAATAGCAAAGAACGGAGTCTTACAGCACTGGTGGGTAGACTGAAATAGCAAAGAACGGAGTCTTCGTCACTGGTGGGTAGACTGAAATAGCAAAGAACTGAGTCTTACAGCACTGGTGGGTAGACTGAAATAGCAAAGAACTGAGTCTTACAGCACTGGTGGGTAGGCTGAAATAGCAAAGAACGGAGTCTTACAGCACTGGTGGGTAGACTGAAATAGCAAAGAACGGAGTCTTACAGCACTGGTGGGTAGACTGAAATAGCAAAGAACTGAGTCTTACAGCACTGGTGGGTAGACTGAAATAGCAAAGAACGGAGTCTTACAGCACTGGTGGGTAGACTGAAATAGCAAAGAACTGAGTCTTCGTCACTGGTGGGTAGACTGAAATAGCAAAGAACTGAGTCTTACAGCACTGGTGGGTAGACTGAAATAGCAAAGAACTGAGTCTTACAGCACTGGTGGGTAGACTGAAATAGCAAAGAACTGAGTCTTACAGCACTGGTGGGTAGACTGAAATAGCAAAGAACGGAGTCTTACAGCACTGGTGGGTAGACTGAAATAGCAAAGAACTGAGTCTTCGTCACTGGTGGGTAGACTGAAATAGCAAAGAACTGAGTCTTACAGCACTGGTGGGTAGACTGAAATAGCAAAGAACTGAGTCTTACAGCACTGGTGGGTAGACTGAAATAGCAAAGAACTGAGTCTTACAGCACTGGTGGGTAGACTGAAATAGCAAAGAACTGAGTCTTACAGCACTGGTGGGTAGGCTGAAATAGCAAAGAACGGAGTCTTACAGCACTGGTGGGTAGACTGAAATAGCAAAGAACTGAGTCTTACAGCACTGGTGGGTAGACTGAAATAGCAAAGAACTGAGTCTTCGTCACTGGTGGGTAGACTGAAATAGCAAAGAACTGTGTCTTACAGCACTGGTGGGTAGACTGAAATAGCAAAGAACGGAGTCTTACAGCACTGGTGGGTAGACTGAAATAGCAAAGAACGGAGTCTTACAGCACTGGTGGGTAGACTGAAATAGCAAAGAACGGAGTCTTACAGCACTGGTGGGTAGACTGAAATAGCAAAGAACTGAGTCTTACAGCACTGGTGGGTAGACTGAAATAGCAAAGAACGGAGTCTTACAGCACTGGTGGGTAGACTGAAATAGCAAAGAACGGAGTCTTACAGCACTGGTGGGTAGACTGAAATAGCAAAGAACTGAGTCTTACAGCACTGGTGGGTAGACTGAAATAGCAAAGAACTGAGTCTTACAGCACTGGTGGGTAGACTGAAATAGCAAAGAACTGAGTCTTACAACACTGGTGGGTAGACTGAAATAGCAAAGAACGGAGTCTTACAGCACTGGTGGGTAGACTGAAATAGCAAAGAACTGAGTCTTACAGCACTGGTGGGTAGACTGAAATAGCAAAGAACTGAGTCTTACAGCACTGGTGGGTAGACTGAAATAGCAAAGAACTGAGTCTTACAGCACTGGTGGGTAGACTGAAATAGCAAAGAACGGAGTCTTACAGCACTGGTGGGTAGACTGAAATAGCAAAGAACGGAGTCTTACAGCACTGGTGGGTAGGCTGAAATAGCAAAGAACTGAGTCTTACAGCACTGGTGGGTAGACTGAAATAGCAAAGAACTGAGTCTTACAGCACTGGTGGGTAGACTGAAATAGCAAAGAACGGAGTCTTACAGCACTGGTGGGTAGACTGAAATAGCAAAGAACTGAGTCTTACAGCACTGGTGGGTAGGCTGAAATAGCAAAGAACGGAGTCTTACAGCACTGGTGGGTAGACTGAAATAGCAAAGAACTGAGTCTTACAGCACTGGTGGGTAGGCTGAAATAGCAAAGAACTGAGTCTTACAGCACTGGTGGGTAGACTGAAATAGCAAAGAACTGAGTCTTACAGCACTGATGGGTAGACTGAAATAGCAAAGAACTGAGTATTACAGCACTGGTGGGTAGACTGAAATAGCAAAGAACGGAGTCTTACAGCACTGGTGGGTAGACTGAAATAGCAAAGAACTGAGTCTTACAGCACTGGTGGGTAGGCTGAAATAGCAAAGAACGGAGTCTTACAGCACTGGTGGGTAGACTGAAATAGCAAAGAACTGAGTCTTACAGCACTGGTGGGTAGACTGAAATAGCAAAGAACGGAGTCTTCCAGCACTGGTGGGTAGACTGAAATAGCAAAGAACTGAGTCTTACAGCACTGGTGGGTAGACTGAAATAGCAAAGAACTGAGTCTTACAGCACTGGTGGGTAGACTGAAATAGCAAAGAACTGAGTCTTACAGCACTGGTGGGTAGACTGAAATAGCAAAGAACGGAGTCTTACAGCACTGGTGGGTAGACTGAAATAGCAAAGAACGGAGTCTTACAGCACTGGTGGGTAGACTGAAATAGCAAAGAACTGAGTCTTACAGCACTGGTGGGTAGACTGAAATAGCAAAGAACGGAGTCTTACAGCACTGGTGGGTAGACTGAAATAGCAAAGAACGGAGTCTTACAGCACTGGTGGGTAGACTGAAATAGCAAAGAACGGAGTCTTACAGCACTGGTGGGTAGACTGAAATAGCAAAGAACTGAGTCTTACAGCACTGGTGGGTAGACTGAAATAGCAAAAACGGAGTCTTCGTCACTGGTGGGTAGACTGAAATAGCAAAGAACTGAGTCTTACAGCACTGGTGGGTAGACTGAAATAGCAAAGAACGGAGTCTTACAGCACTGGTGGGTAGACTGAAATAGCAAAGAACTCAGTCTTACAGCACTGGTGGGTAGGCTGAAATAGCAAAGAACTGAGTCTTACAGCACTGGTGGGTAGACTGAAATAGCAAAGAACGGAGTCTTACAGCACTGGTGGGTAGACTGAAATAGCAAAGAACGGAGTCTTACAGCACTGGTGGGTAGACTGAAATAGCAAAGAACTGAGTCTTACAGCACTGGTGGGTAGACTGAAATAGCAAAGAACTGAGTCTTACAGCACTGGTGGGTAGACTGAAATAGCAAAGAACTGAGTCTTACAGCACTGGTGGGTAGACTGAAATAGCAAAGAACGGAGTCTTACAACACTGGTGGGTAGACTGAAATAGCAAAGAACGGAGTCTTACAGCACTGGTGGGTAGACTGAAATAGCAAAGAATGGAGTCTTACAGCACTGGTGGGTAGACTGAAATAGCAAAGAACTGAGTCTTCGTCACTGGTGGGTAGACTGAAATAGCAAAGAACTGAGTCTTACAGCACTGGTGGGTAGACTGAAATAGCAAAGAACTGAGTCTTACAGCACTGGTGGGTAGACTGAAATAGCAAAGAACTGAGTCTTACAGCACTGGTGGGTAGACTGAAATAGCAAAGAACGGAGTCTTCCAGCACTGGTGGGTAGACTGAAATAGCAAAGAACGGAGTCTTACAGCACTGGTGGGTAGACTGAAATAGCAAAGAACGGAGTCTTACAGCACTGGTGGGTAGACTGAAATAGCAAAGAACGGAGTCTTCGTCACTGGTGGGTAGACTGAAATAGCAAAGAACTGAGTCTTACAGCACTGGTGGGTAGACTGAAATAGCAAAGAACGGAGTCTTACAGCACTGGTGGGTAGACTGAAATAGCAAAGAACTGAGTCTTACAGCACTGGTGGGTAGGCTGAAATAGCAAAGAACTGAGTCTTACAGCACTGGTGGGTAGACTGAAATAGCAAAGAACTGAGTCTTACAGCACTGGTGGGTAGACTGAAATAGCAAAGAACGGAGTCTTACAGCACTGGTGGGTAGACTGAAATAGCAAAGAACTGAGTCTTACAGCACTGGTGAGTAGGCTGAAATAGCAAAGAACGGAGTCTTACATCACTGGTGGGTAGACTGAAATAGCAAAGAACGGAGTCTTACAGCACTGGTGGGTAGGCTGAAATAGCAAAGAACTGAGTCTTACAGCACTGGTGGGTAGACTGAAATAGCAAAGAACTGAGTCTTACAGCACTGGTGGGTAGACTGAAATAGCAAAGAACTGAGTCTTACAGCACTGGTGGGTAGACTGAAATAGCAAAGAACGGAGTCTTACAGCACTGGTGGGTAGACTGAAATAGCAAAGAACTGAGTCTTACAGCACTGGTGGGTAGGCTGAAATAGCAAAGAACGGAGTCTTACAGCACTGGTGGGTAGACTGAAATAGCAAAGAACTGAGTCTTACAGCACTGGTGGGTAGACTGAAATAGCAAAGAACGGAGTCTTCCAGCACTGGTGGGTAGACTGAAATAGCAAAGAACTGAGTCTTACAGCACTGGTGGGTAGACTGAAATAGCAAAGAACTGAGTCTTACAGCACTGGTGGGTAGACTGAAATAGCAAAGAACTGAGTCTTACAGCACTGGTGGGTAGACTGAAATAGCAAAGAACGGAGTCTTACAGCACTGGTGGGTAGACTGAAATAGCAAAGAACGGAGTCTTACAGCACTGGTGGGTAGACTGAAATAGCAAAGAACTGAGTCTTACAGCACTGGTGGGTAGACTGAAATAGCAAAGAACGGAGTCTTACAGCACTGGTGGGTAGACTGAAATAGCAAAGAACGGAGTCTTACAGCACTGGTGGGTAGACTGAAATAGCAAAGAACGGAGTCTTACAGCACTGGTGGGTAGACTGAAATAGCAAAGAACTGAGTCTTACAGCACTGGTGGGTAGACTGAAATAGCAAAAACGGAGTCTTCGTCACTGGTGGGTAGACTGAAATAGCAAAGAACTGAGTCTTACAGCACTGGTGGGTAGACTGAAATAGCAAAGAACGGAGTCTTACAGCACTGGTGGGTAGACTGAAATAGCAAAGAACTCAGTCTTACAGCACTGGTGGGTAGGCTGAAATAGCAAAGAACTGAGTCTTACAGCACTGGTGGGTAGACTGAAATAGCAAAGAACGGAGTCTTACAGCACTGGTGGGTAGACTGAAATAGCAAAGAACGGAGTCTTACAGCACTGGTGGGTAGACTGAAATAGCAAAGAACTGAGTCTTACAGCACTGGTGGGTAGACTGAAATAGCAAAGAACTGAGTCTTACAGCACTGGTGGGTAGACTGAAATAGCAAAGAACGGAGTCTTACAGCACTGGTGGGTAGACTGAAATAGCAAAGAACGGAGTCTTACAGCACTGGTGGGTAGACTGAAATAGCAAAGAATGGAGTCTTACAGCACTGGTGGGTAGACTGAAATAGCAAAGAACTGAGTCTTCGTCACTGGTGGGTAGACTGAAATAGCAAAGAACTGAGTCTTACAGCACTGGTGGGTAGACTGAAATAGCAAAGAACTGAGTCTTACAGCACTGGTGGGTAGACTGAAATAGCAAAGAACTGAGTCTTACAGCACTGGTGGGTAGACTGAAATAGCAAAGAACGGAGTCTTCCAGCACTGGTGGGTAGACTGAAATAGCAAAGAACGGAGTCTTACAGCACTGGTGGGTAGACTGAAATAGCAAAGAACGGAGTCTTACAGCACTGGTGGGTAGACTGAAATAGCAAAGAACGGAGTCTTCGTCACTGGTGGGTAGACTGAAATAGCAAAGAACTGAGTCTTACAGCACTGGTGGGTAGACTGAAATAGCAAAGAACGGAGTCTTACAGCACTGGTGGGTAGACTGAAATAGCAAAGAACGGAGTCTTACAGCACTGGTGGGTAGACTGAAATAGCAAAGAACGGAGTCTTACAGCACTGGTGGGTAGACTGAAATAGCAAAGAACTGAGTCTTACAGCACTGGTGGGTAGACTGAAATAGCAAAGAACTGAGTCTTACAGCACTGGTGGGTAGACTGAAATAGCAAAGAACGGAGTCTTACAGCACTGGTGGGTAGACTGAAATAGCAAAGAACGGAGTCTTACAGCACTGGTGGGTAGACTGAAATAGCAAAGAATGGAGTCTTACAGCACTGGTGGGTAGACTGAAATAGCAAAGAACGGAGTCTTACAGCACTGGTGGGTAGACTGAAATAGCAAAGAACTGAGTCTTACAGCACTGGTGGGTAGACTGAAATAGCAAAGAACGGAGTCTTACAGCACTGGTGGGTAGACTGAAATAGCAAAGAACGGAGTCTTACAGCACTGGTGGGTAGACTGAAATAGCAAAGAACGGAGTCTTCCAGCACTGGTGGGTAGACCGAAATAGCAAAGAACGGAGTCTTACAGCACTGGTGGGTAGACTGAAATAGCAAAGAACGGAGTCTTACAGCACTGGTGGGTAGACTGAAATAGCAAAGAACTGAGTCTTCGTCACTGTCGGGTAGACTGAAATAGGAAAGATCTGAGTCTTACAGCACTGGTGGGTAGACTGAAATAGCAAAGAACGGAGTCTTACAGCACTGGTGGGTAGACTGAAATAGCAAAGAACGGAGTCTTACAGCACTGGTGGGTAGACTGAAATAGCAAAGAACGGAGTCTTACAGCACTGGTGGGTAGACTGAAATAGCAAAGAACGGAGTCTTACAGCACTGGTGGGTAGACTGAAATAGCAAAGAACTGAGTCTTACAGCACTGGTGGGTAGACTGAAATAGCAAAGAACTGAGTCTTACAGCACTGGTGGGTAGACTGAAATAGCAAAGAACGGAGTCTTCGTCACTGGTGGGTAGACTGAAATAGCAAAGAACTACAGAACTGGGAAAACAGAATTCCAGGACTTTTCCAGGACTTTTCCAGGATTTTCTTCATTTTTCCAGGATGCAATTTCATCGACCGTTTACTCACCTAACACTGCTTCTTTAAAATTTCCTGTTGTTCTGCAAGTTCCTTATCCAGTTCTACCAAAGATTCTCGCTTTTCCTTAGCTGTCCTTCTGAATGAATTTGATTGAGTTACAAATGTCATTTTCCCTGTGCTTTCAGCCTTTTCACTTAGTTGATCTGCAGACTTGAGAAGAGTGTCAATGTCCAACTTTATCTTTTTCTTCTTGTCCTTCAGCTCCTCAATAGAATCCAGAGTGGCTTTTCTCTTCATCTGCTCTTGCTGTGTCTTCTTTTTTTCTCTCTCATTTGAAAGGTATGTTTCATATTTCTGTCTAGCAGCAGATGCTGATTGCAGAAGTTTTTGATTAATGTTCACATTCAAGACCCCTCCTACACTTTTCACATAGTCACATACAATTCTTTGAGCTACCAAAGATTGACATTTAAGGTTTTCTACTTCCACTTCCTTATTAACAGAAAAGCCCCTCTCTACAGAGGCCTGTCCATGTGAAAGAACCAAAAGTAACTGAACAACAGCAAGAAGCTTGCCATATTCTGTGACAGGCATGTGTGAAGAGAAGAACTCATCAATTCTTTCTGTATTAACATTGAAACCTGCAAACATCTGAGATCCCATGGCAGGAATATGATCCAGAAAGTTGGAATACTGATCTAAAATTAAATCACAATCAGATTCTTTCACCCTGTTTGCACTGACTAACACTGTGAGTATTTGTCTGAATAGTTTTCTACAGTGTTGAGGATTTGCCTGCATTTCCTTGGGATTCAAAGCAGTCATGTATCTTACTAGTGGATAGGTCACTGGACATTTTTGTAATAATTTCTTAAGAACTGCTAATATGAATGCTTTACACTCCTCTCTGAACTGCAATACCATCCTGTCACTAACATTCTTGCTACCCTTTTCACCCTTTTTTACAGCATCTTTCACAGCCTTTTCAGCACTGAATCCGATGTCCACATCTTTGTACAAGACCAGGTTTTTCTTGTCAGATATGTCTATACTCACAAGTTTCTCACCAGATGTAGCATCGCTCAATACAGATTGTTTCACAACCCTTCTCATCAAACTTCTTATTATGTCACAGAGATCTGGATACAGGAATACCACCATAGGTTTGTCAGTCTGATATGTCTCCAGGAATGTCTTCAGTTGACTAGCAACACACTTGAAGAATTGCAACTTGGCTATTATCAAGGGATCTTCAACAGCTTCTTTAACTGTGGTGAACGACTTGTTATCAGGCTTGGTAATCTTCTTCTCCTTTACAGCTTTAACATATGACTCTACAGTTCCCCACACAGCTATGGCCCTTTCATAAACAGCAACATTTTCCAGCCACCTATGACCTACAAATTTCAGAGGCATAACAGTAGTTTGTGCAGTATTCTGAAAGTCCTCCCTTCTAGCTGGTGCATCCTTGAATAGATAGTAGAGACTGGAGAGTACTTCAGATACAGCCCATTCTGATGCACTTGTACCAGCTTTGAAACTATTATGCACAATGTGCAGCCCACATGATCCAATATTGATAAGCTTTGTATCAAATTCTTGAAACAGCTTTGTCTTCAGATTATCAAAGAACTTCCAATTTACACTTGGGCCATCCATACTGACTTGTACCATGTTGCTGATGTCAAGTCCACTCTCCAGGACACCTTCATGGAAGTGTTGAAGCATGTCAGCAGCTGTGCCATGACCAAGAAATTTGGATCCAATGTACCGAGTGCTGACACTGCTGGCATTCCAGTGACGCACATGTATATCCATTTGTTTTTGCTGCATCTTTTTATTTAGGCTTTCATCAAACAATATTGTATATGGTCCTGTCACTTCAGAGACAAGCACTGATTTAAAATACTCTGCAATCCCAAACACACAGAGATATGATGTTTTTCTTTCACCACAAGTGAACTTAGCTGCAATCTGACTGTCCGGAAACATAGCTTTGAAAAGCAATGTCACATTCTCATTTGAAGAGTAAGACTGGTGACATGTAACAGTGTGTAAAGTCCAGAGTATTTCTGATTTCAAAACATCATTTTTTCCAACAAAAGCTGAAATGGATGGCTGAACTTGTGAAGTTGAGGCTTGAGCAGGGGGCAGGGGCACAGTTAGTGAGTCAGCTTGTAAGTCTGTTTCATTTTTCGGTTCAGATTTCAACTTTGGTGAGCCAAAGAAGGCTGTTATTTTATGGGAAGACTCAGCCTTCTCTTTTCGGGATGCATTGGAAAGGTGTTTATTCCCTTTTGCATGTGACTTCAAGGCCGATTCCCCCATGTTAGCAATGTCTATTATCCGATCACAGACTGAACAGAGTGCTTTCAGCTTGTCACCCTTAAAAGGCTGAATCCATTCACTATATGCAGGATTCCTTTCCCATTCGTTTTTGTAGGCACATTTCCCCTTAAAGCTCATTCTGACTGTTCTCAAATCTCCACTCTACTTTCAGGGTTTAGGGTTTTTTTTTATTTTTCGTTTTGATAATTTTTGCTTTTTTTTTTTATTTTCCGCTGCGCAAGAGGTCCACTTCCGGTTACACTTGATTCGTAGTACCGGGATATTGTGTGAGATAGTGATAAATGCCGGGACTACCGCTGACTGAATCTGAATACAGCGGGTTTTTTTTACTAATTTAGCGATTTTCTTTCATTTTTTTGTGCGCCACATCGTTGAGAATCTTTTTCAAGGACCTATCGTAGTTTTCAAGGAATATTTCCCAAAATTCAAGCACCTTTTGTCATTTTCAAGGACATTTTTTCAAAATTCCAGGACAATTCCAGGACAAATTGCACTTTTTTAGAATTCCAGGAGTTTTCCAGGACCAAGGTCAAATTCCAGGACTTTTCAAGGTCTGTGCGAACCCTGGAGTCTTACAGCACTGGTGGGTAGACTGAAATAGCAAAGAACGGAGACTTACAGCACTGGTGGGTAGACTGAAATAGCAAAGAACTGAGTCTTACAGCACTGGTGGGTAGACTGAAATAGCAAAGAACTGAGTCTTACAGCACTTGTGGGTAGACTGAAATAGCAAAGAACGGAGTCTTACAGCACTGGTGGGTAGACTGAAATAGCAAAGAACTGAGTCTTCGTCACTGGTGGGTAGACTGAAATAGCAAAGAACTGAGTCTTACAGCACTGGTGGGTAGACTGAAATAGCAAAGAACTGAGTCTTACAGCACTGGTGGGTAGACTGAAATAGCAAAGAACGGAGTCTTACAGCACTGGTGGGTAGACTGAAATAGCAAAGAACTGAGTCTTCGTCACTGGTGGGTAGGCTGAAATAGCAAAGAACTGAGTCTTACAGCACTGGTGGGTAGACTGAAATAGCAAAGAACGGAGTCTTACAGCACTGGTGGGTAGACTGAAATAGCAAAGAACTGAGTCTTACAGCACTGGTGGGTAGACTGAAATAGCAAAGAACGGAGTCTTACAGCACTGGTGGGTAGACTGAAATAGCAAAGAACTGAGTCTTACAGCACTGGTGGGCAGACTGAAATAGCAAAGAACGGAGTCTTACAGCACTGGTGGGTAGACTGAAATAGCAAAGAACTGAGTCTTACAGCACTGGTGGGTAGACTGAAATAGCAAAGAACGGAGTCTTACAGCACTGGTGGGCAGACTGAAATAGCAAAGAACGGAGTCTTACAGCACTGGTGGGTAGGCTGAAATAGCAAAGAACTGAGTCTTACAGCACTGGTGGGTAGACTGAAATAGCAAAGAACTGAGTCTTACAGCACTGATGGGTAGACTGAAATAGCAAAGAACTGAGTCTTACAGCACTGGTGGGTAGACTGAAATAGCAAAGAACTGAGTCTTACAGCACTGGTGGGTAGACTGAAATAGCAAAGAACAGGGTCTTACAGCACTGGTGGGTAGACTGAAATAGCAAAGAACTGAGTCTTACAGCACTGGTGGGTAGACTGAAATAGCAAAGAACTGAGTCTTACAGCACTTGTGGGTAGACTGAAATAGCAAAGAACTGAGTCTTCGTCACTGGTGGGTAGACTGAAATAGCAATGAACTGAGTCTTACAGCACTGGTGGGTAGACTGAAATAGCAAAGAACGGAGTCTTACAGCACTGGTGGGTAGACTGAAATAGCAAAGAACTGAGTCTTACAGCACTGGTGGGTAGACTGAAATAGCAAAGAACGGAGTCTTACAGCACTGGTGGGTAGACTGAAATAGCAAAGAACGGAGTCTTCCAGCACTGGTGGGTAGACTGAAATAGCAAAGAACGGAGTCTTACAGCACTGGTGGGTAGACTGAAATAGCAAAGAACTGAGTCTTACAGCACTGGTGGGCAGACTGAAATAGCAAAGAACGGAGTCTTACAGCACTGGTGGGTAGGCTGAAATAGCAAAGAACTGAGTCTTACAGCACTGGTGGGTAGACTGAAATAGCAAAGAACTGAGTCTTACAGCACTGGTGGGTAGACTGAAATAGCAAAGAACGGAGTCTTCCAGCACTGGTGGGTAGACTGAAATAGCAAAGAACTGAGTCTTACAGCACTGGTGGGTAGACTGAAATAGCAAAGAACTGAGTCTTACAGCACTGGTGGGTAGACTGAAATAGCAAAGAACGGAGTCTTACAGCACTGGTGGGTAGACTGAAATAGCAAAGAACTGAGTCTTACAGCACTGGTGGGTAGACTGAAATAGCAAAGAACTGAGTCTTACAGCACTGGTGGGTAGACTGAAATAGCAAAGAACGGAGTCTTACAGCACTGGTGGGTAGACTGAAATAGCAAAGAACTGAGTCTTACAGCACTGGTGGGTAGACTGAAATAGCAAAGAACGGAGTCTTACAGCACTGGTGGGTAGACTGAAATAGCAAAGAACGGAGTCTTACAGCACTGGTGGGTAGACTGAAATAGCAAAGAACGGAGTCTTACAGCACTGGTGGGTAGACTGAAATAGCAAAGAACTGAGTCTTACAGCACTGGTGGGTAGACTGAAATAGCAAAGAACTGAGTCTTCGTCACTGGTGGGTAGACTGAAATAGCAAAGAACTGAGTCTTACAGCACTGGTGGGTAGACTGAAATAGCAAATAACTGAGTCTTACAGCACTGGTGGGTAGACTGAAATAGCAAAGAACGGAGTCTTACAGCACTGGTGGGTAGACTGAAATAGCAAAGAACGGAGTCTTACAGCACTGGTGGGTAGACTGAAATAGCAAAGAACTGAGTCTTACAGCACTGGTGGGTAGACTGAAATAGCAAAGAACGGAGTCTTCGTCACTGGTGGGTAGACTGAAATAGCAAAGAACTGAGTCTTACAGCACTGGTGGGTAGACTGAAATAGCAAAGAACGGAGTCTTACAGCACTGGTGGGTAGACTGAAATAGCAAAGAACTGAATCTTACAGCACTGGTGGGTAGACTGAAATAGCAAAGAACTGAGTCTTACAGCACTGGTGGGTAGACTGAAATAGCAAAGAACGGAGTCTTACAGCACTGGTGGGTAGACTGAAATAGCAAAGAACGGAGTCTTCGTCACTGGTGGGTAGACTGAAATAGCAAAGAACGGAGTCTTACAGCACTGGTGGGTAGGCTGAAATAGCAAAGAACGGAGTCTTACAGCACTGGTGGGTAGGCTGAAATAGCAAAGAACTGAGTCTTACAGCACTGGTGGGTAGACTGAAATAGCAAAGAACTGAGTCTTACAGCACTGGTGGGTAGACTGAAATAGCAAAGAACTGAGTCTTACAGCACTGGTGGGTAGATTGTCTCTGAGTGTTGGCTGAAAACTGGTCCTGAACAGGGACTAAGACCATTTCGAAAATGGGCCTGAGCCGGGACTTGGAATGTTTCATTTAAACCTTAAATTCCTGAACTGTAAGCAAACCCTATAGACTCTGATCAGATGCTGCGTTTTTCGGCGTCTAATCCTTAAATTCCTGTAATGTGTGCAAATAGTGTAGACCTTGATAAGTTGCCACATTATCAGTTATCGGATCTGGCCCCCGCCCATCGGGGCTTGAGGAAATAAATGGGCTGCATGATGCTTCCACACAGAGCTGAATCCGACCACACACGACTACTGGTAAACCGCGACGATCTAAGCCTGCCCAGTTAAAGCAGTGCGAGTCAGGCCGTCCATGCTTTTTAACCCTATTGGTTTCATTAAGCGACAGGGCCTTAGATGTCATTTCATCTCAATGTTGGCTAAAAGTCCCACAAAACTGGAAGCAATGTCTCCAAAATGACCTATATAGTGTTGATGGGGAAGTTAAACATCAAATCAAACAAACAAACAAAATCATTGATTGATTGATTGATTTGTGGTTTAACGTCCCCGTCAACACTGTAAAGGTCATTTTGGAGACGTTGCTTTCAATTTTGTGGGACTTTTACCCGACATTGAGATGAAATGACATCTCAAGCCCTGTCGCCAAATGAAACCAATAGGGTTTATTAGCATTGACGGTCCGCCTCGCACCGCAGTTCCTGGACAGGCTTAGATCCTCTAAGCGGTTTACCAGTACTAGTGTGCGGGCCGGATTCAGCTCTGCGTGAAAGCATCATGCAGCCCATATATTTCTTCAAGCCCCTATGGGCGGGGACCAACAAACAAAATCAGGTATCGGATCTGGGTCTAAACTGGTTGCTAATGTCCAAGCACGTGATTTACAATGGGTTTTCTCTGACGTCAGAACAACAATAATAGCCAGCTATGTTCTATAAATAACCGTTACCTGGATTTCCTACAAATCTGCAAAGTCATGTGAACTTCAGAACTGAAGAGCTTCAGTGCTTAGTGACTTTTGGGTAACAGACAATCAATCAATCCAACAAATTAAGTGCTGATATCATCTGGCATCTGCACAAACTTTTTAACCTTTAAGACGCTGAGAAAAACTGCATCTGAAAATGTTGTCTGGTTTTGTCGTCTGCCGATTTTTTTGCAAACATTTTAAAAGTATTTTTGCCTACAGGCAAACAGTGTGGGCCCAGATCAGACTGCTCCTAGGAGCAGTCTGATCTGGGTCCACACTGTTTGCAAAAATGACTTTTAAAGTAGCCAGAAGATGACAAAGCAGATGACAATTATAGTGATTGGCATCTTATAATCTTTAAACACTCATAGGTTTGTTTAATGCCGGCCTTGGTAGCTCAGTCGGATGCACGTCTGACTGGTGAACAGGAGGACGCGGGTTCAATACCTGCCAGGGTCGGCAACATTCTTTCGCGGAGATTGATCATGAAATCTTTGCTACGGTCATTCTCTCCCTTTCGCTGATTCAAGAAGGGCAGTCGTCAGTTTCTGGCGAAAGAATGTGTGCTATACTGGTTAACCGTTTATGTGTAAGCCTGCCCAGGAAAAGTGTGGATAGGTAAACTGACAGGCTCAAAAATGACCTAAAATAGTGTTGACTGGGCCATTTAACTCCAATACAAACAAACAAGGTATGTTTAATACACACCATTATTCCATTTCAGGTCCAAGAATGCCAAACAATTAAAGCAAAACAAAAGTTTTTATATTTAATGACATTAACCCAAGAACTATACAGCATATTTTAGTGGTTTTCTGTCTGACAGTCACACATCACATACAAGCCTATTTAGGCATAGTGCTCAATATGGATTACTTCGCACACACATGTACATGTACATAGCATTGAATGGAAATCAACTTCATGCATATCACAGGGCTTCTCTTAACCCTAATCCTGCTGTTCACGACAACCCTAACCTTTGCAAACAGTGTAGATCCAGATCAGATGGCTTCTGAAGAAGCCATCTGATCAGGATCTACACTGTTTGTCAAGCAGTTTGAGAACTGAATATACAGTCGAACTTCTATGGCTCGAACACCTTTGGAACCTCGAAAATCTGTTCGAGACAGGGGTAGTTCGAGCCACTGAGGGTTACTGCCAGGAGGAATAACGGAATACTTGAGACACATTTTCGGTGTTCTATAATGAAAATGTATGCTGTGTGTACTCATTAGAATCGCCTCATCGAGGCGATTCTAATGAGTACACACAGCATACATTTGCAAGATAAAACTAAAATCTTCTTAAGTATCCTCCACTATTTCTTATGTAGAGGATTTCGCTATGGGCTCAAGAATGGGTTCGACACATCCATGGTGAACGAGCCATCGGTGCTTGAGCCATCGAAGTTCTACTGTATCATGTAATTTGATTGGTGGATAATCAGCAATGGGAGTGGCTTAATTTATGAAGCAGGATAAGGATTAAAGGGAAGACTTTGCTCCCATGTCAGGGGAGCAAATCCTTTCTTTGAAACAAGCCCTTATTTCTGGGAATACACGGATGGTTTCCCCTCGACTTTCCTTGTGTATGCATATAACAAATTTGTTCTGGCTATGCCACCTGTAAATGTTTCCATTTAAATAAGCTTTGTTTGTTTGAATTGAAGTTTAACATCCCCCGTCAACACCATTTAGGTCATTCTGGGGATGTTGCTTCCAATTTTGTGGGAGTCGGCCTGTCCATGCATATAAACCTTATTGGTTTCACTGGGCAGCAGGGATTGAGATGTCATTTCATCTGAGTGTCAGGCAAAAGTCCCACAAAATTGGAAGCAACGTCTCCAAAATGACATAAATAGGTTTGACGGGGATGTTAACTCTCAAAACAAACAAACAATTTTGTGGGACTTTACCCATGCTGAGATGAAATGACATCTCAAGTCCTGCTACCCAATGAAACCAATAGGGTTTATATGCAATGGACTTATATTCCAATCATTTCACTGGAATGGGGTAGCCCCGTTACCAAAGAAACTTGCTGTTTCATTCTATACCACTGATTCAGGTGTAATGTATAACTATCAGACACAATACAGTCAACCCTCTATATACCGACAAATGTTATGATGGCAAAACTCATTATAACGGCAATTTCAATGGAATGACTACTTAGCTAAGGGCTTAGCCTCAGTTCCGAGCGGCTTGGGCTTACCTCCGGTTGGAAATGCACAAATCAACTCCATAGTCATTTAAGACTAGAGCTATCACTAAAGGTGATGAATACCCCCACAAAAACTGCCTTGATAGTACAACAGCGGCATTTTGCAATTTTTTCACTTGAAAGGGGCCATAACTATGTCGAAAATTGACGAATTGTAGTGGAAATCGAACTTGACCTGTATTTTATGATGTTACATCAGTGTACCAAAACTTATAAAAATCGGTGAAGCGCTTTTTGAGTTATCGTCTGGAAACCAAGTCAACAGACCGACCGACCGACCGACCGACAGACAGACAGACAGACAGACAGACAGACCGACAAGCTCACTCCTATATACCCCCCCAAATTTCATTTGTGGGGGTATAATTATTGAAATCTTATTCTCCAAGAAACAAATGTTATAGATTATTTGTTAGAATAGCCTCATCGAGGCGATTCTAACAAAAGTCTATAAAATTTGTTTCTTGGAGAAATGATGGGGAAAAGCGTTTTATTACCTATCATACTCCAAACTGGGATTCTTTATAACGGCAAATTCTTTATAACAGCTATAATAGGGAACAAATACTTCTTACATGCTTTTCAATGAAATATAGAGATTTCTCAGTGAAATTGAAAATGATATTGTCACTGTTTCAAACAGTGACTGATATCAATTTTATTTTTCACTGTTTGGGACTACTTTTTTCTCGAAATCTAATTTTGTGGTCAGTTTTTTCATTGTCAGATGATTGAAAATTAATAAACTGTATTAGAATTGAAGCTAAGCCCGTTCACACGTCGCAAGGACGTTAACGACGTAATTTTCGATGCTGACATCACGTATTTTGTCGCGCGACGTTAGATCTGTCCGCACCTTCTTTGGGAAACTAATCTCTCAATTATTTCAGTAACCATTCACAGAAATGCCATCCCAGGCTATTTTCCAGGGTGCAAACTTTCAGTTTACACCCAATGTTATACCCAGTAAATAGGTTGGGCACAACTAAATTGACGCGAAACGACCAGGAACAAAGTTAGTTTTCTGAGGGTGAGTGACGCGATTAGTGAAGCTAAATATTGCCATTTTGAAGCATGTAAGAAACAGAAAATTTCATTTTTTTAGTGTAAAATCAAATTTTAATTCACTAATGGTAATGAACACCAAAACTGGCTACACCACTCGTGAAAATACTGGTTTTTGTGTTCATTCGGTGAAATAAAATTTGATCTTACACTGAAAAAATCAAATATCCTCTATATATACTGTCGTTATAATGAGGGTTCTCTGTACAAAAACCAAGAATGACAATAAATATATCACAAATGAGATTAAAACTGCTGTGACTGGATAAAATAAAAAGACTTTGTACAACACGACGTAAACACACCTATACAAATAGATTGTAAATTTTTCTGCCAAAAAAATAAAAATTTTGGGACGAAAAATTGTGATATCTATGGAGCAAAATAAGGTTTACCCCTGTAAACCACAGTTTTACTATATAAAACGGGGGTTCATGGGGGTCATATTTATATAGGTGTGTTTGCGTGAAGAAAACAATGTGTTTTTTTTCTGCTGTTTTTATTTTTATTTATTTTTTTGCGGACAGTGGGGAGGAGGTTGGACAATAGAAAAAAAAGCTTTTATTCTGTTGCAAGGAACATTGATGTTTTTTGCACAAATAAACAACCCAGACATTTCTCACTTTCGAATCAAAATATCATACAAACATTCACCATTGCTAACTCTTTCAAATCTCTCACAACTTGTGCATTGTACACTGTATTCACAGGCCAATCTGTGATAAACAAGTCACTAAAGGATGATCAACATTATTATTATATATTATAACACACCTGTGTGACACAGCACATTTTAATATCTAATACAAGAGGGCCATGATGGCCCTCGATCGCTCACCTGACCCATAGTGTAACAAGTGGACCCCAGAGAGGGCCATTATTGGCCCCAGGGCTTTAATG
The DNA here is from genome assembly GCA_963580285.1 of Lucinisca nassula. Taxonomy (NCBI): domain Eukaryota; kingdom Metazoa; phylum Mollusca; class Bivalvia; order Lucinida; family Lucinidae; genus Lucinisca; species Lucinisca nassula. The sequence continues at coordinate 8,872,963 of OY757023.1, read as the reverse complement.
TGCATAATGTTGAGGGAGGTCTTAAAGGTGAAGCTTCATACCAAACAGCAACAAAGGCTATAATTAGAACAATCTTGGCAAAGGTCCACTAGATGAAGCTACACATCAAATATCAAAGACCTGGGCCTTGCAGTTTCAGAAAAGAAGATTTTTTTTAAAGATATTCCCTACATAAGCCTATGCAAAACCAAATGGCCCCGGGGCTATATAAATCTATGTAAAACCAAAGGGCCCAGAGGTGGGGGCATTTGTGGCCCCAGGGCTATAATTTGAACTATCTTGGAAGTGATCCACTAGATAAAGCTCCATACTAAATATCAAAGGCTTTGGCCTTGCAGTTTCATAGAGATTTTTAAAGATTTCCCTATATAAGTCTATGTAAAACCAAAGGGCCCCGGAGCAGGGACATTTTTGGTATCAGGGCTATAATTTGAATAATATTCATAGAGGTCCACTAGATGCAGCTTCATACCAAATATCAAAGACCCAGGCCTTGTGGTTTCAGAGAAGAAGATTTTTAAAGATTATCCCTATATAAGCCTATGTAAAACCAAAGGGCCCCGGGGCGGGGCCACTTTTGGCCCCAGCACTATAATTTGAATCATCTTGGTAGGGGTCCTTTAGAAGAAGCTTCATACCAAATATAAAAGACCACGGCCTTGTTGTTTCAGAGAAGAAGATTTTTAAAGATTTTCCCTATATAAGTCTATGTAAAACCAAAGGGCCCCGGAGAGGGGGGCATTTTTGGCCCAAGGGCTATAATTTGAATAATCTTGGTAGGGGTCCACTAGATGAAGCTTCATACCAAATATCAAAGTCCTGGGCCTTGCGGTTTCAGAGAAGAAGATTTTTAAAGATTTTCCCTATATAAGCCAATGTAAAACCTAAGGGCCCCGGGCGGGGGCATTTTTGGCCCCAGCACTATAATTTGAACAATCTTGGTAGGGGTCCACTAGATGAAGCTTCATACCAAATATCAAAGACCTGGGCCTTGTGGTTTCAGAGAAGAAGATTTTTAAATATTTTCCCCATAAAAGCGAATGTAAAACCAAAGGGCCCCGTAGCAGGGGTATTTTTTGTCCCAGCACTATAATTTGAACAATCTTGGTAGGGGTCCACTAGATGAAGCTTCATACCAAATATCAAAGACCTGGGCCTTGTGGTTTCAGAGAAGAAGATTCTTAAAAATTTTCCCTATATAAGCCTATGTAAAACCAAAGGGACACCGGGCGGGGGCATTTTTGGCCCCAGCACTACAATTTGAACAATCTTGGTAGGGGTCCACTAGATGAAGCTTCATACCAAATATCAAAGACCTGGGCCTTGTGGTTTCAGAGAAGAAGATTTTTAAAGATTTTCCCCATAAAAGCCAATGTAAAACCTAAGGGCCCCGTAGTGGGGGCATTTTTTGTCCCAGCACTATAATTTGAACAATCTTGGTAGGGGTCCAATAGATGAAGCTTCATACCAAATATCAAAGTCCTGGGCCTTGTGGTTTCAGAGAAGAAGATTTTTAAAGATTTTCACTATATAAGCCTATGTAAAACCAAAAGGCCCCGGGGTGGGGGCATTTTTGGCCCCAGCACTATAATTTGAACAATCTTGGTAGGGGTCCACTAGATGAAGCTTCATACCAAATATCAAAGACCTGGGCCTTGTGGTTTTAGAGAAGAAGATTTTTAAAGATTTTCCCCATAAAAGCCACTGTAAAGCCAAAGGGCCCCGTGGCGGGGGCATTTTTTGCTCCAGCACTATAATTTGAACAATCTTGGTAGGGGTCCACTAGATGACGCTTCATACCAAATATCAAAGACCCAGGCCTTGTGGTTTCAGAGAAGAAGATTTTAAAAGATTTTCCCTATATAAGCCTTTGTAAAACCAAAGGGCCCTGGGGCGGGGGCATTTTTGGCCCGAGCATTATAATTTGAACAATCTTGGTAGGGGTCCACTAGATGAAGCTTCATACCAAATATCAAAGACCTGGGCCTTGTGGTTTCAGAGAAGAAGATTTTTAAAGATTTTCCCCATAAAAGCTAATGTAAATTCAAAGGGCCCCGTAGTGGGGGCATTTTTTGTCCCAGCACTATAATTTGAACAATCTTGGTAGGGGTCCACTAGATGAAGCTTCATACCAAATATCAAAGTCCTGGGCCTTGTGGTTTCAGAGAAGAAGATTTTTAAAGATTTTCCCTATATAACCCTATGTAAAACCAAAGGGCCCCGGGGCGGGGGCATTTTTGGCCCCAGCACTATAATTTGAACAATCTTGGTAGGGGTCCACTAGATGAAGCTTCATACCAAATATCAAAGACCTGGGCCTTGTGGTTTTAGAGAAGAAGATTTTTAAAGATTTTCCCCATAAAAGCCAATGTAAAACCAAAGGGCCCCGTGGCGGGGCATTTTTTGTCCCAGCACTATAATTTGAACAATCTTGGTAGGGGTCCACTAGATGATGCTTCATACCAAATATCAAAGTCCTGGGCCTTGTGGTTTCAGAGAAGAAGATTTTTAAAGATTTTCCCTATATAAGCCTATGTAAAACCAAAGGGCCCCGTGGCGGGGGCATTTGTTGTCCCAGCACTATAATTTGAACAATCTTGGTAGGGGTCCACTAGATGAAGCTTCATACCAAATATCAAAGTCCTGGGCCTTGTGGTTTCAGAGAAGAAGATTTTTAAAGATTTTCACTATATAAGCCTTTGTAAAGCCAAAGGGCCCCGGGGCGGGGGCATTTTTGGCCCCAGCACTATAATTTGAACAATCTTGGTAGGGGTCCACTAGATGAAGCTTCATACCAAATATCAAATACCTGGGCCTTGTGGTTTCAGAGAAGTTTTTGGTGAAAAAAATCTATTTTTGGCTCCTGTGACCTAGATGTGCAATGGACCGGAACCATTTGAACAACTTTGAAAGGGGACCACCTAAGGATCATTCCTGTGAAGTTTGGTCAAAATCCGATCAGTTGTTTAGGAGGAGATGTCGTTTAAAGAAATTGTTTACGCACGGACGCACGGACGGACGCACGGACGCACGACGGACGACGGACAAAAAGTGATCCCAAAAGCTCACCTCGTCACTACGTGACGGTGAGCTAAAAAACGGTTACCATTACGGTAACACACCTGTGCGACAGTGCATTTTTGACATCTCCAAAATGGCTACATTTCTGATGAAAATTCGCAATATTTTTCTTTAAAATACTGCAAACTTAGTTTGTGGGTGCTCGTTAGAACCACCTCATTGAGGCGGTTCTTACGAGTACCAACAACCCATGTCTTGGAGCAGAAATAAGAGAAATACTGTAAACCACCCGTAAACCCAAGTTTACTCTATATAAAGTGGGGTATAGGTGGGTCTTCATATCACTGACTTGTTCATGTGATGCTTTTTTGGATGAAAATTTTGATACGTTCCTTATCTGTACTCCAAAATAGAAATAGGAAAATTAATGTATACCCCTATAAACCCCCGTTGTCTCGGAATAAAGTGGGGTTTGGAGGAATGTTCATTACATTGATTTGCTATTATGATACAGTGTCCATACCGGCAAGGCCATGTCAGAAATGTAATTTGTAATTATAGGGGCTTGCTTAATACAGGACAGTTTCAACTTTTTCTGGAACTCAATGGACTGCTGCTAAAAACAGGATGCTTGTTTAATAGAGGTGTTTTACTGTACATTAACCCTTATCTTGCTGTTCATGACAACCCCTATCTTTGGAAACAGTGTAGATCCAGATCAGATGGCTTCTGAAGAAGCCATCTGATCAGGATCTACACTGTTTGACATTCAGTTTATGAAACTGTAGGAATAAATTACATAAAGAAATCTGATTGGTTCAAAGTCAGAAATGGGTGTGGCTTAACTGAATATTCAGCAAGAGAAGGGTTAAATTTCAGGTCTCATACTCACCAAGCTTTTTCATGCCTGAAAGGCCTTATCCTGCTGAACATAAACAGTCAATGCCAAGCTTCAAAGCTACTATTCTTGCATAAATATCTATGCGCATGACTGTTTGAAGCCATTGTCAAATGGACTGAAACCCGTGCTCAAACAGCAAAAACCTGGTTCAAATCATGAAATTGGCATGCTTTATGAACATGGATTTTGAGCTTTGATATCACAATACTGGCCTTGCTTTGTTTATGTTACGTTGAACGACGTAACGTTATCGCCCTGAACGTAGCGTTTTAGGGTTTATGATGACGTCAGAGGTTACTGCATGACAACGTCATTGTAAACAACATTCTGAACTGGCCGCCATTTTGGTTTGCCTGCAGCATTTGAAAAGTTTATATGGAACTTATATGGAGCTTTTGAGCGTTTTCGTCAAAATTTGCTGTCGGAATCGTAAGTTATGCAAGAACAATTATCATCCTTGGTTATTTCATTGCATTAACATTTGTCGGATCCCTCGGAAGATATTTGAACATTCGGCCTAGTGGCCTCATGTTCAAACAGCTTCCTCGGGACTCGGCGAATGTTAATGCATGAAAAACCATGGCTGATCCCTTTATTATTACATGAATTGGTAGTGTATGCATTCTGAACTTTTGTGCTACCTTACCAGGCTTACTGTAAAAATCCTAAAATTTTTGACACCATCAGGACTTGCTGTAATTCTCCTAAAATTCTAACAAATTTGTTTCATGATCCAGCAAAGAGTCCAAAAGGTACAGATATAATGGCACACAGTGTAGACCCTGATCAGGAGCAGTCTGTTCTGGGTTTGCACCGTTTGCTTAGGCCTATCTGACCTAATAATTAGAATCATTAATGTAATTATTTTGAGCAGTGTATGTATTACACCAAATACAAAGGCATTCAAACAATTCTGTTTCCTTAATTATTTTGAGCAGTGTATGTAACAGGCCTTGTACTGAGCACGCTTGTCAATGCCTGAAAGCCCCGATTTTGCAATGCCTGAAAGCCCTGATTTTGCAGCTTCAACCCTTATTCTGCTGAACAAGACACAACTTTTACCTTTGCAAACAGTGTAGATCCAGATCAGATGGCTTCTGAAGAAGCCATCTGATCAGGATCTACACTGTTTGTAATGCAGTTTGTGAAAATATCAAGTATTTTGGTTGACATATAGTCAGAAATGGGTGTGGGTTAATAAATTTATTCAGCAGGATAAGTGTTTTACAGTTTTTTAAACAGACTAAAGGCACAAAAATCAAAATCTAAAAGCCTGAAAACAAGAAAAAATTCAAGCTCTAAAAGCCTGAAATCCTGCAAATGCCGGAAAAATATGAGCCCTGATGTAACCAAATGAAGACTATGTGAAAAGAAGGACTTTACAGGGCTGTTCATGGTAAAATTAAAACTTCAAAGGGCACTTTGCTCTACCGGTAATTACAGGGAAAACATGAATGAAAATCTGCAGCGTGTATCATCCATACTTTGACAATCATGAGACAGAAACATAATTCTTATGCAACATTTCTTCAATCACACCTTCATGACCTACATGTACATGTGTTAATCCAGTCTGTACCGGAAACCCTAAAAGGGGTACTTGGCAAACAGTGAAGGCCCAGATCAGACGCCGCAGAATGCGGCGTCTGATCAGGGCATTCACTGTTTGCAAAAAATTCAGCCATTTTCCGAATCAATTTTGAAGAAAACACAACTTGTCACCCCTTGATTTCGAAATGGATTCCTGCCATATATAAGGAGGAAGATTCTATTTGGTACAACAAGAGGGCCCAGAGGGCCCTGGTTCGCTCACCTGATCCAAAGCATAACAAGTGGGCCCGGGCAGGGTCAATTTTGGCCCCAGGGCTAAAATTTGAACAATCTTGGTAGAGGTCCACAAGATGAAGCTTCATATCTAATATGAAAGACCTGGGCTTTCTGGTTTCAGAAAAGAAGATTTTAAAGGTTTACCCTGCATATAGAAGTCTATGTAAAACAAGATTTTCCCTATATAAGTCTATGTAAAACCAAAGGGCCCCGGAGCGGGGGCATTTTTGGCCCCCGGGCTATAATTTGAACAATCTTGGTAGAGGTCCACTAGCTGAAGCTTCATAACAAATATCAAAGACCTAAGCCTTGTGTTTCAGAGAAGATGATTTTTAAAGATTTTCCCTATATAAGTCTATGTAAAACCAAAGGGCCACATGGCGGGGGCATTTTTGGTCTCAGGCCTATAATTTGAACAATCTTTATAGAGGTCCACTAGCTGAAGCGTCATAACAAATATCGAAGACCTAAGCCTTGTGGTTTCAGAGAAGAAGATTTTTCAAGATTTTCCCTATATAAGTCTATGTAAAACCAAAGGGCCCCGGAGCGGGGGCATTTTTGGCCCCAGGGCTATAATTTGAACAATCTTGGTAGAGGTCCACAAGATGAAGCTTCATACCAAATATCAAAGACCTGGGCCTTGCAGTTTCAGAGAAGAAAATTTTTCAAGATTTTCCCTGTATAAGCCTATGTAAAACAAAAGGGCCCTGGTGCGGGGGCATTTTTGGCCCCAGCACTATAATTTGAACAATCTTGGTAGGGGTCTACTAGATGAAGCTTCATACCAAATATCAAAGACCTGGGCCTTGCCGTTTCAGAGAAGAAGATTTTTCAAGATTTTCCCTATATAAGCCCATGTAAAACCAAAGGGCCCCTGTGCAGGGGGCATTTTTAGCTCCAGCACTATAATTTGAACAATCTTGGTAGGGGTTCACTAGATAAAGCTTCATACCTAATATCAAAGACCTGGGCCTTGCGGTTTCAGAGAAGAAGATTTTTAAAGATTTTCCCTATATAAGCCCTTGTAAAACCAAAGGGCCCCCGTGCGGGGGCATTTTTGGCCCCAGCACTATAATTTGAACAATCATGGTAGGGGTCCACTAGATGAAGCTTCATACCAAATATCAAAGACCTGGGCCTTGCGGTTTCAGAGAAGAAGATTTTTCAAGATTTTCCCTATATAAGCCCATGTAAAACCAAAGGGCCCCCGTGCGGGGGCATTTTTGGCCCCAGCACTATAATTTGAACAATCTTGGTAGGGGTCCACTAGATGAAGCTTCATACCAAATATCAAAGACCTGGGCCTTGCGGTTTCAGAGAAGAAGATTTTTCAAGATTTTCCCTATATAAGCCCATGTAAAACCAAAGGGCCCCCGTGCGGGGGCATTTTTAGCTCCAGCACTATAATTTGAACAATCTTGGTAGGGGTCCACTAGATGAAGCTTCATACCAAATATCAAAGATCTGGGCCTTGCGGTTTTAGAGAAGAAGATTTTTAAAGATTTTCCCCATATAAGCCCATGCAAAACCAAAGGGCCCCCGTGCGGGGGCATTTTTGGCCCCAGCACTATAATTTGAACAATCTTGGTAGGGGTCCACTAGATGAAGCTTCATACCAAATATCAAAGACCTGGGCCTTGCGGTTTCAGAGAAGAAGATTTTTTAAGTTTTCGGTGAAAAAAATCTATTTTTGGCTCCTGTGACCTATATGTGCAATGGACCGGAACCATTTGAACAACTTTGAAAGGGGACCACCTAAGGATCATTCCTGTGAAGTTTGGTCAAAATCCGATCAGTGGTTTAGGAGGAGATGTTGTTTGAAGAAAAGTTTACGGACGGACGCACGCACGCACACACGGACGCATGACGGACGACGGACAAAAAGTGATCCCAAAAGCTCACCTTGTCACTACGTGACAGGTGAGCTAAAAAGGGTTGAAATAACAATTACGATCTATATATAGATCTTCATAGCAACAGGTAAAGGAAGAGTAATGACTGTACATTGTAAATGATTTCTGGTATAATTTTTCATATTCCGCCATAAAAACGTGCATATTTGTTAAAACTGCCTCAAGTATATAAGCCTATGTAAAACCAGTGGGCCCCGGTGCGGGGGCATTTTTGGTCCCAGGGCTATAATTTGAACAATCTTGGTAGAAGTCCACTAGATGAAGTTTCATACCATATATCAAAGACCTGGGCCTTCTTGTTTCAGACAAGAAGATTTTTAAAGGTTTTTTCTTATTTTCTCCTTTTCGTTGCCAAGGCAACCACAGTTCTGCATGGAATGAAATTCTTTGAACAACTTTGAGAGAGGAATACCTAATGCTCATTTCTGGCAAGTTTGCTCAAAATCTGTTCAGTGGTTTATGTGGAGATGTCGTTTAAAGGAACTGTGGATGGACGAAAGGCTACAAGCGATCACAATAGCTCCCGTGGAGCCTTCGGCTCAGATGAGGTAAAAATCCAGGTTTAATATTTTTTCTTTGCTTCAGACATGAGACTTGAGGTGTGATGAAACAAGAGGGCCCAGAGGGCCCTGGTTCGCTCACCTGATCCAAAGCATAACAAGTGGGCCCCGGGCAGGGTCAATTTTGGCCCCAGGGCTAAAATTTGAACAATCTTGGTAGAGGTCCACAAGATGAAGCTTCATATCGAATATGAAAGACCTGGGCTTTCTGGTTTCAGAGAAAAAGATTTTAACCTTTAACCTGCTGAATATTCATCTAAGCCACACCCATTTCGTTATATCAACCAATCAAATTACTTGATGTAATTTATTGCTACAAATTCGTAAATTGAATGTCAAACAGTGTAGATCCTGATCTGATGGCTTCTTCAGAAGCCATCTGATCTGGATCTACACTGTTTGCAAAGATAGTGCTTGTCGCCTACAGCAGTGTAAAGGTTAAAGGTTTACCTTGCATATAGATTAGAAGTCTATGTAAAACAAGATTTTCCCTATATAAGTCTATGTTAAACCAAAGGGCCCCGGAGCGGGGGCATTTTTGGCCCCAGTGCTATAATTTGAACGATCTTGGTAGAGGTCCACTAGCTGAAGCTTCATAACAAATATCAATGACCTAAGCCTTGTGTTTCAGAGAAGATGATTTTTAAAGATTTTCCCTATATAAGTCTATGTAAAACCAAAGGGCCACATGGAGGGGGCATTTTTGGTATCAGGGCTATAATTTGAACAATCTTTATAGAGGTCCACTAGCTGAAGCGTCATAACAAAGCCTTGTGGTTTCAGAGAAGAAGATTTTTCAAGATTTTCCCTATATAAGTCTATGTAAAACCAAAGGGCCCCGGAGCGGGGGCATTTTTGGCCCCAGGGCTATAATTTGAACAATCTTGGTAGAGGCCCACAAGATGAAGCTTCATACCAAATATCAAAGACCTGGGCCTTGCAGTTTCAGAGAAGAAGATTTTTCAAGATTTTCCCTATATAAGCCTATGTAAAACAAAAGGGCCCTGGTGCGGGGGCATTTTTGGCCCCAGCACTATAATTTGAACAATCTTGGTAGGGGTCTACTAGATGAAGCTTCATACCAAATATCAAAGACCTGGGCCTTGAGGTTTCAGAGAAGAAGATTTTTCAAGATTTTCCCTATATAAGCCCATGTAAAACCAAAGGGCCCCGATGCGGGGGGCATTTTTAGTTCCAGCACTATAATTTGAACAATCTTGGTAGGGGTCCACTAGATGAAGCTTCATACCAAATATCAAAGACCTGGGCCTTGCAGTTTCAGAGAAGAAGATTTTTAAAGATTTTCCCTATATAAGCCTATGTAAAACAAAAGGGCCCTGGTGCGGGGGCATTTTTGGCCCCAGCACTATAATTTGAACAATCTTGGTAGGGGTCCACTTGATGAAGCTTCATACCAAATATCAAAGACCTGGGCCTAGCGGTTTCAGAGAAGAAGATTTTTAAAGATTTTCCCTATATAAGCCCATGTAAAACCAAAGGGCCCCCGTGCGGGGGCATTTTTAGCTTCAGCGCTATAATTTGAACAATCTTGGTAGGGGTCCACTAGATAAAGCCTCATACCTAATATCAAAGACCTGGGCCTTGCAGTTTCAGAGAAGAAGATTTTTAAAGATTTTCCTTATATAAGCCCATGTAAAACCAAAGGGCCCCCGTACGGGGGCATTTTTGGCCCCAGCACTATAATTTGAACAATCTTGGTAGGGGTCCACTAGATGAAGCTTCATACCAAATATCAAAGACCTGGGCCTTGCGGTTTCAGAGAAGAAGATTTTTTAAGATTTTCCCTATAAAAGCCCATGTTAAACCAAAGGGCCCCCGTGCGGGGGCATTTTTAGCTCCAGCACTATAATTTGAACAATCTTGGTAGGGGTCCACTAGATGACGCTTCATACCAAATATCAAAGATCTGGCCCTTGCAGTTTCAGAGAATAAGATTTTTAAAGATTTTCCCTATATAAGCCCATGTAAAACCAAAGGGCCCCCGTGCGGGGGCATTTTTGGCCCCAGCACTATAATTTGAACAATCTTGGTAGGGGTCCACTAGATGAAGCTTCATACCAAATATCAAAGACCTGGGCCTTGCGGTTTCAGAGAAGAAGATTTTTTAAGTTTTCGGTGAAAAAATCTATTTTTGGCTACTGTGACCTATATGTGCAACGGACCGGAACCATTTGAACAACTTTGAAAGGGGACCACCAAAGGATCATTCCTGTGAAGTTTGGTCAAAATCCGATCAGTGGTTTAGGAGGAGATGTTGTTTGAAGAAAAGTTTACGGACGCACGCACGGACGCACGGACGGACGCACGGACGCACGACGGACGACGGACAAAAAGTGATCCCAAAAGCTCACCTTGTCACTACGTGACAGGTGAGCTAAAAATCAGAAATCTGGGTAATAAATTCTGAAAACCCCCTTCATCCCTTCTAAAAAGGTCATTTTTGTAACAAAATCAAGAAACTTTCAAAAAAAAAATAAAAATAAATAAACCAAAGAAAATCTGAAATATGCCAAAAATCTTTATAGTCACATCTGTACTGTCCATTCTGAGTTTGAAAATTTCTCCTTCAGCTCAATACAGGGACCCAGCAGTCACATGACGTAATTGTGACGTCACATCAACATCCGTACAACGTCATGACATTTAGGCAACGTCACATCTACATTGGTGCAACGTGACGTTGCACCAACGTTGATTTGACGTTGCCTGCTCGTGGCGAATTTCAAGAAAACAGAGAGAGTCATTATCTCAAATGTCCATAAAGGAAAGGCCCTGGTACTGATATTCAATGTTATTAGATAAATGATGATGTCAAACGCTGATAATACATGTAAAAGTCAAAAATATTTAATTTTTGTAGGAGTGGTCTGAAAGTTAAAGTCCACTTATTTGTAAGGTTAGTCTTGCAAGGTAAAAGGTTAAGCCTCTGAGGTTATAAAAAAAAATTTCCATTTGAGCCGGAGCACAGCATTTCTCACAAATTAGATGTGCGTCCATCGAAGACTCAGATCCGAATGTGCATGTGTGCAGTTTGATCAGAGGATTTGTTGAGCACTCTAAGGATAGCTAAGGGCCTAATGCTCATTCATGTAGCAAGAAAAGTCTCTGGTCAGACTATATGGGTGTGCAGACTGATCTGATTCTTAGCGGGGTGCATATGTAGGAAATGCTGTACCCTGGCTCTTGTTTTATGCACTTGAGCATGGATTTCAAAATGCTCATAAAGACACATGGATTATTTCGCACACACGTGTACATGTATATAGCATTAAATAGAAATCAACTTCATGCATACCACAAGGCTTCTCTTAACCCTAATCCTGCTGTTCACAACAACCCCTGCCTTTGCAAACAGTGTAGATCCAGATCAGATGGCTTCTGAAGAAGCCATCTGATCAGGATCTACACTGTTTGTCATGCAGTTTGAGAACTAAATATATCATGTAATCTGATTGGTTGATAATCAGCAATGGGAGTGGCTTAATTTATGCAGCAGGATAAGGATTAAAGGGAAGACTTTGCTCCATGTCAGGGGAGCCCTGGCTCATGTTTTATGCATGGCTCACTTGAGCATGGATTTCAAAATGCTCATAAAGACACATAGCTCCCTTTATAACACAGTTCATAATAATATGGTTTGGGATACATCACATGAACAAATCCGTGAAAAGAACACCCCCAGCCCCGCTAAATCCCACTTTATATAGAGAAAACTGGGCTTTACGGGGTTTTTCATTATTTTTCCGATTTCAACTCCAAGATATAGGTTGTGGGTACTCATTAGAACTGCCTCATTGAGGCAGTTCTAACGAGCACCCTCAACCTATGTTTGCAGTATAAATAAGAAAAATATCATGGGTTTTCATCAGAAAACTAGCCATTTTAGAGATGTGAAAAAAATGCATTGTGTCGCACGGATGTGTTATCATTATGATACGTTGTAACTTGGATCCAAAAAAAAATGTATACGGTAGATTATATCGAAAACTTTTCAATATGATCTATATATGTTTTTCATTTTGGGATCAATCTTTAAATGGTGATATATCCAAACCCTGTTTAATGAACTGTTATATAAGAGGTCGTGGCATACTGCTATACTAAGGCCACTACATCAAGACATCAAAATTTTTCCAGAGGTACTTTTTTTCTGTTTGTTTGTTGATTTTTTTTTTTTTGAGAAATTTGAGAAAGCTACATCCTTAAACTTGATATGTATCAAGTCTGCTCTTTAATACATGTATGCTCTATGTTGATTATGAAAAGCGTGACAAATTTAAAAGCCAAATGTACTCATCAATTTTAAGAAAACAAAAGTTTAAATAAACATATATGTAGCAACAGTAAGCGTGGTTATTTATTGATTTTCCTTATTTATCCATATAAACAATGTTGAGCGTATTCATCAGAATTGCCTTGTTGGTGTAGATTTAATAAATACCAACATCATAGGCTTTTATAGAGAACTGACAAACAATATCATTCCAGGCCCTTATGCAGGGGTGGGTGGGTGGGTGGGTGAGGGGGGGGGGGGGGCGCGAGCACCCTGCTTTTTTGGGAAATTATCTCAAATTCATACAGTTTTTTGCCAGAAATCAAGGTTACACCCTAACTTTGGGCCCCAATTCAAGATTTACCTAAGATTGGTACCCCCTCTGCAAAATACCTGAAATTCGCACCCATCTTTTTCAAAGTCTGCATAAGGCCTGCAGCATGATTAAATAATCAACAAATATCCACCTTATCTATTCCTACGTTAAAAGTGAACTTTGGTCTCTCTTATAATGGAAATAATTTTCAGCTGAAGTAAATGTATTTCAACAAATCAAAACAGTCTTGTCTCCTGATCCAAATGTCTGTCCTGTAAGTCTGTATTTACGCCCCATAAACACTTTCATCACTGTAGGCAATGTATAAGAAGAAATCTTCCTCATGATGTTCCTGGAACAGATAACGTATTTATCATGTGACTAGAATTGTAATTTACAGCATACTAATCATGTGGCTAGAATTGTAATTTACAACATACTTAACCCTTTTTGTCGGCCCCCGCCCATAGGGGCTTGAAGAAATATATGGGCTGCACGATGCTTCCATGCAGAGCTGAATCCGGCCCGCACACTAGTAAGTACTGGTAAACCGCTTAGAGGATCTAAGCCTGTCCAGGAACTGCGGTGTGAGGCGGACCGTTCATGCTAATAAACCCTATTGGTTTCATTGGGCGACAGGGCTTGAGATGTCATTTCATCTCAATGTCGGGTAAAAGTCACACAAAATTGGAAGCAACGTCTCCAAAATGACCTTAACAGTGTTGACAGGGACCCTAAACCTCAAATCAAACAAACAAAACCCTTTTTGTACCAAATGGAATCTTCCTCCTTATATGAAGCTGGAGTTCATTTAAAAATTTAGGGGTGTCAGGTTGTGTTTTCTTCAAAATCTGTTTGGAAAATGGCTTAACTTTTTGCAAACAGCGTAGGCCCTGATCAGACGCTGCATTCTGCGGCATCTGATCTGGGCCAGCACTGTTTGCCAGGGTACTCGTTTTGGGGTTTCTGGTACTAAATGGGTTAAGGGACTTGAATTGTAATTAATACATGTAACATACTTATAATGTGACTAGTGTTGTAATTTATTCATGTGGCTAGCATTGTAATGTATTAAGGGAATGGTACACCTGGCATTCGTGTACACCACAACCTCTTTATAACACTATTGCTGGGGTCAAAAGCAGAAACCATGTTATATAAACAACGGTGTTAAATGTATATCCGTAACAAAAATTTATAGATTAAAAAAAAAATTTTCTGCGTAATCTATACATTTTTGGGATCCAACTTGAAACCGTGTCATATCCAAACCAGTGTTATCATGAACAGTGTTATTATGAGGTTGCGGTGTATTTTACTGCAATTTTTTTTAAGCGAGACAACAGCTGCAGTTTTGTTAACTCAAACTGTCTGGAGCATTTGTACATCCATGTATAGATATGGAATAGCTGTTACTGACATACTCCTGTACATGTAAAGAAAAAAAGACATGTATTTGTCTCAGTCTGTAAACTTAAGTTTCATCTAGCTATTCCATATACATGTACATGCTCATGTGCTCCTAACAGTTTGTCTGGTGTTTACAGCCCAGTCAAGACTATTCAAGCCATACTGAGCCAGTAAGTTTACCAAACCACACTTTTCCTGGGCAGACTTATACATATTTTTTGGGGGGGGGGGGGCTCGGGTTATGGCCCCCTCTGTTTCAAGATTATTTCACTCATATCGAGTTGATCATTAATCAGGGTGGGTGAAAATGGGAGTACCTGGAGAAAAACCACCTGGCCTTCTGTTGCGTAACTTGGCATCTCACATGTGACCTGTGCCATGCTAGAACCCACAGCACTGAGACACCTAATGATTGAGAGTCAGCGCTCTAATCCACTAGGCCATGGCGGCCTGTTTGTTTGTTTGATTTGAGGTTTAACGTCCCCGTCAACACTGTAAAGGTCATTTTGGAGACGTTGCTTCCAATTTTGTGGGACTTTTACCCGACATTGAGATGAAATGACATCTCAAGCCCTGTCGCCCAATGAAACCAATAGGGTTTATTAGCATGGACGGTCCGCCTCGCACCGCGGTTCCTGCACAGGCTTAGATCCTCTAAGCGGTTTACCAGTACTAGTGTGCGGGCCGGATTCAGCTCTGCGTAGAAGCATCATGCAGCCCATATATTTCTTCAAGCCCCTATGGGCGGGGGCGGTATGGCGGCCTGTGATACATTAGAGATTAACCAGTGAAGTGCACACTTGATGTTTGTAACAAGTAATAAGGAAAATTATCCAAAAGAATAAACCTCATTCAGCATCCTTATCTGCATGTATATAGCAGATAAAGCATATATTTGGTTATAACTGAATTACATCGCCCCCGCCGATCGTGGCTTGGAGAAATAGAAATGGCTGCATGGCGCCTCCATGCAGAGTTGAAACTGACCACAATTTAGTACTGGTAAACTGCTTTAGAAGGACTAACCCTCCCCAGGTAAAGTTCTGTGAGTCAGACTGTCCAATGCATATAAACCTTTTGGTTTCATTAGGAGGCAGGGTTTGAGATCCTGATGTCACAAAACTGAATGCAACATCTCCAAAATAACCTAAATAGTGCTGAAGGGGACATTAAACCTAAATTCAAACAAACAAACTGAATTGTAATTTTTGTCAATTCTCCATAAAAAATCTACCGTAATAATCCTAAGTATTGGGACAGATATGCATGAGCAAACTGTGTAGACCCTGATCAGACTGCTCCTTCAGGAGCAGTCTGATCAGGGTCTACACTCTTTGCCATCACATCTGGACCTTTTGGGCTCCCTACTGGGTCGTGAAGCACATCTGCTAAAATTTTAGGAGTATTACAGCAAGTCCTAAAGGTGTCAGAATTTTGGGGATTTTTACGGTATGATTTTCATTAGAATCGCCTCAGAGAGAAGGCAGTTCTAATGAATACGGGATTACCCATATCATAGGTTTGGAAACTTATTCTTCAGTTATCATCAAATATGAGCCAGCGCATGACAAAATCTACAAGAAGTCTTGAGCGACCAGAGAAGACTCAGATCAGCCTGCACATTTGTTGAGTCTGATCAGTCTCTTCGCTGATCGCATGTACCTATAATAGGCTAATATTTATAAAATGAGACATAAGCATAAGGTCTTGTCAAAGTGGATGGGTGCACAGGTTGATTTGAGTCTCTGCTGGTCACCCGATCTTATGGTAAGTTTTGTCAGGCGCCTTATCCAAAGAGTGCTATTTTCTGGACCATACCTGATACAGTGCTCCCATCGTGGCACTGGTTGGGGGAATCACATTATTCACAAAGAAGAAAAGAGCATCCTCAGGTCGCAGGTGAATCCTCTTTCTGATGAGGAAATAAAACTGTCCAACTGTGAGATCTGAGGGGACAAGGTACTTTTTCTTGTCCAGGTCACCTACTCTTGCTTTTGGTGCCTTCTCTACAATCACCTGAAAAACAAATACAGTAAAACCTGTCTTAAAGGCCACCTCTATTAAGCAAGCAACCTGTCTTAAGCAAGCAGGCATTCAGTTCCCAAGAAAGGCAGATGTGTTAAATTTCACCTGTATTAAGCAAGAACCTGTCTTAAGCAAGCATATTTTGACTATCCCTTAGGCGCTTGCTTAATACAGGTTGAACTGTAATGAAATGTGAATGTCTCAAAGATGGCCCATGTACATGTACCATGGCTTCTTTAAATTCCCCATCGCGTAAACACCCCTATATAATCATTAGGGCTGGCTAATCGTAGCTGAAAAGATAATCGATTATCAGTCCTGTCATTGCGATCGATAATCGATTATTAATCGCTAAGATTTTTGTCATTATTTTGCCTGTCTGGCTCTCTGTCTGAGCATGACTCTTACCATATGTTGCACTTTACTTTATGTATATTTGAACAGACAGGCCTGAGCAAACAGTGTAGACCCAGATGAGACGCCGCATAATGCGGCTTCTCATCAGGGTCTGCACTGTTTGCCACTCATCCAGCTATTTTTGGCATAACTTTGTGTAGTAAATTGTACCTATCAAGTAATCGATTAAAAGCAAATCAGAAATGATAATCATTTTTTTTATTTATCGATCGATTAATCGATTATACGATTAATTGTGTCAGCCTTAATTTTGACCCCCTTAAACCCCACTTTCATATTGTAAAACTGGGGTTTACAGGGGTATACATTATTTTTCTTATTTATGCTCCAAAACAGATTGTGACTACTCGTTAAGGCGGTACTAACGAGTACCCACAATCTGTGTTTTGAGCAGAAATGTGACAAATATTAGGATTCTTATCTGAAAAATTGTCATTTTTATGTGGTAAACTTTTACCAATACATGTTTTCGAAATGCTCTTAAAGTCTTAATTGCTAAGGTATTTTTGTCACAGCAAAAGATACCAAATATAATAGGCATACATGTATGCCTCTTGGTCATGTATATGTAGTATCTATACAGATTTTTTTCGGTTTGGGTTAAACGCCCTTCAAGATTATTTCACTCATTTCAAGTCAATCTTTATATAATCATAGGTGGATGAAATCTGAATGTCAACGGTCCCGAGAAAATCTCCCTGACCCCAGGTCTGGAGAATTCCACTTGTCCACTTGTCATGACGAGTAAAAGTTTGGTCTAGCCAGTATTAAATTTACCAAAATCTACATGACCTAAATACCTTTGGTCATGCAGGATGTGTAAAATTCTGAAGTATTTTCCAGCCCTGGACCATATGCTGCAGAACTTAGCGTCTCACATGCTATCTGAACAAGGTTTGCTTAACCCATTTGGTACTGGCGGAAACCCCAAAACAGGTACCCTGGCAAACAGTGCAGGCCCAGATTAGACGCCGCAAAATGTGGCATCTGATCAGGGCCTACACTGCTTGCAAAAAGTCGCACAATTTTCCAAATAAATTTTGAAGAAAACACAGCCTGATACCCCTAAATTTTTAAATGGACTAATGCTGTATATAAGGTGGTACAAAAAGGGTTATGAGTCAGCCCTCTTATCCAGTAGGCCATGGAGCACCATTGTAGAAACAGGGTACCTACAGAAAAATCCCGGAGCATATATAGTTTAATAGTAACAGTAGCAACTAGGACTTTAGGATCCCTTAGACTTAATTTGGCTTTTGTACATGTACCTAGGCAGACAAATGATGCTGCATATAAAACATTGGTTTGCCCTCAACTTGAATATGCACCACTCATTTAAAACCCAGATTCAGCAGATGGAGAAGGTGCAGATGACACCTGCTCGATGAACCTGCTGATGTGTGTCCTTGGGCAAGACACTTAATGACAATGCCCCACTCCACCCAGGTGTAAATGGGTTGCAGTGGTGTAACAGCCACTCCCTCTCTCTTGCATGTGTGAAAACACCCGGAATGAGAGTTCGAGAGCGATTCAATAAGCTTGAAGCTTTCTTTGGAATCGAACTAAAATAAATTAGTATAAACTAACCTGCTGATGTTAAAAATAAGAGTAGTGTCAGTGACATGCATACCAAGTAAGGCTGCAACGATAGTCACCCCACGATTCAATATGAAGTGTGATACTTGTCTCACGATACGACACATATCACAATACAACTTTCAGGCTTAAATCACAGTGCAAAAATTAAAATACATGTAGAAGGAGTGTCAGTCACATGCGAAACGAGTAGGCATAGCCCCAGATAAGAGGGGCTATCCAAATATTATTTTTTCTTATTTCTAGGAAAACATTTGTTGTGGGTACTCATTACAATGTTTTCAATGAGTCCTGTGGACTCGATATGTCCCTATTCTATGAGTCCTCCCATAAAATTATGAGTATAGGAGCTTTTTTCGAGACATGCTTCCTGTTCTAAAATTATAACGGGAAAAGCCCTGGCCATCAACAGCCACTCATTCTGTTGTAATACTTCAAGGCAGTCTGGCAGTGGGACAGATAAAATGTCAATTACAGCGTAAAATAGTTCAATTCTTCTAAACTTTTGACAAATTCTAATGTAAGATAATGATAGTAACACTGATACATGTATGTATGCCGCCAGGTGTGAATTTTCGCATTACGAAAACATGCCTATACAAATACATCATCAATTTTTCAGCAAAAAAATGAAATTTTAAGATGAAAAATTGTGATATTTTTTTTCTCTTTTTTTTGCTCAAAACATAGATTGTGGGGCACTCAATAGAACCGCCTTGACGAGGCGGATCGAGTACCCACAATCTACCTTTTTGAGCAGAAATAAGAAAAATAATGTTTACCACTGCAAACTCCTGTTTTACTATATAAAAGTGGGGTTTTAGAGGGTCAAACTCGCATAGGCGTGTTTTCATGATGGCAAATGATCCCAAGTGTTATTTTTTTAGTTAACTGCTCTTAAGATATATTGTATGTACGACCCAACAGGGTCCCTCCCTCTCTCTCTCTTAGCGTATCAGCAATTAGCGAGCATAGGTAAATGTAAATTACAGTTTGCCATTAAATAACTCTATGTCAACTGATATGTAACGTGCCAACAACGTTGTGTCAACATCAAACCGATGCATTGAATTTGACTTGTAACGTCGATGAAACGTCAGAACGTTGTGTTGGCGACAATACGGCATTGCTTAATAAAATGTCATTTGCCCAGTGATTGGACCCATCAAGACTCAGTGGGATTGGAACACTAAATTCAAAACATAGAACACTCCTTCACAAGTGCAAGATTTTACAGTAAAATCTGGTAGATCTGTTCAACCTGCCCAGTCCATACTTTAACCCATTTGGTACCTGAAACCACAAAAGGGGGAAGTGGCAAACAGTGCAGACCCAGATCAGACGCAGCAGAATGTGGCCCTACACTATTTGCAAAAAGTTTAGCCATTTTCCAAATAAATCTTGAAGAAAAAACCTGGACTCTTCAATTTAATAACATTTTGGGAGGCTTTGATTTTAAGATTTCAAGATCATATCGAGCCGACCGTTAATCAGAGGTGGGCGAAAACCGGAGTACATGGAGAGAAAAACCACCTGACCTTCCGTTGCAGAACTTGGTGCCCCACATGTGACCCAAAGTTTCTATTGGTATATTATTGGAAAATTATGGGTCAGAATGAATTCTGTTGTGCTCCTGGTTGTACCCATGAACGCTCAAAGGGAGCAGTTTGCTCATTCTACAGGTTTCCAGAAAAGCCTGAATGGTATAGAAAGACATGGCTTTCAAAAGTTGAGAGGAATGGAAAGACGTACTGCAAAGTCTGGTGTTTTGTCAGGTTTCCATGGCTTTGTTACAGTCTTTCCATTCCCCCCAACCTTTATTACCCTTGATACTTTTCAATCTGACCCATAATTTTCCTGTTAATGACTGAAAGAAACTTAAAAAAATCATGTCAAAAGGTCATAAGTGAATACACGATCATCTCCATGACAATCACACTGCAGGGCTTCCATTAATTCCCAAATTCAGGAAGTCCCGGACTTCCTACCCTTGAAATCTGGAAGTCCCACTGGAAAATTCAGGAAGTCCCAATTTTGAAGCAAGGTGTTTGCGGATCGCAAAATTGTTTTGGTGCAGAAATATATATTATTTAATCTATGAATCTCTTGTTTGCATTTTTAAGCACCTGTATATTCTTTTAGATGGCTAGTAAAGTGTGGGTAGGTAAATTGACCGGCTCAAAATGACTTGAATAGTGTTGACTTGGCCGTTAAACTCAAAACAATCAAAGCTCTGTGAGGAAGTTAAAACTACTCATAACTATGTGACATACATGCGGTCAGTACAGTGCAGAGGAGTGCATACAAAAAAAGAAAAATATTTTTGCTTGGCCTGTATAAATTTTATAACTTTCCAAGTAAACTCCCCCCCCCCCCACCCCCCCAAAAATAAATAAAAAGTAAAGAAAACAATCGCATTGCCCATCCCCATATAAACCTAGTGGCCCATTTTTGGGTCATTAGCAAACGGTGTAGACCCAGATCAGACGCCACAGAACATTGCGTCTGATCTGTCTACACTGTTTGTAGAACTTAACACAAATAAAACAAACCCGACACCCATTGTCATATATGGATTAAAAAGGAATAAAGAAAAATTCTTTTGTAAAAGATTTTTGCCAAACTTTGCAAAACATACGCTTCGAGTCTTCACTGTACTCTAAACCCTCGGAAATGCTTCAGACAAACATGCAGAAACATGTGCAACTTTGGTCAATTGGAGCAGACTTAGACGAGTCAGCGGTTGTTTTTTTTTTTTTTTTTTTTTTTTTTTGCTTTTTGGCTGACAGACAGATCAGACTGCAGCTCGGACCCCGACGAACCGACCTGGTCACATTCGCCGGTTTTACGTATTTTCGGGGCGCCAAAATCAAACAGCGATCGCGACGACATTTTGCGATTTTATAAATTAGTTTCATCATTTCACCTCGTGAACACCTGCTGTTTACTCGAGAAAAAAATGTGTATCTATCTTTGAAGCTACATGTATTGTCACACTTTGCATCGCTGACGATAATCTCACTTCCAAACACCTAAATTACGACTCGCTTTAAAGGCATTTATTCTGTAACGGTAGAACACACCGTGTGTCCATAATTGTTTTATTGCACCCTGTGATATACTGACTATAGCAGATCAAAGGCGGCCCTTAATAGGGTGATTAGTAGCTCCTGTTGTATCCCCTGACTGAGACACTTAAGGGGAAAATCAATAATGTACACCAGTCAACAGTAAGTAATTTATTGATTTTCCCCAAGGCGGCCCCTTACCTGTTGAAGACAGAAGTCTTCTCTTCAGTGAGCACTGAGGGCTACATAATATTATGTAATGAAATGACAGTCCTGAATAATCAAGAATAAATGCCTTTAATTTAAACGGTAACAAGTTCACAGGATTAAAAAACACTTATCGTCAATGAGATAATTAGTTTAGCCTCAACTACTAATCCGTTTAATTATATGCAAACACCGAGCAATCACCTCGACACGTTTTTCACACACCGATGGCGATCAAAGGTGTGCCGACGCACGTGATTCTGACTGTCAATATAATACCACGCAGGCAGAAAATGGGACGTCCTTAGTACTCAATAAACACAGAAAGCGGTTTCAGCTAAGAAGGCGGAGCAAACTTTTTACAAACCGCTAAAAGTGGGCGGGCTTATACGTCTCGGTAAAGATTTTTGGCCGTACAGAGAAATTTTCGGGAGTCCGCGGGATGCCTTTGATGTATAATTTGGGCGTCCGGAAGCGATTTCAGGATGTAATATACGCCGTACACCCGCCTAACGGAAGCCCTGCTCAAAGGGAGCAGTTTGCTCATTCTACAGGTTTCCAGAAAAGCCTGAATGGTATAGAAAGACATGGCTTTCAAAAGTTGAGAGGAATGGAAAGACGTACTGCAAAGTCTGGTGTTTTGTCAGGTTTTCATGGCTTTGTTACAGTCTTTCCATTCCCCCCAACCTTTATTACCCTTGATACTTTTCAATCTGACCCATAATTTTCCTGTTAATGACTGAAAGAAACTTAAAAAAATCATATCAAAAGGTCATAAGTGAATACACGATCATCTCCATGACAATCACACTTACGGAATGCATTGTTTACACGACCACATTTTCAATCACTCGTTGTTGCAAAATACATGTAATGCTGGTCCAACGGTGTACTGCCTGATGATTTCAAGTTAGACCCAAAGGTAATGCTTCCCAAACCCGGAAAGACAAACTATAACAGTGTTAGATCGTATAGGCCAATTACTTTAGAAAGTGTGATAGGTAAGATTATGGAAAGAGTTATCAACAAAAGACTGATTTGGAAGTTGGAAATTGAAGGTGGTATACCAAGAACTCAGTACGCATATAGGAAGCAAAAGTCATGTGTTCAGTCTCTTTTAAGGCTGTGTAATTCAGTTTCAGAAGCAAGGAATAGGAAGGAAAGTACAGTGCTCGCAGTGATGGATTATGAGTCTTGCTATGAAAGAATATGGAGAGCAGGTTTATTGAAAAAGGCATTTGAAAGTGGGATTACTGGCAGATTATGGCTATACCTTAAAAACTTCCTTATAGACCGGAAGTACTTCCTGAAAGTGAACAATTTTACATCTCCTACATTCCAGTCTGCAGTAGGCATACCGCAAGGATCAGTTATCAGTCCAGTGCTTTGTAATCTGTATACAAGTGATTCAATGAAGGAAGTGGTAGGTAATCATGCAGAATTTGCAGATGATAGCTGTGTTTGGGAAAGTAATACATCAGTGGCGGAAAGTTGTGCTGCGTTGAATGATAAACTGGCATCTGTGGTAGATTGGTGTAGGAGATGGAATATGTTGATTGCACCGGATAAGACAGAGATAATGGTATTTAAACATAACGGCAGAGATTCAGAAGTGAAGGCAGAGGTGAAGTTAGACTAGAGTGTTTTAAAAACAACCAATTCAAAGAAAATTCTGGGTGTCACAGTAGACGATAAATTAAACTTTCACGAACATATTCAACAGAAAACAAAGGCTGGTTTCAGTGCCTTGAAATGTCTTGATAATTTCGTTCAAGGACATAGAGGATGCAGCCAAACAGTGTATATGAGACTCTACAAATCCTTGGTTCTTCCGGTGATGGAGTATGGAGCAGCTGTGACAGTCGAGTCCCTTGAAGAAAGCAGTAAGGAGTTTGGAAAGGTTCAGAGGTCAGCGATGCTAAAGGCATCAGGTTGTTTGAACAGTACCAGCACAGAAGCTTTGGAAGTCTTGACAAACACCATGCCTATAGACCTACAGCTGAAGATAAGACAAGCACAAGAAGTCATCAGAATCAGTGCCAAGTATGAAGATGACCCTCTCAGGGAAGAGTTTGATGAATGGATAGAGGGGGATAAAACTGTGGGTAGAAGAGCTACTATTTTTCATTTATTGATGTCTAGGTTTAGGGAATTGAAGGGAATGTTAGAGTTTGAGAACATTGAGAAGGAATTCAGATATGCCAAGGAATTGATGGGGCTCATTAAAGAGACAGGAAGTGTACACAAGGAAGAACAGAAAGAAAATATATTAGAGCTTCTTAGCAATTGTGATAAAAACGATGTATTAATGTTCACAGATGGATCAGCATTAGGTAATCCAGGTCCTACTGGAGCTAGTGCTGTGGTCTACCTTGAGGGTTACTCCAGCACACCAGTTTTGATGAACAAGGGATTTTCTCCTATAGGTAACAATTATACTGGAGAATTGGTAGGTATACAGATCGGGCTAGAATTCTTGGCTGATCTAGACTTCAAAGGCAGAGTAGTTCATATTCTGACCGATTGTCAACCAGCTATTAAGACTGCTTTCAGTACTGAAATGCCAACTAACAAGATTGAAACAGTTCTCAGCATCAAGGAGAGTTTAGCAAAGGTAAGGTGTAGGGAGAATATTGTCAAAGTTCATTGGGTGCCAGGACACAAAGATATTGAGGGGAATGAGTTGGCAGATCAACAAGCAAAGGCGGCAGCATCAGAGATGATTAAAAATAATGAGGTAAAACCGACCCTGGACAAGAAAGAAGCAGTACGGGAGTGTAAATCACAGGGAAGGGAAAAATGGGAAAGCAGGTACAAGTGCTCAGACAAAGTGAACGTATTGCAGGATATAATTGGGGAAGTGGGAAAAAGGATCTGTCATGGAGATAGGGACAGAAGGACTTTCTCTGCAGTAAATCAGGTGCTGTGTGGACATTCAATCTTAAATGATCACCAGGCAAAAGTTAACAAAGATCAGTCAAGTTTGTGCGAGACATGCAACATGAAAGAGAATGTGGATCATTTTCTTTTTCACTGTCAGAGATTTAAATCAGAAAGGGATACTTTAGAGTATAATGTAGAAGAGATTCTGGCCAGGGAGGAGGTGAAATTGGTAACAGACATTAACTTGAAAGTGTTGACAGGCATGATTGAAGACATTAGTAAGCAAGGAAGGAAGGAACTGACAGATGCACTGATGGAATACATCAGGAGCACTAAAAGATTTTGAAGGTCATTGTATTATGAGCATCATGTGTTTTTCACATAGGGAAATGCACAAGTGACTTACTTAGGTACCATGAGTTTATAGGCAGCGAAAAAATGCCTTATAGATATACAACAACAACAACTAAGTGCCAAACAGCTCACCAATTTTAGCCACTGTCTTATCGTTAGAAAATCAATGTTTCATTTAAATAACATCAAGCAAATAGGAATAAAACAATATTCGGAATTAGCACTTCACTATTTTTCTTATTAGGGCTACAAAACTTAATGAAAAACGTAAATAATTACCAAGACTTTAACTTGTTTAACTTGGAAGTAACGTTGGCAACCATATTAGATGATCGCGTGACCCCCCCCACCCCACCCCGAACTCGAAATCTTGCTAGCAAATGAGAGCGTGATTTTGCGTGATTAAATAATGCAAATATCGTGAATAATTATCAAACGCAGTCTTAATTTTCTTTAATCACCCACTCTTCCTTTTGACATTAAATGTATGGAGGATACGGTAGGTGACCAATCAGTTCGAACACCCTAGCAGTTCGAACACCCAAAATTATTTCGAATCTATGGCTGAAAACTTTCTCAATTAATTCGAACTCCAAAATTTTTCAGAAATCAGAATTTTTAATACTTTGAACACACAAAAAATGCCGAAAAATGCATCCAGAACAAGCATTTCGGACCGTTCCCGGGTTAATCATTACAACATCGTACTGGTCGTATATGAGCTAGCGCACGAAAAAAGAAAACTTAGCATGAAATATGTGCGACTTCCAAAGACTCGGATTAACATGCACTCTGTGAGGCAAATGGTTTTCGCTTCTCTCACTTGGATAGCCCTGTGATAATGGAAGGTTCATACCCTCACCGAATACTGATCAGACTGTGAGAAACGCAGGCAGCAAGTGCTTAGATCAACCTTGATGAGCCACAGGAGTTTAGCTTATTTATGTTGTGAAATCCCATCGTCTGCATCAGGCTCATGCGATCAGCGAAGACTCTAATCGGATTGCATGAGTACGCTAAGATGTGTCTTCGCTGGTTTCTCAACGACCTGCAAACACTGAACATGCGCACCCACTACCGGTATGTAAGGCAAAGGGTTTCACTTAGCCTTGTGACTTCGTAAGATTTAAGGGTTCAGTAAAGACTGATCACATTGCATCGATGTGCAGGCTGATCCTAGTCGGTGATGTAGCATTGTGGCCTACAAAGGCTGGGATCAACATGCATATGCAAGTGTTTTCGCTTTGCTCTCAGACTCTTTGGAGCGTAGCTTCCACTTTCATTATTATTTGTGTGAAAGTGTTACCCTTTTTCCATGTGCTGCGGCATTTGATTCAATGCCTCTTTGATAGCAGAATTGCCCCTTTAAATATTAATTGAGAGTGTCCCGCCTTTTTCAACATTACGTCTTTCGGCACGTGCGAGTGAATGTTGCATTCAAAAAGGTAGTTTAATTCAGGTTACCTGTTGGGTTACCCTGGTTTTCTGAGGAGCAAGTGAATATGCCCATTTATTTCACGGTGACAAGGTTTTATTGGAAGTAATTTCAGGGAACATGATTAAGAAAATAAGTCATATGCGATGGGCGAAGACTCAGGTCAGCCTGCACATGCATGCAGTCTGAACAGTCTTCGTTGTTCGTATGTGCCTACCATGGCCTCTGTGCTAATCAAAGAACAACAGGTGAAAACTATGGCCACATTTGCTGGATGCGCAGGCTGATTTGGTCCTTCGTCTGAAACTTTTTTTTCGCTGTGCACCGGCTTAAAACGACTGTGTACATTTAACCGGCCAAATCTGCTTGCGACATTACAAACACATTCTAAGCTACCAAGTGCAAGGATCAGTCCGTTCAGATCTCCTATCTCGAGTAAAATACTTATTGCGCATGTGCGTACAGAAAAGACTGGTAAGTCTGCGCAGTTGTGCAATCGGGATTGTGTCTTCAATGTTGAAGAGGTTTGAAACGTTTCATCGTGCACAAAGTGAAGATCGCACATGCACATGTTAAAATTGTGTATGATGTCCGCATTTTCTTTTTCTTGTTACTTGCCTATCTAAATAACATGATGGTTTTGCATCCGCAGTCTAATCAGTCTTCACCGGACTACTTCGATGGGCATTGAATTGCTACATGCCCCCGGCATACGCTGATTTGAGACAGCTTATGAGTAAACAGAGAACACACAAACAAGGCTGCGCAGTCTCGCCTGAGGCTTCACTATGCGCTTAAACAATATAGGTGTGTGGGGGGGGGAGGGGGGGGGTTGAAGTATCTATGCGCCTAGCTCCACTGGATAGCTGCACGTGCGGGTTTCAACATCACATCCCATATATATACATGTAGCTGGAATTTGTCTGCTGCGGTGTAGCCGGAACAAGAAAAAATATTACAGACTATCAGGAAATTCTTTGAAAAATATATGGGCTTCTCTTAAGAAAAGAATTTGCTCCAAACAAATCAATTTCTGTTATTCCTGAGATCACAAATTGACTCGTCCATTTTAAGGGGGATAGTGATAGTTCAATAGGTGTAAATGTCATTAATGACAATGTGTAACCTTATACTTGTATTAACTACATGATAAGCTCGCATTCAAAGACCCCCTGCACACACTGACTTATTTATAGATCAAACGGTTCTGCACTGCATAAGTGATATTTATAACTTCTAATCACTTGCGGATTGTCAGGGCCGCGGGGGAAAAACGTAGTTGTTTAAAATATTGGACCCAGCCTGGTCCTATGCATGGAATTCTTTCAGATCAAACAGTTCGAACACTGATAAATTTCCAATCTGGTATTTTCTAATAATTCGAACACCCGGATCAGTATTTATTTTTTTACTGTTCGAATTAATTGGTCATTTACCGTACTGCCAATATTTGATTTCTTAAAAAAAACGGGGAAAATGAAGCCCATTTAAGTACCATTTCTTTGGCAGTAATCAGCAAGTGGCATTTTGTCCAATTTCCAAAGGGGATTTTGTCCATCTTTTGGAGGGGATTTTGTCCACCTTGTAAAAAACACGATGGGGATTATGTCCACCCTGTAAAAAGTTCAGAAGGGGAGTATGTCCACCTTGTAAAAAACATGAAGGGGATTTCGTCTACCTATGCAAAAATGAGCAGAGGGGATTTTGTCCGGAGGGGAGATTGTCCGGATACCTGTAGGAACTTGTGGCCATTTTGATCGTTTCTTCTATTGGAAGGAGAATTTGTGGGAAATTATATAAAGTACATGCATAATAAATTGACAGAAAATGCTACGAGGAAGTTACTTCTAACAACTGGGTATTTTAGGTACACAGAAGAATGAGTGATTTGCAGACTTTCGATTTGTCAAAATTATCGAGCACTGGCAAATATTTACAAATGGCTGCGCAATTTCACGATTATTTCTTTACTTACTGGAACTCTGTCCGGGTATTTTTTCCTGATTTTTTCACCCTCAGCTCGTCTTTTGTCAAACGGGTGTTCTTCTTTGTACTCCCACTTCATTCTGCTTTGAAATATGGAAGATATGTAATTAATTTCTGCAGACCGAAATGTCTCTTTCCTTGTTTACAAGATTGCACTATTTACTCTTATTTTGGACTACTTTCCTCCCCTCACTAAGTAGTGCAGTATTTTATTACACACCTGAATCAAAAATACATTATCATTTTATATATTAGAGTAATAAAAACTAGTAAACGTTAATTTTAAGACCTCTGGTAGGAATGAATAAGCTCAACGCTGTACAGCTTTTTTATTTTATATCCACGTTCATTTTTAATGCGGTGTATTAATTTTGTCTTGTGACATAATATGTCTGGCTTCCGTCTCATAAAAGCCGAAAACCAGATGGGTAATTTCTAAATTTAGAATAAATACCATGCGCACGTGACACGTTAATATTATGCGTAGGCGGGTTGTAGTTACCTCCCCTCGCTCGCCTATCATATCTGTCTATATACTGCGTCGGTCACTTTTGACCATTACCGCAGGTGTCCAGGTTTGCAGGATGACAGCCTACACAGTAATCATGAGTATATAGATACTTACGGTAGAGATCTTTAACCTGCACAGGGGATGGTTCTCCCTGCACAGGGGGCCTCCAATTAACGTCCCGATCCGAAGGACGGTGCACTTTATGACATTCATCCCTGCAAATGATGCCAATGGAGCGTGTTCGGACACCGAAATTTTATCGCCGCTGCCGGGGATCGAACCCGGGACAACTAGCATCAGAGGCAAGTGCACTAACCACTGAGCTATCGCGCTCCATATAAACCCCTTGGCTGGACTCGTGTGCTGGGCTTGGGCTTGAATGGAAATAAGTTTAGGCCTATATGAGGTGAAAGACATAGCGTCAGTTTAAACTCTCTGGTGTGGGTAATATCAGGGTAGTCTGTACTTAGAACATTTACATTTGAGGACCTAGCCCATTTTAAACTTCTTTAAACTTGCTTCATCCTGCACTTGCAGAAGAACAACGAAATGCACGTGCAAGGACCTTATATATTGACCAATCAATATTGTTAAGGAGTATACACATCATGTTTGTGTAAAGTTCCAAGCATAAATAAATTTTAGATTTATAGAAAATTTATTTTTATACACGTACAGTTTCTTTTTTCCGCTAGTATATATAAACAGAAACAGCCTGTTCTGTGTGAAAATTCGGAACATTCTGTAGATTTACCCAATCATGAAGTGTCGAACTCTGTGGCTGTTCTTTATGCCATGTATCCCTCTGGGATTCAACCTGCTATGGAAAGTCTCTCTCTCTCTCTCTCTCTCTCTCTCTCTCTCTCTCTCTCTCTCTCTCTCTCTCTCTCTCTCTCTCTCTCTCTCTCCAGGCTCTGCTGTTTTCACACGTTTTATTAATGTTTGTTGTCTGGTACAAAAGAAAGAGCTTTTTCTATTGAAAGACACGTATACAGTAGAATTTCGCTTAATATTAAGACAAGCTAAAATAAAGACTAAGTCTGATTTTAAAAACATATTACAGAGTAGAATTCTTTGTTTTTTTTTCTAACCCAGTAACCGCATTTGGGACTGTTCAAAAGTGGTCTTCAAAAGGCCACTTTTGAAAAGTCTTAAAGATGGTCCTTAAAAAGGAATTTTACAATGACACTTAAAAGAACTGGAGGATGCTACATTCGTTAAATTCCTGTACTTTTATTTCTTACCATTTCTTACCATCCTCGACGCCAGTAGAAAGCCCAATAGGGGTTGTTGAGACGCATTTGAACTGTAGTTTCGTTGACCTGTTGCTTGTCCAGGCGTTGAATTTACATGGGTGTCTACTCCAGTGCTTGTTAAGCTGACCCTTAAACGCGTTTACGGAGGGTGCCATTACAATATTGTTTGGTAAATCGTTCCAGACGTTTATCACGCGGTTACTAAAGCTATTAGCTCTAACATTCAGCCTTGACCGTTCCTTATAAAGCTTCAGAGGATGGCCTCTAGTTTGCCTGTATGTTGCTAATTGAAATAGCTTATCTTTATCCACAATATCCATGGTGTTTTGTATTTTGTACACTTGTAAAACGTCCGCCCTAATTTTTCTGTACTCCAGTGTTGGGAGACCTAATTTCCTAAGCCTTTCAGGATTTGTTAGATTTTACATGAATTTACAAGCTTAGTTGCTCGTCGTTGTACATTTTCCAGAGTAATCATGTCTTTCTTATACATCGGAGACCAGATGACTGTGGCATATTCCATGTGCGGACGAACTAAAGATTTATACAAGTTCAAAATCATTTCTGTGTCCATAAAGATGAAGGTTCTAAAAAATGACACTCAAGTTTCTGTTGGCAATGTTTATTTTAGAATTTATATGCTCCCTAAAGTTCAGCCTACTATCAAATACAACACCTAAGTCCTTTTCGTTGTCGACTTTCTCTATTGCGTGGGTACCATCCTTTGTATTCATGGTGTAAACAAATATGTTCTATAGAAGGGTTATCCTTTGGAAGCAAGGAATACACCACAGAAGTGAAATTATGGAGTGTACATGTTTTCTGGGCCAGACTAGCTACTTTCGGCCAATTAGGCCTCATCAGTGACCCTCAGATATTTTCAAAATTCCGCGCCGCCCTGTTGATACTTCTTTGTAATGGATGTACATCATCGATACATGATATAGTTTTCTAAATTTTGGCATCGTCAGCAAACAACTTTACTAATACTTCTAGCATTTCCTGGAGATCGTTGATAAATACTAGGAAAAGGACTGGCCCTGAAACACTTCCCGGTGGAGTTCCACTAGTTACATCTCTCCATTCCGAACTTGAACCATTTGTTGTAACTCTCTGTTTGCGGTTATTAAGAAATTCCTCTATCCACCTGTATACCTGGCCCCTCACACCATAAGCACACATTTTAACAAAGAGACGTTTATGAGGCACTCTGTCGAAGGCCTTTTGATAGTTCAAGTAAACGACATCCACTCCGTACCCTTTGTCTAGTGCCTGGGTTGTGTCCTCTATATATTATAATAGCTGTGTTGTACACGACTTCCCGGAGATGAACCCATGCTGGCAACTAGCAAATAGCTCATTAATGGCCATATGCTCTACCAGTTGGTCCCTTGTTATTCTTTCCAATATTTTGCCTGCGACAGATGTGAGGCTAATGGGCCTGTAATTTTCTGGTAATTTTTTGTCTCCTTTTTGTATATAGCTGTTACGTTTGCTATTTTCTAGGCGTCAGGCAGTTTACCTTCATCTATTGATTTTTGGAAAATCATTGAAAGTGGCTCGGTAACTGAGTCCTTTGTTTGCTTTATAAAATAAGGATGAACATTATCCGGTCCCTGGGATTTCGACGGTTTGATTTTATCAATTACTTTGCTGACGCGTTCTTGACTTACATCTATTTTATCTAGGGCTTCATTGAAATTTTGACTAGGAAAAGGTGGGATGTGGTTCTCGTTTTCTTTTGCAAAGACGCTGGCAAAATAGTCGCTAAGGGTATTGGCTGTTTCTTGATCGCTTGATGTGAGCTCTCCCTGGGTGATTTTGAGTTTAGAAACAGCTGGCTTTGTTTTGGCTTTTAGACGCATATAGCTCCAGAAGAGTTTATTGTTGGTTTTAACCTTTGCGGCTAGTTTTTTTTTTATCATAGTTATATTTAGCTTGGCGCAAATTAGTAGTTACACTATTCCTCGCGGTCTTAAACTGTTGAAAGTTTTCTTGTGTTTTACAGTGTTGGTGTAACAGGTGAAAAAAGTCCAATCACCTTTACCCGGCCGGGGATCGAACCCGGTCCGCCAGATCGACAGGCCAACACTCTACCGCGTCGCTATAAAAGCCGGCTTGTACCGCAAGGCAGTACAAGTGTGTCTTATACCTATCACTACTACATATTCCCCCTCCTATTTAAGATTCGTCCTCGAATCTCTCAATCTTTCCAACTAAATTCGCCGGTACACGGATGTGGTCCGAGTCTCTGTGGGTCATTTACGTTGGGCGCCAAATGTAACAGGTGAAAAAATGCTAATCACCTTTACCCGGCCGGGGATCGAACCCGGTCCGCCAGATCGACAGGCCAACACTCTACCGCGTCGCTATAAAAGCCGGCTTGTACCGCAAGGCAGTACAAGTGTATCTTATACCTATCACTACTACATTGGTACTTGGTCCACTTTTTATATTTAACTTTGATAGCATCCAGACAGGTTTGGCCGATAAATGGATTTCCCCTCCCATGGCTCCAACCAGGTTTACTTTCCGGTATGCATTTCTCAAGTAATTCATTATATAACTCTGTAAACCTAGCCCAGGATTCTGACAAGTTCAGGGCACCCAACTCAGCGTCCCAATCTATCCTCGCAAGTTGAGCTCTTATTTACTCGTAATCCCCTTTAAAATAGAAGTGGAGGCAATGATCAGGAATCGATGCAATCAACACACAGCTCCCATCAGAGACACCAAAGGGAAAGACACACAAACATGAAACAACAGACCCTAATGGAAACACCAACAACGGAAAGACAAAATGACAGTTACTTTCCCACAAAATGGCCAATAGGCTATCCAAAATAAAATAACACAAGCGACACAAACACCCAAAGACAAACCATAGCAAAAATAAACCGCGACAGAAAAACCGCCTTGGAATAGTCAGCGGAAACGAATTCCACTGGGGGGGCTTATATCGATTTTAAGTGGCTACAATCCTCGCCCTTACTTTCGTCGCGATTTAGACAAATAATTTGTTCAGTTCGCATGAAGGCTTCCTAACTCATCAGTGCAACATCCCCGTGAACACAAATAACCAAACAGCCACCGAGATGAAACAACGGTGAGGACTCGACAGCAAGAAACTACTGAAATGCTGGAGCAAAAGAAAACCAACAGTTGGACTCCGATGGGCTCAACCAGAGACAGAGCATCAGGCACCAACCAACATTACCTTGAATTTGATCTCTCTAATTCTCAATAAGCCTTTACGTTGGAACCGTCATAGAATCTGAGGCCTGACCCACCGGCGTACAATTAAAGAGGGAAGCAAAGTTGTCAACCGTGATTGGGTTAACTACCATGCATGCAATCTGTCGTATAACATTTTATGTCGAATATTGATTGGGTGCTGAAGTCATTGCGGTTATATATTTTTCTGAATTTATATACTAAGTCACCATAAAATTCGGGTTCCGATAGACCTCGTTGCAGAAGAGACTTTAGTCCAATACTGATTTTTGAAATTAAATCAGAATGACGTCTATAAAATTTTGAAAAGGCTTTGCGTAGTTTATGGTACCGATAACCCTGATTTAGAAGTTTAGCCGTTAAAAATTTATTACGAGTGTTGAAGTCAGTTACATGACTACACACTCTAGCAAATCGAATTAATTGCGAAACATAAACGCCATATGATGGCGCACGAGGAACATCACCATCCAAAAAAGGAAAATTTACAATCTCAAAATCAAAATCATCGCGTTTATCATAAATTTTGCATGAAACAAACCCATCTACAATAGATAGATGTAAATCCAAAAACTGGGCCTCGGTATCAGAAGAATTTGCTTTATTTAACTGAAGTTCTGGGGGGTAAATCTGACTGATCAAACCATCGAAATAGGCATTATCAATATTTAATAAATTATCCAACTATCTAGAAGTGGAGCTAAAAGCTTCAATGATTTCAGACTGGTTATCAGCAGAAAGGGACATCATGCAGTCTCTCTCATAACAAAACAAAAACAGATCAGCCACAAGTGGCGCGCAATTAGTACCCATCGGAATACCCACAACTTGTCTAAATAACTTAGTACCAAAGTAGAAGTAAAACAAAGCTCAGGAATCGATACAATGAACTTCACAAATCTTATGTAAATAGTGTCAAGTAGAAAGGTGCGAGCTACACACACCTTCTGACATGACAATAAAGTATAATTTTTATGATCTTCAGAAGTGAAAAACGCATTTCTTACATTACATGCAAGATAGAAACTTATATCTCGTACGACTGACATTGTCTTGATTGCTATCTGAGTAGCATATGAAATTGAAAGTTAAAACTAAATGATCCCTACTACATAGACTAGATAAGTATTGCAGTTCAGAGATCATCTCTTCCTCGTTAGTAAAGATTAAAAGTAGAAGTAAAACAAAGATCAGGAATCGATACAATTAACTTACTCCACCCACCAGAGACACTAAAGGGAAAGAAACACAAACATGAAGCGACCAGACCATAATGGAAACCTAAACAAAGGAAGGTCATAAGGACAGTTACTTTCCCACAAAATGGCCAAATTTACCAATATTTGGACAAAAAGAAAACATAGACATAGTAAACTTCCATGCACCACCTAAAACAGAAGTAACGTCTGACGATTATGGTGAAATTTACAAAAACATAGAAAAAAAAAAAATCAATTTTTCTAGGGGATTTCAATGCCAGACACGAACTATGGGAGACAAAGCACACCCCACACATGGACATTGACGAGGCCTAGAACTGGTCGATTTCATAAACAGCACTGATTACGTTATCCTAAACACGGGGTATGGCACACGACTAAATGTCGAGCGCGGAAACACGAGCGCTATAGACCTTACACTGGTAAGCGCATCACTATGCCAATCTAGTGAGTGGCAAGTGGGAGACGACACGATGGGGAGCGACCACTTCCCCATCCTGACGTCGCTCAACGACACTCACAAATGCGTTGCGCAACGGCCTGCCCGACGTTGGAATTTAGACAAAACAGACTGGGACCTCTTTAGTCATAAAATTAAACACATCAACATATCCCTCGAAGGCACGAATATCAATAAAAACAATGAGGATTTTGTTTCGGAAATAATGGCGGCATGTGAAAAATCAATACCAAAAACACAACCAAACCATGACCAGTACTGAAATGTGCAACACCGGCCACGCCCTCTAGCACCGGCTTAAGCAGAACTCTTATTTTAAAAATGGTTCAAAATGAACTCAATGATCCTAAAGGACCAGAAAATATAATCTGCACTATGATGATGTACGGGGAGACGTTTTACGGCCGCCACACGGCACAAAACCAGCTGCAGTGAAGATAAATAAGTTCTGAATGGTTAGATCCTGTAGAAGCAAAGACTACACCAAATAAACGAAAATAGCTGACTCGGTTTTATTTAGTCTGTTCATGACCAGTACTGAAATGTGCAACACCGGCCACGCCCTCTAGCGCCGGCTTAAGCAGAACTTTATTTTCAAAATGATTCAAAATGAACTCAATGATCCTAAAGGACCAGAAAATATAATCTGCACTATGATGATGTACGGGGAGACGTTTTACGGCCGCCACACGGCACAAAACCAGCTGCAGTGAAGATAAATAAGTTCTGAATGGTAAGATCCTTAAGAAGCAAGGAATACACCAAATAAACGAAAAAAAAAGCAGACTCGGTTTTATTGAGTTTGTTCATGACAAGTACTGAAATGTACAACACCGGCCACGCCCTCTAGCGCCGGCTAAAGCAGAACTCTATTTTCAAAATGATTCAAAATGAACACAATGATCCTAAAGGACTAGAAAATATAATCTGCACTATGATGATGTACGAGGAGACGTTTTACGGCCACCACACGCCACAAAACCAGCTGCAGTGAAGATTAATAAGTTCTGAATGGTTAGATCCTTTAGAAGCAAAGAATACACCATGATCCTAAAGGACCAGAAAATATAATCTGCACTATGATGATGTACGGGGAGACGTTTTACGACAGCCACACGGCACAAAACCAGTTGCAGTGAAGACAAATTAGTTCTGAATGGTTAGATCCTTTAGAAGCAATGAATACACCAAATAAACGAAAACAGCTGACTTGGTTTTATTGAGTCTGTTCATGACCAGTACTGAAATGTGCAACACCGGCCACGCCCTCTAGCGCCGGCTTAAGCAGAACTCTATTTTCAAAATGATTCAAAATGAACTCCATGGTCCTAAAGGACCAGAAAATATAATCTGCACTATGATGATGTACGGGGAGACGTTTTACGGCCGTCACACGGCAGAAAACCAGCTGCAGTGAAGATAAATAAGTTCTGAATGGTTAGATTCTTTAGAAGCAAAGAATACACCAAATAAACATAAATAGCTGACTCGGTTTTATTGAGTCTGTTCATGACAAGTACTGAAATGTGCAACACCGGCCACACCCTCTAGCGCCGGCTTAAGCAGAACTCTATTTTCAAAATGATTCAAAATGAACTCAATGATCCTAAAGGACCAGTAAATATTATCTGCACCATGATGATGTACGGGGAGACGTTTTACGGCCGCCACACGGCACAAAACCAGTTGCAGTGAAGATAAATAAGTTCTGAATGGTTAGATCCTTAAGAAGCAAGGAATACACAAACTAAACGAAAAAAAGCAGACTCGGTTTTATTGAGTCTGTTCATGACAAGTACTGAAATGTGCAACACCGGCCTAGCCCTCTAGCGCCGGCTAAAGCAGAACTCTATTTTCAAAATGATTCAAAATGAACTAAATGATCCTAAAGGACCAGAAAATATAATCTGCACTATGATGATGTACGGGGAGACGTTTTACGGCCGCCACACGGCACAAAACCAGCTGCAGTGAAGATAAATAAGTTCTGAATGGTTAGATCCTTTAGAAGCAAAGACTACACCAAATAAACGAAAATAGCTGATTCGGTTTTATTGAGTCTGTTCATGACCAGTACTGAAATGTGCAACACCGGCCACGCCCTCTAGCGCCGGCTTAAGCAGAACTCTATTTTCAAAATGTTCAAAATGAACTCAATGATCCTAAAGGACCAGAAAATATAATCTGCACTATGATGATGTACGGGGAGACGTTTTACGGCCGCCACACGGCACAAAACCAGCTGCAGTGAAGATAAATAAGTTCTGAATGGTTAGATCCTGTAGAAGCAAAGAATACACCAAATAAACGAAAATAGCAGACTCGGTTTTATTGAGTCTAATCATGACTAGTACTGAAATGTGCAACACCGGCAACGCCCTCTAGCGCCGGCTTAAGCAGAGCTCTATTTTCAAAATGATTCAAAAATTAACGCAATGATCCTAAAGGACCAGAAAATATAATCTGCACTATGATGATGTACGGGGAGACGTTTTACGGCCGCCACACGGCACAAAACCAGCTGCAGTGAAGATAAATAAGTTCTGAATGGTTAGATCCTTTAGAAGCAAAAAATACACCAAATAAACGAAAATAGCAGACTCGGTTTTATTGAGTCTGTTCATGACCAGTACTGAAATGTGCAACACCGGCCACGCCCTCTAGCGCCGGCTCTAGCAGAACTCTATTTTCAAAATGATTCAAAATGAACTCAATGATCCTAAAGGACCAGAAAATATAATCTGCACTATGATGATGTACGGGGAGACGTTTTACAGCCGCAACACGGCACAAAACTAGCTGCAGCGAAGATAAATAAGTTCTGAATGGTTAGATCCTTTAGAAGCTAAGAATACACCAAATAAACGAAAATAGCTGACTCGGTTTTATTGAGTCTGTTCATGACCTCTAGCACCGGCTTAAGCAGAACTCTATTTTCAAAATGATTCAAAATGAACTCAATGATCCTAAAGGACCAGAAAATATAATCTGCAGCAGACTCGGTTTTATTGAGTCTGTTCATGACCAGTACTGAAATGTGCAACACCGGCCACGCCCTCTAGCGCCGCCTTAAGCAGAACTCTATTTTCAAAATGATTCAAAATAAACTCCATGGCCCTAAAGGACCAGAGAATATAATCTGCACTATGATGATGTACGGGAAGACTTTTTACGGCCGCCACACGGCACAAAACCAGCTGCAGTGAAGATAAATAAGTTCTGAATGGTTAGATCCTTAAGAAGCAAGGAATACACCAAATAAACGAAAAAAAAGCAGACTTGGTTTTATTGAGTCTGTTCATGACAAGTACTGAAATGTGCAACACCGGCCACGCCCTCTAGCGCCGGCTAAAGCAGAACTCTATTTTCAAAATGATTCAAAATGAACTCAATGATCCTAAAGGACCAGAAAATATAATCTGCACTATGATGTACGAGGAGACGTTTTACGGCCGCCACACGGCACAAAACCAGCTGCAGTGAAGATAAATAAGTTCTGAATGGTTAGATCCTTTAGAAGCAAAGAATACACCAAATAAACGAAAATAGCTGGCTCGGTTTTATTGAGTGTGTTCATGACCATTACTGAAATGTGCAACACCGACCACGGCCTCTAGTGACGGCTTAAGCAGAGCTCTATTTTCAAAATGAACTCCATGATCCTAAAGGACAGGAAAATATAATCTGCACTATGATAATGTACGGGGAGACGTTTTACGGCCGCCACACGGCACAAAACCAGCTGCAGTGAAGATAAATAAGTTCTGAATGGTTAGATCCTTAAGAAGCAAGGAAACACCAAATAAACGAAAAGAAGCAGACTCGGTTTTATTGAGTCTGTTCATGACAAGTACTGATATGTGCAACAACGGCCACGCCCTCTAGCGCCGGCTAAAGCAGAACTCTATTTTCAAAATGATTCAAAATGAACTCAATGATCCTAAAGGACCAGAAAGTATAATCTGCACTATGATGATGTACGGGGAGACGTTTTACGGCCGCCACACGGCACAAAACCAGTTGCAGTGAAGATAAATTAGTTCTGAATGGTTAGATCCTTTAGAAGCAAAGAATATACCAAATAAACGAAAATAGCTGACTCGGTTTTATTGAGTCTGTTCATGACCAGTACTGAAATGTGCAACACCGGCCACGCCCTCTAGCGCCGGCTTAAGCAGAACTCTATTTTCAAAATGGTTCAAAATGTAATCCATGGTCCTAAAGGACCAGAAAATATAATCTGCAATATGATGATGTACGGGGAGATGTTTTACGTCCGCCACACGGCACAAAACCAGCTGCAGTGAAGATAAATAAGTTCTGAATGGTTAGATCCTTTAGAAGCAATGGATACACCAAATAAACGAAAATAGCTGACTCGGCTTTATTAAGTCTGTTCATGACCAGTACTGAAATGTGCAACACCGGCCACGCCCTCTAGCGCCGGCTTAAGCAGAACTCTATTTTCAAGATGATTCAAAATGAACTCCATTATCCTAAAGGACCAGTAAATATTATCTGCACCATGATGATGTACGGGGAGACGTTTTACGGCCGCCACACGGCACAAAACCAGCTGCAGTGAAGATAAATAAGTTCTGAATGGTAAGATCCTTAAGAAGCAAGGAATACACCAAAAAAAAAAAAAAAAAAACGAAAAAAAGCAGACTCGGTTTTATTGAGTCTATTCATGACAAGTACTGAAATGTGCAACTCCGGCCTAGCCCTCTAGCGCCGGCTAAAGCAGAACTCTATTTTCAAAATGATTCAAAATGAACTCAATGATCCTAAAGAAGCAGAAAATATAATCTGCACTTTGATGATGTACTGGGAGACGTTTTACGGCCGCCACACGGCACAAAACCAGCTGCAGTGAAGATGAATAAGTTCTGAATGGTTAGATCCTATAGTAGCAAAGAATACACCAAATAAACGAAAATAGCTGACTCGGTTTTATTGAGTCTGTTCATGACCAGTACTGAAATGTGCAACACCGGCCACGCCCTCTAGCGCCGGCTTAAGCAGAACTCTATTTTCAAAATGATTCAAAATGAACTCAATGATCCTAAAGGACCAGAAAATATAATCTGCACTATGATGATGTACGGGGAGACGTTTTACGGCCGCCACACGGCACAAAACCAGCTGCAGTGAAGATAAATAAGTTCTGAATGGTTAGATCCTTTAGAAGCAAAGAATACACCAAATAAACGAAAATAGCAGACTCGGTTTTATTGAGTCTAATGACTAGTACTGAAATGTGCAACACCGGCAAAGCCCTCAAGCGCCGGCTTAAGCAGAACTCTTTTTTCGAAATGATTCAAAAATTAACTCAATGATCCTAAAGGACCAAAAATATAATCTGCACTATGATGATGTACGGGGAGGGGTTTTACGGCCGCCACACGGCACAAAACCAGCTGCAGTGAAGATAAATAAGTTCTGAATGGTTAGATCCTTTAGAAGCAAAGAATACACCAAATAAACGAAAATAGCAGACTCGGTTTTATTGAGTCTGTTCATGACCATTACTGAAATGTGCAACACCGGCCACGCACTCTAGCGCCGGCTCTAGCAGAACTCTATTTTCAAAATGATTCAAAATGAACTCAATGATCATAATGGACCAGAAAATATAATCTGCACTATGATGATGTACGGGGAGACGTTTTACAGCCGCCACACGGCACAAAACTAACTGCAGTGAAGATAAATAAGTTCTGAATGGTTAGATCTTTTAGAAGCAAAGAATACACCAAATAAACAAAAATAGCAGACTCGGTTTTATTGAGTCTGTTCATGACCAGTACTGAAATGTGCAACTCCGGCCACGCCCTCTAGCGCCGGCTTAAGCAGAACTCTATTTTCAAAATGATTCAAAATGAACTCAATGATCCTAAAGGACCAGAAAATATAATCTGCAGCAGACTCGGTTTTATTGAGTCTGTTCATGACCAGTACTGAAATGTGCAACACCGGCCACGCCCTCTAGCGCCGGCTTAAGCAGAACTCTATTTTCAAAATGATTCAAAATGAACTCAATGATCCTAAAGGACCAGAAAATATAATCTGCTCTATGATGATGTACGGGGAGACGTTTTACGGCCGCCACAGGACACGGCTTAAATCGATTTTACATGGCCATAATCTAGAACAGATGGTTTGTTATTTTCCCTCAATCTTTTGGGTTCAGTAACATGTTGAAAGAGGAAGGAGTCTCAGAAGTGATTCAGATAAAGAGAACAGATGGGAAAATGGTGATTATATTTTTGATTATTTGAAAAAGACTTTATGGATACCCGTGAAATGCTATGTTGTGACTGTTCCAACAAGTACCCACAACTTTCCCTTTTTAACTCTACTGTCACATAGTGACAAGGTGAGCTTTTGTGATCACTTTTCGTCCACTGTCCACACGTGCGTCCGTAAACAATTCTTCAAACGACATCTCCTAAACCACTGTTCAGATTTTGACTAAACTTCACAGGAATGATTCGTATCTAGACCCCTTTCAAACTTGTTCAAATGGTTCCGGTCCGTTGCACATCTAGGCCACAGGAGCCAAAAATAGATTTTTTTTCAATGAAAACTTGAAAAATCTTCTCTGAAACCACAAGTCCCAGGCCTTTGATATTGGTATGAACCTTCATCTACTTGACCTCTACCAAGATTGATCAAATTATAGCCTCCGCCCCAGGGGCCTTTGGGTTTACATAGGCTTATATAGGGAAAATCTTTAAATATCTTCTTCTCTGAAACTGCAAGATATTTCGTGTGAAGCTTCAACTAGTGGGCCTCTATCAAGATTGTTCAATTTATAGAACTAGGGCCAAAAATGCCTCCGCCCTGGGGCCCTTTGGTTTTTTCATACGCTTATATAGAGAAAATATGTAAAAAAATCTTGTTCTCTGCATCCACAAGGCCCACGTCTTCTATATTTGGTATGAAGCTTCATCTAGTGGACCTCTACCAAGACTGTTCAAATTATAGCCCTGGTGCCAAAAATGCCCCCGCCCCAGGGCCCTTTGGTTTTGCATAGATTTATAGGGAAATTTTTAAAAATCTTCTTCTATGAAACCCCAAGGCTCAGCTCTTTGATACTTGGTGTGAAGCTTCATTTACTGAACCTCTATCAAGATTGTTCAAATTATAGGCCTAGTGCGATAAATGCCCCCGCCCTGGGGGGGGGGGGGGGCTTTGGTTTTACAAAGGCTTATATATAAGGAAAATCTTAAAAAATCTTCTTCTCTGAAACCGCATGGCCCAGGTCTTTGATATTTGGTATGAAGCTTCAACTAGTGGGCCTCTATCAAGATTGTTCAATTTATAGAACTAGGGCCAAAAATGCCTCCGCCCTGGGGCCCTTTGGTTTTTTCATACGCTTATATAGAGAAAATATGTAAAAAAATCTTGTTCTCTGCATCCACAAGGCCCACGTCTTCTATATTTGGTAGGAAGCTTCATCTAATGGACGGCTACCAAGATTGTTCAAATTATACCCCTGGGGCCAAAAATGCCCCCGCCCCAGGG
The DNA here is from genome assembly GCA_963580285.1 of Lucinisca nassula. Taxonomy (NCBI): domain Eukaryota; kingdom Metazoa; phylum Mollusca; class Bivalvia; order Lucinida; family Lucinidae; genus Lucinisca; species Lucinisca nassula. The sequence continues at coordinate 8,830,539 of OY757023.1, read as the reverse complement.
CCCTTTGGTTTTACATAGATTTATAGGGAATTTTTTTAAAAATCTTCTTCTCTGAAACCGCAAGGCCCAGTTCTTTGATATTTGGTGTGAAGCTTCATTTAGTGGACCTTGTTACGAGATGGAATAGGAAACCTCTCTGGGGCTTATGCACATCTAAATTATTTTAGTAGATGTATGGTAGGGCGGTACGAGTGAAATATTTTAGGTGAAATATGGTACGCAAACTGTGCTGCTCCATGAACAAGTCATGCACATATCATACGATGTATGCATGAGTGGTTTATAGAGAGCTGTTTTTACAATACAGGGGGCCGCTATAAGGCCGAGTCCTATAGAATTTGCCTAAAAATCGCCAACCGCCAAATTGTGCCATATATGATTTTTATTCCCGTCACGTGTTGTGTGCGTGTTCGTTTTGACAGGAGTCATGTCATTGATTATAGGGTCGTTTCATCAATTTTTCCTATGGGAAATATACTATTTGAACGCAAATCCATTATCTACTCGATTTTTGCTATCTGGCTTTGTTTGTGGCCGGTATCTCCACCTCGCCACGAATTGAGCAAGGTAATATGAGTAGGCATGATTTTCTGGTAGTATTCATAGATATATAAACCCTGAGAAAAACGAACACTTTAGCAGCAGGTCAAGTTGTATCGTATACCTACAACATCGTGTCGGGAAGTAGAAAGTATATTGAAAGGTATGTTAAATCTATGTTTAGTATTATTTTTGTATGAACATGCTTGTAGGTTTTGGAGGGGTTTACTTCTAGTATACCCCAACTTTCTGAAGCCTATTCTGAATTCACTGTTGTGGCCTGTAGTGATTAGGCTACTAGCTTTGCCAGCTAGACGTCGCAGGATTGATCCCAGGCTTCTCCAGTAGTAGAATGAGTCTAAGTGAGGTCCTGTCTCATGCTGACCCTAGATGTTGGTGAGACGTAAAGTTTGGACACCCGCTCATTCTAGATTCATTTAGGCTTTTAGACCCCTTTTGTAGAATGTAATTAATAAACGCCGGGTCACTTGTTTGATCCATGACTTTTGACTAGCTGTGGTTAGAAAACCGTGGTTCCGTCCCAATATGATATTAGGTGTAGAGGGGACGTAAACTTAAGACGGGTTTAACCATATCTTCATCATCAGGGCAAACTCTTACAAGAGCCTGTTGGGTTATCCGTGATGATGAACCGTAATGAATTTTATTTTACAAGCATGTTCACGTTGATTAGAAATAATTTTGTTCAAGAAGAATTACGAGTTCATTTTGTAATGATGCCGTTTTTGTCTGATAACTCAGTTTGTGCATGTATGTACATATAAAGAACGTGATGATGATAAGTGGGAGTATTTGGTTGCCACACGTCATAACGGCCTGAGCGGCGGGGATGACGTCAGCTGCGTCATCGGCGTCGCGAGGACGGTTGTGACGGGGCGCCTACCAAATACAGAGAAAATTTACGGCAAACAGTGTTGGCCCTTATGAGACACTAACAAATGTTGTGGATTATAGATGAAAATCTTCTGTTGTAGTTTCTATTTGTTATTAATGTATTGAATTTGTGAATAGCTATATTTGTGAGCCGTGTCGCGGAGAAGGATATGAAATAGAGATTGTTATGTTTCCTGTAATTGGCAGCTGACCAGGTAGCGCAAAGGCGTGGTCTGTTCAATTGCCTCTTACTTGTGATAATGTAGTGAGCACAAATTTGATGAGTATTATGCTCAGTAGTAGTGAGCATTAATTGATTTCTGTAGTGCTCAGTAAGGAAACATGAACTTTGAGTATTATTGTGTCAAGCGCTGGGTGCTGATAATTTGATGCACAGTCAAGTTGAGTTCTGCTGTACGGTTATTTGTCGCATGCACTAATCAGCCTGTATGTCTGGTCGGCGCATGCGCAATAACGGTATATGCATGAACATATTCTTACTTCTCCGGGAGGGGGATCATGATATAGCATGTATGTTTTGTGACTCGTGTCTTAGTCCAGTTATCGTAATTTGCAGGCACAACAATGTGTGACCTGCTGCTCCCTGCTTCATAGCAGCAGGTACTGGTACGACGCTAGGCGTTAGGGTCCAGCAAGGGCGGACAGACCGCCGTAATCAGCGTAGACCAGAATCAGAATCATTGTTCATTGTCAACAAATGTGAGACCATAAAAGAGGTCAACTAACCTGCAGGATATTCGGACGATCGCTAAATCTGTGATCGGCAACCTGTGATCGGCAACTATGTCGATAGACTAGTGTGCAGTTTGCACTAGTTCGCGAGAGGAAGTTTCACGCGAGTGGGGGATTCACCCTAAGTTATAAACTGGCCAGTCGCGTCTTGTGTTGTTTCTTTTTTTGTTTTTGTTGTTGTTTTTTTTTTTTTTTTTTTTTTTTTTTGCTTCTGTAGGTATTCACGTCACCCGTTCCGAGCACAGAACATTGTTTTGCCTTCGGAGCGGACGTCGTGAGTTGGCTACAGAAGCAACAAATTGTGATGTTTTGTGTTTGTAAGTGTTGTATGTAGATACTGTAAATAATTCATGTCATTCATCTAACATCTTTCTTGTGCCTTACCCCACAGCTGCCCGTACACCTGTCAGAGATCACGCTCGGTTGTCTTGTCAGCATGGGGGTTTGCGGGACGCCGTAAACCCACATGTAAGATTTGGTGTCAGTGAAGTGAGGATTTGATCTCTGGCTGGTGTTCCTGGCTGTGGAACAGCACATTGATACTCTGAATCATCAACTTAAAAAAAAAAAAAAAAAAAAAAAATGCATTGACAGCCACATTTAGAAATTAACTTTAATCTTCCTTCCTGCGTTGATGAAGTGCGAAACCCATGTATTCAACTGAATGGATACTGACAAGTCGATAATTTCTGAGCAGGAAGGCAAGGCAAACCCCACTTTTTCTTGGTAACGAAAAATTTAAGTAGACCCCACTTAATTGTGTTACCTGACATTCTAATAAGTTAAACTGGAGTTAATAATTGATCTTACCCACACATGGTTCTGACGTAGTGACGTTATCAATTTACTGACGTTGACATAACGGTAGCGTTAATGTTTACGCTGTGGCTTGAGGTTAGGTATGACGTAATAGAAACATTAATGGTGACTCGTTGTGATCGGAGTTTTGTAATGTGATGAAACTTCGGATTGTAGCATTTTACTGTAAACGTCGTCAGTTTATGACGTCATATTGGACTACCAGTGCGCAACGTCATACTTTGCTGAAAGCATTTGACATTTCAAATCGCGTGTGCTTTAATAACTAACGTTTTAGTTAGATAAACGCGTATAACACATATCTTAACGTTTTAGTTAAGCCCATTCAATCATCACTGATCATAACTGATCAGTTTATAGTGGTTTTGATAGTAACTTGAGATTTACGTTATCAATAATGGAGCGTTTAATGCAAATGGGAAAGGACTTAGGTTATGAGGGGAAGGAGTTACAAGGTTTTGTTAAAGAGCAGCAAGATATTGAGCGGGCAGAAAGGCAAGAGCAAAGGGATTTAGAAAGGTTAAGGTCTGAAGAAAAAGAAAAGGAAAGGGAGGAAAAGGAAAAGGAAAGGGTACATGAACTAGCTAAGTTAGAGGAAAAGGAAAAGGAAAGGGCACATGAACTAGCTATGTTGAATGTTAATAAGGAACTTGAAATGGCACGCATTAAGACTGAAAGGGAGGCAAAAGAGATTAGTGAGGCCCATTTAGAACAAATAAAACATGGGTTTGAGCTACAGCACCAAGAATTAAGGAATCAGTTAGAAATGCAGAGAGCGAAGCTCGAGCTAGAATTGGAAAAGCAAAAAGCTGAGAAGGTGGCTCATGCCCGGGATCCTTAGTTACCTTATTTTGAAGAGGGTAAAGATAAAATGGATAGTTATTTATCTAGGTTTGAGAAATATGCTACGGCTAATAAATGGGATAAGAGTGTTTGGGCTGCGTATTTAAGTGCATTGCTCAAAGGGCGCGCACTTGATGTATATGACCGGTTGTCAAATGAGGATGCGGCGGATTATGAAAAGTTAAAGGACGCTTTATTAAAGAATTTTGACATGACAGAGCGCGGATTTAGGAAGCAGTTTCGTTATAGTAGGCCCGAGAAATCAAGAACGTTCATACAGTTCAGTAGTAGACTGAGAAGTTATTTAAAAAAATGGCTTAATATGGCAAAGATAGAAAAATCTTTTCCGGCTGTCTGTGATTTCATGGCAAGGGATCAGTTCCTGGAGTCATGTAATAGAGAACTGTATGTACATCTGAAGCCAAAACAGTTTGGTAATTTAGATGAAATGGCTAGGGAGGCAGATTTGTTTGCAGAAGCGCGCGGGGGCGTATATAGTTGCATTAATAAGGGGCAACGCGATAATAGAGGCACAGCGCAGGGTAAACAGGACAAAGTTGACTCGAACAAACCGAGTGGTAGACCGGATATCAAGTGTAGCATATGCGGTAAGGGGCAATTAACAATTAAATGTTTTAAGAACCCCGACAGGAAACAATTGTATAGCGCAGAGGTAGGAGCAACTGGAGTTGGGGATAGCGGTGTTAAGGAAAATTTTAACACGCGCGTAGAGACTCAAGGTTCTCAGGTTAAGAATGAGAATACGCAGAATGTAGGTCATGGTTATACACGTGGTCGTGGTAATTTTAGAGGGTCTTTTCGCGGACGCGGTAAAAATAATAGCACACCACGTGGCGCAGCACACCAAGTTAGTTTTTGTCAGACGGAAGTAACTAGGAAAGGTGATGAGATTGGAAGTATTTTTTAAAATAAGGTTGGTGATCCTTTGATTTCGGATAGGGAGGAGTGTAGTAAGGAAACTAGGGAAGGTGTCTGTTACTTCTTAAAGGCAAGGTTACCGACGGCACAAGGATTGGTTAATAATAAAAAGGTGGTTGTATTAAGAGATACTGGGTGTACAGGCTGTGTCGTTCGGAGAAGTTTGGTTTCGGATAGTCAGTTAATTGGGAAAGAATCAAATGTTACGTTGATTGATGAATCCACACAAAGGTATCCTTTGGCAATGATTGACATTGATTGTCCTTTTTTCACTGGGAAAACTGAAGCTTTGTGTATGGATGATACGTTGTACGATTTGGTTATCGGTAACATTGATGGATCAAAACTTCCTGATATGTCTCATTTCTCAGCTGCGGCTGTAACTAGGTCTCAAACTAGGCAGGATGAGAAGCCTTACAGAAAACTTAAGGTTCCCGATCAGATCATTAACGATGACAAGGAGGCTTTCAAGCAAGCTCAGGCTGATGATCCAACTTTGGAAAACATCAGGAAAAGGTTTGTATCTGGGAACAAGACTGTGAGTCGTGGTTTAAACCGAGGTGAAACTAGGTTTATTGAGAAAAAGGGTTTGGCATATAGGGAGTTCACCAAGGGTAACAAAGTCTCTTTCCAACTTGTGGTCCCTCAAAGTTTCCGAGGAAAGGTGTTGAAACTGGCTCATGAAACGCTTATGTCTGGACATATGGGTATTAGGAAGACATTGGATAGAGTTGTAACTGAGTTTTACTGGCCCGGTATTTGCGGTGATGTCGCTAGATTTTGTAAATCTTGTGATATTTGTCAGAGAACTATTCAGAAAGGTCGGGTCACTAAAGTACCTCTAGGAAAAATGCCATTGATTGATACGCCATTTAAGAGGGTGGCAGTGGACATAGTTGGTCCAATTGAGCCTCGATCTGATAGGAAATCTCGGTATATTTTAACCATGATAGATTATGCGACAAGGTATCCAGAGGCGATAGCTTTACCGAGTATTGAGACGGAACGTGTCGCGGAAGCGCTTATTGAAATGTTTAGTAGGGTTGGCATTCCTGATGAAATGTTGACTGATTGTGGATCACAGTTTACTGCTGAGGTAATGAAGGAAGTCAGCAGACTTCTTTCTCTTCAACAGTTAACGTGTAGTCCGAGACACCCAATTTGCAACGGACTGATAGAGCGTTTCCACGCTACGTTAAAGCAGATGTTACGTCGCATGTGTGCTGAACGTCCAAAAGATTGGGATAAATATCTTCCAGCTTTATTATTTGCGGTAAGGGAAGTCCCACAAGAGTCTTTAGGATACTCCCCTTTTGAGTTGTTATATGGACGTAACGTCAGAGGTCCAATGGCAATATTAAGAGAATTATGGGCTGAAGAGGTACGCGATGAGCAAGTTCTTTCGACGTATCAATACGTTATTGAGCTTAGGGAACGGTTAGAGCAGACATGCAAATTAGCGCGTGATAATTTAAAGAAGGTTCAGATTAAGCAGAAAGCTTATTATGATAAAGGCGCGAGGTCGCGTAAATTTGACGTCGGCGATAAAGTGCTGTTGTTACTACCGACAGACAGTAATAAATAATTGCTTCAATGGAAAGGTCCTTATGAAGTGGTTGAGGTAGTGAACAGAATGGATTATAAGATTGACGTCAATGGAAATGTTAACACATATCACGCTAACATACTGAAGCAATATGTGGAACGTCAGAATGTGACGTCACATTGCTTGCTTTCTGTAGAGTCCATTCCGTCAACTGAAAATGATGACGTTGACGAATTCTCATTGGAAGATTGCGCTTTTCCTACTGCAAAGCAACCAGAGACGTTTAAGGACGTCAATATTTCAGAAATGTTAACGCAGGATCAGCGTAAAGAAATAGAGACATTGATAAAAGAATACCCGGACGTACTGTCCAGTGTACCAGGACGAACTGACCAAATAGAACACGACATAAAGTTGCTGACGTCGGAACCAGTGAGGTCAAAAGGTAATGCAATACCATATAAAGTACGGGATGTAATGGAAAAAGAAATTCAAGATATGTTAGATTTAGGAGTTATTGAGCCATCAATATCTCCATACTCATCCCCTGTAGTACTTGTCCCTAAAAAAGATGGTTCGGTGCGGTTCTGCATTGACTTCCGTAAACTTAATAAAGTGACGGAGTTCGATGCAGACCCAGCCAATATGGAGGAGGTTATAAATAGAATGTCGGGGCACAAATACTTTAGCAAATTAGATTTGTCAAAAGGTTATTGGCAGGTAAAAATTACGTCTAAGGCAAAACCCCTAACTGCGTTCGAAACCCCCAAAGGCTTGTTTCAATTCAAAACTATGCCCTTCGGTTTGGTAAACTCAGGAGCAACATGTTGCAGGTTGATGAGAATGATTCTGTCCGAACTTTCTAACGTTGATAGCTTCGTCGATGATATGTGGATCTTTACCGAAACTTGGAAAGACCACTTGACGTCATTACGTGAAGTTTTGGACTTAGGACAGCCAAGTTGACGGCAAAACCTTCCAAGTGTATGATTGGGTATAGCAGTATCGAATGTCTTGGTCACAGTGTAGCTGCTCAGTCAGTAAGACCGCAAGAAGACAAGATACAAGTTATAAAGGATGCTCCTCGACCTTCTACTAAGAGACAAATAAAGTCATTTCTTGGGTTGGCTGGTTTCTACCGCCGTTTCATTCCAAAGTTCTCATCTATTGCTTCCCCTTTGACAGATTTAACTAAGAAAAGTAGACCAAACAAGATCACAGACTGGCAGGACCATCATGAAAAGGCTTTCCAGACCCTGAAGAATAGACTCACGTCTAATCCTATTCTTCGTCTTCCTATCTTTCATGATGGGAATCCGTTCATACTCCGGACGGACGCTTCTGATGTTGGTATAGGAGCCGTTTTGCTCCAAGAATTTGAAGGGGAAGGACGACTTCCCATTGCTTATGCCAGCAAGAAACTTTTGCCTCGTGAGAAAAACTATTCTGTAATAGAGAAGGAATGTTTGGCTATTATCTGGGGTGTTGAGAAATTTCGCAAGTATCTTTACGGAGTAGAATTCCTGCTTGAGACAGACCATAAGCCCTTGTCTTATATGCAAACAGCAAAAGTTCTCAATCCTCGAATTATGCGTTGGGCAATGAAACTACAGCCGTATAGATTTCGGATTGTTGCAATTCGGACCAGGAAAATTTGGGGGCAGACTACCTTAGTAGGTAATTCTTCGCACGGTTGTTGTGTAAATAGCTGTCTTGTTTAGATAGGTTCATCCTATTCCATCTCTGTACACAAAGAAAAAACATTTCTGATTGTTTTTTCTCCAAAAGGGGAAACCTTTGTTACGAGATGGAATAGGAAACCTCTCTGGTGCTTATGCACATCTAAATTATTTTAGTAGATATATGGTAGGGCGGTGCGAGTGAAATATTTTAGGTGAAATATGGTACGCAAACTGTGCTGCTCCATGAACAAGTCATGCACATATCATACGATGTATGCATGAGTGGTTTATAGAGAGCTGTTTTAACAATACAGGGGGCCGCTATAAGGCCGAGTCCTATAGAATTTGCCTAAAAATCGCCAACCGCCAAATTGTGCCATATATGATTTTTATTCCCGTCACGTGTTGTGTGGGTGTTCGTTTTGACAGGAGTCATGTCATTGATTATAGGGTCGTTTCATCAATTTTTCCTATGGGAAATATACTATTTGAACGCAAATCCATTATCTACTCGATTTTTGCTATCTGGCTTTGTTTGTGGCCGGTATCTCCACCTCGCCACGAATTGAGCAAGGTAATATGAGTAGGCATGATTTTCTGGTAGTATTCACAGATATATAAACCCTGAGAAAAACGAACACTTTAGCAGCAGGTCAAGTTGTAACGTATACCTACAACATCGTGTCGGGAAGTAGAAAGTATATTGAAAGGTATGTTAAATCTATGTTTAGTATTATTTTTGTATGAACATGCTTGTAGGTTTTGGAGGGGTTTACTTCTAGTATACCCCAACTTTCTGAAGCCTATTTTGAATTCACTGTTGTGGCCTGTAGTGATTAGGCTACTAGCTTTGCCAGCTAGACGTCGCAGGATTGATCCCAGGCTTCTCCAGTAGTAGAATGAGTCTAAGTGAGGTCCTGTCTCATGCTGACCCTAGATGTTGGTGAGACGTGAAGTTGTGACACCCGCTCATTCTAGATTCATTTAGGCTTTTAGACCCCTTTTGTAGAATGTAATTAATAAACGCCGGGTCACTTGTTTGATCCATGACTTTTGACTAGCTGTGGTTAGAAAACCGTGGTTCCGTCCCAATATGATATTAGGTGTAGAGGGGACGTAAACTTAAGACGGGTTTAACCATATCTTCATCATCAGGGCAAACTCTTACAAGAGCCTGTTGGGTTATCCGTGATGATGAACCGTAATGAATTTTATTTTGCAAGCATGTTCACGTTGATTAGAAATAATTTTGTTCAAGAAGAATTACGAGTTCATTTTGTAATGATGCCGTTTTTGTCTGATAACTCAGTTTGTGCATGTATGTACGTATAAAGAACGTGATGATGATAAGTGGGAGTATTTGGTCGCCACACGTCATAACGGCCTGAGCGGCGGGGATGACGTCAGCTGCGTCATCGGCGTCGCGAGGACGGTTGTGACGGGGCGCCTACCAAATACAGAGAGAATTTACGGCAAACAGTGTTGGCCCTTATGAGACACTAACAAATGTTGTGGATTATAGATGAAAATCTTCTGTTGTAGTTTCTATCTGTTATTAATGTATTGAATTTGTGAATAGCTATATTTGTGAGCCGTGTCGCGGAGAAGGATATGAAATAGAGATTGTTATGTTTCCTGTAATTGGCAGCTGACCAGGTAGCGCAAAGGCGTGGTCTGTTCAATTGCCTCTTACTTGTGATAATGTAGTGAGCACAAATTTGATGAGTATTATGCTCAGTAGTAGTGAGCATTAATTGATTTCTGTAGTGCTCAGTAAGGAAACATGAACTTTGAGTATTATTGTGTCAAGCGCTGGGTGCTGATAATTTGATGCACAGTCAAGTTGAGTTCTGCTGTACGGTTATTTGTCGCATGCACTAATCAGCCTGTATGTCTGGTCGGCGCATGCGCAATAACGGTATATGCATGAACATATTCTTACTTCTCCGGGAGGGGGATCATGATATAGCATGTATGTTTTGTGACTCGTGTCTTAGTCCAGTTATCGTAATTTGCAGGCACAACAATGTGTGACCTGCTGCTCCCTGCTTCATAGCAGCAGGTACTGGTACGACGCTAGGCGTTAGGGTCCAGCAAGGGCGGACAGACCGCCGTAATCAGCGTAGACCAGAATCAGAATCATTGTTCATTGTCAACAAATGTGAGACCATAAAAGAGGTCAACTAACCTGCAGGATATTCGGACGGTCGCTAAACCTGTGATCGGCAACCTGTGATCGGCAACTATGTCGATAGACTAGTGTGCAGTTTGCACTAGTTCGCGAGAGGAAGTTTCACGCGAGAGGGGGATTCACCCTAAGTTATAAACTGGCCAGTCGCGTCTTGTGTTGTTTCTTTTTTTGTTTTTGTTGTTTTTTTTTTTTGCTTCTGTAGGTATTCACGTCACCCGTTCCGAGCACAGAACATTGTTTTGCCTTCGGAGCGGACGTCGTGAGTTGGTTACAGAAGCAACAAATTGTGATGTTTTGTGTTTGTAAGTGTTGTATGTAGATACTGTAAATAATTCATGTCATTCATCTAACATCTTTCTTGTGCCTTACCCCACAGCTGCCCGTACACCTGTCAGAGATCACGCTCGGTTGTCTTGTCAGCATGGGGGTTGCGGGACGCCGTAAACCCACATGTAACAAACCTCTATCAAGAGGCCTAGTGCGATAAATGTCCCCGCCCTGGGGGCCTTTGGTTTTACAAAGGCTTATATTCAGGGAAAATCTTTAAAAATCTTCTTCTCTGAAACCGCATGGCCCAGGTCTTTGATATTTGGTATGAAGCTTCATCTAATGGATGGCTATCAAGATTGTTCAAATTATACCCCTGGGGCCAAAAACTTCCCCCGCCACAGAGCCTTTGGTTTTGCATAGGCTTATATAGGGAAAATCTTTAAAAATCTTCTTCTCTGAAACCGCAAGACCCAGGTCTTTGGTCTTTAGCGTGAAGCTTCAGCTAGTGAACCTCTATCAACAGTATTCAAATTATAACCCTAGGGCCAAAATGCCCCCAACCCCGGGGCCCTTTGGTTTTATAGGCATATATAGAGAAAATATTTAAAAACCTACATCTCTGAAACCATAAGGCCCGGGTCTTTGATATTTGGTATGAAGCTTCATCTACTGAACCTCTCCCAATATTGTTCAAATTATAGCCCTAGGGCCAAAAATGCCCCCGCCCTGGGGCCCTTTGGTTTTACATAGACTTATATAGGGGAATTTTTAAAAATCTTGTTCTCATTAACATTGGCTTATACAGGGAAGATGTTTAAAAATATTCTTCTCCGAATCCGAGATTGTTCAAATCACAGCCCTTGGGCCAAAAATGCCTCCGCCACGGGCCTTTCGGTTTTTACATTGACTTAAATATAGGGAAATTTAAGAAAATCTTCTAAGCTTAAACCGCAAGGCCCAGGTCTTTGATATTTGGTGGACCTCCATCAAAATCCAGTGGACCTGTTTCAAAATTGTTCAAATTATAGCCATAGGAAATAGAAGTCAAGGCAGTGAAAACATTTGAAATCTTCTTGTCTGAAAGGTGAAGGCCAAGGTCTTTGATAATTCACATGGAGCTTCGTCTTGATGATTTCTACCAAGAGTGTTCAAATTCTTAGTGGGAATTATTTCTCAGTAAGAAATATCATTTTTCTTTTTCGTAGAAAATCCTGTATTTACTTGGTAAAAATGTAATATACATATTTATTTCATAATTTCTATGACAGGCAATACATATATACATACAATAATGATTCATAGGAACGAAAGCTTACAGTGTTGATGGGGACATTAACCCATTGTATACTAGTAGTCTCTTCCACTGCCATATGTTGTACACGTCCATTTGTCATATAAGGGGGCCAGGCCTATTTTTTTTTTTTTTTTTTTTTTTTTTTTTTTCGTTTCTATTAGCTCACCTATCATGTAATGACGAGGTGAGCTTTTGGGATCACTTTTCGTCCGTCGTACATCCGTCCGTGAGAAAACAATTTCTTCAAAAGACATACATGTATGGTCGGATTTTGACCAAACTTCATAGGAATGAGTCTTAGGGGGTTCCCTTTCAGAGTTCTTCAAATGGTTCCCGTCCGCACACCAAGGTCACGGGAGCCAACAACAGATTTGTTTTAAAAAGTTACTTAAAAAAAATATTCTCCTCTGAAACCAGGCCTTCAATATTTGGTGCGTAGCTTCATCTGGTGTACCTCAGCAAACAAACTGACTGATGACCTGATATTATCAGTCAGATCATTGATGAAAGCTAAGAAGACCGGTCCAAGGAACCCAGATGAAATAGAGACTGGATTAGATGCTTGGCCATCAAGTACAACTTCTTGTGAGCCCCCACAGAGCTATGTGCTTATCCACCTATGTGTAGATCTGCTTATCCCATAGTAGTCAAGTTTATAAAATAGCCCTCTCTGAGGTAACTTCAATTTTGTCAAAGGCCTTGGCGAAGTCTACGATGATCAAGTCAGTCTGTTTGTGGCCACGATTTATGGCCCCATCCAGATCGGCCTCAATGTCATGGTAAAATTGAATTAGTTGCATATCGCAAGACCTTTGACTTCGGAAACCATTTCACTGGTGAAGGATTGTCTATGGACATGTCACCAGTAAACAATTCTGATTCTGACAGTCAACAAGAATGCTCTCAAGTAAAGCTATACAGAACCAAAAATGTTGTCTGTTTCAACAACTGACGGGCTGTTGTTTTTAAGGTAACCGGGCGCCAAGAGCACATAGGGGCTACCCCCAGTTCGCCGACTGGGATTAGTTGTAGGTGCTGCTCTTTCCCTAGGCTGCCAATATGTCGATAGCTCAGTGGTTTGTGCACTTGCCTCTGATGCTAGAGGTCCCGGGTTCGATCCCCGGCAGCGGAGATAAAATTTCGGTGTCCGAACACGCTCCATTGGCATCATTTGCAGGGATAAATGTCATAAAGTGCACCGTCCTTCGGATCGGGACGTTAACTGGAGGCCCCCTGTGCAGGGAGAACCATCCCTACCGTTATAGATCCCTACCGTAATTACAGGATTACTGTGTAGGCTTTCTTCCTGCAAAACCTTGAGTGTATGTAATGTACACCTGCGGTAATGGTCAAATGTGACCGAAGCAGTATCAGTAGATAGATAGATAGACTTGACAGTTATCAGCTAGCCGACTGGGAGTGAGGTGACTTCTTTCGCGGAGGATGTAAGAAGTTGGTCAATCCCAACTCTCCCATGGCCATTCCCCGCTCAAGATGCCATGTAGGCACAGAACGCACCCAATGTCAAGCGTTTGTTGTTGTTGTTGTTTCCAGTTTCCCCGTGTCACGGGTCGTCAGCTGGTGGGGTCCCAGGGAACGAATCCATTCTGGCACTACACCGTAGCCGTTCGGTGGTATCCCCATTCCACGTTGCCGGTGAATGGGGAGACCATCGCTCGGCTCCAGCCCCGTCTGTCCGTGTCTATCGTAAGTCCGCTGCAGTCGGTCCATTTTATCTTCTACTCGACGATATAATTTTTGGCTTGTCAATATGCCGAACCGTGTCAGAGCAGGAAAGGGTCAATTTTGATATTGGTATTTTTTTTTTTTTTTTTTTTTTTTTATTTGATTTTTGTATATTTATGTAACGTATGTACATTTTATATTGTTTGGTCTGTTTCCCCAGCTTGTTGAGTGGTCTATTTTTTAAGTATATATATGCGGGCGGATGTGCTTACCCCGCCACGGACCTGTTTTGTTTGTTTTTCTTGTGCCTTAAAGGTGGTGTTGTCCGTTTTAGGGCAAGCCCACCCGCTCACAGTTGCTGGGGGTGACAGTTTTTGTACCTGCAAGATTGTGCTAGTGGTTTATATTTTGTGTTTTCTTTTGTTTATCTGTACATACAATATGTAACATAATAACATGAAGTGCCGGCCTACGCGGTCTCGGGCTTGAATTCGTATTTATTTTGTTAGTGAGTGACTTCTATCGCGGAGGATGTGCAAAGTAGGTCAATCCGTTTTTATGCATTTGCCGTTTTAAGTTAAGAAAAAGTGATGCCTTCCTCGAGGTAGGATGCCGCACTCAGCGGGAGCATAAGTGGGTCAGTCGCCATGTTTGCATATCATTTACGCATCCTACGTGAAGGAAGGCACCATAGGAGGAAAGTGTATTCCTGCCTAGCCATTTGGAGGCCCGAGACAACGTTTGCCGCTCTCGTTTGTGTTGTTGTCCTTTTTGGGACAAGCCCATCCGCCCACAGTTGCTGGGAAGGACAATTTTTGTACCTGCAAGGTTGTGCTTGAAGATTATATTTGTTTTTTGTTTTTGTTTATTCTGTACATACAACATATAACATAGTAACATGGTGTGTTGGCTTCCGCCGTCTCGGGTCCAAATTCGTATTTATTTTAGTGGGTGACCTCTATCGCGGAGGATGTGGAAAGTAGGTCAATCCCCTTTTATGCTTTTTCGTTTGAAGTTAAGAAAAGGTGATGCCCTCCTCGACGCAGGATGTCGTATTCTGTGGGACCGTAGGAGAGTCATTTTGTGTCGCCATGTTTGCATATCACTATCGCATCCTACGTGTAGGAAGGCATCATAGTAGAAAAAAAAAAGTATTCTCGCCTAGCCGTTTGGGGACCCGAGACAACGTTTGCCAATCTCTTTAGTCAAAGTGGTTAGTGCAAATTGTTATATAATCATGTAGGTCGCATACAAGCGTCCGCCTGCGCACGCGCGCAGTCGAGCGCTCCTATGCGATCTTGTTTTTAATGTTTCATATTTACACAAATGAAAATGTTTGAAATCGCTTTTTGAGATCCCTCTTCTTTTTCTTCTTCTAACTCCAGGTTTTTGATCTCTCTTTTCTATACTATCCTCTCTACTGTATTCCTATCCTACAACTATCGCTATATCTACCTATCTAGTGTGGTCGTATGTTGTTTTAGTTTCGCGTGGGTGGTTGTGTGTGTTAAAAGCCTTCCTTCAGGTCGCGCTAAGTCATGCCCTAGTTAGTTAATTAATTGCCATTGTCTGTATTGATATGTGGCCATCTTGACCGCCTGTCTTTATTACGGTCATGGCGAAATTTGCTGTTTTTGGTGATTTTATGTTATGCGACAAGGGCGACGGAGGGCTGTATGATATACCGGGATAGATGCGGTTTTTCAGTCATGGTGGCATGCAAAAGGCCCTTTTGAGGGCCCCCAGGTCATTTCGTTTGGGTAACCTTATAATGTACATCCTTTATTCGAAAGCGAAAGTTGCGAAAAAAGAAAGAAAAAGATGTGATAAGGCGTCTTGTTTCTTATTTCTGTCCCACTTTTCTATATGCGTTCCTGAAGGAGAGGCTTTGTTTGCTAGTGTGCTGTTGTGCCGTTCTCCTTTGGGTTGTGTGGCTCTCGATCAGCCAGGCTTTTGACGCAAGGCTCCTAAGTGCAAAGTCCAAGGACCGCAACCACAGCGCTACGTCTCGTTCTGACTTCCCGTTTGCCTCAACCCCTCAGGAGGGGCTGGACGACGGATTTTCCTTGTGGTGGGTCCATGCCCAGTCCCGGCGTGCTTTCGTGTGGACCTATTTCGGGCTGTGTGGCTCCCGATCAGCTAGGGCTTTGGTACAGCCTTCATAAGTGCAAAGCCAGTGGGCCGCAACCACAACGCTACACCTTGTCTTAACTTCTCGCTTGCCAAACCCCCTCTGGAGGGTGGGTCGGGGCCATGGATTTTCCTTGTGGTGAGTCCATGCCCCGTTCTGCTATGGTCTTCTCACAGTGATCCAGGGATCGCTGTCACCGATAGGCACTCCTAAGTGCAAAGCCGAGGCCGCAACCACAGCGCTTATCGTTGACTTTGTTCCACTTTTCGCTGTGAGACGGCCGCCCTTTGATCACTACGGCCCTTTTTGGTTGGTAGCGTCTAAGGTGCGGCTCGAATATTTATTTTTACTGTTCTGAACTCGGATCTCTAGAGATTTTGGTTTAAAGTATGTATTCTCGTACGGGTGTGTGTTTTACGGTACAATGCGATTAAATTTAGTCTGCGCCCTTAGTTTTCCCCTATATTTTGTCCAGGTAGTTTGTTTTCTCAAAGAATTTCAAGACCGCGTCCCTCATTTCCTGTGAATTTAGATTGAGCAGAGAAACCGCGTTTATCTCCCCTTGGTATCCTAATGTTGTAAGTTCTCCCTTTAGTTCCCTTCTGGTGGGGCCGTGTGCGGGGCACTCTGCGAGGTAGTGTTGAACGTCAAGCGTTTGTCCTAGGGATGTAAGTTCTTATCTTGCTGAATATTCATTTAAGCCACACCCATTTCCGTCTATCAACCAGTCAAATTACTTGATGTAATTTATTGCTACAAATTCATAAACTGAATGCCAAACAGTGTAGATCCTGATCTGGATCTACACTGTTTGCACATATAGGGGTTGTCGTGAACAGCAAGATAAGGGTTAAAGCATATTGGTTAGGTGGCTTGCAATTATTCTCTTCCTCTCTAGTGTTCGGACTTCAGGTGGGTTAAAACACTAGCATTTTTGCTTTTAAACATTACCTGACCGGTAATGCTCATGTCCGTATCTAGGCTGTGCCTAAGTTCATGTTAGTTAAAATCTTCAAATACCCAAACCTATTTTCATGGTCTTTCCGGTATTTCGGAAGTCTTTCCGGTAATTCTGGTCTTTTTGGTAATTAGCGGGAACCCGGGACGTTTCGCCCCCAAACCGTTTCCTCCCCTAGTTGTTTCGCCCCCAAGACGTTTCCTCCCTGGTCGTTTCCCCCTAGTCGTTTCGCCCCCTAGTCGTTTCGCCCCCCTAGTCGTTTCGCCCACTTTTCACTGTGAGGCTAATTTTCAATGTTGAACTTTTGTTAGAGGTGAGAAGAGGCAAATATTTAAGTAGCATCATCGCCCTGTCACGTCAGCCTAAGTATCTGTATCTTGATCAGAATCAGAATCAGAATTGTTACTGGTGACACGTCAAATGACATTCATACACCAGGACCTGTGATGTGGGAAGTTAGTCCCTAGCTCTAACCAAAGAGGTAAATTTAGCTACACAATCATCAGCACCTTCAGCTGTCGAAATAATCAAATCGGGAAGGGCATTCCAATCTCTAATGGTTCTGGGGAAGAACGACTCTTTATAAATGTCAGTTCTTGTGCTAAGGGTCTGAAACGCCAACGAATGGTGATTTCTACAGTGTCTAGCTGGGGGGAACAAGGTCATCTGTTGGAATGCTGGCAGCACCCTTTAGACCTTTGTATAAAAGGATTAGCCTACTGTCTTTTCTCCTTTTCTTGAGAGACTCCCATTTTAATTTTCCAAGTATTCCAGTCATGCTCCCAGTTTCAAAGCAGTAATTGCCTGTTACAAATCTAGCAGCTCTATTCTGAACTTTCTCAATTTCATCATTAAGGACCACTCCACTGGGGTCCCAGATACAACTACCATATTCCAAGATTGGGCGAACAAGACCTTTATATGCTGCCTCCTTTACATCCTGAGGGCACTGATGAAGATTCCGCCTCAGGAAACCAAGCGTTCTATTTGCCTTAGTACACATGTTGCTAATATGAGTATTCCATCTCAAGTTGTGTGAGATTGTCACTCCAAGGTATTTAATGGAGTCCACATTCTCGAGGACCGTTCCCTCTAAGGTGTAAGAAGCCTCAACTTTATTAGATCTCTTCCTAGTTATCTGCATAATATTGCATTTAACTGGCTGAAATCTCATGCCCCATTTACGTGCCCAACATCCTAATCTATCTATGTCCGCCTGAAGTTTCAATGAGTCATCTGTATCTCTAATTTCCCGGTAACAAACACAGTCATCTGCGAACAGTCTTATTTCTGAGTCAATGTCAGTGGAAATATCATTGATGTACAGGGAGAACAAAAGTGGACCAAGAACGGTCCCTTGCGGGACTCCAGACAAAACTGGAGCCCACTCCGAAGATTAACAACAACCCGCTGTTTTCTGTAGCAGAGAAAGGAATCTATCCATTTGAGGGTCTTTCCCCCAATTCCATAACCAAATAACTTAGATTTAAGTAGTTCATGAGGAGGGGTGTCAAAGGCCTTCTCGAAGTCAAGAATAAATGTGTCCACCTGTCCCCCTTTGTCCAAGATTTTTGCCCAGTCATTAATAACTGTGCTTAGCTGAGTTTCACAACTGTGCCTTTTCCTAAATGCATGTTGCCTGTCTGACAAAAGTTTATGCTCGTCCAAGTGGGCCATGATGTTTGAGCAGACTATATGTTCCAGCAATTTACACAGAACACAAGTCAGAGACACAGGGCGATAATTACGGGCAAGAGCCCTATCTCCTTTTTTGAAGAGTGGACAAATGTTTGCTAAGAGCCATTCTTTGGGGATTTCACCCGTATCAAGAGACTGTTGAAACAAGTGTTCGAAAACTGGACCCAACTCATTTGCTAGTTCCTTTAGGACTCTGGGATGAAGCTCATCGGGTCCCAAGGCCTTACTGGGGTTTAAGCCTTGAAGTAATTTGATCACTCCTGCAGCTGTCACAACAATATTATCCATGAATGGGGCCGATCTTCCAGTCAATGGAACCTCCGTGAACTCAGTTTTATTAAATGCATCATTGAATTGACCAACTAGTTCCTCTGCCCTTTCAGAGTCTGATTCAGCAACCCCGTCCCCTCCTCTTTTATTAAGGGGCGGTATACCTTGCCTGTCTTTCTTCTGGCTATTAATATATCTGTAGAAGTCTCTGGGATTTGCCTTTACATCACCTACCAAGTTATTCACATACAAATCATGCTGATTTTTTATATCAGTCTTGATTTCACGTCTCAAGTTTTCAAATTTTGTCCGGAGTTTACCACTTCCCGTCTTTTTTGCCTTTGCATGAATCTTGTTCCTTCTGCGAATTTTCCTTCTTATCTCTGGAGTGATCCAGGGAATAGAAGATACAGCCCTACTAGTTTTTGAGGGGATATGATTTTCGGCAGAAGTATGAATGAAAGAAGTTATCAAATCAAAATTCTCCTGTATAGACCGAGCATCTGAATGACCATTAAAGTAATTCTCCTTTGCAAATCTGAGTGCATCCTTCCTCATAGTTTCATAGTCACCTTTCTGATATGAGTACACCTTCCTCCGAGGTTTCTTTATTGGTGGGATGTGAATTCTTAAATATCCGGAGACAACATCGTGGCCACTTAGTTTATCTGGGGAATGAATGTCTTCGAATTGTCCTGGCAAAGTCGTAAGGATCAGATCCAATGTGTTCTTATCACGAGTGGGGAAGTTAACAGTTTGTTCAAGGCCATGATCGTTCATAATGTCAATCAATATTTGTCCTTCCGACTGACTGGTCACCTAGAACATGTACAGCCGGGAGTTTTTTACCCTTATGCTGCGATTTAATGCAATCCAGTTGGTCTTTAAACAACTGGAAGTTTTCGATTGTACCATTTGGTGGTCTATACCAACTTGCTACGAAGTGGGAAGTTTTATTTGCAAAAACCTTAACCCAGACCGATTCGGTGTCATTTTCAAGTTCCATGAAAGGCATGTGAGGGATGTCTCTATGAATGAGCAACATCACCCCACCGCCATGAGATTTCATATCTTTTCTGTACACACTGTACTCACAAGTTTCAGGGAAAAGCTCAGATGTAGTAATTGAACTGTCAATCTTTGTTTCCTGAATAGCAACAATATGAGGTTGAGATGTATCGAGGAAAGCTAAAAGTTCAAGAATTTTCCCTCTAATTCCATTTATGTTTATACTGCAAAGTTTCAAACCTTTCACAAAATTTGACTTAGTTTCATCAGCAGTTGAAGATTTGCCTCTCTTATCCTCTGACAGAGGTTCAAACCTGTTTGGCTTACTCATTTCTACATATTCATCAAAGAAGGAGTCTGAAAAGTTACAGACCTCACATTTTGGACATATCCAGTGGCAGCTTGAATTTACCAAAGTGCCATATTCTGCATCTGAAATGAAGGAACAGTCAGTGTGTATCCACATTTCACATTGATCACACTGAACGGCTTTGTGGCCATTAAGGACAGCACCACTGCAAAGACCACAGTCAGCTTTGCAGTCTTTGCAATACCAAGTTCCAGCTCTAGATTCAATTTCTAACAATTGACTGTTATCCAAATCAGAACATGAGGAGTGAAAGCGCTTGTTACAGTCCTCACATTCTATCCATTTCTCGGAACCTTTGCAATATTTTTTGCAGAGTCCGCATGGCGCGTGGAAAAGAGAAAGTGGGAAATATTGGAAAGAAACACCTAGCTGTCGATAGACATGAAAAAAAAAAGAAATGAAAGATTCCTGCCGGCTTTTTCAAATCATCATTGGAAACCAGACCTCTCCGGCTACAGTAGCGTCGCCCAACCGGCACAGGTTAAAAAATCCCTCGGACTTTACTTACAGACCGGTCCCTACCTAGCTGTTTAAACGAAAGAGAAGACGGTCCCTGCTTGAAGGATACCAAGTCAGGGGCCGCAGAAACAGATGCTGGTAAAGAATTCCAACCGGGTATAGAAGAATTCAAACCGGGTATAGTGCTAGGGAAGAAGCTGTACTTGAATGTATCAAGCTAACCGCGTTGACTGATCAGGGTCTGCACTATTTGCTTACAGTTCAGGAATTACTGGGTCGGACGCCGCAAATCTGATCAGAGTATACACAAATTGCTGACAGAATATATGATGAAAGGAATCGACTTGATCATTGCTTACACTTCTATTTATTACGTTGCATTTGCGTTGACGCACCGTTGCGAAGACCACATTTGTGGCAATACTCAACCATGTATTACCTAGTGGGCACACAATGTGTATGCAACGTCGTATCAACGCCGATGCAACTTTATTACGTTACATCGGCGTTGACGCGATGTTGCGTAGACGGCATTTGCGGCAATCTTTTTTTTTTCTTTTTCTTCCGGTTTCGCCTTAACCCCCGTAGGGGACACAGACGGTGTATTACATACACTCTAGTTTTGCAGGATGAAAGCCTACACAGTAATCATGTAATTACGGTAGGGTTCTTTAACCTGCACAGGGGATGGTTCTCCCTGCACAACAATGTATTACTGGCCGCCTCTGTTAACGAACCAACCGACCAATTTAAAGCAAAACTGGTAAAGGTGCTTAAGCCATAATTAAAGACGTTTAACTTTGCAAAGAGCGCAGGTTTTCACACCTTATCATTAAGGGCATTAATTGCGTGATTAATGTGTCAAATCAAATAATGTGATTAACGGTATTGATCAAAACAGATATTTAATTCCTAATTAACATTTTCATTTAAAGAACAGGTTCTTCTCTCTCTCTATCTCTCTGTCTCATATATGAATCTTTATTATATAAAATGTAGTAAAATAGTTTGGGGGCGAAACGACTAGGGTTTGGGTCGAAACGACTAGGGTTAGTGGGCGAAACGACTAGGGGCCAAAAAAAGTGGGCGAAACGACTAGGGGGGAAACGACCAGGAGGGAAACGTTTTGGGGGCGAAACGTCTTGTTACCATTAGCGGGACCGCAAAAATTCGGTTTTGCCGTTAGAGGGCACTTCGTGCAAAAATGTACACAAACCTCAAATTTTTGGTTGTCAAGAACCATGGGAATGATTTATATCGTTTATACCGATATTTTTGATCTTGTAAATCAACTAAGCTTGTAATAAGATAGAGTATGTATTGCCCTTGCGTTTTGTTATTTTGAAATTTTAGTAGGATCTTCAGAAACCGACCCCAAGTTAGCGTAAATAAATGATAAAACGTCAAAATTTTTGGTACCCCACCCACACAAGTTGCCTGCTGTTCCAAGAACCGTTCAGGAACTTGTATTATCAATTGTGATTTTAGTATTTAAAAAAGGGTGACTGGAGGGTGCCTGTCAAGCAGTGGTTAGATATGTATACTTTGTTGAAACCAAGTCCTTTCGTTGTAACTGGTCAATTGTACCGAAGTCAACTCAACCGGGTCCATAGAAATACCAAAACACCAAAACGCACTGCCAATATTGGATTTTTCAATGTAGGGTAGGGTGAATTCAGCATTTGTTAAGAGGATTAGACACTTCGAAACAAATATATATATCTATATACGGTATTTGGGAAAACCGAAAACAAACTTTTACCGGAAATAACCGAAAACAAATTATCATAACCGAAAACAAACTATATCACCAATTAAACCATGATTATTGTACATTTAGACATATACATGTTTAAATGACATGTAAATAGATAATGTGGCCAAGTTTGAGAGAATAATTTGAACTAATAACGATTTTATTGCCCTTTTTAAATACAATTTTCACAGATGGAGGGATCTACACTGCTTGCATGACTAACTGTTTGTCTTGTAGTTTGTGATCTAAATGAATATATTATACTTAGTAACTTGATCGTTTGATAGTCAGAAATGTTTTTGACTAAAACAATTTATTTAGCAGGAATCTGCTTAAGAAATTTAGTCACAATCAGTCAACTGGCTGGCCATCAGGTGGTGCCAGGTTGCACAACCAGTAACCTCAGGATCAGCAGAGTACGGGTTTAGAAATTTTGTATAATACGAAAAAAAATCATATATCATAACCAATAAAAAGTAGCCCCCGCCCATCGGGGCTTGACGAAATAGATGGGCTACATGATGCTTCCACGCAGAGCTGAAACCGACCTACACATGAGAACTGGTAAAGCGGTTAGAGGATCTAAGCCTACGCAGACAATAACGCGTGAGTCACTCCGTCCATGCTTATAAACCCTATTGGTTTCATTGGGCGCCTGGGCTTGAGATGCCATTTCATCTCAATGTCGGGTACACCTAATTGCAAATTTCTAGCCCCAAATTGCATTTTCAAACTCAAAGCGGTGACCTTCGGAAACAATACCTCAAACAAAACGGCATCCTTTCATTCTGCACCCAGTAACATGAATCGCTGTACGCGAAAGGTTCGATTCAGCCAATCTGATTACAGCAGGTCTTAGCACCGCCCAACACGTGTACCTGACATTCATCACTTTAACTGACAGGCTAAACTTACTTGACGTTCAAGATGACCGGCCAGCGTAGCTATTAAAAATAATAATAAATAAATAAAAAAGGAATAAAACGAAAATCAATCGAGCGATCTCCGCCTTTTCTTGAATCAGAATATTTAGCGTCGTAAATTGCAGTAATCGGGAGTAATCTTTCTGCGCCAGACCACAGCGATGTAATTGAGACCGTCTAATTAGGTAAATATCTAGCCGAAATTCGCTTCATGTTTTAAGATCTTACAGATGAATTTTACAACGAATAGTGGAGACTTAGATCGTTCGGTACATCCATATAATTAATTTATACATGTAAATCAGTGTTTGTTTACTCTGGTGTGCGAAAATTGAACACTGACGAGACAGCATGGGTGCGCAGGATCACCTGAGTCTTCGCTGTTCGCAAATACGCTAATGACCCGTTCTGCATGACGTCGCTGCTGTAACTAAGTGTTGCCGATAAGTTCATGACTACAGATTTATTTCCACCCTCACACGTCCATCCCAATCCCGCCTTCCCTTTCTGACCGATCCGATTTCGGGAAAAAGAAGAATTTTTACATGACTGAAACACAGTTTGGTTGCAAGAGCGATATGAGCCGTGGCACAACATTTCCTATAATATTGTATGTGCGCCCAGAGAAGACTGATCAGCCTGTGCATACACGCTGTCTGATCAGAGTCTTCGCTGTCCGCCTGCTTCGCTGGGCGTACAGGCGATCTTATAGGAAATGCTCATAATCGGAAAATCTGTAAGCCCAATATTTTTTTTCTGTGCACGGATTCATTCAGCCACTTCCATTATTCGGCGCAAATTAAAGATTCTCCAAACCTGGTCGGTTTGATGTCCCCTCATAGTCTGGACAAGTCTATTTCCAATTTTAGGAAAGAGATGTCTATTTTATATTATGTGTCCCCACCAGCGGTGAAGAGGGACATACTGTTGTCGGTGTGGATTTCGTTGGCGTTAGCGTGGACGTGACAATTTCTTGTGCGCACCATAACTCTTGAACGGGTTGGCGGATTTTCATCAAACTTGCAGGAATTAATGATTGGAATTAGCGCAGGAGGTGATCAAATTTTGTTTACATTGACCTTATTTTCAAGGTCACCATGGGATTAAAATGGGCAAACTTCAGCCTAATTAATCTTGTATGTATGCTATATCAGGAACCTGTTGAAGGATTTTCATTAAACTTGCAGTGACACTTGTTACAACGCAAAATGACGTAATGTAGTAATTTCTTCATTTTGATTTTTTTTATTTCATTATGCGTTGGCGTAGTCGACGCGAAATGAAGTAAAAAAAATTATTTCATTTCGCGTTGATATGCACCATATCGACGCAAAATGAAGTAATGATGGAAGAACATAGCTGTCTACGAAAGGAGACCAAAGACTTAGGAAGCAATACAGGTAAATTCCAATATAAATAAAAATCAAAATCACATTTGAGACAGTTCAAAAGTGGTCTTTAAGACCACATTTGAACAGTCCCAAAGATGGTCTTCCACAAGAGCACACTGAATGTCGCAATCACAAAGAAAATGTAACTTTAACCTTCAAAATATGCTTTAAAAACAAAAAGTGTCTTAATTTTAGGTGGTCTTAATAGCGGTATTTCACTGTATTTGATTTTGTTAGTAGAGTTAAAACTGAACGCCTTACGGTATTTTGGTCTCATGTCTGATGTTTTTCCCTCATTTGTGTTCACATGAGTACTGGTAATCTGCTTAGAAGGTCTAAGCCTGTCCAGGAAAACTGCTGCGAGTCGGCCCATCCATGCATATAAACCCTTTTGGGTTTAATTGGACGGCAGGAATTGAGATGTCATTTAATCTCAATGTCGGGTAAAAGTCCAACAAAATTGGAAACAGCGTCTCCAAAATGACCTAAATAGTGTTGACGGTGACGTCAAACCTCAAATCAAACAAACAAACTGTCGACTCATAATGAATTAAAATCAAGTATGCCACCTATCACCGCAAAATGAAATAATTATTTCACTTTGCGCAAACCTCTTAGTATCGACGCATAATGAAGTATTAACTACTTTTTATTTCATTTCGCATCGACTATGCCAACGCATAATGAAGTAAAAATTTCAAATTGAAGAAATTACTGCATTACTTCATTATACGTTGTAACAGACACTTCATTGAAATATGCTTAAGAGCTGATTAGAGTTTAGTGACAATCATCTCATTTTCAAGATCACCACATGGCAAATTTAAGCCAAATTAAGTGTGTGTGCATATTATATCAGGAACCTTTTGGAAGATTCTTTCCAGACTTGTTTGGATACATCACTGTGACAAGTCAAATAGTTGAATAGTTTTTGTGATCTTGATCTTAATTGTACGGTCAGCAAATGATTAAAATCATTAAATTTCAGTCAAATCCTACTTGAGTGCGCGTTATTGCAGGAAACGTTGGATAGGTTCTCATCAGAAAGGCATAGCACTGGAATAGATAAAGAGTTGATTCAGATTTGGAGACCGTGACCTTTTCAAGGTCAGTTTGGGACTAAACTTGTCAAATTTCAGTCACGGTAGGCTTGTTTGCACACTATCTTAGGGGGATTCTCACCAAACTTGCATAGCTCTATCATTGCTACAGGCCAAAGAATTGAATGTCTGGATGACCTTGATCTCATTTTAAAGGTCATGTCTTAAAACATTCAGGCTGGCTGATAGGGGACAACTGCTTTCTTTGAAAACAATTATAGGTATTATTGTTACTATTATTATTATTATTATTATTAATTCGTGTATTTCGTTAACATTGTGGCAACTCTGGTAATATGCCGTGCTTTGTGGCGTAAACTGTTTGCTTTTGTACTTTTATGAGCCCTCAGATCACTGAGTCACTTGATGGTGAACTTGGTGGACATTATAATCATCCCAGAGTCTTTGTTTGTTGCAAACCGAGTTACTCGTCATGGGCATCCAAAAAGGGTATGCTTTTCTGGAGCTCCTGTTCCGTCTTGCCTGCATGTAGTGCCCGTGGGGGCGTGGGTGTAGGTTTATAATGTGTGCTTGATTTCCCCCCGCAAACGGCAGTGTAGAAATAAGTGCTAGTTCACGTAAGCCACCGACGGCAGTTTCGCGTAAGCTGACTACCCTAATGCAGATGTGGGCGCTGTACATCGGTATTATCTAGCTGATGTCTAGCTGCTATGGAATGTGGATAATCTCGACTTGAACATTACCGACTTGGCTTTTCCATACGTTTTCAAGTATTCGAGGCGCATGAAGCACTGCTGACGTTATAACGTCACGCATAGCTGCTCAGGCTGCGACCGACATGGTTCTGATCCAGAACATTCTTTTCGACAAACAAGCATGATCCTGTCGAGTCATTTACCCAAAATTTAAAACAACACCAGTTTCCATGTCGGTGGCAGGTTGAATGTTAACGTGACGCATTTTAGAGTCTCATTTCACAGCATTCCTTTATGCTCTTTTTAGTCTGAGAATATATCCGTGTCTCCGACTAAAACGTTTTCATGACAATGCACCAATACATCTGCCGGACCCCGCCCATAGGGGCTTGAAGAAATATATGGGCTGCATGATGCTTCCATGCAGAGCTGAATCCGGCCCACACACTAGAACTGGAAAACCGCTTAGAGGATCTAAGCCTGTCCAGGAACCGCGGTTCGAGGCGGACCGTCCATGCTTATAAGCCCAAATGCTTTCATTGGGCGACAGGGCTTGAGATGTCATTTCATCTCAATGTCGGATAAAAGACCCACAAAATTGGAAGCAACGTCTCCAAAATGACCGTAAAGCGGCCGTAAAACGTCTCCCCGTACATCAACCATAGTGCAGTTTATATTTTACTTTTGGTCCTTTGAGATCAGCATGAATATTCTGAGAAATCAGAAATAAATTATTGGTTTAGACTCATATTCTAGACAGGTTTTTAATTATTTCGACCCCATTTTGATTTATATCAGTCTTTGTATCGACTGCCTGTTCGAAATTCGCAAAATTGCAGTACGTTTCCTCTGGCTTTCTTTGCCGGATCATTACAGGGTCACTGATGAGGCTTTATTAGCCGAAACTACGTAGTATGACCCATTTTCTTTCTTATGAATGTTTTCATTGCTCTTAAAGGAACTCATTTTTGATTTTTTTATTTACAGTGTTGACGGGGACGCTAAACCTCAAATCAAACAAACAAACACGAATAGTACGTGATTTTCACGACATCCTATACTAAACGTCTCATTAAGTGGGGCAAACTCACAGGTCACGCGTTGTTTTCAATAGTCAATCATTGTTCGGGTACTTGTATGACAACTGTTATCGAACTTAAAAATATATCTCGAAATTTTCGAGTTTCTAAATTGCATTAAGTATATTTCTGTGTAGACTATCGGTAGGCTGGTTAGGAGTGGTGTTCAGGAACAGAATGTAACTTTTTACAACTGGAAGCTCTAACCACCATGAGGGAAGTCGATCATACTCTCATAGCCTCACAAATATCACTAGTATTGACTTGACTTGTCCCGTCATCAAGTTCAATCAACAGTTTTCACTAGTAAGAAAGAATATGGCGTGTTCCATTAGGATAACGTACCTAAGCAATACACTGATTCGTTCCATGGCTCTAGGAATGGCATTTATCGGATGACAATGTTCTTATTTATCCTCCACACATAGATTGTTGGTGTTCGTTAGGACCTCCGTTAGAACCCCCTCATGGAGTATGAGGCGGTTCTAACGAGCACCCACATCGGAGTTGAAATATTATGTTAACAAGTCCATGAAATCTATACTCTGATAAACCCCACTTAATATAGGGAAAAGTGGGGTTTACAGAAGTGTACATCATTGTCTTATTTCTGCTCCAAAACAGAGATTGTGGATACTCGTCAATATCGCAGTTATAAAGGAGTATCCACAATCTATGTTTTCGACGGACAATGAGGCGGTTATAACGAGTACCAAAAATTTATGTTTTGGGCAGAAATAAGAAAACTATTACCTATTAACACTTGATACATGCCATTTTCTTGACTTTAACTCATAAACTAAAAGGCAAGTTATCCTAATGAAAAGAAAAGTAATGTATACGCGTATTAACTCCACTTCTCCCAATATAAAGTGGGGTTTGCCGGGGGTGTTGTTAATATGGTGTATGGGTCGGGTACTCCTCAGCAAATGGTAAAAGTACGTCACTTGGCTGGGGTATTTCCGGCCAACCTTTTCCATCCCCTGCTTATCCGAGCATGAAATTTGAAATGCTGACCTAATCTAGACTGTGTAAAAATATCCTGATAAGTCGAGTTGAAATTCAAAGACCTGAAACAGTAATGGCAACTTGCGCACCTTTGATCAATGGCTCATATCAAAGATATAACAATAGGTAGCAGTAAAATGACAAAAGAAATGATAACGCGGATCAGAATCAAAACCGGGTATGCAAGCGTTTGATTTATTTCCCAACATTTTTAAACTTCATGCTCAGGTGAGATGGGCACAAAAAAAAAGTTTTAGCCTCGCGGCCTTCTAAGTGTAGTTAGGTTGTTAGATCAAGCTGCGATCTTATAACCTGAAACGACAAGCGTGCGCTTTCAATAGGTCTTTGAATCATAAATGATAAAATCGTCAAATAAAGTCAATTGAACAAGTGATTTAGTTTTATTTCTTATAATACTATTGCCAGAAAAAATTTTCTTTCTACCAAAAAAAAAAAAACGAAAACTTATTAATTTAGGTAAAATATATAGACATCATCAAAACAATCGATCATCTTAAAAAGTTTGATAGGCGTTTCAGAGTGAAATTATTCTAGACGACATTCACCCTGAGCAGACATAATAGACAAAGTGAATCTTTGATGAGACTTAATAGGTTGGCAGGCATATCGGAGACTGTGCTGGTCGCAATATCACTTGGATGAAATTATCATCAATTGGTGTGGTACATGTTACTCATGTCCCAAGTTGGATCTACCTTTTAGTTTGTCTTTCTTTTTTTTACTGTAGAAAATTGCTAACGCAAAACAGTCATGTGCTTAGTTTTTTTGTAGGCGGTTCTTTGTTGTCAGTCAAACTGTGGCGAAATGGTTGGCTAGGCGGCGTTTCTTTCATGTAGATAAGAGGTAGCGATGACGCTATTTTTGGAACATCTTGACAGCTGTGATGTGTTTTGTTTCTTTGAAGTTTATTCTTGACATCATCTAACCGTTGGGACGGAAATCGTACTGGGGGGCTTCTAAATTGCAATTGGGTGTAAAAGTCCCACAGAATTGGAAGCAACGTCTCCAAAATGACCTTTACAGTGCTGACGGGGACGTTAAACCTCAAATCAAAAAAAAACAAAACAATAACCAATAAAATGCACTCTATTTCACTGATGTGTTACTTAAAATTTAAAAGGCCTGTCAACACTATTTAGGTCATATCAAGGAAGTCAATTACTGAATCACATTTCCTGGATAGGCTTAGCAACATATACTGTAAATTAGTCCAGTGCAGATTCTTTCGTTATAAAACTGATAAACTGCCCTTCTTGGGCAGTGAGACGCACATCCGAAGGATATACTCGACGTATTTTTATATACAAAATTTCTAAAGCCGTATCCTACTGAATAAATTAAATTTGTCACACCCATTACTGACTGTCAAAGTACAAGCTATAATATATTCATTTAAATAAAAAACAACATGGAAAGCAGTAAGTACAATCAGTGTAGATCCTGATGTTACTGGCTTGGCATTTACCTAACCTGGGACCACCTGATGACCAGCCAGTTAAACCATTTTTGACTAAATTTCTTAAGCAGAATCCTGCTAAATAAAATGTTTTAGTCACAAACATTTCTGACTTTCAAACAATCCAGTTACTAAGTATAATGTATTCATTTAAATCACAAACAACAAGGCAAACAGTTAGTACAAGCAATGTAGATCCCGGTCCATGTACGAAAATTATATAAAAATGCAATAAAATTGTTATTATTTCAAATTATTCTCCCAAACTTGGCCATATTATCTGTTTACATAGCATTTAAACATGTATATGTCTAAATGTACAATAATCATGGTATAATTGGTGATATAGTTTGTTTTCGGTTATGAGAATTTGTTTTCTGTTATTTCCGGTAAAAGTTTGTTTTCGGTTTTCCCAAATACCCATCTATATATAATATACTCGAGTATAGATAATTATAGATAAGTTGATGTAATATTAACATATGAGCCAGGGCACAGCAGTTCCTACCAAAACGCTATCAAAATACACTGTCGACAGGAAAAAATCAACCGACTAATGTACGAGACGTACGGAAACAATGTCATCGAATTCAATGACATTAGACTGCCCTGGGACTATGACCCTGATCTTGTACACTTGTCGGGGCCCACTGAGACCAATAAAAACTGCGGCATTCGGAAATACTTTTTCCGCATCAGATTGGCGTTCTGTAGTGCCTGAGTTAGCCTGACACTCAATATAAAGGTCCTTTGGCATAAGTTTAATTTGTAGGTCCAATGTGGTCTTCGTATCTTTATAGTGGTCCAAAGTAAATAAAATTGGTATCAAAATAAACAAGGGCATCTTTTCTCAACAATGAGACCTATTATCCTTTTCTAAACCATGTACTTTTTGCACCAGGGCAACTCAAATACCACTAGGGTCAGTCACATTTTGATCTATCTGGATCGCAATATACTTTAGCAGTTTTTGACTTCATTCACTGTGTCACAGATACGGAGAGTGAAAACCCGGCTTCAGTTATGAGGAGTAATCATTTGAATGTGATAAAATTGCTTTCCTACCAACATACATTGCAAACTCATATCATAAAACTGTGATTTCCAGACTTCAGTACTATGACAGCCATTTTCACGCACTTGGTGACTTGTTTACATAAAGCGTCTCAATGACATGGGATGACGTGCCAAAATTAAAGCGACCTCTGATAATGGCGCGAAAATTAAGGGACGTAACTACGTAAAACGATGTTTTTTGTTCTTCATTCTATTCTAGAGAATACTGTAAAATCTTCTGAATGTGCGAGATAAGAGCATCCAAATTATTTCCGTCACTTATTATAGTAAGTTGTTATTAGCTTCTGATGAATACAGATTTTTTTACCTCAGCAGGATTGTCAGGATCGACTGGTTTTTGGTCGATTGTAAGAAGGACGGCGGTGTATCATTTTGAGAATGCTTACAGTAACTTACTCATTTGCATACTGCATGCCAAAACTATATTCAGCCAAGAAATTCCACAAACGTTCATTTTTCTGTTTAATATTTTGTATTTTATTATTTTTCAAACATTAACTTAGGAGTTATTCTTTAGTTGCATCTTACATCTTTCTTTTAATAAATAACCAATGGTAAATCACGAGGAAGACAACAACAAAAAAGAGGCTCCATTGGGGGTATTTGGATACTGTTTGGAGTGTGTAAAAATATTACTACATGCGATTTATTCCGTTAATGCTCTCTAATGGACCTATGTCTATAAAGTGACAAAAATGCGGCCTCAAATGCAAAAATATCCAATTTAGCCCAGGCTGAAAGAATGACAGAATAACAGCTTGCTGGAAGACTGGTCTCATCTCTGAATAGGGATGAAACCACATTATTTAGGAAAATGATAAATTCATGGAAAATCTAAAAAAAGTGGTCTCACTCCTATATAGAGAAGAAAATCTGGTCTCACCTCAAATTACATACTAAAAGTCTGGGCTGAAGGAATGTGGTCTCATCTCTATATAGGGATGAGACCACATTATTGAGGAAAATGATAAATCCATGGCAAATCTATAAAATGTGGTCTCACTTCTATATAGAGAAGAAAATGTGGTCTCACCTTAAATCACATACTAAAATCCTGGGCTGAAGGAATGTGGTCTCATCTCTTTATAGGGATGAGACCACATTATTTAGGAAAATGATAAATTCATGGCAAAATTAAAAAATGTGGTCTCACTCCCTATATAGAACAGAAAATGTGGTCTCACCCTAAATAACATACAAAAAGCCTGGGCTGGGACGAGACCACAATATTTAGGAAAATGATAGATTCATGAAGAAGAAAAAAGCCTGTGCTGAAGGATTGTGGTCTTAATAATTTGGTCACCCATTAAACAAACGTAAGTCGATCCCTATTATTATTAGACACGCTACATACACGTAATGAATCTAATTTTGATAATGATTAGGGCCCAATTATTCTGTATGTTAATTAGGATATAACTGCGCATCCCTCTAAAATGAATCCAGAAATCCCATTGGTGGAAGCCAAAAAATTGTTGTGCTTTAGAATGCTTACACACCCTTCAAAAATTTATGAATGAACGGTCACGTTGTCTCTTTGATCCAAGTTAGTGGACGCTTGCATGTTCGTAACACCCAGAGAGCTGAATTTTGCATTTGATTGTTTACATTTTAAAGAAATTACCGTCATCATCAGAATGATGAACAGTATCTCTAGTTAAGTATTTGGTTAAAGATAAATTGGAAATCACAATGAAATATTGTTGCCAAGTCCTGCAAATTAGAGAAAAACAGTTGCTACCCCCTTGCACTAGAAAGCAAAATGGCGGAGCAGAAGCGGAAAAATTTCCATGTATACACTACCTCTGTTCATCCGATCCTAGCCAACCATCCTTCTGCCTAGGCTATCATTTTTCTTTGTGATATTAGAGATGAGATATTGAAGTTTGTTTTAAGACCTTATTTGGTGTGATTCACCTTCTTATAAGGCAGGGGACCACATTGGACCTACAAATTAAACTTTTACCGGTCCTTTTCAGGACCAACACAGTTCTAGAAAGAATCCTTAATGTCTACAACAAGCAAACTTGCCCATAATCCTACCCCGTTTTAATCTTTTATTATTTATGTATATGACCCACAATGAAAATGAAACCAATAACCCTCTTATCTACGAAAAAAAAATGAGCAGGGGCACAACATTTCCTACCATTTACATGTGCACCCTGCGAATACTCATGTCAACCTGCGCATGCGCGCAGTCTAATCAGTCTTTGTTACGCGCGAGGGTTAAGGGCGAGTTTGCTTGTTTCATTGTGGGTCATATACAAAAATAATAAAAGATAAAAACGGGGTAGGGTTATAGGCAAGTTTGCTCTCTAAGCTTGGATTGCTAAGGGTCAAATGCTCTTTCATGCAGCTAGAGAAGTCTCTGGTCAGACTATATAGATGCGCAGGCTGATCTGGTACTTCGCAAGGCGCACATGTAAATTGTAAAAAATCCTGTGCTCTGGTTCAATTACATAGAAATTCAGTCTTCGTTCTACCCTGCATAGAAAAATCCAATATTGGCAGTGCATTTTGGTAGGAATTGCTACCAATTCTGTGAATCTGTGCTGTGGCTCAAATGTTAATATGTATATTAAAATATCAGTTAAATATTGATATTATATATACATTTAATTTTTTTTCTATATGTCTAATCCTCTTAACAAATGCTGAATTCAGCCTACCCAACATAGAAAAAAAAAACAATATTGACAGTGCGTTTGATAGCGTTTTGTTAGGAACTGCTGAGCCCTGGCTCAAATGTTAATATGTATAAACGTCTATATTTATTAATACATGTATCATAAATACATATTATATATAGATATATATATTTGTTTCTAAGTGTCTAATCCTCTAATTCACCCTACCCT
The DNA here is from genome assembly GCA_963580285.1 of Lucinisca nassula. NCBI lineage: Eukaryota > Metazoa > Mollusca > Bivalvia > Lucinida > Lucinidae > Lucinisca > Lucinisca nassula. Next base: position 8,796,860 of record OY757023.1, on the reverse strand, counting down.
ACATTGAAAAATCTAATATTGGCAGTGCGTTTTGGTAAATACAGGTGCGTTTTGGTGTTTTGGTGCGTTTTGGTATTTCTATGGACCGAACTCAACCTAACTTCCTAAGGCTACTCCGTTACTCGTACCTGTTTTTGCCTTGGTCAGCTCGTACCCATTCTTTGGTCAACTCGTACCCGTTTTTGGTCAACTCGTACCCCACCGCAGGGGGTACTATATATTTTTTGGCGGGCTGGGGGTCACACACTAGTTGACTTAGGTCATAACAAGCCCTATGGAAACGGACATGAGGAGCGACACAGGTTTTAAATTTGCCCCCCACTCCCAGATACGTGCAAGGCCTTGGGGTGGAGCCCAATAGTCCAAAACCTATTTTGTTCAAACATGGTCATGTTGCCTATCAAGTCAATTTGACAAACAGTAGAATACAGCGGTGCCCAAATTTTGCCCCGAGACATGTCTTGGGTTCACTGGACATCACATGAACAAGTCCATGAAATAAAGACCCCCTAAACCCCACTTTATTTAGAGAAAACTGGGGTTTAGGGGGGTAAACATTTTTTACCTTATTTCTGCTCCAAGACATAGGTTGTGGGTACCCGTTAGAACTGCCTCAATGAGGCGGTTCTAACGAGGACCAAAAGCCTATGTTTGGAGTATAAATAAGAAAAATATCACAAATTCTCATCAGACAAATTACCTTTTTTGAGATTTGAAAAATGCACTGTATCACATGGATGTGTTATCGTAATGGAGGCCATAGGTGGACATTTTTATTCTGGACTTCGAGAAGGCTTTTGACACCCCTCCTCATGAACTACTTAAATCAAAGTTATTTGGATATGGAATTGGGGGAAAGACACTCAAATGGGTAGATTCTTTTCTTTGCTACAGAAAACAGGGGGTTGTTGTAAATGGTGAATCTTCAGAGTGGACTCCAGTTTTGTCTGGAGTCCCGCAAGGGACAGTTCTTGGTCCACTTTTGTTCTCCCTGTACATCAATGATATTTCCACTGACATTGACTCAGAAATAAGACTGTTCGCAGATGACTGTGTTTGTTACCGGGAAATTAGAGATACAGATGACTCATTGAAACTTCACATTCATTGGCGTTTCAGACCCTTACTGCAAGAACTGACATTTATAAAGAGTCATTCTACCCCAGAACCATTAGAGATTGGAATGCCCTTCCCGATTCGATTATTTCGACAGCTGAAGGTGCTGATGATTGTGTAGCTAAATTTACCTCTTTGGTTAGAGCTAGGGACTGACTTCCCACATCACAGGTCCTGGTGTATGAATATCATTTGACGTGTCACCAGTAACAATTCTGATTCTGATTGTTCACCTTCAACCCATTCAGTCCCAGAAACCCCTAAAGGGATACCTTGTCAAACAGTGCAGGCCTAGATCAGATGCCGCAGAACGCGGTGTCGTCTGATCAGGTCTTACGCTGTTTGCAAAAAGTTAAGCCACTTCCGGAATAAATTTTGAAGAAAACACAACCTGACACCTCATAAATTTACAGTGATTTTTTTACAAATTTTTAACTATGCGTCCTGGGACTCGCTCAACCAAAAAACTGTGCGTCCCAAATCTGAAAGTATGAGTCCCAATATTTGGAGGGAAAAAAAGGAAGTACAAAAAAGATCGGTTCAGTATATAATGCGGTTTAATTTCGAAATGAACTCCTGTCATATATGTGGTGGAAGATTCCATTTGGTGTACCGATTAATGTAGGTGTAAAAAACTATTATCGCTACTAGTTTAATCTTCATTAAATACTGTTTTAATAACTTTGATTTTGCAAAATCTGCTCAAACACATCCTTAGAAAACCCGTGACGAAGCGGTTCTAACGACAGACATGTTAAGTTTTGAAAATAAAAATGAGGGAGACAGCGCATTTGAGGAGGATTGGCGAGTGCCAAAGGCGGGAAGCCTTGAGGGCAAGCTCCCAGCACAGGCTAGAAAATGGTGCATTCTGAGAGCTTTTTGAACATTAATTGTTTATTCTTTACACTCCTGTTCATGGATAAATAACTAATGTATATTTTTAAAATCATTTCCTTGGGAAGATGCCTTCAAACTAACACCTAGCCATACCAGTGCCGCCCACCACCCCTCCCCCACCCGACCCCAAACACACCCCAGGTGTATAAATGCTAATATTTTTCGTCTTTTCTGTGTGTGTGTGTCTGTAAACATTTTCGTGTCCACTCCATAACTTTCAAACTGCTGTTAACATCTTCGTGTCTGCTCCATAACTTTTAAATGGTTTGACATATTTTCATGAAACTTCGTTCAAATAATAAACACCATTTTTACCATACACTTGTGTCCGCTCTGTAACTTTAAAACCGTTTGAGATAATTTCATAAAACTTCAAACAAATGTAAAGCAAGATAATAGGATAGGCAGAACACAAGAACCATAACTCTTGTTTGCATACATTATAAATTATTGCACTTTGTTTGTTTGTTTGATTTGAGGTTTAACGTCCCCGTCAACACTGTAAAGGTCATTTTGGAGACGTTGCTTCCAATTTTGTGGGACTTTTACCCGACATTGAGATGAAGTGACATCTCAAGCCCTGTCGCCCAATGAAACCAATAGGGTTTATTAGCATGGACGGTCCGCCTCGCACCGCGGTTCCTGGACAGGCTTAGATCCTCTAAGCGGTTTACCAGTTCTAGTGTGCGGGCCGGATTCAGCTCTGCGTGGAAGCATCATGCAGCCCATACATTTCTTCAAGCCCCTATGGGCGGGGGCCGCATTGCACTTTGAACATAGTAAATTATGTGTCTGTTAACATCTTCGTGTCCGCTCCATAACTTTTAAACTGCTTTACATATTTTCATGAAACTTTACATAAATGTTAAACACCATGAGACAATGTGCAGAACACATGAACCGTAACTCTTGCTTTCCTACTTTTAGAGTTATTGCCCTTTGAATATTGAAAATGGCAATTTTTACCATACACTTGTGTCCGCTCTGTAACTTTAAAACCTTTTGAGATAATTTCATGAAACTTCAAACAAATGTAAAGCAAGATAATAGGATAAGCAGAACACAAGAACCGTAACTCTTGTTTGCATACATTATAAATTATTTCCCTTTGAACATAGTAAATTATGTGTCTGTTAACATCTTCGTGTCTGCTCCATAACTTTTAAATGGTTTGACATATTTTCATGAAACTTCACTCAAATATTAAACACCATGAGACAAAGTGCAGAACACATGAACCATAACTCTTGCTTTTCTACTTTCAGACTTATTACCCTTTGAATATTGAAAATGGCCATTTTTACCATACACTTGTGTCCACTCCGTAAATTTAAAACTGTTTGAGATGTTTCTTTGGCTCATGTTTTACTGATGGCTGTAGCCGGGGGGTATTAGTGAGCATTTGCTCACTTGATTGTCTAGTTTGTCTTATGTTGATCATGGTGTTATGTACCAATCAAACACCCCCACCCCCTTGGAGCATAGATTGTTGGCACTCATTAGAGCTGCCCCACTGGGATAGTTCTAACGAGCACCCATAAATTTTGTCTGGATACTTTTCAGATAATAAAATCATCTGGCTAAAGGGATATGCTGGTCATACACATGTAAGGCACCATTTTTGGCGCACGGGTGTAATGGCGTATAATGCACACACTATGTATCGTCTTCGTCGTCCGGAAAAGGGTCAGGAGTCTGCATAGACCATAAAGCTGACCTGTATATATGTGTACTTAACCCTTATCTTGCTGAATATTCATTTAAGCCACACCCATTTCTGTCTATTAGCCAATCAAATTACTTGATGTAATTTATTGCTACAAATTCATAAACTGAATGCCAAACGGTGTAGATCCTGATCAGATGGCTTCTTCAGAAGCCATCTGATCTGGATCTACACTGTTTGCAAAGATAGGGCTTGTCACCTACAGCAGGGTAAAGGTTAAGTTAAACTTACCCCAAAACAGATTTTTTGTACTATGGTACGAGTTGACCAAAGTCCAGTACGAGTTGACATAGGTACGAGTTGATCAGTAACTGTTTCGTCTGTAAACTATTTCCTCCCCTAGTCATTACGCCCCCAGGAAGTTTTCCCCTGGTCATTTCCACCTTTGTCGTTTGAACTTGTTTCACGCCACACTGGTCTTTTCGTTCCCTAAATGCAAGGTTAAACTAATTTCCACTATAGAATTTTTATGCCCCCGCATCGTATGATGCCGGGGGCATATAGTTTTTCGGTTTTCCGTACGGGCGTACGTGCGTACGGTTTCCGAATGTACGAAAGTGTGTACGTACGTACGTACGTAATCCTGTTAGACTCAGGTTAAGGTTTTTGTACAAGGTAGAACTTGAGCTCATATTTTCCAAACCATACAATAGATTTGGTTTATATTTAGTATGATGATAGATATAGGTCCAAAGTTTAATTCAGCAATACCCCCATCCAGACCCATGACCTCAAGGTCAAGGTTACGAACTTAGAAATTTCTAACGTTTAAGACACAGGTTAAGGTATTTGTACCACGTAGAACTTGAGATCATATTTTCAAAACCATACAATGGATTTGGTTTATATTTAGTATGATGATGGATATATGTCCAAAGTTTTATTCAGCAATACCCCCACCCATACCCTAGACCTCAAGGTCAAGGTCGTGGACTTTGAAATTTTTAATGTTTAAGACCCAGGTTAAGGTACATGTATTTGTACCAGGTGGAACTTGAGCTCATATTTTCCAAACCGTGTAATGAATTTGGTTCATATTCGGTATGATGATACATATAGGTCCAATGGTTTATTTAGCAATACCCCCACCCATACCCATTACCTCAAGGTCAAGGTCACAGAAAATTTTTAATCTTTAAGACTTTGGTTAAGGTATTTGTACCACGTTGAACTATAACTTTTATGATTAATTTGGTTCATATTTGGTTTGATGATAGATGCAGGTCCAAAGTTTTATTCAGTAATACCCCCACCCATGCCTATGACTTCAAGGTCAAGGTCGCAGACATAGAAATTTTCAAATTTAAGTATGTTAATAGCTTATATTTTCCAAACTTTATAATGGATTTGTTTCATATTTGGTATGACAATAGTTGCTGGTCCAAAGTTTCATTGAGCCATACCCCCACCCCTTACCTAAAGGTCAAGGTCACAGACATAGAAATTTTTTTATGTTATATTTTTTGAGAGTCCATATTTCCTGAACCATGTGATGGATTTGCTACATATTTTGAATGATGATTGATGCAGGTCAAAAGTTTCATTCAGCCATAACCACGCCCCTGCCCATGACCTTAAGGTCAAGGTTGCAGACTTAGAAATGTTTAATGTTAACATTTGTAAAGGCCTATATTTTCCAAACCATTTGATGGATTGAGTTCCTATTTGGTATGTTAATAGTTATTTTTTCAAGGTTTAATCAGCCATACACCAATCTATGCCAATGACCTAAGGACAGGTATTATTGTAATATGTCATTTTTTTGGCGGGGGAGGGGCAGGTAGGCCCCTGGGCGGGGGCATTTGTGTTGTATTGACACATTTCTAGTTATTCATTTTCAACAGGACAGAGGTGAGAAGACACAAATATTATTTAAGTTACATCATCGCAATGTCACGTCAGCCAATGGATAATTTATCTTAAGTTGCCCGCCAGCACTGGGCCTTAAAAGTGACCATTCGGGAGGTGTGACTCAACCTGTGATATCTCCCGGATCATGCGGGAGGCTCCCGCATTTGAAGCATATCTCCGGCTTTCCGGTATTCTGTCTGACCTGGGGGGATTGCAAAAACCTTGGCTCCATAAACATGATAAAAGAGAAGTTTATTTGCTATATTTTGTAGTAGTTTCTTGCTTGACTCGTAGCAGACAAGCAGAAATCAGCAACATATAATTGCTGGTTACCGTGGATTATTGATTCTTTCTCAAGATTGTAGATTTAAAAAATTGTTGACATTCTTTCCCGCCATTCCCGCCACTAGTGGGTTGGGTAAGTTGAGAAAACATCTTTAGCAAACTCTTTACCAGCCCCTATAGCTCAGTTGGTAGAGTGTCCGCTCCGGGGAACGGGAGGTCTCGGGTTCGATCCCGGGCCGCGACATACCAAAGTCGTTAAAAATGGTACTAGCTGCTCCTCGCTTGGCACTCGGATTTACGGGGTAGGACTGGTCGATCCAGTGTCAGGATAATGTGACTGGGTGTGGTATCATGTAATGTATCAGGGACATGATACTTCAGTGAGGCAGCACTATAAACGTGAGCATTGAGCTCCCTGTCGCAACCAGACACCGTTGTTATATGACTGAAAAATTGTTGAAAGCGATGTTAAACCCGAATTCACACACACACACACACTTTAGCAAACTCGTCTGTTCCTTTTCAGATCTGTTGTTAAGTATGCCACACAAATTGGCGTTCAAGCTGACCCATGCCTCGGGCCAGGATGATGTTCACAGAGCCTCAGAACTCAACTACCACAGTCCCCTTACAAAGGGATGGCAGTCAGCAAGGTAGAATATTAACCCTTTTTGTACCAAATGGAATCCCCCTCCTCATGTATAGGAGTCCATTTCAAAATTTACGGGTGTCAGGTTTGTTATCTTTCAAATTGATTTGGAAAATGGTTGACCTTGTTGCAAACAGTGAAGGCCCTGATCATACGCCGCGTTCTGCGGCGTCTGATCTGGGCATGCACTGTTCGCCAACTACCCATTTTGGGGTTTTCGGTACAAAATGGGTTAATCATGCCAAACTTTTTTTTAGTTTTTGCAATGACATTTGCTTTTACATACCACATTTTTGGTGACCATGAAAAGAGATCTTGAATATTTTTTCACATCACATGAAAGTCTGTGAAATGAGCCTAAACCCCACTTTATATACCGGGTAGAGAAAACTGGGGTTTATGGGGGTATGCATTATTTTTCTTATTTCTGCTCCAATACATAGGTTGTGGGTACTGGTTTGAACTGCCTCAATGAGGCAGTTCTAACCAGCACCCACAACCTACGTTGAAGTATATATATAGATGATCTTGCCAAAGTGGTCATTTCATATGATATTCATGAAACGAGCCTTCGGCGAGTTTCATAAATTTTATATGATATGACCACGAGTGTAAGATCCTGTTTATCATATGAACATATTAGATTAGATTTTATTGCCTTAAAAGTTGACAAATATTTCCCGAAAACTGGATTGTTGACATGGACACCGTTGTGACGTTACTTAATCCCGCCAAAGTGTTATTACACATGTGGTCAACCAATTTTTATTACACGACGTTATCCACTGCTTATCAACAACATCATATGATAAAAGAAAATATCACAGATGTTCATCAGAAAAGTAGCCATTCCGTCCCACGGGATCACTGTCCGGCATCACTCGGCAAGGCTTGTGATGCCGGACAGTGACCCTTGAGACAGATTTTTCCATCCACCCATCACACCCATAAAAGATTCTTATATTCTTCCCCATGTTTATGGTTCTAATAAAACAGTTTTACTGCAGTTTTGGTGTCATAGGACGATAAGTATCATCTGCAGTTGCTGAGCTGGGATCCAGAACATGATAGAAACTGACTCTTGATCTTTTGGACGTGCTGACTGCAGCACATGTTTGTTTATTTGTTTGATTTGAGGTGTAACATCCCCATCAACACTATGTAGGTCATTTTGGAGGTGTTCCAATTTTGATGGACTTTTACACGACAGTGAGATGAAATGAAACCACAAGCCCTGCTTCTAATAGGGATTATATACATGGACGGTCTAACTTGCACCATTTTGCCTTGGCAGGCTTGGATCTTCTAAGCAGCTTACCAGTACTCGTACGGTCAGTTTCAGATCTGCATGGAAGCATCGAAAGGCCCAATCTATTCTTCCAGGCCCCAATTGGTGAGGGTGGGGTGTGGGGGAGGGAGCGGGGTTGCACACAGCACATGTTTATCATGCATGTCACTAGATGAGTAATTTCTGTCGAACCTGCTTGTAGCAGGGTGCGACATAGGCGTCCGATTTTCCGTCCGTGCATCCGTCCGTTCGTCTGTCCGTCTGTTAACATTTATGTTGAAGTTCGACATTTACGTCAAAGTTTTATTTTACAAACCCCAGATACCATCAAACCTTACATGAAACATCTCATAGACCTTCTCACTTTGTAAGCACCTTGACCTGGTGGCTTTGACCTATATTTCGCACTCCAGTGACTTTGACCATTACGTCGAAGTTCGACATTTACGTCAAAGTTTTTGTTTAAGTCCACTACAAACCTCAGCTACCATCAAACCTTACAGGAAACATCACCGAGACCTTCTCACTTTGTAAGCAGCTTGACCTGGTGACTTTGACCTATATTTTGCGTCCGTTCGTCCGTCCGTCTGTTAACATTTACGTCAAAGTTTGACATTTTAGTCAAAGTTTTTATTTAAGTCACTTACAAGCTTCAGCTACCATCATACCTTACATGAAGCATCTTCCTGACCTTCTGACTTTGTAGGCACCTTGACCTGGTGACTTTGACCTATAGTTTGCGCTCCAGTGACTTTGCCCATTACGTGGAAGTTCAACATTACATCGAAGTTTGTATTGTAGTCAACTATACAACTAAACAATCATCAAACCTTTCATGAAACTTCATCCTATGCTCCTGACTAGGCAAGCACCTTGACCCGGTGACCTTGACCTATATTTTACACTCCAGTGACTTTGACACAAATTAAGTTAATGTTCCAGATCTTGTCAAATAAAAGACCTCCAACCATAAAATCTTGCATAGTGCTTCTCCTAGATCTACTGACTCTCCAGGTACATTGACATTGTGACCTTGACCTATATTCTACTCTCCACAGACTTTGACACATTTTACGTCGAAGTTCCAGATCTCCTCAAATAAAAGGCTCACAACCATCAAATCTTGTATAATGCTTCTCCTAGATGTACTGACTCTGCAGGTACCTTGACCTGGTGACCATGACCTATATTTTACACTCCAGCGATTTTGACACATTTTACCTCGAAGTTCCAGATCTCTGCAAATAATAGGCCTACAACCATCAAATCTTGCATAATGCTGCTTCTAGATGTACTGACTGTGCATGTACCGTGACTTGGTGACCTTGACCTATTTATCGTACTCCATTGACTTTACACATTTTAGGTTGACATGCCATATCTTCTTAACTATAAGGCCTACAACCACCAAACCTTGCTTCTCTTACATTTACTTATTTAATAACAATGTTCTGATTGTGGCTCCTGTGACTTTTGCACCTAGCAGGTGCGACACCACTTTCTGCGGAATTCTTGTTGAGCAACTAAGTACTGTATCTTTATGCCAATAGGATATGGTGATTGACATGTTTGGACATGGATCTGTAAAACTGTGTATGAGTAAGCCTTCCAAGGAACTGACCAGCTCAGTATTACCTAAATAATGTTGACTGGGCTATTAAACCTAAAAAACAAAACAAAGCACAACCATGCTATATGGTGCAGTAAGCAATTGTTGCTCTGAGTTCTTTGATAAACATGAAAAGAACCATTGCCGTATTTACCCTTTTTGTACCAAATGGACTTCTTATATATATATAGTAGTCCAAATAGGAATTTAGCCAGATCCGGAATCTGGCTAGACCAAATAGGAATTCTTATTTGGCCTAGGCAGATTCCGGATCTGGCTGAAATAATATTTAGTTTAGCCAGATTCCGGATCTGGCTAAACTCTGTTTAGTCCAAATAAGAATTCCTATTTGGCTAGGCTGATTCTGGATCTGGCTAAGCTGGTCAGGCCAAAAAGGAATCTTGTTATTCCATCAATAGTGTATGATTGAAAACCTTTTCCTTCTTTTCATATTGGTTGGTGTTAGGGACAGAATTTGGGTTATGGTAGCACTGTTACCATCCATTAAAAATTGTTTGAGGAAATAAAAGGAGAAACAAGATATAAATTTCCATTCTGAGAAAAAAATAAATTCTTTTTCACAAACAGCCATGAAATTGTTTGGGTAGGTAGTGGTTTCACTGGGTCAGCAGAGTAGTTTGCCTCATGTTTTTAAACGACAAATAGATATAATAAATTATCATTTGTCATTTTTGTAAGAACAAATTAAAAAAACAATTACCTTATATCATCAACTATTGTTATTATTTACTCATTTAAGACATGGAATATTCATTTTCTCTTTTTTCTTATATCTACTCTGAAAACATTTTTTGCCTTAGATTATCTACATTTTAGAGCAGAATAAGAAAACTGAAAGCATTCCATTTCCATTGAAATGTACAGTATTTACAGTACAGTATTTAGCTTCATAAACCAAGACACTCTCATGTTCAGTTCTTAACTGAACTCTTAGATACTTAATAATGAAGAAGAAACATAGGATCTGTCATTTGCCAGTTTGTTTTTAAAACCATTTGTAGGATAAGCCTTAAGTACATAAACAAATAAGAGATTTTCTTTCATCTTTTGTTAGTATAAAAATTGTCTTTGATTGCTTTTCACACATATTTGAAACAGTCAGATTATCAATGAAGCATGTAAGACAAAAAAAAATCAGAAGATGAAAGTTTGTTAACATAGTACTATATTAATTAGCCAGCGTGGTCTAAACAACACATCATAAAAGACAAAATAAAAATGACTGTCATAAATACTTTGAACATTAAATATGTTCTATAAAACTGTTACTGAAGCCAATGAATAAATATTCAATGAAGGTCTGTTACCATTAAACCAAGATTCCTATTTGGTCTGACCAGCTTAGCCAGATCCAGAATCAGCCTAGCCAAATAGGAATTCTTATTTGGACTAAACAGAGTTTAGCCAGATCCAGAATCTGGCTAAACTAAATATTATTTTAGCCAGATCCGGAATCTGCCTAGGCCAAAAAAGAATTCCTATTTGGCCTAGCCAGATTCCGGATCTGGCTAAATTCCTATTTGGACTACGACATATATATATATATATATATATAGAAGGAGGTCATTTCAAAATTTAGGGGTGTCAGGTTGTGTTTTCTTCAAAATTTATTTGGGAAATGGCTTAACTTTTTGCAAACAGTGGAGGCCCTGTTACGAGATGGAATAGGAAACCTCTCTGGTGCTTATGCACATCTAAATTATTTTAGTAGATATATGGTAGGGCGGTGCGAGTGAAATATTTTAGGTGAAATATGGTACGCAAACTATGCGGCTCCATGAACAAGTCATGCACATATCATACGATGTATGCATGAGTGGTTTATAGAGAGCTGTTTTTACAATACAGGGGGCCGCTAAAAGGCCGAGTCCTATAGAATTTGCCTAAAAATCGCCAACCGCCAAATTGTGCCATATATGATTTTTATTCCCGTCACGTGTTGTGTGGGTGTTCGTTTTGACAGGAGTCATGTCATTGATTATAGGGTCGTTTCATCAATTTTTCCTATGGGAAATATACTATTTGAACGCAAATCCATGATCTACTCGATTTTTGCTATCTGGCTTTGTTTGTGGCCGGTATCTCCACCTCGCCACGAATTGAGCAAGGTAATACGAGTAGGCATGATTTTCTGGTAGTATTCATAGATATATAAACCCTGAAAAAAGCGGACACTTTAGCAGCAGGTCAAGTTGTAAGAGTGAACACAACATTGTGACGGGGAAATAGAAAGTATATTGAAAGGTATGTTAAATCTATGTTTAGTATTATTTTTGTATGAACATGCTTGTAGGTTTTGGAGGGGTTTACTTCTAGTATACCCCAACTTTCTGAAGCCTATTCTGAATTCACTGTTGTGGCCTGTAGTGATTAGGCTACTAGCTTTGCCAGCTAGACGTCGCAGGATTGATCCCAGGCTTCTCCAGTAGTAGAATGAAAGACTCAAAGTGAGGTCCTGTCTCATGCTGACCCTAGATGTTGGTGAGACGTAAAGTTTGGACACCCGCTCATTCTGGATTCATTTAGACTTTTAGACCAATTTGTAGAATGTAATTAATAAACGCCGGGTCACTTGTTTGATTCATGACTTTTGACTAGCTGTGGTTAGAAAACCGTGGTTCCGTCCCAATATGATATTAGGTGTAGAGGGGACGTAAACTTAAGACGGGTTTAACCATATCTTCATCATCAGGGCAAACTCATACAAGAGCCTGTTGGGTTATCCGTGATGATGAACCGTAATGAATTTTATTTTACAAGCATGTTCACGTTGATTAGAAATAATTTTGTTCAAGAAGAAGTACGAGTTCATTTTGTAATGATGCCGTTTTTGTCTGATAACTCAGTTTGTGCATGTATGTACATATAAAGAACGTGATGATGATAAGTGGGAGTATTTGGTCGCCACACGTCATAACGGCCTGAGCGGCGGGGATGGCGTCAGCTGCGTCATCGGCGTCGCGAGGACGGTTGTGACGGGGTGCCTACCAAATAGAGAGAATTTACGGCAAACAGTGTTGGCCCATATGAGACACTAACAAATATTGTGGATTATGGATGAAAATCTTCTGTTGTAGTTTCTATCTGTTATTAATGTATTGAATTTGTGAATAGCTATATTTGTGAGCCGTGTCGCGGACAAGGATATGAAATAGAGATTGTTATGTTCCCTGTAATTGGCGGCTGACCAGGTAGCGCAAAGGCGTGGTCTGTTCAATTGCCTCTTACTTGTGATAATGTAGTGAGCACAAATTTGATGAGTATTATGCTCAGTAGTAGTGAGCATTAATTGATTTCTGTAGTGCTCAGTAAGGAAACATGAACTTTGAGTATTATTGTGTCAAGCGCTGGGTGCTGATAATTTGATGCACAGTCAAGTTGAGTTCTGCTGTACGGTTATTTGTCGCATGCACTAATCAGCCTGTATGTCTGGTCGGTGCATGCGCAATAACGGTATATGCATGAACATATTCTTACTTCTCCGGGAGGGGGATCATGATATAGCATGTATGTTTTGTGACTCGTTTCTAGTCCCGTTATCGTAATTTGCAGGCACAACAATGTGTGACCTGCTGCTCCCTGCTTCATAGCAGCAGGTACTGGTACGACGCTAGGCGTTAGGGTCCAGCAAGGGCGGACAGACCGCCGTAATCAGCGCCTACCAGGATAGAAGCAGATTCTTCTAAATCATTGTTCGTTGTAAACAAATGTGATCATGGAAGAGGTCAACTTACCTTATTTGGACGATCACTAAACGTCTGATCAGCAAACGTGATCGCTAAACCTAGGATAATCAACTATGTTGATAGACTAGTTTTACTAGTTCGCGAGAGGAAGTGTCACGTGAGGGGATTCACCTTAAGTTATAAACTGGCCAGTCGCTTCTTGTGTTGTTTCTTTTTTTGTTTTTGTTGTTGTTTTTGTTGTTTGCTTCTGTAGGTATTCACGTCACCCGTTCCGAGCACAGAACAGTGTTTTGCCTTCGGAGCGGACGTCGTGAGTTGGCTACAGAAGCAACAAATTGTGATGTTTTGTGTTAGTGAGTGTTGTATGTAGATACTGTAAATAATTCATGTCATTCATTTAACATCTTTCTTGTGCCTTACCCCACAGCTGCCCGTACACCTGTCAGAGATCACGCTCGGTTGTCTTGTCAGCATGGGGGTTTGCGGGACGCCGTAAACCCACATGTAACAGGCCCTGATCAGACGCCGCGTTCTGCTGCGTCTGATCTGGGCCTGCTCTGTTTGCCCGGGTACCGGTTTAGGGTTTCCAGTACAAAATGGGTTAGCCCTAAGTCTCAGGACACCTCAACTCCTTAACACACTTGTTCTAAAATTTGAACGTACAATTTATTTCCCGATGTTGTCTCTAAAAAAGCTGGATGAGTGGCAACTAGTGTAGACCCTGATGAGATGACACATCTCATCTGAGTCTGCACTGTTTGCTCAGGCATGTCTGTCCGAATATTTGTTTGATTTGATGTTTAACGTCCCCGTCAACACTGTAAAGGTCATTTTGGAGACGTTGCTTCCAATTTTTTGGGACTTTTATCCGACATTGAGATGAAATGACATCTCAAGCCCTGTCGCCCAATGAAACCAATAGGGTTTATTAGCATGGACGGTCCGCCTCGCACCGCGGTTCCTGGACAGGCTTAGATAGTGGTTAACCAGTACTAGTGTGCGGGCCGGATTCAGCTCTGCGTGGAAGCATCATGCAGCCCATATATTTCTTCAAGCCCCTATGGGCGGGGGCTGCATTTGTCCGAATACATAGGGTAAATAAGGTATGAGCCATCTGCATGTAAACTAACATATATACATGTATATTACAGCAGCTAAAAGTTGAAAAATAAATTGTCTGTCTTGAGGTCTAGGACATGTATTTAAAGAAAATGGTTTGTTGAGAATAATTTGAGGTCCTGCGCACAACCCAGCATTCTTTCATGGGAATTTATCATGAAAAACAGGGATACAGACTGACAGGCGCCCAGTGGCCTAATGCACCTAATGTTTTGCCTGGGAGCCTAAGTTTTGATATTTACTCTTATCCTGCTGTTCACAGCAACATGCTTCCACGCAGAGCTGAATCCGGCCCGCACACTAGTACTGGTAAACCGCTTAGAGGATCTAAGCCTGTCCAGGAACCACGGTGCGAGGCGGACCGTCCATGCTAATAAACCCTATTGGTTTCATTGGGCGACAGGGCTTGAGATGTCATTTCATCTCAATGTCGGGTAAAAGTCCCACAAAATTGGAAGCAACGTCTCCAAAATGACCTTTACAGTGTTGACGGGGACGTTAAACCTCAAATCAAACAAACAAACAGCAACCCCCATCTTTGCAAACAGTGCAGATCCAGATCAGATGGCTTCTGAAGAAGCCATCTGATCAGGATCTACACTGTTTGACATTCAGTTTATGAATTTGTAGGAAAAAATTACATAAAGTAATCTGATTGTTTTAAAGTCAGAAATTGGTGTGGCTAAAATTAATATTCAGCAGGATAAGGGTTAACTTAATGGAAAATTTGGATTTATGACAGTCTGGGTGCCTGAAGTAAAATGTTGAATGTAAATGAGTCTGTTTCCCAGAGAAATGTTTTCTACGGTCATTCTCTCCCTTCCACTGTTTCAAGAAGGGCAGTTGCCAGTTTCTGGAGAAAGAATGTGTACTACACTGGCAAACAACATGTATAAGCCTGCTTGGCCCCTCCATGCTTATAAACCCTGTCGGTTTCATTGGGCGGCAGGGCTTGAGATGTCATTTCATCTCAAGGTCGGATAAAAATCCCACAAAATTGGAAGCAACGTCTCCAAAATGACCTTTACAGTGTTGACGGGGACATTAAACCTTAATTCAAACTAAACAAACATGTACGAGGACTGTTCAAATATGAATGCAACTAAGCACATAAAAATGTACAAATTTTCGACCAGAAAGGTACGGGGTGGGGGGGGGGGGGGGGTATGGGAGTTCAACAACCTTTTCCTGCTTCAGATAGTCTTGCACAATGAAAGCCTTGTGCGATGTCGCATTGTCATCATGACATGTAGCAATATGACATCGGCCAAACCAGTTGCGGGTCTTCGTTCTTTGAAATATTTCTTCAATTTTCAAAGAACTATCTTCTTGTAAAACTTCGCATTTACAGATTTGCCTTTAGGCACAGCAACCTGAATAGCAGGCCCTGATTTGAAAAGAATATGGCATACATTACCTTCTTGACGCTCATGGTCCGCTTTGCAATACTTTGTTGCCCATATTTTGTTCTTAATCTTTCGTTTTGGCTCAAAAAAGTGAATCCATGTCTCGTCACCTGTGACGACATTAGCGAAAGACTGTGCATTGTAATTTGGAAACTTTTTAAGCAACTTTTTGGCGCACTGAACATGTGTCTTTTTCTGCTCATCTGTCAACAGATGGGGAATTCATCTAGCACAGATCTTTCTCATTTTCAAATCCCGTTTCAGAATTGTATGAGCTGCTCCTAATGTGATGCAAACCATACTAGCTATTTGCCTAGTGGTGTATCGTGCATCGGTAGCAACTATTTCTTTCACTCTAGCAAACATCTTGGCAGATGTTGCTCTTTTCGGCCGACGATCATGTGGTGCATCTTCTGTTGAGCCTAGCCCACAGCTGAATTTCTTACACCAACGAAAAACTGTCAGAAAAGACATTTCATTATGCCCATAAACCGAACATATTTCATCAAAAATGTCTTTGCACCGTATACCAAGATACAACGATTCTTAATATAGGACCGTATTTCAACGGCGTACTCTGACCTTCTTCCAACCATGTTTTGTATTAGTATACAAGAGTAGACAGTGTTTATCCAATGATATACATGGCTTAAGTGCACGGATTTTAACAGGTTTGGTATCAATGTATAGGTAAAATGTTTTTCTACGCTGTGATATTTATTTCCAGGTGATTTTCGCATGATTAGTGCATTATGTTATAATGAAACATAGTGTGATGAACTCCAGGTGTACTGTGTCATATTCTAATGTACAGTAGAACTTCGATGGCTCGAACTTCGATGGTTCGAACACCGATGGCTCGTTTACCATGGCTGGGTCGAACCTGTTCTTGAGTCCCTAGGGAATTTCTCTACATAAGAAATAGGGAGGGTAATATTTAGATATTTTCGTGTTTTATCATGAAAATGTATGCTGTGTGTACTCATTAGAATCGCCTCAATGAGGCGATTCTAATGAGTACACACAGCATACACTTTTCAATACAGAACACCGAAAAGATGTCCAAAAGCATCTCGTTATGCCCCATGGCAGTAGCCCTCAGTGGCTTGAACTACCGCTGTCTCACACAGATTTTCATGGTCCCAAAGGTGTTCGAGCCATTGAAGTTCGACTGTACTTGCATATGTAACGCGATGTCTGATTGGAGAACATCAAGAATTTGTGACGGTATATCCTGCGATGTACTGTCAGAAAACAGACATCATTATTTAATTTCACTTTGTATTGGCTGGTATTTGGTTTAATGCAGCTCACAGCACTTGCCGCTTTGACCAAAATAGCACACTTTTTAAAACGACTGAATACGTGCATTAGAAATGGATATCTGTATTGAAAATTGTCATTTGGGGAGGTAAATTGTCAATTTTAAGGTCACAAATTCAGTTTTATGTCAGTTTTATGGCTTCGCTAATACATCACCGTAAGACAAAATTTCTGACCATAAAAATGCTGTTTTACCTCTCCAAATTGCAATTTTGAATACAGTTATCCCCTAAATGTTCCCCTTTACCCATCACCCATATAATTTTGACCCCCTTAACCCCGCTTTTAAAACTGGGGTTTAGAGGGGTAAACCTTGTTATATTCTGTTTCAGATATTGCCTGTATCCGCAAGACCTTGTTATAAATCTGGAACATCGGTCCCGTATTAAGAAGATACAAGTCCTCGCACATCAGAGCCTGATTGGTAAGTTCAGCAGACTGATATTTTTAGCTTGGCTGTTTTCGAAGAAAACGACAAGGTATTGTCATAGCTCTGGCGTCGTAGTCATGCAAAAACTTGGACATTGTTGTAATATCTCTGTCATTACTGAACATATTAACTTGAAATTCGGACTAGTTGTTCATTATGAAAAGGGGAACTCATACCAATAGGTGGAAGTAACCCTCAAAATATTTTTGGCACAGTTATGCCCCTTTTTTTTACTTAAAATTTTTGCAGCCAAGCGTGAAATAAAGTTAATAAACACAACATAAAAACCTCTTTACAGCACTATTTATTGTAACAGGTTTTTGATAAAGTGAGTGAGTGTGTTTGAATTTTTCATCCCACCAACAACTGTGGTCATACAGAGATGGGACCTCAGTTTTAAGACTTAAATCCGAAAGTTTGGAGAAGGCGGATCAAACCCAGAACCCCTGGTGTATGAGGCAAGTAGCTTATCCACTACACCATATAGGCCACTTGTGTTTTTATACCCCCGCAAACGAAGTTTGAAGGGGGTATATAGGAGTCAGCTTGTCGTCGTCTGTCGTCGTCGGTCCGTTACAAAAAACTTTAACATTGCTCATAACTTCCTTATTCTTTGACCGATTTCTTTAATATTCACACACCACACACCTTGCCACTAGTACTTAAGATTGATATACACAAACCTGACCTTGACCTTTACGTTGACCTTCCTCAAGGTCAAATACTTGTAAAAATTTGCTGACAACGCATGCGGGGGTATAATTGGCCCGTTAGGCGGCAGCTCTAGTTTTTTTTTGATAAAACATGGCTGTATAATGGATCCCAAATTTAAAGATTATATAGAAGAATGACTTTATATGTATATCTTCTATACTAATCTGTACATTTTGTGTGGTAGAAGCCTCCATGGTGTAGTGGATAAGCTACTCTCCTCGTAAACCAGGGGACGTGAGATTGATTCCGGGCTTCTCCAGACTTTCCGACGGGTCTTTAAATCGAGGTCCTGTCTCCGTATGACCATATCTGTTGGTGGGACGTAAAACTCAAACACTCACTCACATTTTGTGTGGGAATATGAGTTGTTTAACTAAAAAACGTGAGGATATAGCATGGTTGTTTAATTGATGTGGTTTCATCTCTGAAACCTTACAATAAAGAGGTACCTCTAGATTGATGGACATATGGGTACCGTAAAATTCCTTTATTAAGACCACCTATGGGACTGTTCAAAAGTGGTCTTTAAGACCACTTTTGAACAGTTCCAAATGTGGTCTCTAACAAGAGGACATTGTGTGCAGAAAGCGCAAAGAAAGAATAACTGCTTCCTTCTAAATAGCAGGCAGTCAAGTGTTCCTATTTTTCCTATTTTTTCCTATATTTTCAGGTTTCCTATTTTTTTCCTATATTTTAACCCCATTTCCTATATTTTTTACCAAATTCCTATATTTTTTAAAATGCTGCATGATTAAGTTTTTCTTGAAAACAGAATAGATGTAAGAACGTTCTTCAATACTGGAACCTGTTTTCTTATTTTCCATTTGATAATGAACATCTGAAAGATTTGGGCTGTTTACATCCTGAACATAGACATAAGCCCAGTAGCAGTTCAGCAATAGAAAGGGTAGCATGAAGGTTACCCTTTGCAGAAAATGTGGCATTGCTTACTGATGAGTGGAAGGTATACCAAGGGGAGGAAACTGGTGAGAAACTTTGGAAAATAGAGAAAGATGATGAAGTTGAGTTCAGAATGATTGATCATTACTAGAGAGACATTCTGAAATTGAAAACTGGTTGTGGCAAAGATAAGTAACATAGGCTTGGAAAAGTAGTATAAGGTGTGCTGGTATTGCCACATAGTAATGCTGCTATTAGATAATAAGTAAATGTTGGGAAAAGATAGGGTAAAGCTGTCATCAGAATCAGTTATAGGGAACAGACTTTCCAAACAGGCTGTGAAAATCCATGAACCTAAATATATTCAGCCGGAATGTGTACCTCTTACCAAGGACCTAATAAGTTATGTCAAAGGTAGTCATAAAGTTTTCAATGAGAGGATAGACAAGGAAAGGAAAAGCAAAATAGAGAAAAGGAGGAGAAGAATAGAGAGCAAAAGAAAGAAGAGCATGCACAGGTTGAAAAACAAAAACAAGAACCAACAAAAGAAAGAGTCTTTGAATGAAACAATGAAAAAGTTGAATGTTAAAGAGAAGAACTCTAAAGAAGAACTTCATGCTGCTGAAAAACTGCTTGAAGAAGGAAATGAAAAACTGGTTGGAGCATTATCATGATAAAAAAAGAGAAATTTTTCTAGTGCATCAGTGTCTGTGAGTCAGTCGTTGATTGATACTGCTCAGAAAAAAGATTAAAGAATCAACAGAGTGTCTAGACAGATTAAGAGAAGAACAGAAATCAGTGGAAAGTAGGAAAAGGAAGAACCTGGAGAAAATTGCTCACAGGGTTTCAAATAAATAAGTTCCTTTGGAGAATACACCAAATAAAGCTAAGAAATGAGGTGAACTTAGCCAAAAAAAAATTCTGGAGATAGTGACTTGTATGCCAGATTATTATGTTTTCTCAGTTTTGATAGTGTAATAATATGGTCACATATCATATTTAAAGCAAATGCTTAAGAGAATTCATAGTACAAGAAGTACAATGTCTAAGCTTGATAAGTCATATTTTCAACTTCAGAATATGATTAAGAGCATTCATAGTACAAGTAGAACAATGGCTAAACTAGGCAAAATTATTTGTCAGTTTCTTAAAGTTCCATTACTTTCCATGTTGATACTTTGCTATGACCATCCAAAGATACCCATGGTAAATGCACAAAGACAGTTATATATAACTTGATGGTTTCTTTAAAACTTCATTTTTTTTTTCAATATGTTACATGAGGTACTCATTAATCAGAGTAACCTAGTCAGTAACTCATGTATCTTGTATTTATTGCAACACAACCTATCTTGAATTGATCTAACTCATTTGATGCCATGTTGACTGAAAGCAATAAAGCTGATTATGAATTAATTTTTATTGCCACTAATATAAAACATTTGATGACATTTTAGATGGTGATTGAGAGCTGGCTGAAACGGGAGGTTGAGGTCAGGGCCATATCAAAACTATTAAAATTTCAGAGTGGCTAACAGAAGTTTGAATCCTTTTACCACAACTTTTTTTTTTGTCTTCATTAAACCG
Source organism: Lucinisca nassula (assembly GCA_963580285.1). Taxonomy (NCBI): domain Eukaryota; kingdom Metazoa; phylum Mollusca; class Bivalvia; order Lucinida; family Lucinidae; genus Lucinisca; species Lucinisca nassula. Next base: position 8,776,253 of record OY757023.1, on the reverse strand, counting down.
TCTGTTTAAATTTATCATACCTGCATTTTTGGTAATTTTTTATGATAATAAGGCCTTTTTTGTTGCTAAACCTTGATAATTATCCTATAAATTTCCTATTTTTTCCTATATTTTTCCCATAAATTTCCTATTTTTTTAAGCCCAGAATATATATTTTGCACCAAAATACACTTGACAGCCTGAAATAGGCTTTTTAAAGCACAATTTTAGGTGGTTTTAATAGCAGAAGTTCACTGTATACTCAGTCTATTCATTACATGTATGAATAGAAGCGGGTGGCAAGAATCAGAAAGTAAAAGAAAGCCGGTTTTGTTTGTTTGATTTGAGGTTTAACCTCCCCGTCAACACTTTAAAGGTCATTTTGGAGACGTTGCTTCCAATTTTATGGGACTTTTACCCGACATTGAGATGAAATGACATCTCAAGCCCTGTTGCCCAGTGAAACCAATAGGATCTATTAACATGGGCGGTCCGTCTCGCACCGTGGTTCCTGGACAGGCTTAGATCCTCTAAGCGGTTTACCAGTACTAGTGTGCGGGCCGGATTCAGCTCTGCTTGGAAGCATCATGCAGCCCATATATTTCTTCAAGCCCCTATGGCAAGGTTGGCAAAAAAGCGGGAAATACTCATATTTCCCTGGACATCGGGAAATACAGGGAATTCCCGGGAAATTCAGGGAATTCCCGGGAAATACTGGGAAATATATATTTACATAGGTGGTACCAACTGAGACTGCTTAATATACCCCAAAAACCTAGCTTTTTGAAAGCAAAATTATTTCAAGTTCATGCAGGGCTTGAAAATTCCACTTGTCTGCTTGCACTTTCAGAAAAAGAATGAAGGGCATATAAAAAGTTTGTCTAGTCATTATGACATTTACCAAAGTTCACATGCACTTAGTACTTAGGTGAATATCTGTAGATAATTAAAGACACCATTCTTGCTTAAATTAACTGTGTTCTTTTAATACCTGTCTCAAACAAACAATTAAATTATCACACCTTTAAGCATTAGGAGTATGATGACTTGACAAACTTGCAAACAAACCTTTTTTCTAATGTAAACATCCTTAAAATTCAAACATCCAAAGTGTTGTTGTAAATCTCAAAAAAAAGAAAAAAATGAACTGTGTGGTTTAGTGTTACCCTAAAGCATACAAAACATGTAGTTTGATCCAATGGCAAACTCTCTTAAAGTAGCTAAGTGATTCTGATCTGGGTCTGCACTGTTTGCCCAGGCATGTCTGTCTCAAATTTTGGGATCATTATGGTATTTCATCTTAAGTCTATGAGATATGAGTGATTTTAAATAACTCTCTGCACCCTACATAAATCATTTTATATTTATGCTTGGGTTTGGTTGTCAGAGTAAAATCAGACTTTTAACATACATGTATGGGGAGGCATATTGCATACCTGGGGTAATATTTTTAATTATATGAGAGAGATTTGCCATTGTGATGAGGGAGATGTAAAGAATATATAGGGAAATTCTCAGTTCAAATGAGGGAGACTCCAAAATTATATTAAAATTCAGCATTAATTGTGCAAAATTAGCATCAAAATGAGGGAGTCTTCCTCTTGATGAGGGAGGTATCACAGGTATGATATTGCAAAATAGCTCACTGTTCATTACTTCAATTAAATTACATGAAGATTAATAGTGTTTTTCTATGAAATAACTAAACAAAAATCATATTTCCCACTATTTCCCAGTATTTCCCACTTTTGCTGAAAATTGAAGTATTTCCCAGGACGGTAGTTACCGGTAAATACCAGTGGGAATTCCCACCACTGGTATTTACCGACCAACCTTGCCCTATGGGTGGGGGCCTAAAAGACAGCCGGTAATAATGGAACTAGATATACACCTCTTTTGTGACTTCATGTTTGTTTTAACCCTTGACCTGCTGAATATTTAAATTTGCCACACCCACCACTGATTATCAACCAATCAGATTTCTTGATGCAAATTATTGTGACAAATTCATAAACAGAATGACAAACAATGAAGATCCTCATCAGATGGCTTCTTCAGAAGCCATCTGATCTGGATCTTCATTTTTTGAAAGATAAGACATGTCCGGGTTCAGCAGCACAAGGGTTAAATCATGGTTAATCATACAGCTCTGAAAAAGAAGACTACTCATTAAGGGGAATGGATACACCATCAGGGGAGGCAACTCCTTCAAAAGTATTTTTGTCTCCCATGTCGGTAGGGTCAATCTGAAAGGAAAGAATTTGCTCAGGAGGGCTATCACCCCCTTCAAACCCCCATAGATATATCTTTAGTGGCAAGCCATGCAAAATTAAGAAGAAAAAAAAACATGTCATTTTTTAAGAACAACTTATCCAAGCCTAATATAGCTATCCAGGGGTGGGAAATGCAGATTTCAAGTGGTTTTTGGGGCTCACAAAAGTTGGTGTGTGGCACACACGTATAAAAGTATATCTGTGTGGAATGGGTTAAAGAGGAGACGATTATTGATAAGAGGAACAAAAAATATTTAGAAAGAGTTGCCGCCCCTGAAGGGGCTCTTCATACCCTGAAAGGTTGCATAGGCCCAATTCTCGAAGACCCAGATGTAAAAGACTTTTCTTGAAGAGCAGAAAGTACATTCACTTCCTGTCACCTCCAAATGACCTAGCTATACACTTTAACCTTTTTATGGTCAAGAATATGTAAATGACGTCACCGCCTAACTCAAGGCGTGACAGATTTTTACCGTTTAACCAATATGGCATGCTGGTTTTGAATGAAGACATTTGTATGGTATCCAGTGACATTGCCAGACATGCATTATATGACAAATGGACTTGTCCAACTTATAGCAATGGAAGAGTCCACTAGTATACAATGGGTTAGACTCCAAACAAACCAAAAACTGGAGCCATGGCTGACAGGTGTCATCATATTTACATGTTATTATCCAAACCTGTGCTATAGTGAATAGTGTTTAACCATTTTTGTACCAAATGGAATCTTCCTTCTAATGTATAGCAGGAGTCCATTCCAACATTTAGAGGTGTCAAGTTGTGTTTTCTTCAAAATTTATTTGGAAGATGGCTGAACTTTTTGCAAATAGTGTAGGACCTGATCAGACACCACTGCGGCATCTGATCTGGGCTTGCACTGTTCATACCTGCCAACTTTTCAAAATTTCATAGGGGAGATTCTGCGTGTCACGGCAATATTCGATGGAATATTCGCGGTGAATATTTTCCCCAAAATTTCCATGGGGGAGACATTTTTTCAAACTATAGTAGACACACTCCAGTCCACTAGTACAATCAGAAAAATTGCATGTTTACATTTTATGTATTATACAATAAATCACTGGTATAATACTAAGCTTCAATAATTAACAGTATTTGCAATAACTGAAGATTGTCTGAATATATGATCTGTCTGAAATTAGGTTCTTTTACTCAGAAACAGTTTTCATGCAATTGCAAGGAGTGCTTAATGTCTGACTATAACAGCCTTTATTTTGCAAAACAATTGTTTCTGAAGTGTTAGATCACTCAATACCAAATAACAATACAATTCTTAGTTTGAGAGATAAAAACTACGATTTTCGTGGTCACGAAAATATGTGACATTGCTCATTCATAGGTAAATATTTACTTTCATTACATCTGGGAGAGATGAAATAATTGTTCAAACATACTTACATGAAAAGATCAGCAAAGGGCATCCCTGTTCATGCTCATACAGATAGAAAACTGTTGGCAACTTGCATTTGTTTGTGGGTACTGGGTAATCTATCATTGGGTTAATAGAGCTAAAAATATACTCAGTGTTTTCCATCACCAAAATAGATAGTGAAGAAATCCAAGATATTCCAAATGACTATCCACAAACAATATGGCTGATAAAAATACCAAGCGTGAGGAGGTGGAAAAATCGTGATTTTTGCCTTATTTTGGCAACACGATCGTGAGGTCAAAATGCATGGAAAAATCGTGAAACTCACTCCTAATGGGTGAAAGTTGGCAGGTATGACTGTTTGCCAATTACCAGTTTTGGGGTTTCTGATACAAAATGGGTTAGATGATCTTACATGAGTGCTCATGGATTATTGAATTTATTAAATGAGTTGAGGAAAAGGGATAAAATGCGAGGCTTTGCTTAGCTCAACGACTTTAATAAATTCAGTAAAACGTGAGCACGAATGCAAGATTCTATCTTCCATATGATATTTAAAACACATTTAATAAATGATTTTTGTTCAAAGATGTCAATATTCCGCCATTAGAATACGACATTGTTAAGGATGGAGCACTGTGGTGCAGTGGTAAAGCATCAGATTTGAGATTGAGAGGTAGCCGGTTCGATCCCAGCAAGCACCAAGTGTTGTTTCCTTGAGCAAGAGACTTTATCCACATTGCTTAGTACTGGTTCCTATCCAGGAAAAGAGGGCCACATGGAAGATTAGTACAAGTTCTAAATAAGGTCTATTATTATTATTATTATCATGTATTATTATTATTAAGGATGTCATATGTGTAACGTTACAGTGTTTCTAATTTGCATATTTAATCCACTAGTGGATTATTAAATTTATTACATGGCATTATTACATTCTCAGACGCAAGGTCATTTAATAAAGATATTTATTTGCATTGTATTTTTTACAGCTACAAAGATAGAGTTTTTTGTTGGAGATGTACCTGATGGGATGCCCGTGGACTTGAACAATGCCAGATATACTAGGCTTGGGTAGGTACACCACAACCTCATTATTGGAGCAAATTCTTTCCTTTAAGAGTTGACCCATATTGACATGGGAGACAAAAATACTTTTGCAGGAGTTGCCTCCCCTGAAGGTGTTCCCATTCTCCTTAATATTAACATTATTTTGCATACAAACTTGGATGAAGGATTCTGCTTTTAGGTCTAAAATTGAAACAAAGAACTTATTGCATGCAGTTTTCTTAAATACAGGGGAACAGCTTGGTTGAGGTCATAAGGTCACCATCATCCAATCATAATAGAGAGAATCATGGTTCATTATGACATCACTTAGTGATCGTGTGACATCACATAAATCATTGTATTCATTGAGGCATGAACAACAATTTGCTTCTTGCACACCAGATAAGGAAATCCATAGTTTTAGCTTGGGATAGAAATCCTGTTCTAACCCTGGTGTTCTTACCCAAAATCGAATATTCTCACGTGTTTGATACATGCACTGGTTAAATACGACCTCCTATGCGCCATCGTTAAGGTTGACGTCACAAGGTTGACGTCACAGCACATTTTGTGACATCACTAAACATTCCTGTAGTGTCATCGAAATATGGTGGACATCGGCAACTGAAGTGACTGCAGCATTAAAAATCCACGCTAAGAAATGGAAGGTATGTAAGTAAAAGAATCCTATATGTGTGTGAGGGGTGGATAGAAAAATCCGTCCCAAGGAATCAACGTTCGGCATCACCAGGCTTGCCTCGTGATGCCGGACAGTGATCCCTCTGGACAGATTTTTCCATCCACCCCTCTCACCCCTTGCCTCATGATGCCAGACGGTGGTCCCTCGGGACGGATTTTTCCATCCACCCCTCACACCCCTTGCCTCGTGATGCCGGACGGTGATCCCTCGGGACAGATTTTTCTATCCACCTCTCACACCCATATAAGATTCTTATATTCTTCCCAATTGTTATTGACTGTAAATGCACTGAGACTGTAATTATTTCTTTGTTTTTTTTTATGAAAGCTATGTGTCCCTGTCTGACAATGAAAAGACAGGGTTCAAGGCCAGAGAATTGAAGTCGGTACAGGTGGATGCCGTAGGAGTGTTTCTCAAGCTCAACATACACAAAAACCACATCAACAAATATAACCTCTATAACCAGGTGAGATTTAATTTACTTAATATCATATATATGGGCCCCGTCAAGCGATTTTGGTACTTATCTCGCCAGAACCTTCGCTGCTCGCTCAAACAAGCAGTGAATCAAGAGGAACCTTCAGACAGAAAGCCATATCCCTGGCCCCTCTGAATGGCTGGGCATGCGCAGTTAAAATTAGTCATGACGGAATGCTCGAAGACACAAATTCGCTTGGCGGGGCTCAATTATGATACATGACCTGTGTGACGTCGAAGTTAACGATGTTGTTAGTTTTGAACAAAAGAGCCTTTATTTATAAAAAAATAGCCAAATTTGTCTTGCTGTTGTGACATCAGAATGCTCTGTAAAAGAAAGCTTATTGTAAAACATTGACTATGTGCTGGGACTGTCACTGCAGCAGGTAAGGGTAGAAGGGGAGTGGTCCATTAACTTCTGCTTTCTCTCATGTCTTTCACTTTCATCTCCTCTACTATCTCTTATATTTCTTTTCTCCCTTTCTCTGGGAGATGACACCAAATGACCAACAATGATTGATGTGTCGTTAAACCTCAAACAATCAGTCAGTTTCTTTGTTTGAATTGAGGTTTAACATCCCCTTCAGCACTATTTAGGTAATTTTGGAAATGTTGCTTCAAATTTTGTGGGACTTTCACCTGACACTGAGATCAAAAGACATCTCAAGCTCTGCCACTTTGCCTGGGCAGGCTTAGTCCTTCTATGCAGTTTAACAGTACTCATGTGGTTGGTTTTACCTCTACATGGAAGCATCATGCAGACTTATCTATTTTTTCAAATCCCGATTTTCAGGGGCCAACAATCAGTCAGTAACTCAAACACATTTGTGATCATTGAAATTTGTTCCAGAAAGGGGAAGTTCAAACCATTGAGGATTAATTTTAACACCAGGGGCCAATTGTTCAAAGCCTCGTTAGCTTAACGAGTTCGTTAATGGTCATATTGTCAATTGTTCTAGCAAGTACAATATCTTAAATTTTGGTATTTTTGCTGAAAAAAATGTGAGCAGCTTTTGCATTTGCAAAATCTGCTCACATTTTTCAGCAAAAATATTAGCATATTTGCTATAATAAATGATCACAGTTTTAACGATACATTTTGAACAGCTGGCCCTCGACCAGGTGGCATAATAGAGATGATATTTCTATCCTCTATGCAGTAAAGTTACGTTGTGTGTATTTATTAGAATCGCCTCATTGAGGCAATTCTAATGAGTGCATACAACAGACATTTTCAAATAAAAAGAAAAAATCTCCAAAATAGTTCCCTAATAATTGCTATCTGGATTCTTGAAAAATTTCCGAGGTACTGAAGATCGAGTTTGACTCATCCATGGTTAACAAGATATGCATGTTTGAGTTATAGCTGAGTTATAGCTGAGTTATAGTTTATAATTTTATAGCTCTAGATAAATATTACTTTTCATATTTGTGCACGAAAACATGTTGTGAATACTCATTAGAAGCGCCTCACTGAGGCGCTTCTAATGAGTACCCACAACATGTTTTCGTGCACAAATAAGACAAATATCAGTACTTATAGGGTGTAAAAAATGCCTTACATGGTGCTACGTCAGAAGTTTTACTGTAGATACCTATCGAAAAGGGAGCAAAATAGGTTTGAAACATTTACCTTCCCTGAAGTTGTAGCAGTTTACTCCAAGTTTATCATGCCTCTTTGTTTGTGCAGGTTGGTCTGGTAGCAGTAAATGTTATTGGGGATGAAGTGAGAAGACCCCTGGATGAGGTTGATGATTTGGTAAATACTTACTCTTAGACAGCAGCAGCCACCACTGCCCACACCCCCAAAAAAAGATAGATAAAAGGGGAAAAAGATGAAGCCAGCTCTGCAGCAATGCACAGCCCGTGACCAATGGAAAAGAGATTTTGTAAAGAACATAGAATTGACCAATAACTAGACCCTATAATCAAAACTGACCTATAGTCCAACATTGATATGGCCATCATTTTGTTGATTATTTTGGGACCTTCAACCTCCAATGTCTGCAACCCAATTGATAAGGCAATGATCAAACAGATCACCATCAAGCCCAACAAGCTACTTGTGTGGCTTGGCTTTGAGGACCTGGACCTCGTCCTAAAGGAGAGAAGGTTCTGCTAGTATGGACACGTGGAACACTCCAACTGTGCAGTCAAGACAGCCTGTGATATACAGTTTGATGGAAAGCATGGGCCTGGGTGGCCCAAGATGACCTGGAAGCAGCATTGCAGAAAGTGGAAGCTCTCTGCTATCGACCCTCAGGATAGACACACCTGGAGATCTGGTGTGAGATCTGCCATGCATGCAGCAAGCCAGCTACCTGAAAGGGGGCTACTGATGATGATGATGTGATGATGATGATGATGATGATGATGATGATGAAGGTTCTGGGAAAAATTATTTTGGAAAAAATGTTATTCAGTACTGTATAAGATATTTTATTATTATATGACTACTACTACTTAAGATTAACTTACTTAGAGTAGGCTGAGAATGGGTGTAGGGTATGGTCATGTAGGCTGGGGTGGACTGGGGTGAGGTGGAGTGGGGTTATATAGGGATAGGGGAGGTAGTAGTGTCGGTATTCATTCCAGAGCAGGATGAATTTCAAATGAGCCAGGGCATAGCATTTCCTATAACTTACATGTATGCCAACCAAAGAATCAGATCAGCCTGCACATCCATATAGTCTGACTAGAGACTTTTCTTTCTGCATGAAGGAGCATTGGGACCTTAGCTATCCTTAGACTGCACAATGAAGACTCTGATCAGACTGCGTGTATGCGCAGTCTGATCTGAGTCTTCACTGGGCGCACATGTCTTATTGCAGATTTTGTCATGCGCTGGCTCAAATCTGAACAAAAGCACTTGGACAGCTCTACACTTGAACAACTTTGGAATATTCACAGCAGAGTTTTACACCTGTTTCACAGTTCTGTCAATTTCTACATGTACTCTTATCTACCTGTAAACTTGCTTCAGAATTATATTGTAAAATGTAATAAAAAAAAAAAAAAAAATTGAAATTAATAATCAAAATTCTATTCAAGTTCTAAATAACTTACCTAGCTGTGATACTTCAATTTTAGGATTTCTTTGGTGAAAGACGGAAAGCAGTAGAAAATGATCCTGCATTAGAAGGACTTTACCCAAGGTAATGTTTACAGTATTGTTTTTCTGTTTTAGCTTATTCTTATCCCTGATTGTTACATTTAGGGGATAACTGTATTCAAAATTGTCATTTGGGGAGGTAAATCGGCGGTTTTACAGTCGGAAATTTCGTTTTACGGCGACGCTAATGCGTCGCCGTAAAACGGAATTTGCGACCGTAAACCCAACGATTTACCTCCCCAAATGACAATTTTCAATACAGTTATCCCCATTCTAATGCATTTATTCACTTGTTTTGTTTAAAAAATATTCTTTTTCCCCAGAACTACAAGCAGAGTGAGTTGCGTAAAACCAAATACCAACCAATGAGAAGCGACGTTACAATATGACGTCGGATTTCCGACAGTATATCGCAGAATATACTGTCGCAAATTTTTGACGTTATCCAATCAGATGTCGCGTTATATACGCAAGTGCATTAGAATTACTATTTTGAGCAACATGCCTTGCAAAAACTACATTTATCATATGACGTTCCGTCTGAGATTGTAATAACGCCATGTAATAAATTCTGTAATCCGCTAGTAGATTAAATATTCAAATTAGTTAGATACCCCCCGTTACATTACACATACAACGTCCTTAACAATGTCATGTTCACTAATGGCGGAATATTGCCATTTTTATAAACAAATCATGAATAAAATGCATTTTGAATGTCACATGAGAGTGTAATAACGCCATGAAATAAATTCGGTAATCCACTAGTGGACTAAATATTCAAATTAGTTAGATATGCCCCATAACGTTACACAGACGATGTCCTTAATGATGTCGTGTTCACTAATGGCGGAATATTGCCCTTTTTATAAACAAATCATGAATAAAATGTGTTTTGAATGTCATATGATACAAGTAAATGGAATCTTGCATTCAGCTTGTGTATTATTAGATTTATTAAACTTGTTGAGGAAAAGAGATAAAATGCTCGGCAAAGCCTCGCATTTTATCCCTTTTCATCAACTCGTTTAATAAATTCAATAATACATGAACACTCTTGTAAGATCCTAGATGTATCTGGAACAGCTCTCTGAGGTCTGTTGATCACATCAAGTGAACAATCTCTGTATTGAATATCCCCATTTACAGTCGAACTTCGATGGCTCGAACCACTTTGGGACCATGAAAATTTGTTCGAGACAGCGGTAGTTCGAGCCACAGAGGGATACTATTAGTGACATACCAGGAGGCATAATGGAGATAATTGTGGATATCTTTTCAGTGTTCTGTATTATAAATTATTATAAAGTATTATAAATGTACGTTGTGTGTACTCATTAGAATCGCCTCATCGAGGCGATTCTAATGAGTGCACACAGCATACATTTGCAAGATAAATGAAGAAAATCTTCCTAAATTACCCCTATATCGTGTTTTGGAGGAACTCCCTGCGGACTCAAGAATGGGTTCGACTCATCCATGGTAAACGATCCATCGGTGTTCGAGCCATCAAAGTTCTACTGTATCTGGAGAAAAGGGAGGACTACAGTCAACCCTCTTTATACAGACATTCGTTATAACGGCAAAACTTGTTATTATGACAATTTCATGGAATGAATTCATAGCTCAAGGCTGCCAAAGGATAGCCTTTCTAGAACATATTTAACGTCACTACAGCTGGTGTCTGGGAATGTGTGGCGGCCATAGAATGTCTGCCTGCCCTAAATCATAGTGTAGTTTATATTTTTATACCCGCTTTTTCGAAGAAAAATAGGGTATATTGTTTTCGTACCAGAGTTGAGTAGTCGTCAGTCCATCTGTCTGTCTGTCCATCTGTCACGTTTCTTGTAAATGAATCTCCTCTGCAACCACTAAAGTTACACTTTTGAAACTTCGCATGTGGATAATACGGGTATATTGTTTTTGTACCAGAGTTGAGTGGTCGTCAGTCCTTCTGTCTGTCTGTCCATCCATCACATTTCTTGTAGATGGAAGTGGTCTACTTTCTTGTGACCTTGACCCCAACATGGCCCCAAGGTCAAAGGTCAGACAGTAGGACATTATCATATCTTCTAAACTGTTGGGATTGCACTTCCGAAACTTGATTATTGGATAGCCTTTGGAATGTAGAACATATTGGAATACTTTTCATGTGATCTTGACCCGAACATGGCCCCAGGGTGAAAGTTCAAAAAGTAGGACTTTTTGTTATTCATAGAAAAAGCAGGTATTTGCGATGGTATAACATTGACTTCGCCATCTAGTCTTGTCCTTTGGGATCATTGATTCCATTGTGGAATTTAAAAAATATTTGAGGGTCACTGATGATGCCTTATTGGCCAAAGGTAGCTAGTCTGGTCCAGAAAACATGTACACTCCATATTTTTCAGTCCTGTGGTGTTTTCCTTGCTTCCAAAAGATAACCCTTTCTAGAACGTACTAAGCCTCGATTCCGAGCGACATGGGCTTCCCTTGGGTTGGAAATGCCCAAATTGAATCCATAGTCATGAAAGATTCTTGCATTTAATAAGCCAATAAACAAATGTTATAGGTATTTGTTAGAATATCGCCAAGGTGAGGCGATTCTAACAAATGTCTATAACATTTGTTTCTTGGGAGTAATGATGTGGAAAAGACCTTTTATAACCTATCAGACTGCTAACTGGGATTCTTTATTACGGCAAATTCATTATAACAGCACAATAATAGGGAACAAATACTGTCTTTATAATGCAGGTCCTCTGTACTTGGGTTAACATTACTTTTCTTATTCTTGCTCAAACCCATAGATTTTATGTACATTGTCCTCATTAAGTTGGCTCTAACGAGCACACAAAATGTATGTTTGAAGGAGAAATATGACAAATCCCACAAATATTCGTCTGAAAAATGTCATTTTGGGCTAGTGAGAGGAGGATGTATTTTATCACATGAATGTGTTATACTAATGACACATATGCTAAACCCTTACGACATCAGTCACAACATTTATGGTGTTGCAAACAATTTGGACCCAGATCAGACTGCTCCTCTAGGAGCAGTCTGATCTGGGTCCACATTGTTTGCTTGTATGCAAAAATATTTTCAAAAAGTTCTGAAAGAAGATGCACCAAACAACATCAACTGACAACATTTTCAGAGGCAGTTTTTCTTTCCATTTGTGGTTTAATTTGCCCTGATTTGACATGGTCTTGCCCCAAGGTTATCAACTTTTCATGTTTAAATCAGCTGAGTATTATTTCTCATGTTAAAATGTTAACAGTTCAATAATTTAAGGGATGTGTGTTTATTAGCTCACCTGGACAAATCCAAGAAGAGCTATTGTACTACCTCTGGTTTTGGCATCAAAATTGATGCTCTCTTTTACTTTTTGAGAAGTCATATTTGGTATGACCATAGATAAAATTCCAAAGTTTTATTTAACAACACCCCTGTTTCACATTTGAAGTCATTTTTCTACATAATCTATACATTTTTGGGAGCCACCTTTAAACCATGTTATATCTAAAACCATATTACATATGTGTTACATATGTGCTTTGTGTTAAAAATTGTTATTTGTTTCTACACCACAACTTCTTTATATTTATTCTTCTATTTATGGTGTCCAAAGCAGAAAACAGATTACAGTCGAACTTCAATGGCTCGAACACCTATGGGACCTCGAAAATCTGTTCAAGACAGGGGTAGTTCGAGCCACTGAGGTTACTGTCAGGAGGCATAAGGAGATACTTTTAGACATCTTTTGGGTGTTCTATAATGAATATGTATGCTGTGTTTACTCATTGGGTGTTCTATAATGAATATGTATGCTGTGTTTACTCATTAGAATCGCCTCATCGAGGCGATTCTAATGAGTACACACAGCATACATTTGCAAGATAAAAGACTAAAATCTCCTTAATTATCCCCCACTATTTCTTATGTAGAGAAATTCCCTAGGGGCTCAAGAATGGGTTCGACTGTTCCTTGGTACACTAGTCATCGGTGTTCAAGCCATCGAAGTTCTACTGTATATAGAAAAATGACCATTTATGGTCATTGTCGCGCCTGCTTTAAGCATGGCGCAATATAGGAGTATCCGTCCGTTCGTTCGTCAAGCCATCAACATTTGCGACCACCCAAACTCTAACCCTAATGTAAGAGTCCATTTCTCGAGAACTATAAGAGCTTTATTAATGATACTTGTTACAAGCTTGCATCTATGAATTGCAACTTCAATACAAGTTTTCATATCTGACCTTGACCTATATTTCATGGTTCACTGACTTTTTGAATTATTGCATTATTGCAACAACCCTATATTTCACCCTAATTTAAGAGTCCATTTCTAGAGAACTATAAGAGCTTCATTAATAATACTTGATACAAGCTTGCATCTTGGAATTGCAACTTCAATGCAAGCATCCATATCTGAGCATGAGCTATATTTTATGGTTCACTGACTTTGAGAATTACTGCGACCAACCTAACTTTCACCGTAATGTAAGAGTCCATTTCTAGAGAACTATAAGAGCTTCATTCATGATATTTGGTACAAGCTTGCATCTAGAGATTACAACTTCAATGCAAGCATCCATATCTGACCTTGACGTCTATTTCATGGTTCACTGACTTTTTGAATTATTGCAACCAACCTAACTTTAACCCTAATGTAAGAGTCCATTTCTAGAGAACTATAAGAGCTTTATTAATAGAACTTGGTACAAACTTTCATCTAGGAATGGCAACTTCAATGTAAGTATCTATATCTCTTCTTGACCTACATTTCATGGTTCACTGACTTTGTAATATAGTGTGACCACCCTAACTTTCATCCTGTGTAAGAGTCCATTTTTTGGGTACTACAAGAGTTTCATTAAATTTAACTTGGTACAAGCTTGCATCTTGGAGTGACAACTTTTATGCAGGCATCCATGTTTGACTTCGACCTAGATTTTATGGTTTGGTAACTTTGCGCCCCCATAGGCTTGACATAGCCTTCGGCGGGATTCTTGTTTTTCTATATAATCCATATATTTGTTGGGATCCATATAATTCATACATTTGTTGGGATCCATCTTGAAACCATGTTATATCCCAAACTGTATTACAAAGAACAGTGTTATCATGAGGTGGTGGTATTAAATGAACAGTTTTTAAAGAGGTTTCTGTTTTTTTTTTCCCAGACCAGATTACATTTCTCCACTTGATGATTTGGCATTTGACATGTACCAAGATCCAGAAATAGCACAGATCATCAGAAAATTGGAGAAAAAGAAACAAGAAGCTGTACTGCGTAAGTTTCACTTGAATTCTATTTTTGACTGTTGACTATAGAGCCCCCGCCCATTGGGGCTTGAAGAAATAGATGGGCTGCATGATGCTTCTATTCAGAGCTGAAACCGACTGCACACGGGTACTGGTAGACTGCTTAGTGGATCTAAAAAAGAAGTGGAGGCAATGATCAGGAATCGATACAATTAACCCACAGCTCCCATCAGAGACACAAAAGGGAAAGAAACACAAATATAAAACAACAGACCCTAATGGAAACATCAATAGCGGAAAGCCAAAAGGACAGTTACTTTCCCACAAAATGGCCAATAGGCTATCCAAAATAAAATAATATTAGCGACAAAAACACCCAAAGACAAACCATAACAACAAAAAAAAAAACATGCCCAGGCAAAGCAGTGTGAGTCGGACCGTCCATGCTTATAAACCCTGTTGGTTTCATTGGGCAACAGGGCTTAAGATGTCATTTCATCTCAGTGTCGGGTAAAAGTCCCACAAAATTGGAAGCAATGTCTCCAAAATGACCTATACAGTGTTGACGGGGACTTTAAACCTCAAATCAAACAAACAAATACTGTTGACTGTGACAGTCTTAGCAGAAAATACATATTTTGAAATTAAAGTAGAATTTCTTTTATTAAGACCACCATTGGGACTGTTCAAAAGTGGTCTTTAAGACAGTCCCAAAGGTGATCTTTGAGCAGAGGACTGTTGTATGCAGAAAACTTTATTAAAGAAAAGAATTCTATTTTTGACTGTTGACTATAACAGTCTTAGCAGAAAGTTCATATTTTGAAATTAAATTAGAATTCCTGTATTAAGACCACCATAGGGACTGTTTAAAAGTAAAGACCACTTTTGAACAGTCCCAAAGGTGATCTCTGACCATAGACTGCTGTATGCAGAAAACACAAAGAAAGAATAGAATTCTATTTTTGACTGTTGACTATAACAGTCTTTGCAGAAAATAAATGAATGTAGAACTCCTATATTAAGACCACCATTGGGACTGTTCAAAAGTGGTCTTTAAGACAACTTTTGAACAGTTCCAAAGGTGGTCTCTGACCAGAGGACCACTGTATGCCGAAAACACTATTAAAGAAAGAACTTCAATCAATCACTAAATAAGCTATTTAAAGCAGAATTGGTCTTAATTTTAGGTGGTCTTAAATGTGGAATATCACTGTATTTTCGAGCTTGTCCTAGTTGACTTAGGTTTTCTATAAATGCACCTTAAATGTAAATTTACAAGATTATATGTATAAGAGTGCTCTCATGAACAGAAAATACAGATTTCGTAAGAAGCCAAGAATTTTTAATGTTTCATATACACATATGTGACATTGTATTTCAGAAGAAAGATATGACTATGCAAAGAAACTCAAACATGCAATACAAGAATTGCAGAAGGTAGGTACATGTATACCTTAATCCATTATGTACCGGAAACCACAAAAAGGGTAATTGGCAAACAGTGCATTCTCAGTTCAGATGCCGCAGAATCTGGGCCTACACTCAGCCATTTTCCAAATAGATTTTGAAGAAAACACAACCTGGCATCCCTTAATTTTGAAATGGACTTGTGCTACATATAAGGAGGAAGATTCCATTTGGTACAAAAAGGGTTAAAAAATAAGTGGAAGGATAAGGCAAATCTCCTTCCTCTAGCCATTCATGTTGGAACAGGCAGAAGCCAAAGCTGAAACATGCCTGTACTTGAAGGATTTAAGTTGTACAAGTCGAAGGGCTTGTTCAGGTCACATGTGAGATGCCAAATACTGCAACGGAAGGTCTGGTTTCCTCTAGGTAATATGTTCTCTAGCAGACCCTGCCCATCGGGGCTTGGAGAAATAGATTTGGCTGCATCGTGCTTCCACACAGAGCTGAAAATGACCGAACTTGAGTATTGGTTTTGTTTGTTTGTATTGGAGTTTAATGGCCTAGTCAACACTATTAAGGTCACCTGTCCTATCCACATTTTTCCTGGGCTGGCTTATATATAAGCAGTTATCCAGTACAGTGCACATTCTTTTGCCACAAACTGACTGCTGCTCATTTTGAAACAGCGGAAGGGAGAGAATGACTGTAGAAAAGATTTCATGATCAATCTCTAATGATCAATGAATGTTGCCGACCCTGGCTTTAGTATTGGTATACCGCTTAGAAGTTCTAAGCATGCCCAGGAAAAGTGGTGCGTGTCGGATTGCTTCTTTAACCCTAGAGGTTTCTTTAAGCATTAGGGCTTGAGATGTCATTTCATCCAAAATGATCTACATAGTGTTGACTGGGAATTAAAACACCAACACAAACAAACTCTGTTGCCTGGGAAATCTGATTTTGCCCCTCTCCATTTGGCTGATTAGTTAGGGGATAACTGTATTCAAAATTGTGATTTGGGGAGGTAAATCAGAGGTTTTACGGTCGGAAATTTCGTTTTACGGCGAAGCGTTAGCGGAGCCGTAAAACGTAGTTAGCGACCTTAAAACTGACAATTTACCTCCCAAAATCACAATTTTGCAATATAGTTATCCCCATTCTAATGCACTTATACGGTTGTTTTGTCAAAAAAAGTTCTATTTTGCACAAAACGGCTAGCGTTGTGAGCTGCGAAAAACCAAATGGCAGCCAATGAAAAGGGACTTTACGTGATGACGTCAGCTTTCCGACAGTATATACTGCCGCAAATTTTTGATGTTATCCATTCAGACATTGCATTACATACTAAAGTACATTAGAATTATATTTTCGATGCTGTTGGAAAGATAAATAATCAAACATCCGTCTCCAATGTGGTCTCAGAAATTCCAAACCGACAGACAAAGCCAGAAACTTGATAAACCTTGTTCTGACTTTATCCTTCAAGCCGGTCCAATGTGGTGTCAGAAATTCCAAACCGACAAATAAAGCCAGAAACTTGATAAACTTGTTCTGACTTTATCCTTCAAGCCGGTCCAATGTGGTGTCAGAAATTCCAAACCGACAAATAAAGCCAGAAACTTGATAAACCTTGTTCTGACTTTATCCTTCAAGCCGGTCCAATGTGGTGTCAGAAATTCCAAACCGACAAATAAAGCCAGAAACTTGATAAACCTTTATCCTTCAAGCCGGTCTTGCCTGTAAGCCCATGACCATAGCAACAGATAAGTTTGGTTGTTTGTGATAACTGAAGGGTAGTTTTTGCCAGTTCTTCAGAACAACCTATGTTGTGGGTATTTATTAGAACCACCTCAATGAGGTTTACATGCAGAAATAAGGAAGTATCTTTCAATTATCACAAAATATACACCTTATCTGTTGCTATGACTGACTCTTAACCCTTTGTGTACCAAATGGAATCTTCCTTCTTATGTATAGCATGAGTCTATTTCAAAATTAAGGGGTGCCAGGTTGTGTTTTCTTCAAATTTTATTTGGAAAATGGCTTCACCTTCTGCAAACAGTGTAGGCCCTGATCAGACTCCGCATTCTGTGACGTCTGATCTGGGCCTGCACTGTTTGCCAAATACCTGTCTTGGGGTTTCTGGTACAAAATGGGTTAGTCCACCTGTACCCCAGTTTTTGCCCATCTCTGATTAATGATCAGCTCAAAATAAGTAATCTAACCAACCCCCCCCCCCCCCCACACACACACACACAAAAAAAACATAAAAAGGTCATAGGCAGACATTGCAAAGTAGAAGTAAAACAAAGATCAGGGATTGATACAATTAACTTACTCCAGCCATAAAAGACACCAAAGGGAAAGAAATACAAACATTAAGCGACCAGACCATAATGGAAACCTAAACAAAGGAAGGCCATAAGGACAGTTACTTTCCCACAAAATGGCGATATGGCCATTCAAAATTAAAAGACACAAGTGATACACACAGTAAGTAACAAACAACAACATAAATAAATCGCCACAGAAGAGCCGCCTTGGAACGGTCAGTGGAAGATTTCCACTGGGGGGCTTAAATCGATTTTACGTGGCCACAATCTTCGCCCTTACTTCCGTCGCGATTTAGACAAATAATTTGTTCAGTCCGCATGAAGGCCTCCTAACTCATCAGTGCAACATCTCCTTGAACACAAAAATCAAAGAACCACAGAGGTGAGACAACGGTGAGGACTCGACAGCAAGAAACCACTGAAATGCTGGAGCAAAAGAAAACCAACAGTTAGACTCCGATGGGCCCGACCAGAGACAGAGCATCAGGCACCAACCAACATTACCTTGAATTAGATCTCTCTAATTCTCAATAAGCCTTTACGTTGGAGCCGTCATAGAATCTGAGGCCTGACCCACCGGCGTACAATTAAAGAGGGAAGCAAAGTTGCCAACCGTGATTGGGTTAACTACCAATCCATGCATGCAGTCTGTCATATAATATCCATGTTGTACCCAATCTTTTTATATCGAAGAATGATTTTACGAAATTGGGTGCTGAAGTCATTGCGGTTATATATTTTTCTGAATTTATATACTAAGTCACCATAAAATTCGGGTTCCGATAGACCTTGCTGCAGAAGAGATTTAAGTCCAATATTGAATTTTGAAATTAAATCAGAATGGCATCTATAAAATTTTGAAAAGGCTTTGCATAGTTTATGGTACCGATAACCCTGATTAAGGAGTTTAGCCGTTAATAATTTATTACGAGTGTTGAAGTCAGTTACATGACTACACACTCTAGCAAAACGAATCAATTGCGAAATATAAACGCCAAAGGATGGCGCTCGAGGAACATCACCATCCAAAAAAGGAAAATTTACAATCTCAAAATCAAAGTCAGCGCGTTTATCATAAATTTTTCACGAAACAAATCCATCTACAATAGACAGATGTAAATCCAAAAACGGGGCCTCGGTATCAGAAGAATTTGCTTTATTTAACTGAAGTTCTAGGGGGTAAATCTGACTGATCAAACCATCAAAATAGGTATTATCAATATTTAATAAATCATCTAAATATCTAGAAGTGGAGCTAAAAGCTTCAATAACTTCAGATTGGTTATCAATGGAAAGTGACAAAATGAAGTCTCTTTCATAACAATACAAGAACAGATCAGCCACAAGAGGTGCGCAATTAGTACCCATCGGAATACCCACAATTTGTCTAAATAACTTAGTACCGAATCTAATATAAATATTGTCAAGTAGAAAGGTGAGGGCATCACACACTTTCTGACATGACCAAAGTGTATAATTCTTATGCTCTTTAGAAGTGAAAAATGCATTTCTGACATTACGTGCAAGATAGAGAGAATCTTCTCTGTGAAAAGCCCATTCATTTAAATCATTAAGCTTTTCTTTTATAAGATTATGAGGAAGTGTAGTGTAAAGAGTGGAAAAATCGTAAGTAGACAGACTAGAAGCACGAAAATGTCTGGATTTCAATTTATTTAAAACCTCATTCGAATTTTTTATAGACCAAAACAGATTTCTTCCTGATCTTTCAAAGACTTTTATCACAATATTTAATTACATGCATTTTAATAGCAGTAAGACAGGAAGTTAATAATTTAGAAAGTTCAGTGGTAGTGCAAGAGCTAGAATTTGCAATAAACCGTGCTTTGTAAGGTCTTTTATGAAGTTTTGGTAACCAGTATAGCGTAGGAAGCTTGTCTTGGCCTTCGTTAACACACACAGCAAACTTGGTGGCTGAAAGACAAACATGTTTATCTACTATAGCTCTCTCTTCAGCTAAAGGCTGAAGTTCATAGGCCTTAGTACCACCAAGCTCCTGCTTAAGCGTGTTAACATAGTTGAGCCGTCACACAACGACGACATTGTCACCGGCCTTGTCTGCAGGGGCCAAAACAAACTTCTTATGAAATTCTTGAATACCTAGTTTAAGATGACGTAAAGACGTCTTGGGCTTAGGAGGTAATAAGTTAGTATTTTGAGAATAGAAAGAAATGCGTTTATTCACTAGTTTTAAAATGCTAAGTTTCCAGTCCTTAAGGGCTTTATGTTCAACATACTCTCGCTTACACCATCGATTACCGAATTCATTCAAGGAAGCAGCGATTTCATCTCTACATTTACTGAAATCAATTTTAGAAGGAAACCGATATTTCGGTCCTTTAGAAATTATATTCCTTATCCTAGAATCAGGAATAATTTTCAAATTGCCAGTAATTACATGACCAGCAGCAGGATAGCAATACTTTGAGTTTTTACAATCACATGAATCAGGAGTATTAGTATCAATATCAAGATCTGAAACAAGTTTATTGAAATTAAAAATGATAGATCTAACAGGTTTGTTATATTTATAGCAAATTATAGGTGTTTCAGTATTTTGAAAATAAGCAGGAATGGAAGAAAGCACCGATCTCTCACGGAAGATACTGGGCAAATCTATAAAATCCATACCCTTATTAATGAAGGATATTTTGAAGAAATGGCGTTTATGATTAATTTCAGAATCAATGTAAGGACGGAGAGTATGCAGAGTATAGCCTCTAGTTAAGAGAGCCGCATCATATAACTGATGAGAACTATCGTAGAATTTATTCGCCTCGGTGTCCAGAAGACGTAAAACAGAAACTGGTAATGAACTTAAAAATGAAAGCATAGAGTGGCGTCCATGATTTAATAATATAATTGACAGTCACTTCAGTCTAGTATTGTTTTGTTTAAACGCACGTGATTTACGTTTAAAGTTACCATTTATCCTGGTGCGGTAAGATCTAGTTCTGCGTTTTCGACATTCCAGGAGTGAGAAAATATCAAAGTCCGGCATTCTGGAAATATTACCCTCATGATAAATGTTGTCATTAAATCCCAGTGGAAACCCAGAACAGACACCACATACTGTGGCATTTGATCAGGGTCTACCCTGTCTACTAACAGGATTAGGGTCTACCCTGTCTACTAACAGGATTTTCCATCAAAAATAGAATAAAAATACAAAATATAGACTCTATACACCTGGAAAAGCAAATCGACTTGTCCACCATATAACAGTTGAAGAGTGTATAAAGGGTTTAGCCCTCGGGTTTAGATTGCTCTGTCTGCCATCACGTTAACATGTCTGTACAGTGAACCCCACCCCCCAAAAAAAACACCACTTTATACAGGGAAAACTGGGGTTTACAGGGGTATACATTATTCTTATTTCTGCTTCAAGACAGGTTGTGTGTACAAACAACCTATGCTTTAAGTTTGAATAAGAAAAATGTCAGATTTTCATTTAACCATTTGCAGGCGGGAAACCCCTAAAGGGGTACCTTGACAAACATTGCAGGCCCAGATCAGGGACTGCACTATTTGCTAACAGAATATTCCATCAAAAAATGACTAAAAATGAAAAAATAGGTCTACAACCCCTTATATGACAAATGGACTTGTCAAACATATAGCAATGGAAGAGTCCACTAGTATACAATGGGATAAAGAAAATCAACTATTTTGGCGATATACAAGAATGCACTATGTCACGCTGATTAGTTACTGTAATGTTAACCGACTGACTGACTGTTGTTTTTAGCTCACCAGAGCCGAAGGCTCCGGGGGAGCTTATAGGATAGGCACCTGTCCGTCGTCGTCGTCGTCTGGCGTCAACACTTTCAAACGACATCTCCTCTGAAGCCACTGGGCCGATTGGGCCCAAATTTTATCTGTAGCATCCTTGGGCTGGGGGATTGAAAGTTTGTGTTTTTTATCAAAATCGGCTCATTAGTTTGGTTGCTATGGCAACTTGTAGTTTCCATAGACTTATAATGGGGAAAATTGAAAAATGGCATTTACTGCCAAGCCTCTGCAGATATTTTGAGAAAACTTTCATAGAAATGTTCCATAGGCAATGTACTATCTGCTGTATGATTTTAAGCCTTCTGCTCATTTTTATTGGTTGCCATGGAAACCAAAATGCAAAAAATAGACAAAAAATACTTAAAAAATCATCTCCTCAGAAACCATATGCTCTAGGAGGCTGAGACTTTATGAAAATATTCACCATATTTGCCTTTACAGGTTTTGTGTTTTTTATGAAACTTGGCCTTTTAGTTTTGTTGCTATGGCAACTTAGAGTTTCCATTGACTTATAATGGGGAAAACTGAAAAATGGCATTTACTGCCAAGTCATTGCAGATATTTTTACAAAACTTACATTAACATGTTCCTTGAGTAAACTTCTCTCAGCCATATGCTTTTATGTCAACCTGGGGGTCCCCTAGGTTGTGCCGGGGCCATGCCCCGCCCCCTCCATTTCATAAAATGCCTTATATCTCAGAAACCTTACAGATCCCAACCCCTAAACCATATATATTCTTGTTCCTTATGATAAGATGCATTAAGTGACACCAACCTGGGGGTCCCCCGGGATGTGCCGGGGACATGCCCTGCCCCCTCTATTTCATAAAATGCCATTTGTCTCAGAAACCATTCAGATCCCCACCCCTAAACTATATATATTCTTGTACCTTAGCTAAGATGCATTAAGTAACACCAACCTTGGGGTCCCCCCGGGATGTGCGGGGACATGCCCCACCCCCTCCACTTCATAAAATGCCATTTATCTCAGAAACCATTGAGATCCCCACCCCTAAACCATATATATTCTTGTTCCTTATGATAAGACACATTCAGTGATACCAACATTTGGGTCTCTCTGGGGTGCGCCGGGGCCATGCCCCACCCTTCCACTTCATAAATGCAATATATCTCAGAAACCATTCAGATCCCCACCCAAAAACTATATATATTCTTGTTTCTTATGATAAGACGCATTCATTGACACCAATCTGAGGGTCCCCTAGGATGTGGCGGGGCTTATGCCCCACCCCCTCCACTTCGTAAAAGGCTGAATATTTCAGAAACCGTTCAGATCCCCACCCCTAAACCATTTAAATTCTTGTTCCTTATGATAAGACGCATTCAGTGATACCAACCTTAGGGTCTCCCTTGCCGCATGGGGGCTATGCCCGACCCCTCCACTTCATAAAAGGCCCAGTATCTCAGAAACCGTTCAGATCCCCACCCCTAAACCATATAAATTCTTGTTCCTTATGTTAAGATGCATTCAGTGATATTAACCTAAGGACCTCACAGGCCGCACCAGGGCTATGCCCCAACCTTCCACTTCATAAAAGGTGATATATCTCGGAAACCCTTCAGATCCCCACCCCAAAACCATGTATATTCTTGTTTCTTATGAAAAGACGCATTCAGTGACACCAATCTGGGGGTCCCCTAGGATGTGCCAGGGCTATGCCCCACCCCCTGCACTTAGTAAAAGCCCAATATCTCAGAAACTGTTCAGATCCCCACCCCTAAAGCATATAAATTCTTGTTCCTTATGATAAGACGCATTCTGTGATACCAATCTAAGGGTCTCCCGGGCCGCACGGGGGCTGTGCCCCACCCTTCCACTTCATAAAAGGTGATACGTCTCGGAAACCATTCAGATACCCATCCCAAAACCATATATATTCTTGTTTCATATGGTAAGACGCATTCATTGAAACCAACCTGGGTGTCCTCTGGGATGTGCCCGGGCCATGCCCAACCCCCTCCACTTCGTAATATCTCAATATCTCGGAAACCATTCAGAACCCCCAACCCTAAACCATATTTATTCTTGTTCCTTATGATGAGACACATTCAGTGATACCAACCTAGGGGTCTCTGGGGGTGTGCTGGGGCTATGCCCCACCCTTCCACTTCATAAAATGCAATATATCTCAGAAACTGTTCAGATCCCCACCCCTAAAATATGTATATTTGTGTTCCCTGTAATAAGACTCATTCGCTCACATCAATGCGTCTATGTGCTAGGGCAACATGCTGATGCCATGGCCCACGCCTCTACTTCATAAAAGGCCATATATCTCAGACACCATTAAGATCCCCACCTCATAATCATATATATTCTTGTTTCTTATGATTAGACACATTCAGTCACACAAACTTGGTGGTCCACAGGGGCCATTCCTCTCCTCATCATTTCATAAGAGGGCCTCATATCTTGGAAACTGTTCATATCCCCACCCCTAAACAATATATTTTCTTGGTCCTTATTATAAGACACATTCAGTGACAACAATCTTGGCTTTCCTGGGGTCTGCCAGGGATATGCTCCAACCCCTTCGCAGCTTAAAAGGCCTTATATCTCAGGAACAGTACACATCCCAACCCCTAAACCATATATATTCATGTGCCTTATGATAGGATGGATTCAGTGATACCATTCAGGGCTCTGTTGGGTCCATGTCTCATCCTTCCTCCTCATAAAAGGCCTAATATTTCAGATACAGAGTCCACATGGGTGCTCATTTTGAAATGGGGGTTTGTTTGGGAGACTTTATAATCAATAAATTAAAACCTGAAACCATACATGGCTGCCAGTGGGCAGTGTCCGCCTGAGTTCTGGTGAGCATTGTGGCCCATGGGCCTCTTGTTAAGGTAACCGGGCACCAAGGGCTCATGGGGGCTACCCCCAGTTCGCCACCTGGGATTAGTTGTAGGTACTGCTCTTTTCCCTAGGCTGCCAATATGCTGACTCCTGTCTTCTTGACGGTTATCAGCTAGCCGATTGGGAGTTAGGTGACTTCTTTCGCGGAGGACGTAAGAAGTAGGTCAATCCTACTTCTCCCATTCCCCGCTCAAGATGTCATGTAGGCACAGAACGCACCCAATGTTAAGCGTTTGTCCTGTAAAATGAGCAGACCTCTGGCGGGGTTCGAATTTTGAATGCAAGTGCAGACCAATGGTCGGGCTCTAGAATGTGGTGACACGTTGCCAATTCCGGCTGCAAAATGTGTCAGTACACAGCCCTTTGTCTGACCGAGGAAAAAAGCTTCTCATGCATTATCGGTTTTGGCTTCCATTAGACTCTACCCCCACCCCTGCCATGGTAGAGAAAACGCCTATGGACACGGTGCTTGTTAAAGGGTGATAATGCATGTAATTTTGAATTTTGAACGGCGGCCAAAAGTGAGCCAGGAAGGGTTACTATTAGACCAGCCAATTTCGGCTATTGCAAAATGTTAACCCTTGTCCTGCTGAATATTTAAATATGCCACACCCACTAATTATCAGCCAATCAGATTACTTGATGCAACTTATTGCAACAAATTCACAATTTGAATGTCAAATAATGTAGATCCTGATCAGATGGCTTCAGAAGCCATCTGATCTGGATCTACATTGTTTGAAAGACGAGACATATCCAGGCTCAGCAGGACAAGGGTCAATACATTGATTTTCTATAGGTGGGAGAGAAACTGGGAAAGTATGATGTAGAGAAGAGACAGGCAGTGGAAAATGAGGATTACGACAAAGCTAAACTGAAGAAGGTGCAAATGGATGAATACAGACTACAGATATACAAAGATCTCAATGTTCAAGATCTGCTAGAAACGTCTGGGGTAAGGCAGTTGTTTGTTCTAACAAGATTGTTGTATTAAAAAGTTGATGAGATGGTGCATGACAAATCTTACAGTCCGTGTCAGAATCAGAATTGTTACTGGTGACACTTCAAATGACCTGTGCTATGGGAAGTTAGTCCCTAGCTCTAACCAAAGAGGTAAACTTAGCTACACAATCCTCAGCACCTTCGTGAAGGGCATTCCAATCTCTAATGGTTTATCGGAAGAGCGATTCTTTATAAATGTCAATTCTTGCAGTAAGGGTCTGAAATGCCAATGAATAATGATTTCTACAGTGCCTAGCTGGGGGAACATGGTCACCTGTTTGAATGCTGGCAGTACCCTTTAGACCTTTGTTTAAAACTATGAGCCTACTGTCTTCATCTTATTTTCGTAGTATTCCAGTCCTGTCCCAGTTTCAAAGCAGTAATTGCTTGTTACAAATCTTGCAGCTCTACTCTGAACTTTTTCAATTTCTTCATTAAGGACCACTCTGCTGGGGCCATGCATAAATGCCTTTAATATCTGCAGGAATGGGAAATGTTTCCTAGGCACTCAAGAATAAGTCCAAAACAGCTGTGGTAATCTTGTAACAGTAGGATATACTGTGTGTTCATAATTGCTTTATTACCCCATCTGATATACTGTCTATAGCAGATCAAAGGCGGTCCTTACTAGGGTGATTAGTAGCTCTTGTTGAATCCCCTGGCTGAGGCTTTTAAGGGGAAAATCAATAATGTACACTCTGGTCGACAGTTAGTAAACTCTTAATTTTCCCAAAGGAGGCCCCTCACCTGTTAAAAGACTGAGAACTTCTCTTCAGTCAGTACTGAGGGCTTTATATAATATTATGTAATGAAATGATAGTCTTCAGTAATCAAGAATAAATGCCTCATACATACAGAGGAACTTTGATGGCTAAAACTCACATGGCTCATTTTGCATGGATGAGTCGAACCCGTTCTTGAGTCTGCAGAATTATGATTACTTCTGCAAAGTTTGACTCGTTAGAGCCGCCTCACTGAGGCGGTTCTAATGAGTGAGGCGGTTCTAACGAGCACCCATGACCTATGTTTGCAGTATTTATAAGAGAAATATCAGGGATTTTCATCAGAAAAGTAGCCATTTTGGAGATGAGAAATATGCACCATGTCGCACGGGTGTGTTATCGTAATGATCATTTAGAGATGAGACCTCGGATTAAAGACCCTTCCATAAGTCTGGAGAAGCCTGGGATTGAAACCACAAACCCCTTGTTTATGAGGTGAATAGCTTATCCACTACACCATGGAGGCTTCTGATTTGTATGTACTGAAATGGATATCTCATTATACATAATGATCTTCTTTGTCTCTTTCAGCCTAGGCATCCACAGAAGATCGATTTAGGTAAGTGTTAGTCTACAGTTTCATTCGTTTACTTCACTTCTTACATTGTTGCATACATTCCAACCTTACACATCACATGAACTAGTCCATGAAATGAAGAACCCTCTATACCCCACTTTATATAGAGAAAACAGGGGTTTACAGAGGTATACATTATTTTTACTCCAAGACATAGGTTGTGGGAACTCGTTAGAACCGTGTCACTGAGGCGGCTCTAACGAGCACCCACGACCTATGTTTGCAGTATTTATAAGAAAAATATCAGGGATTTTCATCAGAAAAGTAGCCATTTTGTAGATGAGAAACATGGACTATGTCGCACGGGTGTGTTATAGCAATGATTTTTGTGGAATTACTCAGATTTTCATGCAAGATTTCTGCATTGCGATTAAAAACATAAAAAAATACAGCAAGATACCAAAAGAAATGCAGATAGAATTGTATAATGGAATATTTTGTCATCGCACAGTTTTGATACTTAGTTGGAGAAGTTTTACTAACATACCTTCTGTTGCAGACTTGTTCTTTACTTTAATTATATTACATGTTCTGTAAGCAGCTTTTTTATGTGCAAGTGGAAACCAGGTTATCAAAAGTCTTTTCCACATCATTGCTCCAAGAAACAAATGTTATAGACATTCGTTAGAATAGCCTCAGCGGAATCGCCTCAGTGAGGCAATTCTACCAAATATCTATAACATTGGTTTCTTGAAGTATTAAATTACAAGAATCTTTAATGGCCTTGCCCAACTGTAAGCCAATATCAGTTGGCACCTTTGCCTCGCCCAACCACCTCTTTGCTTTTTTATACCCTTTAAGTACCAATCACAAATGTAACAAACAACATTTTCAAATAATTTTTGATTATATCTTGTGTCCAAACGCATTGTGTTTAAAAACAATAAAATATGTTTAAAGTGTGTAGATAGACAGTTGCTCACATGTGTACTGTTATTTGTTTTGGGCATTTCCAAGCTAAGGGAAGCCCACGTTGCTGGGAATCGAGGCTAAGTCTTGAGCTAAGAATTCATTCCATTGAAATTGTTGTTATAATGAGTTTTGCCATTATAACGAATGTCAGTATAAAAGGGGTTGACTGTACATGTAGTATAATTTAATGGGACAGAGACTCCTAAGTATTGACATCAATGCTGTTCTGGGCTAGAGCGACATGTAATAGGTTTGCTTTCTTCCAAAAAAAAAAGATCTGACACAGTGTGCCTATACGGTAAAATTCCATTATTAAGACCTTCTTAAATTAAGACTAGTTCTCCTATAAAAAGCTTATTTAGATGGCTGCAGTTATTCTTTCTTTGTGTTTCTGCACACATTGTCCTCATTCCAGGGACCACCTTTGGGAGTGTTCAAAAGTGGTCTTTAAGACCACTTTTGAACAATCCCAAAGATGGTCTTAATATAGGAATTTTACTGTACTTTCTCACATCAAAAATATTACAAAAGGCCATAAATGTGTGTTTTTATTCGCAAAATGTTCAAGAAGTTTCTACATTAGCCTTGTCTCTAACTGCCGTGGGTTTCAGCCAGTCATGTGAGGTACCAAATACTGCAATGGTAGGTCAGGGTGTTTGAGTTTAATTGCCTCTCTTGAGTCACATGTCAGAAACCAGAAACTGCAGTGGTAGGTCAGGAAGTTTTTCTCTGGTGCACTTTCTTTCACCCACCACTGATTAACCCTTTTTGTACCAAATGGAATCTTCCTCCTAATGTATAACGGGAGTCCGTTTCAAAATTTAGGGGTGTCAGTTTGTGTTTTCTTCAAAATTTACTTGGAAATTGGCTGACTGTTTTGCAAACAGTGCAGGCCCAGATCAGATGCCGCAGAATGCGGCATCTGATCAGGACCTACACTGTTTACCTGCTTTGGGGTTTCCGGTACAAAATGGGTTAATGATTGGCTTGACATAAACTTGAAAGGGCGTAAAACCCAAGTCAAATTCACCTCAAACCTTTTTTTACAGAACAAATGAGACAACCAACCCCGCCGCGGTTGCTAGACCTACCTCCCCAGACTCCACCACCAGGCCCAAGTCCTAGAATTTCCTACGATGAGAGACCGCTTCCAGCAATTAAAAGGTAAATATGTGTGTGTGGTTTATCTATAACTGTAAAATTGCCCAGAGATCTATATATATATACTGTAAATCACTTATATTTTGCTGTCATTTTATTTTGGCATTATTGGCGGTCAAAAAAAATTGCCAGCATAAAAACTCCAATAAAGATTTCAAACATTGTATAACGAAATGGCAGAAATTTTATTCCCAATACACATCGCATGTATGATATAGGGAAATAAAATGTCAATCCGCCAAGGGCATTATCCATTACAAAGAAAAAGTGAATTTTCTTTTTAGAATTAGAGCATTCTGTTAGGGAGCGTAGCAAAAAGTTATTTTATCCAAATTTAATGCTGCCAAATTTAAGTGTTTTACAGTAGTATCACGTATATTGAGTATGGCATGCACTGAGTTTATTTACACAATTAGCTGCTTTCTAACATGCGGTCAGTATCATTTATCACATGCAATGTATTGCTAAAGCATAAAAACACTCATTTAATTTTCACAGAATCAAATTTCAAGGTTATATGATAAAAAAAAAAAAATTCTGCCACTTGGGGTCCAGTTTTTCAAAGCCATGTTATCTTAACTAACTTGTTAGCAGTAAAAACCTTAGCTGTTCTAGCAAGTACAATATACGATGCAGAGGTATTTTTGCTGAAAAAAATGTAAGTAGCTTTTGCATCGCAAAAGCTACTCACTTTACTTTCAGCAAAAAATAAGATTATGCAATACCGAATGGTTTATTTTTCTAGGTAGTGTAACTAACAATTTTGTTAGCTTTGATCAACTGGGTCCGGATAACAGGTTGATTTGTTTTGTTTGAATTGCAGTTTAACGTCCCCGTCAACACTATTTAGGTCATTTTGGAGACTACCCTTCTAATTTTGTGCAACTTTTACCCGACATTGAGATGTAATGACATTCTAAGTGGTTTACCAGTACTCATGTTCAGTCAGTTTCAGCTCTGTGTGGAAGCACCATTGAGTCCAATCTATTTCTCCAAGCCCCGATGGACAACAGTTGGAATCCAACTGTACTGCAAAGAATCAAAATAATTTCAAAACATGTGGAGATAGTGAAGGCTTCAATCACCCTGCATCACTAGCTGGTAGCTGGTTTGTACAGAGACTTTGGTGTCCACATGTGGCTCTTGTGGTCCCTAGGCTGTCCATAGAGACTACATTAATGTCTCCTATCATATTCAGTGAGCCTTGGTAATTGTTTGAATTTTATGTTATTGGAGATGTAGCACTGATGAGTTAGAAAGCCTTCACCCGGACTGAACAAATTATTTGTCTAAGCCAAGACAGTAGTATTGGCGAGGATTGTGGCCATGTAAAACAACAGTAAAACCGCCTATATACCTCCCCAAATGACAATTTTCGATACAGTTATCCCATAAATATAGGGAAGAGAAGCAAAGGCTGATCTGTATGTTCATTATAGGAATGATCATTATGTGGATTGTATCGATGTGTAAACTCTGGCGAATCACTCACAAACTGCTTAAAGCCCATAGGCTGAGCTATATGTTCATTAGTCCGAATATTTAAAAGACGTTTCCAGTGTTGTGGCTCATATTTTCTTGTTACGTGACTTCTTTTGGCACCTTTATGCACCAGATACGACATTATCACTTATGAAAAGCCCTTTATCGTACTAAAAACTGACAATATTATGACAAGTACATAATGAAAACATGCCTATTCAAATGCATTGTAAATTTCATTGCCGAAAAAGTTAAAGTTTTCAGAAGAAAAATTGTGATTTTTTTCTCTGCTCAAAGCATAGATTGAGGGTACACATTAGAACTGCCTCAACAAGGCAGTTCTAACGCGTATCCACAATCTATATTTTAGAGCAGAAATAAAAATAAGGTTTACCCTTGTAAAGCCCAGTTTTACTATATAAAAGTGGGGTTCAGGGGGGTCAGAATTATATGGGCATGTTTTCAAGATGCATGTGTTTCAGTGTTGTTTTGTGAACATCATACACCACAAATTCTTCATAACAGTGTTCACTATAACATGGTTTAAGATATAACATGATTAAAAGACAGATCCCAAAATGTATAGATTATGTAGAAAAATGAACATTTATGGCCATTTCTAGCTCGGCTGTTTTCGAAGAAAAGGACGAGGTATTGTCATAGCTCTTGCGTTGTCTGCGTCGTCGTCGTGCAAAAACTTGGACATTTTGTAATATCTCTGTCAATACTGAACATATTTACTTGAAACTCGGACTAGTTGTTCATTATGAAAAGGGGAACTCATACCAATAGGTGTGGTAACCCTCAAAATATTTTTGGCACAGTTATGCCCCTTTTTCGTCTTAGAATTTTTGTTTTCTAAAAGAAACTGCAGCCGAGCATTGGGACCCACATGTGGTGCTCTTGTTCTCTATTATCTTTACATTTTTGTTATATTGAAAAATGATCATTAACCCAGTCAGTACCAGAAGCCCCAAAATGGGTAATTGGCAAATAGAGCAGGCCCAGATCAGACCCCGCAGAATGCAGTGTCTGATCAGGGCCTACACTGTTTGCAAAAAGTTAAGCCATTTTCCAAATCAATTTTGAAGAAAACACAACCTTACAACCCTAAATTTTGAATTGGACTCCTGCTATATATAAGGAGAAAGATTCCATTTGGTACAAAAAGGCTTAAAATACAGATTCCAAAATGTATAGATTATTTAGAAAAATGAACATTTACGGCCATTTTTTCTCTATTATCTATACATTTTTGTTATATAGAAAAATGACCATTATCCCATTCAGTACCAGAAGCCCCAAAATGGGTAATTGGCAAACAGTGCAGGTGGAGATCAGACGCCACAGAATGCGGCGTCTGATCAGGGCCTACACTGTTTGCAAAAAGTTCAGTCATTTTCAAATAAATTTTGAAGAAAACACAACCTTACAACGCTAAATTTTGAATTGGACTCCTGCTATATATAAGGAGGATGATTCCATTTGGTACAAAAAGGGTTAAAAGACAGATCCCAAAATGTATAGATTATGTAGAAAAATGAACATTTTCTGCCATTTTTCTCTATTATCTATACATTTGTGTTATATAGAAGAATAACCATTAATAGTCATTTTTTCTATGTAATGTGTACATTTTTGTTGCAATATTAATTACACAATTCGGCCCCCGCCCATCGGGCCTGAAGAAATTGATGGGCTGTATGATGCTTCAATGCAGAGCTGAAACCGACCCGCAAACGGGTACTGGTAAACCGCTCAGGGGATCTTAGCCTTCCCAGGCAAAGCGATACGAGTCAGACCAGCCATGCTTATAAACCCTATTGGTTTCACTGGGCGACAGGGCTTGAGATGTCATTTCATCTCAGTGTCGGGTAAAAGTCCCACAAAACTGGAAGCAACGTCTCTAAAATGACCTATACAGTGTTGACGGGGACGTTAAACCTCAAATCAAACAAACAAAAAACAGCACAGTTTCTGCTTCTGACATCAACAAAAGGGTTATAAAGAGATTGTGGTGTATGTCCTTTTGTAGGTGACAAGTGAACATGCATGTAAGATAGATGAAAGATTGGCAGAAAAGAAGAAAACGTTACAGAATACAATGACTGAAATTAACGTTTATTTTCCTTAAATACTTTATACGCCACATCTTCTTTATAACACAATTAATGAGGTCCAAAACAGAAATCGTTTCAGTTAAACAACAGTGTTATATCCAAACGAAAACGGCAGCCCCTGCCCATCGGGGCTGGAAGAAATAGATGGGCTGCATGGAGCTGAAACCGACCCGCATACAAGTACTGGTAAACCGCTTAGAGGATCTAAGCCTGCCCAGGCAGTGCCGTGCGAGTCGGACCGTCCATGCTCATAAACCTTATTGGTTTCGTTTGCTGGAAGGGCTTGAGATGTCATTTCATCTCAATGTCGGGTAAAAGTCCCGCAAAATTGAAAGCAACACCTCCAAAATGACCTTTACAGTGTTGACGGGGATGCTAAACCTCAAATCAAACAAAACAAAAACCAAACAAAAATTTATAGATTATGCAGAAAAATGACCTAATCTATACATTTTTGGGAATCCTCTTGAAACAGTGTTATATCCAAAACCATGTTATAACGAACCATGTTATAATGAGGTTGTGGTGTACTTCAGGCTTTAACAGCAAATGGTCTTGAAGCAAGGTTATTAAAAAATGCTGAGTGACATTTTCAGTGTTGCTAGCTTATTCTGCTGATCAGTGGAGCCTGTGGGATATTGAATAAAAGTATATTCAGTACAATTCCCATATTAAAACCACCTTTGGGGCTGTTCAAGAGTGGTCTTTAAGACCACTTTTGAACAGTCTCAAGGGTGGTCCCTGGCCAGAGGCCATTGTGTGCAGATAACACGAAGAAATAATAACTGGACCTTTCTAAATAAGCTTTTTATGTCCCTGGTAGCGATAGTGGGGACACATTGTTTTTGCCCTGTCTGTTTGTTTGTTTGTTGGTTTGTTTGTATGTGGACAACTTTAACGTTGGTCATAACTTTTTAACCGTTTGAGATAGAGCATTCACATTTGGCATGAAGGTTCCTTGTGACAAGAGCTGCACATTCATGCAAAAAAATTGACCTTGACCTTTGACCTACTTTAAAGAAAAAAATAACATTGGTCATAACTTTTGAACTGCTTGAGTTACAGCCTTCATATTTGGCATGTATGTTCCTTGTGATAAAAGCTTTACATTCATGCAAAAAATATGACCTGGGACCTTGACCTTTGACCTACTTAAAATAGACAAATAACATTTTGGTCATAACTTTTGAATCGTTTGAGATAGAGCCTTCATATTTTGCATGTAGGTTCCTTGTGAAAAGAGCTTTACATTCACGAAAAAAATTGACCTGTGACCTTGACCTTTGACCTACATAAAAGAAAATAGTTAACATTGGTCATAACTTTTGAACCATTTAAGATACAGCCTTCCTATTTGGCATTTAGGTTCTTGTGACAAGAGCTTTACATTCATGCAAAAATTTTTTACCATGTCCTTGACCTTTGACCTACTTAAAAGAAAAAATAAAATTGTTCATAACTTTTTAACTGTTTAAGATAGAACCTTCATATTTGGCATGTAAGCTCCTTGTGTCAAGGACTTCGCACTCAAACAAAAAATCTTGACATGTGACCTTGACCTTGAATGAACTGTGGCTAACTTTGAAAAGAAATGACCATGTCTGGGGACATGTTCTTGTTTCACAAGTACATCTTTTTAAAGCAGATTATTAGTATTAATTTTAGGTGGTATTCATAACAGAATTTTACTGTACATGCTTTTTGTATGTCTGCAGTAATTTGGAAGTGATTTAATCAGTTATGGGATTCTGTGAAATAAAACAAAATACTGCATGTATGTTATTCATTTATTCTTAAATGGGAAGTGCCAGAAGAAAAGGTATCTTTGGGCATGTGTTCCAGCAAAAACACAGGTCAGCCTGCACGTGCATGCAGTCTGATCTGAGATCCCTGGGCACCATACAGGCCTCATATTTTTCAGGCATTAGCAGGATTTCAGGCTTTTATAGCTTGATTTTTTTCTTGATTTCAGGCTTTTAGATTTTGATTCTTGTGCCTATAGTCTGTTTAAAAACTATTTAACCTTTATCCTGCTAAATAGATTTATTAACCCACACCCATTTCTGACTATAAGTCAGCCAAAATACTTGATATTTTCACAAACTGCATTACAAACAGTGTAGATCCTGATCAGATGGCTTCTTCAGAAGCCATCTGATCTGGATCTACACTGTTTGCAAAGGTAATAGTTGTGTCTTGTTCAGCAGAATAAGGGTTGAAGCTGCAAAATTGGAGCTTTCAGGCATGGAAAAGCATGGTCAGTACAAGGTCTGACTATATGGAAACCCGGTGACACGAAATTCCGTCATGCATTCAGGGATGTATTCTTAGTGAGTGCTGAGGCTGATTTGTATTCACTAAATGGCCGTGCTCACGAAGACCCCTTTTTGCTTAGCACACCCCAGAATGAGAAAGAAAAAAAATGACAAAAAAACACATACACCAAAACAGATACTGCATGTTTGTTGGAGTTCACGTTTTACCATTGACTCTTATATATGTTTTGTTTGAATGTATTTTGTTCAGTAATCAAAATCAGTCACCCAATCACCCAAGAACCCCTTACGATGAACGTCCATTACCTATACGCAAGTGAGTAATGCATGCTTTGTGTGGTTATGGAGCTTCTATTGTTGTTTATGTTGGATTGTGCATGTCTTTGGGGGTTTGAGGGGGGATTTGCATGAAGTTATTTGAATTTGCATGATTCACTGCAACTACTTTGTAACACTATTGTTGGAGTCCAAAGCAGAAACCATGTTAGTTAAGGGGAATGGGAACACCTGGCAGATGTTTCCGCCATTTTTCAAAGGGAGACGACTTTCAGGACTTCCTGAGTGTGCTTTTCTATAAGCCCTGCCCCAAAGAAAAAGGTGTCTACTCTAAAAAAGAAAGAATTTGCTCCTTAGGAGCAAATTCTTTCCTTTAATAGTTGACCCCTATTGACATGGGAGACAAAAATAATTTTGCAGGAGTTGCCTCCCCTGAAGGTGTATACATTCCCCTTAAACAACTGTGTTATATCCAGACAAAAATATATAGGTTATATATAAAAATGACCATTTATGGTCATTGTTGTATATAATCTAGATTTTTAGGATCTGTATAGATTATACAGAAAAATGACCATTTATGGTCATTGTTGTATATAATCTACATTTTTAGGATCTGTGTAGATTATACAGAAAAATGACTATTTATGGTCTTTGTTGTATATAATCTACATTTTTAGGATCTGTATAGATTATACAGAAAAATGACCATTTATGGTCATTGTTGTATATAATCTGCATTTTTAGGATCTGTATAGATTATACAGAAAAATGACCATTTATGGTCATTGTTGTATATAATCTACATTTTTAGGATCTGTATAGATTATACAGAAAAATGACCATTTATGGTCATTGTTGTATATAATCTAGATTTTTAGGATCTGTATAGATTATACAGAAAAATGACCATTTATGGTCATTGTTGTATATAATCTAGATTTTTAGGATCTGTATAGATTATACAGAAAAATGACCATTTATGGTCATTGTTGTATATAATCTACATTTTTAGGATCTGTATAGATTATACAGAAAAATGACCATTTATGGTCATTGTTGTATATAATCTACATTTTTAGGATCTGTATAGATTATACAGAAAAATGACTATTTATGGTCTTTGTTGTATATAATCTGCATTTTTAGGATCTGTATAGATTATACAGAAAAATGACCATTTATGGTCATTGTTGTATATAATCTACATTTTTAGGATCTGTATAGATTATACAGAAAAATGACCATTTATGGTCATTCGGTCATTTTCTGTATGCTGGTAATCTACAATTTTGGAATCCATCTTCAGACTGTGTTATATCCAAAAGTGTTATAATGAACCGCTTAATTATTATGCCTCAGCACTGGGTTCGAGCCTTGCTGGGCTCACAAGTGAGAAGCCAAGCTCTCCAATGAAAGATCAGGTGGTTTTTCTCAGGTACTGAAGTATTTGCCTGCCTCTGATTGATGATCAACTCGATATAAATGAAATGATCTTGAGAGGCAATAAAACCAAAATAAAAAAGAAGAAGAAAAAAATGGTTGTTCAGTGTCCTTACTGTTTGCTTTAGCTTTTGACTGTTGTAGAGTTAGCCAAAAAGTGATAAACCGAGACTCAGCTGAGCATTCGCTAGTCATAGTGGGACTGTTATTTAACATAGTATTAAAACTTTGATCATTTAATGTAGCAATTGGCTAACATTTTTGCCAAAAAATGTGAGCAGCTTTTGCCAATTTATTTCTGCTGAAAAAATGTGAGTAGTTTTTGCATTTGCAAAAGCTACTCACATTTTTTTCAGCAAAAATGCTTTGGTATTACATATTGTACTGCTAACTTGTAGCCCAACCACATTGCTTTTTGAGGCAATAAAATATGTTTAAACTAAACTTGCTAGAACTGTCAACAATCTGGGTCCGGTTGTTCAAAGCCTTGCTTGCTTAATGAGCTCGTTAGTGGTCAAATTGTTAACTCTTCTAGTAAGTACAATGTCTTATACAGTGGTATTTTTTCCAGAAAAAATGTGAGCATCTTTTACAGATGCAAAAGCTGCTCCCTTTTTTTTTCAGAAAAAAAATATTAGCATATTTGCCATATTAAATGATCAAAGTAAGTTTTAATGATTCGTTAACTAACAGTTTAATTAGTTTTGAGCAACTGGCCCCTGGGCATTGTTTAGTTCCTTAAGCTAACAAGGCTTTGAACAACTGGTCCCAGTTGTTCAAAGCATCGTTAGTTTAACGAGCTCGTTAATGGTCAAATTGTTAACTGTTCTAGTAAGTACAATATCAATTGCAGTGGTATTTTTGCTAAAAAATTATGAGCATCTTTTGCAGATTCAAAAGCTGCTCACAATTTTTTCAGAAAAAAATATTAGCATATTTG
Organism: Lucinisca nassula; assembly: GCA_963580285.1. Lineage (NCBI taxonomy): Eukaryota > Metazoa > Mollusca > Bivalvia > Lucinida > Lucinidae > Lucinisca > Lucinisca nassula. The sequence goes on along the minus strand of OY757023.1, from coordinate 8,738,617 downwards.
CCATATTAAATGATCAAAGTTTTAATGATATCTTAACTAATGACATCGTTAGTTTGAACAGTTGGCCCTGGGCATTTGAACAGTTGGCCCTGGTCCCAGTTGTTCAAAGCATTGTTAGCTTATCGAGCTCATTAATGGTCAAATTGTAAACTGTTCTTGTAAGCACAATATCTTTCCCTCTGGTACTTTTGCAGCTTTTTTCATAAAAAAATATTAGCATATTTGCCATATTAAATGGTCAACGTTTTAACGATTCATTAACTAACAATTCTGTTAGTTTTGAACAACTGGCCTCTGAGCATTGTTTAGTTCCTTAAGCTGACAAGGCTTTGAACAACTGGGCCCAGTTGTTCAAAGCATTGTTAGCTTAACAAGCTCATTAATGGTCAAATTGTAAACTGTTCTTGTAAGCACAATATCTTACACTCTGGTATTTTTGCTGAAAAAATGTGAAAAGTTTTAATGATATGTAAACTAATGACGTGGTTAGTTTGAACAGTTGGCCCTGGGCATTAAATGATCAAAGTTTTAATATTGCCTCACATTTTTCAGCAAAAATATTAGCACATTAATTTGCCATATTAAAAGATCAAAGTTTTTCAAAGGCTCAGGTCTTCTTGTCGGTTTTGTTGTGCCCCAAATTTTTGTTGTATACTACAGTCAAACTCCATAGGCTTGAACGATTTTTAAATTTATTCTAGACAGAGATTTTTTTTTTTTGAGTTGAGGTTTTACATCCTTGTCAACAATCGATAGGTCATTTTGGAGACATTGCTTCCAGTTTTGTGGGCCTTTTACCCAAGAGATGGAATGGGTTGTAAAACACAAACAATAATGATACAGTACGGATAATTTATTATATATCTTTTCAATCTTCTGCTAGATAAATGTTATTCATTTATAATACAGTAACATTCCTATATTAAGACCACCTTTGGTACTGTTCAAAAGTGGTCTTAAAGACCACTTTTGAACAGTCCCAAAGGTGGTCACCGACCAAAGGACACTGTATGCATAAAACACAAAGAAAGAATAACTGCAACCTACTGAATATGCTTTTGAAAGCGGAATTAGTCTTAATTTTAGGTGGTCTTTTACTGTACTTGGCTTGATTAGACTGTTCTTGTGACATGAAAGCCATAACAAAGGGAATAAGCATGGCTGAAGAAAAATCCCGACTGTGGTGGGATTTGAACCTGGGCCACTTGGGTGAAAGTCCAATGCTCTTAACAACTGAGCCAAAGAGTCGACATCCTAACGCAGTTGTCAGAGAGTGGTTATAAATCTTTAAGCTGTGCATTTAATCTACCGAGGCAGATAACTGAAAAGAAGAATTTGCATCAGCAACACTGTTGACAGACATTTTCAGTATGAGATACAGTGAGTGAGTTTTAGTTTTACGTCCCACCAACAGCTAAGGTCATACGGAGACGGGACCTCGGTTTAAAGACTCATCCGAAAGTCTGAAGAAGCCCGGGATCGATCCTGCGATCCCTGGTTTACAAGGCGAGTAGCGTAGCCACTGCACCACGGAGGCTTCTAGAGTATGAGATACAAGATCTCTCCCTAAATTATCCCTAAATGTGATGTTTACCCTCGTCACCCACCTCTGATTAACGATCTGCTCAGTGTAATTGAAATAGTCTTGAAAGGGCAATAAAACAAAACCCCAAAAAATAAATAGATAAAATAACCCTCATCATGGGTTTGATATTTTTGAGCTTCTGCAGACTTTTGGATGAGTCTTTTATCCGTGGTTCAGTCTCCTTATGACATTAGCTGTTGGCGGGACGTAAAACTCAAAACATACACGCTCGTCATGCTGAACCTGGATATAACCTTTTGAAAAACAGTAAAGATCCAGATCAGCTGGCTTCTTGGAAGCCAGCTGATCTGGATCTATACTGTTTTCCATTCTGCTACTAAATCTATGATAAAACTTGAAATCATGTGACATAAATTGTTGAAAATTGGGGAGGGGTGTAGAATATTGAACAAAGCCTGGTGAGGGTTAATTAGATTTGTGGGAAGAATCCCCTATAAACCCAAGAATGAGTTTGAATCAGTAGATCAGCCATTGTATTCTATGTGATTAGCATGGTTCTATGTGATTAGCATGATTTTTTGTTTTGTGATTAGCATGGTTTTACGTGATTAGCATAATTTTTATGCCCCCGGAATCTAAGAGATTCGGGGGCATATAGTTTTTGGTCTGTCCGTCTGTTTGTCTGTTTGTCCATTTGTCCGTCTGCAAAAACTTTAACATTGGGCATAACTTTTGAATGGTAGTAGATAGAGCTTTCATATTTCACATGTGTATACCTTATCACAAGACCTTTCCAGTGGTACCATAATTTTTGATCTCGTGACCTTGAACTTGACCTTTGACCTATTTTTTTTCAAAATTTTTAAAAACATTAACATTGGCGCTGTCCGGGGGCATCAGTGTTTCACAAACACATCTTGTATGTGATTAGTATGGCTTTATGTTATTAGCATGATTTTGTGTGATTATCATGCTTTTATATGATTAGCATAGTTTTGTGTGATTGGCATTGTTTTGTGTTACTTGCATGGTTTTTGTGTGATTTAATAATAATGATAATAATAATAATAATAATGGACCTTATTTATAGAGGGTAACACAATTTGCATAGTGTTGTTGCAATTTGCATAGTGTTATTGTGGTGTACCAGATTTAACGCTTAGTATAACCAGATCGATACCAAAGAAATTCAAGCTAGTCCATTAGTAAAGGCAACTGATCTGACATTAACCTTTATCCTGCTGAATAAATTAATTTAACACCCAGTGCTGACTATCCAGCTATCAAATCATTTGTTATAATGTTTCCCTTCAGTTCACAAACTGCATGGCAAACTGTGTAGATCCTTATCAGATGAAACCATCTGATCTGGATCTGAAGTGTGAGCGAGTGTTTGAGTTTTACATCTCACTAACAGCTAAGGTCATACGGAGACGGGATCTTGGTTTAAAGACTCATCCGAAAGTTGAGAGAAGCCCGGGATCGATCTTGCGTCTCCTGGTTTACTAGGCAAGTCGCGTAACCACTGCGCCACAGAGGCTTCTATACACTGTTTGGAATGGTAGGGGTTGTTGTGAAGAGCAGGATATGGTTAAATTGCTTACCAACTATGGTTGCACTACAGTTTCAAATACTACTAGAGTGTTGTGTTTCTTTTGGACTGCAAAACAGTGGTTGGACTCTTAAAGAATCTTTGTTTAAACAATATTTTATTGGTTGTCATTTATAGAGAATCTTACATGAGTGTTCATGTATTATTAAATTTATTAAATGAGTTGAGGAAAAGGGATAAAATGCAAGGCTTTTCCGAGCATTTTATTCCTGTTCCTCAATGAGTGTAATAAATTCAATAATACATGAGCAGGAATGCAAGGGTCTATTTATCATACCACATTTAAAATGCATTTTATTCACGACTTTTTTACAAAAATGACAATATTTCGCCATTAGTAAACGCGTCATCGTCAAGAATATCATGTGTGTAACATCAAGGACCGTATCTAACTACATGTAATTTGCATTTTTAATCCACTAGTGGATTATCGAATTTAATACATGGGTGTTTTTACACTCTCAGACGTGACATCATATGATAAACAGTTATAAGTACAAACAATACCGTATTCGGGTGTGTATTACCCGCATTTGCGTACTACCCGCACCCCCCTTTTTTGCCAAAATCTGGGGGAAAACTGTTATTCTGTTGTATTACCCGCATGGAACATTTGCTGAAATTTTGGTGGATGCGTAAGTGAGAAAAAGTAAGAATTTGGCCAGTTTTTGTAACACACAACGGAACGTGCGATCGTCTTCAAAAGGCGGGAAAATGCACGTGCGTGCGAGTATCACCAGAAAGCATGTATTTTGCATTAAAATGTTGAAAAAACTTTACCTGGTCACCATTGTAATTTATTTATTAACCCACATATGTCCGCGGCCCTTTTTTGGGACATCGGCAAACAGTGCAGTCCCAGATCAGACACCTCAGAAAGAAGCCGCAGACGTCTCTTTTAGGGGACATCGGCAAACAGTGCAGTCCCAGATCAGACACCTCAGAAAGACGCCGCAGACGTCTGATTTGGATTTACACTGTTTGATGATTTATAATGGTTCAATTATGACACTATTGTTAATCCCCGTCATATAATTGCCACCCTGCGGTGCGTGTCGATAAGGTGTGAAAGTATGGTTAAGTAATGTCTCTAATTGGCGTTTATTCCCCAGTCATAAAATTTAATCCGCAATCAATGTGAAAATTATAGACGAGTTGCTTCGACCATTCTACTATCTGTAAATGGTTATGTTTTGGCGCCAAATAGCAGACGCTAGGCGAGAAAAGTTGAACACATTGTGTTAACACATCTGTATGCTGTTGTTGGTATTGACACGGAGCTTACGGAAAATGCTGTTTTCCACAACCGTTTTGCTATCGAGAATTTTTTTACCGTTTCCAAACAATTTTTTTATGAGAGAGATACGCCCCATTAAGATAAAACAATAGACACGTATGGGGTTGCCGGGGTCGGATGACGTCATTTACCGATCGCGTGCAGAAAAAAAAACTAGCGGTGGTTTGTGGGCGGCGGTTTTGATGCCAGAAAACTTTGATGTTCGCATTGAACTCTCGATTGAACTGGCTTGTTTATTTCGTTTAAAATCAGAGTTTTAGGAATAATACTCACAAAATCGGGCTTGCTAGTTATGGAGATTGTTATATTACTCATGTGTAAGTAAAATTGAGTGGACAATTAAACGTTTTTTGTCGGGAATCGTAAAAGGATAGAGCATATCACAAGATGCATCGTATTTTCAGCTGACAAAAGTAAAAATAAAATGGTCCAAAAATAATTCGGGTGGATTACCCGCACAATGAACTTGGGCCTGTAATTTGAGGGAAAAAACTGCGGGTAATACACGCCCGAATACGGTACATCTGGCCCCTTCCCATCGCAGCTTGGAGAAATAGATTGGGCTTCAAGGTGCTTCCACGCAGAGCTGAAACCGACCGCACATGAGTACTGATAAACTGCTTAGAAAGTATAAGCCTGAACACCCATGCTGCAACCAATCCCCCTACATCGAAGAACGTCCTCACAAAATCGGGCTTCGAAGTCACCGCAAGCACACACCTTTCTGAACTCACACACCAAGTCACCACAAAATTTAGGTTCCGACAGACCTTGTTGCAGAGGAGATCTAAGTCCAACATTCAATTTTGAAACTAAATCGGAATGATGTCTAAAATTTAGAGAAGGCTTTGCGTAGTCCACGACACCGACAACCCTGACCAAGAAGTTTAGCAGTTAGCATTTGATTAGGAGTGTTGAAGTTAGTTACATGACCAGACGCTCTGGCAAATCAAATTAATTGCAAAATATAAATGCCATAGAATGGCGCACGAGAAACATCACAACCAAGAAAGGAAAATTTACAATCTCAAAATCAAAATCATCGCGTATATCATATATTTGCAGGAAACAAATAAAAAAGCCTGACACTACATGGCTTTTGGACAGACCTTTGTAATATGAGTCTGGTTTTTAGCTCACCTGAGCACGAAGTGCTCAAGGTGAGCTTTTGTGATCGGTCTTTGTCCGTTGTCCGTGCGTGCGTCCGTCCGGCGTCAACTTTTGCTTTAAACAACTTCTTCTCCAAAACTGCTGGACAGATTTTGAAATAATTTCACAGGAATATTCCTAGGGTGACCCTCTACCAAAATAGCGCAAATTGTTCCACTTGTGTGAACAAGATGGCTGCCATTGCTAAAACTAGGAAAACCTATAAACGACTTCTCCTCCTTAACCAGTGCAAGGATTTTGATATAATTTCACAGAAAGGTTCCTTGGGTGACCATCTACCAAAATTGGTCAAATCGTTCCGCTCAGGTGAACAAGATGGCCGCCAGAGCTAAAAATGGAAAAACCTTTAAACGACTTCTTCTCCTTAACCATTGGATGGATTTTGAAATTATTGCACAGGAATGTTCCTTGGGTGCCCCTCTACTAAAATTGCTCAAACCGTTCCGGTCGGGTGAACAAACTGGCCACCAGAGCTAAAAATAGAAAAACCTTTCAAGGACTTCTTCTCCTTAACCAGTGGATGGATTTCGAAATTACTTCACAGGAAAGTTCCTTGGGTGACCCTCTACCAAAATTGCTCAAAATGTTCCACTTGGGTGAACAAGATGGCCACCAGAGCTAAAAATAGAAAAACCTTTAAACAACTTCTCCTTAACTAGTGGATGGATTTTGAAATTACTTCACAGGAATGTTCCTTGGGTGACCCTCTACCAAAATTGCTAAAACCGTTCTGCTCAGGCGAACAAGATGGCCACCAGAGCTCAAAATAGAATAACCTTTAAACCACTTTTTCTCCTTAACCAGTGGATGGATTTTGAAATTATTTCACTGGAATGTTCCTTGGGTGACCCTTTATCAAAATTGCTCAAACCGTTCCGCTCGGGTGAACAAAATGGCCACCAGAGCTAAAAATAGAAAAACCTTTAAACCACTTTTTCTCCCTAACCAGTGGTTGGCTTTTGAAATTATTTCACAGAAATGTTCCTTTGGTGGCCCTCTACAAAAATTGCTTAAACCGTTCAGCGCGGGTGAACAAAATGGCCGCCAGAGCTAAAAATAGAATAACCTTTAAATGACTTTTTCTCCTTAACCAGTGGATGGATTTTGAAATTATTTCACCAGAATGTTCCTTGGGTGACCCTCTACCAAAATTGCTCAGTTCCGCTCAGGTCAACAAAATGGCCACCAAAGCTAAAAATAGAAAAAACCTTTCAACGACTTCTTCTTCTTAACCAGTGGATGGATTTTGGAATTATTTCACAGGAATGTTCCTTGGGTGACCCTCTACCAAAATTGCTCAAACTGTTCGCTTGTGAACAAAATGGCCACCAGTGTTAAAAATAGAAAAACCTTTAAACCTCTTCTTTTCCTTAACCAGTGGATGGATTTTGAAATTACTTCACAGGAATGTTCCTTGGGTGACCCTCTACCAAAATTGCTCAAACCATTCCGCTCTGGTGAACAAGATGGCTGCCAGAGCTAAAAATAGAAAAACCTTTAAACGACTTCTTATCCTTAACCAGTGGATGGATTATGTAATTATTTGACAGGAATGAGGTTTGAGGTTTTTAGCTGTGGTGGCCATCATGCTCAGTTAAGCAAAATATTTTGAGCAATTTTGTTAGAGGGTCGCTCATGGAACATTCCTATAAAATTACTTCCTTTTAGAGACAGATGGCTTTTGAAAGTTTTGGCCCCCACCCACCTTGGCTGCAAGGTGCTTCTACACGAGTATTGGTAAGCCACTTTGAAGGTCTTAGCCTGTCCAGGCAAAGTGGTGCGAGTGGAACCATCTGTGCATTTAAACCCCATTGGTTTCATTGGGCTGCAGGGCTTGAGATGTCATTTCATCAAAAATGACTTCTACTTCTCAAAATGACTTCTGCTCCTAAACACGCAGAATGATTTTGAATTAATTGCACAGAAATGGTCTTTGGGCCCAACCAAAATTGCTCAAACCCTCCACACCACCATATATTGCCCACAATTCTGTTTGTACAATATGGATCAGGTGAGCGATCCAGGGCCATCATGGCCCTCTTGTGTAAAAATTTGTCTTTTAAATGGCAATGTCTGGTCAGGTGTCAGAGGTTATATGGCAGGTTTTCCTTTTTGGTTATCCTTTTTTGAAAACCTGTCGGGTGTTTTTCTTGTTTAATTTACATTTTGTGCATGTCTGCATGATAGTTTTATGTGATTTCGTTGTATGTCTGGTTTAGCCAGAAAACTCTTTCTGTTTTTGTTGACACTTTAAAGTAGTGGCTGTACTATCACCATAGATACTGGGATTTTGAGGACAGTCTGTTTTAAGGGGAATAGATGGATCTGACATATTTTCTGCCATTTTAACTTTGAAAGGGAGAGAACTTCTCTTTATTGTGAACTGATACCCTTTGAAAAGGGGTCTACTCTTAAAGAAAATAATTTGATCCTTAGGAGCCTCTGAAAAGGGGTCTACCCTTAAAGCAAAAAATTTGCTCCTTAGGAGCATATTCTTTCCTTTAAGAATAGACCCATGTGGATGAGGAAGATAAAAATAGTTGTGAACAAGAGTTGCTGCCCCTGAAGGTGCATCACATTCCCCTTTAACCCTTAAGATGCCGAGAAAAACTACATCTGAAAATGTCGTCTGCTTATGTTGTCTGCTGAATCTTTTTGCAAACTTTTTAAAAATATTTTTGCATACAGGCAAACAGTGTGGGCCCAGATCAGACTGCTCCTACAGGAGCAGTCTGATATGGGCCCATACTGTTTGCAAAAAAAGAAAATGACTTTTAAAGGTACCCAACAGATGGCAAAGCAGACGACAATTGTCGTGATTGGCATTTTATGGGTTAAGATGAAGGAACAAGACAAACACATTGTTGAACATGTACTCAAGTCTGTTTATTGACATTTGAGCCAACCCAGGACAAACCTACTATAATAGCTTTGTGCACAGTGTGTCCAGGGTAAAAAATGCCTCTAAATTGACACTGGCATTACGATAACATACCCGTGTAACATAGTGCTTTTTTCACATCTCCAAAATGGCTACTTTTTTATGAAAATCCGTGATAAATTTCTTAATTATACTGCAAGCATAGGTTGTGGGTGCTCGTTAGAACCACCTCATTGAGCAACCACAACCTATGTTTTGGAGCAAAAATAAGAAAGATAATGGATACCCTTTTAACCCCAGTTGTCTCTGTATAATGTTTAATCTCAGTTTTTTCATAACACAGACTTGTTCACGTGATGCAAAACATGCTGAAAATCGCCAGTGTCAAACCCCTTAATTGTTGCCTTGACAGCAGTGTGAAGATTCAGATTGGATCAAAACTAGCTGAATTCTCATTTTTTTTACAACTTTGAGATGCCCCCACGTTACTATGACAACTATGATTCAGCCTTAAACAGTTCCATTTGAAATTCTACTGCTCAGTGAATGTTCATGCCAAGTTTGTTGTAAAATAGACTGTTCATTATGAAATAATAGCTATATGAAGTTACTGTCCCAGGCAACACTGTGAAAATCAGCAAAATTCAGTCCTCATGTGGGAATGGGTTCAACTAATTCAAGAACAAACGTGATATATAAGGAGAATGGGAACACCTGGCAGTTTTTTCTACCATTTTTCAAAGGGAGATAACTTTCGGGACTTCCTGTTCGCTTTTCTATAAGCCCTGTCCCACTGAAAAGGGGTTTACTCCAAAAGGAAAGAACTTTCCTTTCAGAGTTGACCCCTATTGACATGGAAGACAAAAATACTTTTGCAGGAGTTACCTGCCCTGAAGGTGTTCCCATTCCCCTTAAGATTTATTAATTAAATTATTATATTACAAATCTCAAAATACGTTGATTTAGGCTTTATGGCTTTTCAAGAATAATGCTTTTCATTAAAGCAGATTTTTAATCTCAGTTTTGAAAAAGCTAAAGTACCTTCAAGAAAATACGAAAATATCAGCCTGTATCACTCATTCAGTGTCCACAAAATTACCAGCTTTTGCATTTCTGCAACCTCATATTTTCCAAACCCTAAGGCAGATTAATCCATTTAAGATGGGCAACCACAAAATGGGACAATGGCAAACACTGCATGCCCACTTGTGTGATATAGTGCATTTTTCAAACATCAAAAAAGGTACTTTTTCTGATAAAAACTTGCAATATTTTTCTTATTTTACTCCAAATATAGGAAGCCCCCGCCCATCGGGGCTTGAAGAAATATATGGGCTGCACGATGTTTCCACGCAGAGCTAAATCCAACCCGCATAGAGTACTGGTAAACCGCTTACAGGATCTAAGCCTGCCCAGGCAAAGAGGTGCGAGTCAGACCATCCATGCTTATAAACCCTATTGGTTTTATTGGGCGGCAGGGCTTGTGATGTCATTTCATCTCAATGTCGGGTAAAAGTCCCACAAAATTGGAAGCAACGTCTCCAAAATGACTTTTACAGTATTGACGGGGACGTTAAACCTCAAATCAAACAAAATCCAAATATATATTTTTGGTGCTGCTTAGAACCATCTCATTGAGGCGGTTCTAACGAGTATCCACAACCTATATCTAGGAGTAGAAATAAAGAAAATAATGTATACCCCCGTAAACCCCAGTTTCCTCTATATAAAGTGGGGTTTAGTGGGGTGCTTATTTCACAGACTTGTTCATGTGATGTAATATAAGAATCTTATATGGGTGTGAGGGGTGGATTGAAAAATCCGTCCCGAGGGTCACTGTCCGGCATCACGAGGCTTGCCGAGTGATGCCGGACAGTGATCCCGAGGGAAGGATTTTTTTCTCCGCCCCTCACACCCACATAGGATTCTTTTTCTTGCATACCTTCCATTTTTAGTGCGGATTTTTAATGCTGCAGTCACTTCGGTTACCAACGTCCGCCATATTGTTTTGACACTGCAGGAATGTCTAGTGACGTCACGTAACGTGCATGACGTCAACCTTAACGACGGCACACACAAGGTCGTAATCAACCAGTGCACTTATCAGACACGCGATTATATTCGATTTGGGGTCGGAACACCAGGGTCAGAACATAAATTTCTATCCCAGGTTAAAATCATGGATTTCCTTGTCTGGTGTGCAAGAAATAAATTTCTAAAAGATACTAAATTTTGAAATGGACTCTTGGTTTATACAGTAAGAAAGACCCTTTTCAGTTGGAAATGGTTACATTTATATTTAGTGCAATGATAGATTGGTTCAAAATTGTATTCAACACAACACCACCACCATTGCCTATTCAACACAACACCACCACCATTGCCCCATACCTTATTGTCAAAGTCAGAGAATTTGAAACCTTTTCTCAAAGGCTTTTTAAAAATTATGCTAAATTTCTGTTGGATTCAATCTGTGAAATCACACAGCAGTCACATTAATGTTTCCATTTAAGCTTGATATTTGTCAGGTTTCAAAGAAATTAACTACTGCAAATAAATTGCAACTTAACCCATTTTGTACGGAAAAGCCCAAAACGGGTACCTTGGCAAACAGTGCAGGCCCAGATGAGATGCCGCAGAACGGGGCATCTCATCAGGGCCTACACTATTTGCAGAAAGTTCAGCCATTTTCCAAATCAATTTTGAAGATACCACAACCTGTCACCCCTAAATGTAGAAATGAACTCCTGCTATATATAAGGTGAAAGATTCCATTTGGTACAAAAAGGGTTGATATTGGTAATCATTAAACCCTGCTGAACCAGGATATGCCCTACCTTTAGAAACAGTGTAGATACCGATCAGATGGCTTCTGAAGAAGCCATCTGATCAGTATCTACACTGTTTGACATTAAGTTTGTGAGTTTATAGAAATAAATTACATCAAGTAATCTGATTGATTGAAAGTCAGAAATTGGTGTGGCATGACTGGTTTATTAAGTACCTGTAGGACAAGGAATAACTCTTATCCTGCTGAATAAATTAATTAAGCCACACCCATTTCAGACTATCAACCAGTTAATTAGGGCCCCGCTCTGAAAGTGTGGGTGCCCTATAGTAATCACTCTGTCCGTCCGTCTGTCTGTCCGAGCGCATCCGTGGGCACATGTTGGGTAGACATAAGTTGGGTACTTGCCGTTTATTCCGTTGTTGTCCAAGAAAAGTAGCCAGTAGCCTGTTGGGTATTTTGTCGCTTGTTGGGTAATTTTGAATGGGAATTTAACATGGCGGTACCCAACAAGTGTCCATCTGTAAGAACGTCGGTCCGTCCGTCTGTCCGTCCACAAATTTCTGATAGCGCTGCCGGGGCCCTAGTCAGTTTCACTGACAGCTCTAGTTTTCTTAATATTATGGATTTGTTCAGTTCACAAACAGAATGACAAACAGTGTAGATCTTGATCAGAAGAAGCCATCTGAACTGGATCTGCACTGTTTGAAAAGATTGTTGTTGTAGGGGTTGTCATGCTCAGCCCGATAAGGGTTTTAAGGTGTACAAGTACATGTATATATGCTTTATATAGTCTTAGATGTAGTAAGAGGTCACTAACCTTATTATATATTTGAAAATATGTATATATACATGTATATTATATATATGCTTTGCTTATTAACCCTGCAATATATTCACGGCAGTAAAGAACTAGCACAGTTAGAGCCAAGCCCGCCACCGCCGAAGACACCATACGATGAAAGAGTAATACCTGTAGCTAAGAATAAGTGAGTATTGCTAGCATCTTTAGGATTGATTTAACCGATTGTATGCGGGAAACCCCTAAAGGGGTACCGTGCCAAACAGTGCAGGCCCAGATCAGACGCCGCGGCCTCTGATCTGGGCCTGCACTGTTTGCTTACAGAATTTGCCGTTAAAAATATAATAAAAACGGAAAAATAGGCCTGACGCCCCACATATGACTAATCGAATTGGCCAACATATAGCAATTGAAGAGTCCACAAGCATACAACAGGTTAAAAAAAATCCAGAGCACTTTTCCAAGCAGCATTTTCCTGGAAATGTTGAAATGCGCTTGTCCTGAATGGGGTTGGTATTAACCCATATCCCGCTGCATAAATTAGTTTAGCCACACCCATTTTCATTTCAACCAATCAAATTAGTCTATGTGCTACATTCGAATTCACAAACTGAATGACAAACAGTGTAGATCCTGATCAGATGGCTTTGCCAAGCCATCTGATCTGAATCTTCACTGTTTGCAAAGGCAGGAACTGTCATGAACAGCAGGATAAGGGTTAATTTCCATAAAATATCTGCTTGTCTTACACTGAAATTCACTTGTCCTAGAGTGGGTACTACAGGATTTCACTGATCATTAGAATGAAGTCAAACAGTGTAGAATTGAATCAGACCGGTTCTGAACGTCTGTGCTGTTTGTAGTTTGTTACATAGTACACATAGATAGACTTGCCATGTTGGTCTTCATTGGCTAACTACCGATGGCTTAAAATTATTTACGCAGTCCCGGCAAGTTCGAGCCATCGAAGTTCTACTGTATATGGAATAGCTTGGTGGAATTATACAGAGACATAGAATTCTTAAGGAAGTATGTTGTGGCCAAGGACTACCACTCTGACCATTCTGGTTCTTGTGTTACCTCGGCCCCCGCCCATCGGGGCTTGAAGAAATAGATGGGCTGCATGATGCTTCCATGCTTCCACGCAGAGCAGAAACAGACTGCACACAAGTAGTGGTATAAACCACTTAGAGGATCTAAGCCTGCCCAGGCAAAGCTGTGCGAGTCAGACTGTCCATGTTTACAAACCCTATTGGTTTCACTGGGCGACAGGGCTTGGGATGTCATTTCATCTCAATGTCGGGTAAAAGTCCAACAAAATTGGAAGCAGCGTCTCCAGAAATGAACTATACAGTGTTGACGGGGACATAAAACCTCAAATCATATCAAATAAAAAATCTTGAGTTACATGTACCTGCCATTGGTGCATGTAAAAAATAGTGTCTGGCTTAGTTATACAGTCAAAGTAAAACATATATTAGTGGCCACCTCTATTAAGGAAGCAATCTGTCTTAAGCAAGCAGGCATTCAGTTCCCAAAAAAGGCAGATGTGTTAGATTTCACCTGTATTCAGCAAGCACCTGTCTTAAGCAAGCACATTTTGGTTATCCCTTTGGTGCTTGCTTAACCCTTGTCCTGCTAATCCCGGATATGCCTTAGCTTTGAAACAATGTAGATTCAGATCAGATGGCTTCTGACGAAGCCATCTGATCAGGATCTACATTGTTTGCCATTCAGATTGTGAATTTGTTGCAATAATTTGCATCAAGTAATCTGATTGGTTGATAATCGGTAGGGGGTGTGGCATATATGAATATTCAGCATTACAAGGGTTAATACAGGTTCGACTATAGTGATCAAAAATAAAGAGGGCTGCTGTGAGGCAGTCAGAAAAGCCTTCCAGCCCCTTGTCTTAGTATGGGTTATTTATTCTAGTCCTTTGGGATTTTTTATTCCACTGTGGAAGTTTGAAAATAGTTGAGGGTCACTGATGAGACCTAATTGGCCTGAACTAGCTAGTCTGCACTCCCCCCCCCCCCCCACCCACCCCACCCCCTGAAAAAAAAACATTGTACACTCTATAATTTTCAGTTTTGTGTTGTATTCCTTGCTTCCGAAGGATTACCTATTTGTGTGACATGTTTAAGGGGAATTGGAATTCCTGGCAGATTTTTCCGCCATTTTTGAAAGGTTGACAACTTTCCGGACTTCCTGTTGGCTTTTCTGTAAGCCCTGCCCCACTGAAAAGGGAGTCTACTCTTAAAGGTGAGAATTTGCTCCTCAGGAGCAAATTCTCTCCTTCAAGAGTTGACCCCTATTGACATGGGAGACATAAAAACTTCGGCAGGAGTTGCCTCCCCTGAAGGTATATCCATTCCCCTTAAGTGTATTATGGATTTGATTTCCATGTTATAAAGATGTTGTGGTGCATTGTGTGTTTTCTTTTCTATATCAGGACTTCAGTGCTGGAGGAAGAAGTGGAGCAGCCACCAGACACATCATCAGGAATTACAGGCGGGGAACCAGAACAGATGTCCGAGAAAGATCTCCGAGAGGCTTCCACGACAATTGATGTGTTTGGTCATCCCCTGGTGAGTCATCATGCAGTGTTGAAATAATATTATTAAAGATGTAATTTTTGGTATTATACACACCAAATTTGAACCCTTAAGATGCTGAGAAAAACTACAACTGAAAATGTCGTCTGCTTATGTTGTCTGCTGATTTTTTTTTTCAAACTTTTTCATAATATTTTTGCATACAGGCAAACAGTGTGGGCCCAGACCAGAGGATCACACTGTTTGCAAAAAATTACTTTTAAGGTGACCGGCAGACTGCCAAGGAGACGACAATTGTAGTGATTGGCATTGTATGGGTTAAGATACCAAGAAAATCTTCATCTGTAAATGTCATCAGTCTATGGCGTTTGCATCATCTTGCAAACTTTTCGAACATTTTTTGCATACAGGCAACAGTGTGGACCCTGATCAGACTGCTCCTAGAGGAGCAGTCTGATCAGGGTCCAAACTGTTTGCAACCATGACTTTTAATAATTAAAGTAACCAGCAGACATTTGGCTGCATGGTGCTTCCGCGCAGAGCTGAAATGTACTGAATTTTCGAGTACTGGTAAACCACTTAGAATATATAAGCTTGCAAAGAAAAAGTGGTGCGTGCAAGACCGTCGCTATAATCCTTTGTGGTTTCTTGGGGAAGTAGGGCTTGAGATGTCATTACTCTCAGCGTCGGGTAAAATTTGCACAAAATCGGAAGCACACGCCTCCAAAATGACCTAAATAGTGTTGACAGGGACATAAAACCTCAACACAAACAAAATCTTTTTTTCCAGGTAGCAAAAGCCTACTCGAAAACCTGGTCGTATAGAGAAGATGCATTACTGGCAGTTTATAAGCAGATGAAGGAGTTGCCGCCGGGAACGTCAAAAGAAGAAGCGAAAAGCATGATGAGGGCGTCGGTATTCCTAATCAAAAGAGCAATAGATGATAAAGTTTATGCCGTATTTAAAGCAGGCCTGATGTTGTTGAAAATGATCCTCACAGAATTCTGTCCATCCCATAAGTAAGTAAAATTTTATTGCAGTCAGACATTTGGCTGGCCTCGGTAGCTCAGTCCGATGCACGTCTGACTGGTGACTAGGAGGAGAGGCAAGTTCGATACCTGCTGGGGTCGGTAACATTCTTTCGTGGAGATTGATCATGAAATCTTTTCTACGGTCATTCTCTCCCTTCCACTGATTCAAGAAGGGCTGTTGTGCGTTTCTGGCGAAAGAATGCGCACTATACTGGTTAATGGCTTGCGTATAAGCCTGCCCAGGAAAAGTGTGGATAGGTAAACTGACTGGCTCAAAAATGACCTAAAATAGTGTTGACTGGGCCATTAAAGGTGCATTATTGAGCTATCTGGAAAAAATGCCTCCAAAAATAAAATACATATAGCTGGTATTTTTCTTTAAAACAATACAAATGAATGCTTTTTATGCAAAAATGCAAACAGTTATGATGTCAGGTAAACGAGTTTGAGAGGGATTCCCTAACTAGGTTTCAAACACTAGTTAGATCTATTTTTAGTTTGTGACAAAAATAGAATCCCCCTATATGACGTTATGCGACGTTCATTTTTGGCCTTGTTTGCTTAGGCAATGCATGAATCGGAAAAACATATGACGCTGAATAGCATGCCATAAGTAACGACACTCAGAGACGATGCTGTCTCCATGTATGTGTAAAGCGACAGATTTATTTTTAGAACAGAAATTCCGAACACATGTTCAGAGCGAAGGGTAAACACGAATGAAAACGACCATTTTCACAAAGTTCTGAAGCTGTATTTGGCTCCAAAAGTGTACACATGACAAAGGAGTATGCATTGAAGTTAAAAACCAGAAAAAAAGTTTTGAGACCCGGTAGCTCAATAATGCACCTTTAAACTCCAATACAAACAAAATCCTCATACTAACCCTTGTTCTGATGAGCCCGGATATGCCTTATTTTTAAAACAATGTAGATCCAGATCAGATGGCTTCTGAAGAAGCCATCTGATCAGGATCTACATTGTTTGTCATTCAGATTATGAATGTGTTGCAATAATTTGCATCAAGTAATCTGATTGGTTGATAATCAGTAGTGGGTGTGGCATTTTAAAATATTCAGCAGGACAAGGGCTAACATTTGATATAATGACAAACCTTGTTAAAAGGCAATTTTAGTGGAATAAATCCATAGCTCAAAATGAGATTTGGAAATTCTTTATAACGTTAAAATTCGTTTTTGTATCAATATTAAAATGCCAACAAATGTTGGCATTTTAACTCTTATCATGCTGTTCACAACAACCCCTATCTTTGGAAACAGTGTAGATCCAGATCAGATGGCTTCTGAAGAAGCTATCTGATCAGGATCTACACTGTTTGACATTAAGTTTATGGCTTTGTAAGAATAAATTACATCAAGTAATCTGATTGGTTAAAAGTCAGAAATGGGTGTGGCTAAACTGAATATTCAGCAAAAGAAGGGTTAATATTGATGAGCAGGTCATAGTGTTCATTTGTGTTGCATGAGCTGAGATTCCTAACACAATGCGCTTTTATAGACAAATACAGTAGAACTTCGATCGCTCGAACACCGCTGGCTCGTTTACCATGGCTGAGTCGAACCCGTTCTTGAGCCCCTAGGGAAATCCTCTTTATAAGAAATAGTGGGAGATAATTTAGGAGATTTTCGTCCTTTATCTTGCAAATGTATGCTGTGTGTACTCATTAGAATTGCCTCATTTTTATCTTGCAAATGTATGCTGTGTGTACTCATTAGAATCGCCTCAATGAGGTGTTTCTAATGAGTATACACAGCATACATTTTCATCATTGAACATCGAAAAAATATCAAAAAGTATATTGTATACCTCCTGGTAGTAGGCCTCAGTGGCTCGAACTACCCCTGTCTCGAACAGATTATCAAGGTCCCAAAGGTGTTTGAGCCATTGAAGTTCGACTGTAAAAGGAATTGTGAGATATATTCTGCAAGAAGACCCAAGACCCTCATTACGATAACACACCTGTGCCTCATATTGCAATTTTTTACATCACCAAAACGGTCAATTTTCTGATGAAAATTTGTGATATTATCCTAATTTACACAAAACATAGGTTGTGGGTGCTCGTTAGAATCGCCTCATTGAGGCGGTTCTAACGAGTACCCATAACCTATAACCTATGTCTTGGAACAGAAATGAGGAAAATAATGTATACCCCCATAAACCTCTGTTTTCTCTGTATAAAGTGGGGTGTAAGGGGGTGTTCATTTCACGTAATGTTTTTATGACTCATAGATTCTTTGACATCAGATGGTGTAACATCATTTTATTGCATGAAAATGTCACAAAAGGACTTAAATAGATGTTTTACAGTCAGTAGTGTGGGCGGGGTTTCTTCTAAAAATGGCAAAAGGTTCGGAGAATTTGACAAACAACAGAAATATTGTAATATTGTCGATTTTAACGTGTTGGAATCAAAATAGATCTGCTTCCGTGTGTTGGAGTACTAAATGAGTTTTTAGCTCACCTGAGCACGAAGTGCTCAAGGTGAGCTTTTGGGATCAGTCTTTGTCCGTCGTCCGTGCGTGCGTGCGTCCGTCCGTCGTCAACTTTTGCTTTAAACAACTTCTCCTCCAAAACTGCTGGACAGATTTTGATCTAATTTCACAGGAATGCTCCTTGGGTGATCCTCTACCAAAATTGCTCAAACTGTTCCGCTCGGGTGAACACGACTTCTCCTGCTTAAGAAGTGGATGGATTTTTAAATTGTTTCACAGGAATGTTCCTTGGATGACCCTCTACCAAAATTGCTCAAACCATTCAGCTCTGGTGAACAAAATGGCCGCCAGAGCTAAAAATAGAAAAACCTTTAAACAACTGCTTCTCCTTAACCAGTGGATGGATTTTGAAATTATTGCACAGGATGGTTTCTTGGGTGCCCCTCTACTAAAATTGCTCAAACCATTCCGCTCGGGTGAACAAAATGGCCACCAGAGCTAAAAATAGAAAAACTTTTAAAGGACTTCTTCTCCTTAACCAGTGGATGGATTTCGAAATTACATGACAGGAATGTTCCTTGGGTGTCCCTCTACCAAAATTGCTCAAACCGTTCCGCTCGGGTGAACAAAATGGTCACCAGAGCTAAAAATAGAAAAAGCTTTAAACGACTTTTTCTCCTTAACTAGTGGATGGATTTTGAAATTACTTCACAGGAATGTTCCTTGGGGGATCCTCTACCAAAATTGCTCAAACTGTTCAGTTTTAAACCCCATTGGTTTCATTGGGCGGCAGGGCTTGAGATGTCATTTCATCAAAAATGACTTCTACTTCTCAAAATGACTTCTACTCCTAAACAGGCAGACTGATTTTGAATTAATTTCACAGAAATGGTCTTTGGGTCCAACCAAAATTGCTCAAACCCTCCACTCCACCATATATTACCCACAATTCCGTTTGTACAATAGGATCAGGTGAGCGATCCAGGGCCATCATGGCCCTCTTGTTTGGTCAGTTGTAAGCAGATAAATCACTTGTTCTATGTGCTCGTAATTTGATCTCATTTAAAACTGACCTCCAAACTGTGATACATTACTCAGTAGTTCACTGTTAGAGCTGATCTATCTGAGTGTGTGTGTGTGAATTCGGGTTTAACGTCGCTTTCAACAATTTTT
The DNA here is from genome assembly GCA_963580285.1 of Lucinisca nassula. Lineage (NCBI taxonomy): Eukaryota > Metazoa > Mollusca > Bivalvia > Lucinida > Lucinidae > Lucinisca > Lucinisca nassula. The sequence goes on along the minus strand of OY757023.1, from coordinate 8,719,302 downwards.
CAGTCATATCACGACGGTGTCAGGTTGTGACAGGGAGCTCAATGCTCGCATTTATAGTGCTGCCTCACTGAAGTATCATGTCCCAGACACATTACATGATACCACACCCAGTGACATTATCCCGACACTGGGTCGACCAGTCCTAGCTCTTCCCCGTAAATCTGAGTGCCAAGCGAGGAGCAGCTAGTACCATTTTTAACGACTTTGGTATGTCCCGGCCCAGGATCGAACCCGTGACCTCCCGTTCCCCAGAGCGAACACTCTACCAACTGAGCTATTGGGGCCGGTTTCTTCCTGAGTGTATTTCTTAATTTCAAGTTGTTTGCATAGCTCCTCTTGTTTCCAGGATACCCCGACCTGATACTAGTTACTGTGTGGAAAGAACATTACCAAACCTCTTACACAAATCAGGGGATACCGTAAGTAGTTTTTGGATCAACCCAAAGTTATAAGAACAAAACCTCTATTAGTGCGGAAGTCCACGTGACTCACTGATTTGTTTATAGAAGTTTATCGCAGTGAGGTCAGCGTGTTGCGTAAAAGGGTTATCTGTAGAATCTGGGCTGGAATCATGGGTTGGGCTTGGCAAATAGTGTAGACCCAGATCAGATGCCGCATTCTGCAGCATCTGATCAGGGTCTACACTGTTTGCTTAAAGTAGGCGAAAAATGCAGCATCTGATCAGGGCCTACACGGTTTGCTTACAGTACAGGAATTTAAGGGTTAAACGAAAGTCTAAGTCCCACTTTTCAAATCCAAACTCAAAGACAATCGGCCAACCAGTACTCTCAGTGCTTTGATTATACATGAAATGAAATAAATTACTTTGAAACGTTCATAGCCACAACACCAATGGCTTGTTATCCAGGGCTGATTTGACCACTAGAAATTCTTGAGGCCCTAGGGAATTCTACTCGTAGAACTAGATATTAATCTGTGAAAATCCTAAAAATTCGGAACCTTGAGGACATGCTGTTTTTCTCCTGAAATTCTAACAAATTTGTTTCATGATCCAGCAAGGAAACCAAAAGGTGCAGATGGAATGGCAAACAGTGTAGACCCTGATCAGACTGCTACTGAAGTCTGATCTGCGTCTGCAATTTTTGCCTAGACCTATCTATCCCAATACCTTCAATCATTATGGAGATATCAATATACACCACAACCTCTTTATAGCACTATTAATAGGGTCCAAAGTAGAAACAGTGTTAGTTTACAGCCATGTTATATCCAAACAAAAATGTGTAGGTTATAAAGAAAAAATGACCATGTATTTTTCTATATAATCTATACATTTTTGGGTTCCATCTTGAAACCATGTTCTATCCAAACTTGTGCAAAAACCTCGAAACTTGTGCAAAAACCTTGGGAGGTAAACCTCCCGAGGTTTATAAATCCCATATTTCACAAGTTTCTTTAATGGATTGTTTTACCTCCCGAGGTTTATAAATCCTATATTTCTAATAGGAGAAATGAATAATCTATATATTACATGCACTTCCATAGACTTTTAGGACAGTTTGCATCTTGAATTTTGGATCTGAATTACTGTTCAGTTGACTGTTTGCAGCTTATGTTAATGGTTCATTCAGCATAGTGCAGAAGCTGGGTGGAAGAAAAACTGGACAAGTGCCATTTTTAAAATGCTTTCTACAGTTTTGAACAAAAATAGAAGATACAATATGTTTCAGTGATAAAACAAGTAAAATGTGAGATTAGATAAAACAAAAAACAAAATGTACATCCTATTCAATGGCCATATCCATGTTTTCTTTTGTTTCAGTGTTGCATCCGACTCAAACATGACACATTCTGAACATCTGTTGATCTCTTCCCAGACGCCATTGCAATGACGTAATGAATAACGTCAGTGTGACTGAAACTTTAGACTCATATTCTAGACAGGTTTTTAATTATTTGAACCCCATTTTGATTTATATCAGTCTTTGTATCGACTGCCTATTCGAAATTCGCAAAATTGCAGTATGTTTCCTCTAGCTTTCTTTGCCGGATCATTACAGGGTCACTGATGAGGCTTTATTAGCCGAAACTACGTAGTATGACCCATCTTCTTTCTTATGAATGTTTTCATTGCTCTTAAAGGAACTCATTTTTAATTTTTATTTACCGTGTTTGAATATAACGATTTCACTGCAAAAGCGGTATCTTGTACATAAAATAGTTCCAGCTTAAGAAATTTATTTCCCCGCCAAGAGGAAAAAGGAAAATACCAAGTTAATGTCTTGTAGAAATCATAGTATAATATATGAGCCCCGCCAAGCGAATTTGTATCTTCGAGCATTCCGTCATGACAAATTTTAACTGCGCATGCCCAGCCATTCAGAGGGGCCAGGGATATGGCTTTCTGTCTGATGGTTCCTCTTGATTCACTGCTTGTATGAGCGAGCAGCGAAGGTTCTGGCGAGACTGCGCGGATGCGCAGGCTCGCCTGAACCATCGCTGCTCGCATAGGCGATAAGTACCAAAATCGCTTGACGGGGCCCATATGTACTGCTTACATGCTTTTCATGAAATATAGAGATTTCTTAGTGAAATCGAAATCTATATCCTCACTGCAAACAGTGAAGATATGATTTTTGGATTTTCACTGTTTGTGAATTTGATGTACCATCGGAAAAACAACACATGCACTGTGTTTATTTGATGTCAGTTAGCTTTATGTAAAGAGTATGTGTTAGAAATTATGCCAGGCACATTCGCACGTCATTAAGACGTTGATGAGGGCACTTTTAGCGCTGACATATCATATTTAATTTTTTTCAGGATACACTACAGGGCCAGTTGTTCAAAGCCTACATAGCTTAATGAGCTCATTTGTGGCCATATTGTTAACTGTTCTAGCAAGTACAATATCTGACGTTTTGTTATTATGTCTCCCCCGAAAATTTTTTTTTCGGAGAGACATATTGTTTTTCCCCCGGGCGTCTGTCTGTCTGTCCGTCTGTCTGTCTGTCCGTCTGTCCGTCTGTCCGTCTGTCCGTCTGTCTGTCTGTCACACATTCGTGTCCGCTCTATAACTTGAAAACCGTTGGAGCTATCGTCACGAAACTTAGTATAAATATAAATCAGCATTAGACGACGTGCAGTGCGCAAGAACTATAACTCTCGCATTTATACTTTTTGAATTATCTCCCTTGGAAGTTTGTTGGTATGTATATATGTATGGGCAAAACGTGTCCGGTCAATAACTTTCTTATTTTCAGATGGATTTTAAAATTACTTGGCAGAAATATTAACAACCATAAGACGATGTGTGGTGCTCATGAATCAGGTCAGTACCTCAAAGGTCAAGGTCATACTTAGAGGTCAAAGGTAAAAAAAGGGGCCTTTTTTTCGTATTTGGTCAATAACTTTCTTATTTTGAGATGAATTTTAAAATTACTTGGCAGAAATATTAACCACCATGAGACGATGTGTGGTGTGCATCAGGCAGGTCAGTACCTCGAAGGTCAAGGTCATACTTAGAGGTCAAAGGTAAAAAAAGGGGCCTTTTTTTCGTGTTTTGTCAATAACTTTCTTATTTTGAGATGAATTTTAAAATTACTTGGCAGAAATATTAACCACCATGAGACGATGTGTGGTGTGCATCAGGCAGGTCAGTACCTCGAAGGTCAAGGTCATACTTAGAGGTCAAAGGTCAAAAAAGGGGCCTTTTTTTCGTATTTTGTCAATAACTTTCTTATTTTAAGATGGATTGTGAAATCACTTGGCAGAAATGTTAACCAATTTAAGACGATGTGTTACGTGCATGACCCAGGTTGGTACCTCAAAGGTCAAGGTCATACTTAGAGGTCAAAGGTAAAAAAGGGGCCTTTTTTTCCGGTTTTGTCAATAACTTGCTTATTTTTAGATAGAATTTGAAGTTACTTGGCAAAAATGTTAACTTTCATGAGACGATGTGTTGCATGCATGATTCAGTTTGATACCTCAAGTGTCAAGGTCATACATAGAGGTCAAAAGTCAAAAAAGGGGCCTTTTTTAGGTGTTTGGTCAATAACTTTCTTATTTTTAGATGGATTTTGAAATTGCTTGGCAGAAATGTTAAACACCATGAGATGATGTGTTAGACGCATGACCCAGTTTGGTGCCTGAAAGGTCAAGGTCATACATAAAGGTTAAAGGTAAAAAAGGGGCCTTTTTTTGTGTTCTGTCAATAACTTTCTTATTTTTAGATGGATTTTGAAATTACTTGGCATATTGGTTCTGGTTCGTTTGTCTATTCGTCTGTCCATTAAGCTTTTGATGCATAGCATAACTAAAGAACCGTGTATGCTAGGGTTTTGAAATTTCATATATGGATTCCTCATGGAAAATTAGCTGACACGTATTTTTTTTCTCGTCCGGATTATGCCCCCTTCAAGAGTTATTGCCCTTTGAAATTTTTTATAAAATCTGGTCAGCAAGATATCTCAAAAACTATTGGAGCTAGAGCCTTGAAAGTTGGTGAATATATTGGTGGTGATGAGTAGATGAACTGATTAACTTTTGACAAAAATCCGAAAAATACTTTGTGAGTTACGGCCCTTTGTCATTTTGGTAATTTGTGCCCATTGTAATGTATGCTAAAAGTGATGCATAGCATAACTTTAGAACCGTGTATGCTAGGGTTTTGAAATTTCATATATGGATTTCTCATGGAAAATTAGCTGACGCGTATTTTTTTTCTCGTCCGGATTGTGCCCCTTTCAAGAGTTATTGCCCTTTGAAATTTTTTTAATAAAATCTTGTCAGCAAGATATCTCAAAAACTATTGGAGCTAGAGCCTTGAAAATTGATGAATATATTGGTGGTGATGAGTAGATGAACTGTTTAACTTTTGACAAAATTCTGAAAAATACTTTGTGAGTTATGGCCCTTTGTCATTTTGGAAATTTGTGCCCATTGTAATGTATGCTAAAAGTGATGCATAGCATAACTTTAGAACCGTGTATGCTAGGGTTTTGAAATTTCATATATGGATTCCTCATGGAAAATTAGCTGACTCGTATTTTTTTTCTCGTCCGGATTATGCCCCTTTCAAGAGTTATTGCCCTTTGAAATTTTTTCAATAAAATCTTGTCAGCAAAATTTCTCAAACACTATTGGAGCTAGAGCCTTGAAAGTTGTTGAGTATATTGATGGTGATGAGTATATAAACTGATTAACTTTTGACAAAATTCCGAAAAATACTTTATGAGTTATGGCCCTTTGTCATTTTGGTAATTTGTGCCCATTGTAATGAATGCTAAAAGGGATGCATAGCATAACTTTAGAACTGTGTATGCTATGGTTTTGAAATTTCATATATGCATTCCTAATGGAAAATAAGCTGACGCATATTTTTTTCTCATCCGGATTATGCCCCTTTCAAGAGTTATTGCCCTTTGAAATTTTTTGAACATTTTTAAAGTTACTTTGCAGAAATGTTTATCTTCATTAGATGATGTGTTGCACACAAGACCCGGCTCAATACCTCCAATGTCAAGGTTATACTTAGAGGTCAAAAACGGGGGAGACATCTGTGTTTTTGTAGAAAAACAAATTCTAGTTTTTTGCTGAAAAAAGGTGAGTAGCTTTTGCAAAAGCTACTCATGTAGCTTTTGCAAAGCTACTCACATTTTTTCAGCTAAAATATTAGTGTATTTGCCATAGTAAATGATCAAAGTTTTAATGATTTGTTAACTTGATTTGAACAACTGGCTCCAGGTAATTGTATATTGTTACAGGCTCTGCGTAACAGAGACGATGCCAAGAATTTTGTATTCGAGATGGCACAGTTCCCTGAAGTAAAGGTAAGAGCATTTTACCCAAACTCAGAAAATGAAAAGCATTTATAGGGTATAGGTCTGGCCTATAGTAAAAAGCTAAATTTTATACTTGTCAGAGGATAAGTGTCTGCATGTCCGAACATTATTTCACTTTTGTTGAAAAAAAAAGAAAAAAGGCAGAAGTGGACAGAAAATATTATGCAGATTTTTGCTTGATAACAGAAAAACTGCATCTGAATTGTCATTCTGAGAAAATGATGAATAGAAATGTTAAATAAAAAAAGAGCCATTTCTCAGATAGGAAATACTTCTTGTTGGACTAGTTGAGCATACTATTTCTACAACCCTGATTTAAACTTTCTACCTATCTACCTACCTACCTGCCTCTGCCTACCTGCCAGCCAGCGCTGCCCCCCCCCCCCCTCCCCATGTGACCATAAACATTGACTATACCTGTCTCATGAAATAAAAACTAAGAACTTCTACTACTTGTCTACTAGTCCTGAATAAAATTGGACAAGTTGGGCATACTATTCCCCCGCCACACCTTAAATGATTCTAATGAGTACACACAGTATTTCTGTATTTTATAGAAAAAATCCTTGGAAGAGCTATCCTTGTGTCAGCCCCATGCCTAACCCTTGCGATGCAGAAGAAAAACTGCGTCTGAAAATGACGTCTGTTTCTGTCGTCTGCTAAATCTTCTTGCAGTGTTTAAAAAATATTTTTGCATACAGGCAAACAGAGTGTACCCAGATCAGACGGAGCAGTCTGCAGGCGCAGTCTAACCTGGGTAAACCCTGTTTGGAAAAATGACTTTTAAAGTAACCGGCAGACGACAAAGCAGACGAACAAGCTTCCATAAATGATCCTAAATATATGGATATCTGGAACTATGGGAAGACTCAGAGACTCCAGGAACCAGTTGTTCAAAACAACGATGTCGTTAGCTAACGAATCGTTAAAACTTTGATCATTTAATATTGCAAATATGCTAATATTTTTGCTGGAAAAATGTGAGCAGCTTTTGCAAATGCAAAAGCTGCTCACATTTTTTTTCAGCAAAAATATCAGAATTTTAGATATTGTACTTGGTAGAACACTTAACAATGTGACCACTAATGAGCTTGTTACGCTAACGATGCTTTGAACAACTGACCCCAGAACGAAGTCTGCCATGGTTAACAAGCCATCTGTGTTTTAGAGTTTTTGATGTTTTACTGTTGTTTTTCGTTTTCTTTCTAGCCCACAATGATAGTACCACATGAGTGTGTGAAACCATGGAAAAACAACATAGCTCCAAGACTAGCCCAGAGTAGAGCCGAGATTGTGGAAACTTTATATGAACAACTTGGTATTAAAGACAGTAAAAGGTAATATTTCCTATTCTCGTGTCCATCCTTATGTACATTTCGAGCAGTTTGATTGGTTGAAATATAAGTTTTATACTTAGATAAATTCCATGCAGAGCAAAAATCTCCGAACTACAGATGCGTGTAGTGATATAATGTTTCGTCAAAAAGCACATTTAGAGCCTGTGCATTACATCATTTTATCATATGAAGTCGTTGATAAGCAGTGGATAACGTCCTGTAATAAAAATCGTATGACCACACTAGTGATGTGCGATATTATCGGTATATCGGTATATCGTGATACAGTTCAGAAAAAAATCATATCACAATACGGTCCGCCAATACCGATATTTTCGATATTTTCTTTTTTTTATCCATTTTTCATATTTTCTTTCATAACTGATCGGTAAATACAGCTCAGTCTGTCAGTCTTTGTGAGTCCTTAAATACGGTAAAACTAGACCAGTAAGTAGATCGCAATAATTGCTGCACTGTCAATTCAGAGACAAACCATCTGTGTATTTATTACGGTTCAAGTATGACACTATTGTTAATCCCTGTCATAAAATTGCCACCCTGTGGTGCGTGTCGATAAGGTGTGAAAATATGGTCGTTATGATTCTATTTGGCGTTTATCCTCCAATCACAAAATTTAATCCACAATCAATGTGAAAATGATTTAATCGCTCCTCAGACAATTAGCTATATCTAACGGTAGATATTTGCATAATAAAAACGGACTTTTCTATGATCTCATGAATGGTTATGTTTTGGCGCCAAATAGCAGAGGCTGGACGGGCAAAGTCGAATGCTGTTGTTTATTGACACGGAGCCTTTGGTGATAATTCGGGAGCTGTGCAAAGCGCTGGTTTTCTATCCACCTCTATCCACAACCGTTTAGCTATCGAGAAAAGATTTTTTACCTGTTCCAAACATTTTTTATGAAAGAGATACACACAATGACATTGAACACGTATGGGGGTGCTAGGGTCGGATGACGAAATTTACCGATCGCATGCAGAAAAATGGAAGCGGTGGTTTGTGAGCGGCGATTTATATCAATTCAAAAATCACTGATCGGCTTTTTCTGTATGTCTGGTCTTCGCCGGACATTGCCTGAAAAGCCTGCAGTCCATGACCTCGGCTATTAGACGGGGTCATTTTGGAGGGAATTTTTACGGTAGGCCGAGCTAGGATTTCGGTGAATCACGCGGCTGTTGTTGTTGTAAACGTCACTTTAGTGTAAGCTGCCCAGCATTTACAAGATTGTGTAATAGAGTGAAAACCAAAACAAACTTTACCATGGTCAACTACCGATATCTAGCAACATTTCAGGTTGCAAAAGATGACAGTCACAAATAAAGTGACTGAGGCCATCAATATAATACAACATTTAATAGCACTTTCAGATAGTATCTTTATTTCCCCTCATAACATTGGGACAATTCTTTTAAGTACCTTTGTTTTGTAAGTAGGTTAAATGATATTTACCCATGAAAACTCCCTTCTCTTTTCCATATATATTGTGGTTTTCCAATTACCAGTGTGTTTCAGATTGCTACATAATATATCGTGATACGTATCGTGATACGCAGTAACCGTATCGCGATATATCGTGATACGAAAACTCTGACAATACCCATCCCTAGACCACACGTGTAATAACACTTTGGCAGGATAAAGTAACGTCATGATGACGTCCATGTCAACAATGCATTTTTAGCTCACCTGTCACGTAGTGACAAGGTGAGCTTTTGGGATCACTTTTTGTCCGTCGTCCGTCGTGCGTCCGTGCGTCCGTCCGTGCGTCCGTCCGTGCGTGCGTCCGTAAACTTTTCTTCAAACGACATCTCCTCCTAAACCACTGACTGTATTTTGACCAAACTTCACAGGAATGATCCTTAGGTGGTCCCCTTTCAAAGTTGTTCAAATGGTTCCGGTCCGTTGCACATATAGGTCACAGTAGCCAAAAATAGATTTTTTTCACCGCAAACTTAAAAAATCTTCTTCTCTGAAACCGCAAGGCCCAGGTCTTTGATATTTGGTATGAAGCTTCATCTAGTGGACCCCTACCAAGATTGTTCAAATTATAGTGCTGGGCCCAAAAATGCCCCCGCACGGGGGCCCTTTGGTTTTACATGGGCTTATATAGGGAAAATCTTTAAAAATCTTCTTCTCTGAAACCGCAAGGCCCAGGTCTTTGATATTTGGTATGAAGCTTCATCTAGTGGACCCCTACCAAGATTGTTCAAATTATAGTGCTGGAGCTAAAAATGCCCCCGCACGGGGGCCCTTTGGTTTTACATAGGCTTATATAGAGAAAATCTTTAAAAATCTTCTTCTCTGAAACCGCAAGGCCCAGGTCTTTGATATTTGGTATGAAGCTTCATCTAGTGGACCCCTACCAAGATTGTTCAAATCATAGTGCTGGGGCCAAAAATGCCCCCGCACGGGGGCCCTTTGGTTTTACATGGGCTTATATAGGGAAAATCTTCAAAAATCTTCTTCTCTGAAACTGCAAGGCCCAGGTTTTTGATATTTGGTATGAAGCTTTATCTAGTGGACCCCTACCAAGATTGTTCAAATTATAGTGCTGGGCCCAAAAATGCCCCCTCACAGGGGCCCTTTGGTTTTACATAGGCTTATATAGAGAAAATCTTTAAAAATCTTCTTCCCTGAAACCGCAAGGCCCAGGTCTTTGATATTTGGTATGAAGCTTCATCTAGTGGACCCCTACCAAGATTGTTCAAATTATAGTGCTGGAGCTAAAAATGCCCCCGCACGGGGGCCCTTTGGTTTTACATAGGCTTATATAGGGAAAATCTTTAAAAATCTTCTTCTCTGAAACCGCAAGGCCCAGGTCTTTGATATTTGGTATGAAGCTTCATCTAGTGGACCCCTACCAAGATTGTTCAAATCATAGTGCTGGGGCCAAAAATGCCCCCGCACGGGGGCCCTTTGGTTTTACATGGGCTTATATAGGGAAAATCTTCAAAAATCTTCTTCTCTGAAACCGCAAGGCCCAGGTCTTTGATATTTGGTATGAAGCTTCATCTAGTGGACCCCTACCAAGATTGTTCAAATTATAGTGCTGGGGCCAAAAATGCCTCCGCACCAGGGCCCTTTTGTTTTACATAGGCTTATATAGGGAAAATCTTTAAAAATCTTCTTCTCTGATACCGCAAGGCCCAGGTCTTTGATATTTGGTATGAAGCTTCATCTAGTGGACCCCTACCAAGATTGTTCAAATTATAGTGCTGGAGCTAAAAATGCCCCCCCCCCCCCCCACACGGGGGCCCTTAGGTTTTACATGGGCTTATATAGGGAAAATCTTGAAAATCTTCTTCTCTGAAACCGCAAGGCCCAGGTCTTTGATATTTGGTATGAAGCTTCATCTAGTGGACCCCTACCAAGATTATTCAAATTATAGTGCTGGGGCCAAAAATGCCCCCGCACCAGGGCCCTTTTGTTTTACATAGGCTTATATAGGGAAAATCTTTAAAAATCTTCTTCTCTGAAACTGCAAGGCCCAGGTCTTTGATATTTGGTATGAAGCTTCATCTTGTGGACCTCTACCAAGATTGTTCAAATTATGGCCCTGGGGCAAAAAATGCCCCCGCTCCGGGGCCCTTTGGTTTTACATAGACATACCGGTATATAGGGAAAATCTTGAAAAATCTTCTTCTTTGAAACCAAACGGCTTAGGTCTTCGATATTTGTTATGAAGCTTCAGCTAGTGGACCTCTATAAAGATTGTTCAAATTATAGCCCTGAGACCAAAAATGCCTCCGCCATGTGGCCCTTTGGTTTTACATAGACTTATATAGGGAAAATCTTTAAAAATCATCTTCTCTGAAACACAAGGCTTAGGTCTTTGATATTTGTTATTAAGCTTCAGCTAGTGGACCTCTACCAAGATTGTTCAAATTATAGCCCTGGGGCCAAAATGCCCCTGCTCCGGGGCCCTTTGGTTTAACTTAGACTTATATAGGGAAAATCTTGTTTTACATAGACTTCTATATGCAGGGTAAACCTTTAAAATCTTCTTCTCTGAAACCAGAAAGCCCAGGTCTTTCATATTCGATATGAAGCTTCATCTTGTGGACCTCTACCAAGATTGTTCAAATTATAGCCCTGGGGCCAAAATTGACCCTGCCCGGGGCCCACTTGTTATACATTGGATCAGGTGAGCGAACCAGGGCCCTCTGGGCCCTCTTGTTTGTAGAAAAATTGTCAAATTAAAAAGCGATCAAATCCAATTTAAAGTAGTCATATGATAAAGAGAATCTTACACTCATGGTCATTTCATATGATATTTATGAAACTCGCCAAAGGCTCGTTTCATTAATATCATATGAAATGACCACCCGTGTAAGATCCTCTATGTATATGAAATTACATCAGCAGCGTTCGATTAAAAGTTTAAAAACAATTGAAAATGTAAGTGTTAGAAGACGAATAAACTGAATTAAGGGGAATGGGAACACCTGGCAGATTTTTCTGCCATTTTTCAAAGGGAGACAACTTTCGGGACTTCCTGTTCGCTTTTCTGTAAGCCCTGTCCCACTGCAAAAGGGGTCTACTCTTAAAGGAAAGAATTTGCTCCTCAGGAGCAAATTCTTTCCTTAAAGAGTTGACAAAGAAGCTCCTCAGGAGCAAATTCTTTCCTTTAAGAGTTGACAAAGAAGCTCCTCAGGAGCAAATTCTTTCCTTTAAGAGTTGACAAAGAAGCTCCTCAGGAGCAAATTCTTTCCTTTAAGAGTTGACAAAGAAGCTCCTCAGGAGCAAATTCTTTCCTTTAAGAGTTGACAAAGAAGCTCCTCAGGAGCAAATTCTTTCCTTTAAGAGTTGACAAAGAAGCTCCTCAGGAGCAAATTCTTTCCTTTAAGAGTTGACAAAGAAGCTCCTTAGGAGCAAATTCTTTCGTTTAAGAGTTGACCCCTATTGACACGGGAGACAAAAATACTTTTGCATGAGTTGCTTCCCCTGAAGGTGTTCCCATTCCCCTTAAAAGACTTGACATGTTTTAGCTCACCTGAGCTGAAGGCTCGTAGGTGAGCTTATAGTATGGCAAGGCTCCGTTGTCTGTCTGTCGTCTGTCTGTTGTCTGTCGCCTGCTGTCAACATTTTCAGACATCTTCTCCACTAAAACCACTTGGCCTGTTGAAGTTAAATTTCATATGGAATATCCATGGGATGGTGAAAAGAAAGTTTGTTCGCAGGCTCCAGGTCACTTGATCAATATTTCGACCATGCCTATATATGGTAAAAACCCTTCAAAAATTTTCTCCTCTGGAAACAATGGGCTGATTGCCATGAAACTTGGTATGTAGCATTGGGGACTCGGGGGCAGCATAGTTTGTTCAAATGACCCTCGGATGACTTTGACCTATTTTATGCCAAGGTCAAATTTTGTCACATATAGTCTTTTGTTTGGGAAAAAAGTGAAAAAATAGTGTATTTTTTGGAAACTATTGCAGCCTGTGGTCTATAAATTGGTAGATGCAGTTATCTAAATGAGTGGATTAAACTCCATGTGTATTCAAGGTCATTCTTTAAGGTCATTCGGATATTAAAATTAAAACTTATTTTCCTCAGAAACCACTGTTAGCCCTTTGTAACAAATTTCATATAAATACCTTTAGGGACATGGAAATGAAAATGATTAAATGAGTTGGTCACATGACCAAGATGGCCACCATGCTCATATAAGGTAATAACCCTTCAAAAAAATCTTCTTCTCCCAAACCAAAGGGCTGATTGTCATGAAACTTGGTATGTAGCAATGGGGACTCAGGCCCATTCTAGTTGTTCAATGATGACCCTCAGATGACCTTCACCTATTTTACGTCAAGGTCAAATTTGGTCGCATAGACTTTTGTGTGAGAAAAAGATAAAACCATGTATATTTGGGAAACTGTTGCAATCTCTGATCTGGTAAATGCAGTTAGCTAAATGAGTGAATGAAACTAAATGAGTATTCAAGGTCATTCCTTGACCTTTGCCTAAGGCATTGCAGATTTGAAGACTGAAACTTATTTTCCACTGGAACCTCTGGGCTGTTTGTGGCCAAATTTTACATAAAAGCCTGGAAATATGAGTTGTCAGAAGACCATATAGCTCTCCTTTTGGGACCTCCTGGTGTATGAATGTCATTTGACGTGTCACCAGTAACAATTCTGATTCTGGATGAGGCAAGTTATCTGAAATAAAATTTTCTTCTGTAATACAGACTGCAGCAGTTAACCCATTCAGTAAAAGAAACCCCTAAAGGGGTACCTTGGCAAACATTGCAGGCCCAGATCAGACGCCGCAGAATGCGGCGTCTGATCAGGGCCTACACTGTTTGCAAAACATTCAGCCAGTTTCCAAATAGATTTTGAAGAAAACACAACCTGACGCCCCTAAATTTTGAAATGGACTCCTGCTATATATAAGGAGGAAGATTCCATTTGTTACAAAAAGGGTTAAAAGACACCCAGTCCAAGAAGTAACTAAATCCATCATGTGGTTTTAGAGATATACCGTAATTCCCTGTGTATACCACGCACTTTTTTCACCCAGAAAACGGTAAAAAAAATCTCCTGCGTGTAATACAATGGCATAGAAAAATGACATTGTTTTTCTCGAAAAGTCGGCAGATCACGAAAACCCATTACAAATACAATGTGACACTTTGAGACCCTCATAAAGTTCGTTTGACATATTAATTCATTGAATCATTCATACCATTAAAAATGCAATCAATATTCCTATCTCAGACATCAACCTTTCATCCCTTTTTGGGACATCGGCAAACAGTGCAGTCCCAGATCAGACACCTCAGAAAGACGCCGCAGACATCTAATTTGGATTTACTCTGTTTGATGATTTATAACAGTTCAATTATGACACTATTGTTAATCCCTGTCATATAATTGCCACCCTGCGGTGCATGTCGATAAGGTGTGAAAATATGGTCAAGTTCTGTCTCTAATTTGCGTTTATTCCCCGATCATAAAATTTAATCCGCAATCAATGTGAAAATTATTTAATTGCTCCTAAGACGAGTTGCTACGACTATTCTACTATCTCGTGAATGCTTATGTTTTGGCGCCAAATAGCAGACGCTTGGCGAGAAAAGTTGAACGCTTTAAATTGTGTTAACACATCTGTATGCTGGTGTTGGTTATTGACCCGGAGCTTACAGAAAGCGCTGTTTTCCACTACCGTTTTGCTATCGAGAATTTTTTTACCGTTTCCAAACAATTTTTTATGAAAGAGATACGCCCCATTAAGATAAAACAATAGACACGTGTGGGGTTGCTGGGGTCCGATGACGTCATTTACCGATTGCGTGCCGATTCGCCCCAGTCAATTTCGGATGCGCGGAAGTTCTATGCGCCGGATTCAAGTCTGCGGGGTGTCAAAGATCTATTTCAGCGAATCGGCCGATTCGCCCCCGTCAATTTCGGACGCTCGAAAAAAAATCGGCCGGTTCGCCCCAGTAAATTTCGGATGCGCGGAAGCTCTACTATGCGACGGATTCAAGTCTGCGGCTTGTCCCAAATCTATTTCAGCGAATCGGCCGATTCGCCCCCGTCAATTTCGGACGCGCGGAATCTCGCCCGACGGAAAAAAATCGTACGTGATTTTTATTTTCTTTGCGTGATTCACGTAAGATTTTGCGTGAGTGGGAACTCTGATTAATTATGATAGTTAATGCATGTCAACAAAGTTTCAAATTGAACAGGAAATCGGGTTCCTTGAAGTCAGGCATGAATCACCGTTTTATTCACAGTAAATGCAAAATGGGCTTTTTTAATTGAGTGAGATGTTTGACTCACGCTGAGAAGGTGTTAATTATGGGATTAGCATAGAGAACGTGTGAATAACCAGAGATGTCAAAATACTCAATCTACCTGTAGAAACTTCAGTCAATAACGCTATGGAGCACCTGCCTTGGAGGCATGTTGTCACAATTTTACCTTTGGAAAGAAACCTGTTTCTATCTTTCCTTGTGAAAGAAAACTGGGAAAACGCATTGTCATCTTTCATAACAAATGAAAAACCGCACCCTTAAAATGTCACCTTGTCACACACCACCGTTATGGGTAAACGGAGAACTGCCTATGCTGCAAGAGAGAAACTAACCACTATTCTATTCTATAACTACTAGGAAATATACCTATAACCAGTCAGGCTATTTTGATAGTAGCCAATCAAAATTCGTGTACTTTCATTTTCAATCAAAATGGCGTCTGAGAAAAGCATTCTGTGATACTGGGGAAAAGCATGTGCGTGTTTTAGACTGGAATATTTTTTTTTTCACATATCTTGGACTCAGAATTGAGGTGCGTGTTATAGATGAGTGCGTGGTATATACAGGGAATTACGGTAGAGCAATAGAAAACTTTAACCAAAAACTTTAACTTTGAGCGACGTACAGGTTTAAGCCGACACCGACGCCAGTGTGACTGCTATAGCTCTTGCTGTACTTTCATACAGGCGAGCTAACAAAAAAAATGAAAAGTTATTAACCCTGATCTGGGCCAGCACTAGTACTGTTTGCCAGGGTACTCGTTTTGGGGTTTCCGGTACAAAATGGGTTAATATATGAAATATTTTCACAGAAATGTTTCTTGGGTCACTGTCAACCGCAATTGCTAAAACCATCCACTACACTTTATATTACCTACTATTTTATTTGTACATCACGGATCAGATGAGCGGTCCAGAACCGTTATGGACCTCTTGTTTTGCTCGGGTTTCTTTCAAAGATGGCAGCTTCTAATTGGCTGTTGGTAAGTTCATTCTTACGCTTCGAAAGAATTCCTAAAATTTATCGTTTTGGTGACATTAGCTAACTCATTTTTAGCTCGGCTGTTTTCAAAGAAAACCACGAGGTATTGTCATAGCTCTGGCGTCGTGCAAAAATTTGGACATTTTGTAATATCTCTGTCATTACTGAACATATTTACTTGAAACTCGGACTAGTTGTTCATACCACTAGGTGAAGTAACCCTCAAAATATTTTCGGCACAGTTATGCCCCTTTTTCGACTTAGAATTTTTGGAAAAACTTGGACATTTTATAATATCTCTGTCATTACTGAACATATTTACTTGAAACTTGGACTAGTTGTTCATTATTAAAAGGGGAACTCATACCAATAGGTGAGGTAACCCTCAAAATATTTTTGGCACAGTTATGCCCCTTTTTCGACTTAGAATTTTTGCAAAAACTTGGACATTTTATAATATCTCTGTCATTACTGAACACATTTACTTGAAACTCGGGCTAGTTGTTCATTATTAAAAGGGGAACTCGTACCAATAGGTGAGGTAACCCTCAAACTATTTTTGGCACAGTTATGCCCCTTTTTCGTCTTAGAAATTTTGTTAAACTAAAAGAAACTGCAGCCGAGCGTTGGCACCCGCATGGGGTGCTCTTGTTTTCTTTGAGCCGGCCTTGGTAGCTCAGTCAGATGCACGTCTGACTGGTGATCAGGAGGACACAGGTTCGATACCTGATGGGGTCAGCAAAATTCTTTCGTGGAGATTGATTATGAATTCTTTTCTACTGTCATTCTCTCCCTTCTGCTGATTCAAGAAGGGCAGTTGTTAGTTTCTGGCGAAAGAATGTGCACTGTACTGGTTAACTGCTTATGTATAAGCCTGCTCAGAAATAGTGTGTATAGGTAAACTGACCGGCTCAAAAATGACTTAAAATAGTGTTGACAGGGCAGTTAAACTCCAATACAAACAATATAATTTTCTTTGATTTTCAGTGGTTTAACAGTTGACAACATCATGAACTTCTGTGTGGTAGCCCTGAATCATAACTCAGCTGATGTGCGTCAGGTGGCCGAGCGAATCATCAAAGCTCTCTATAAAGAAGCTGGCGCTCCCGTAAAAGAGTATCTACCTCCAGATGACGAAAAGACGAGAAAGAGCACAATGTGGAGACTTCTGTTCGAATATTTCGATAAAGTTGACGGGAAGCCCAGCAAGAGTGATATGAAGGTAGAACTGGCATGATTAATCAGATAATCAATTAATTAGGCCCCCGCCCATCGGGGCTTGAAGAAATATATGGGCTGCAAGATGCTTCCACACAGAGCTGAAACCGACCCACACACGAGTACTGGTAAACCACTTAGAGGATCTAACCTGCCCAGGCAATGCGGTGCAAGTGGACCCGTCCATGCTTATAAACCCTATTGGTTTCATTGGGCGACAGGGATTGAAATGTCATTTCATCTCGATGTCGGGTAAAAGTCCCACAAAACTGGAAGCAACATCTCCAAAATGACCTTTACATTGTTGACGGGGATAGTAAACTTCAAATCAAATAAACCATAAAAAATGAACAAATAAAAAAGTATTAACCCTTGACCTGCTGAATATTTAAATATGCCACACCCACTACCGAATATCAACCAATCAGATTACTTGATGCAAATTATTGCAACAGATTCATAAAATGAATGACAAACAATGAAGATCCTGATCAGATGGCTTCTTCAGAAGCCATCTGATCTGGATCTTCATTGTTTGAAAGAATAGACATATCCGGGCTCAGCAGGACAAGGGTTAAGAGTTAACCATATTGATGTAGGAGACATTTGTTTGTTTGATTTGAGGTTTAACATCCCCATCAACACTATTTACATCATTTTGGAGATGTTGCTTCCAATTTTGCGGGGCTTTTACCCAACACTGAGATAAAATGACATTGCAATCCCTGCCGCCCAATGAAACCAATAGGGTTTATGTGCATGGATAGGCTGACTTGCACCACTTTGCCTTAGACCTTTCCTGAAAGTGTATTCATAACACATTTTAAAAAGTTAACTTTCCCTGAAAGTGTATTCATAAAATATTTTAAAAAGTTGCTTTCCCTGAAAGTGTATCCTTAAATATTTTAAAAAGTTACTTTCCCTGAAAGTGTATCCTTAAATATTTTAAAAAGTTACTTTCCTGAATGTGTATTCATAAAATATTTTGAACAGTTACTTCCCTGAATCTGTATTCATAAAATATTTTGAACAGTTACTCCCCTTGAAGGGGTATTCATAGAATATTTTAAAAAAGTTGCTTTCCCTGAAAGTGTATCCTTAAATATTTTGAAAAGTTACTTTCCTGAAAGTGTATTCATAAAATATTTTGAACAGTTACTCCCCTGAAAGTGTATTCATAAAATATTTTAAACAGTTACTCCCCTTGAAGGTGTATTCATAAAATATTTTAAACAGTTACTCCCCTTGAAGGTGTATTCATAGAATATTTTAAAAAGTTGCTTCCCTGAAAGTGTATCCTTAAATATTTTGAAAAGTTACTTTCCCTGAAGGTTTTGTTTGTTTAAATTGAGTTTTTTTATATCCCCATCAACACTATTTAGGTCATTTTGGAGATGTTGCTTCCAATTTTGTGGGACTTGTACCCAACATTTTGATGAAATGACATCTCAGTCCCTACCATCCAAGCAAACCAATACACTGTAGCGTCGTTATAACGCTGTTATATTGTTACCCCACCCACTTTTTCTGCATGCATGTCTACTGTTTCTGCCAGTTTATTATGAATATTAGATACTGCATGTATTTTATAAATTATATAGTAACTAGATTAAATGTTAATCTGATTCTATACATCTAGTGGTCATTTAGCTTTTCATTCAAACCATTGCTGAATTTATTTATTACTGTACTTTCGTTTCTGTATCTCTGGCCGCCATATTTATTTACCTCTTCCGGTCTCAAGAAGGTATCACTAAATAGTGAAGTAAAATGCAGCTTGAAAGAGGGGCTATTAATGTAAGCGAACCAAGTTTAACATGGTGGTTATGAATGTTTATTGTTGTACCTTGCTTAATTTCCATTTCTTTGTTTTTATCTAGTGAATAATAAATAAATATAAACAAAAAACAAAAAAACGTCTGGTATGCTCTATTTTGGCGGGAAAATATTTAGGGTCTGCAAGTGACAATTACAAAGGGATTAATTGAGACAAACTGGTACAAATACCTTGATTACCTGGTTTTCACACCTTACCACGCTGTTAATTGCCGTCTTATCAATAAGCCATAGGCGAGTATTCACAGTTTAATTGTTTGTTTGTTTGATTTGAAGTTTTACGTCCCCGTCAACAATGTAAAGGTCATTTTGGAGACGTTGCTTCCAATTTTGTGGGACTTTTACCCGACATTGAGATGAAAGGACATCTCAAGCCCTGTCGCCCAATGAAACCAATAGGGTTTATTAGCATGGACGGTCCGCCTTGCACCGCAGTTCCTGGACAGGCTAAGATCCTCTAAGCGGTTTACCAGTACTAGTGTGCGGGCCGGATTCAGCTCTGCGTGGAAGCATCATGCAGCCCATATATTTCTTCAAGCCCCTATGGGCGGGGGCGCATTCACAGTTTAATAGTGTTGACAACTTGAGTAAATAAGCGAGAATATAGGTATTGTCTTGGCTGATGGTATTCGGACTGCCGAGTTTGGCAGAAAAATGGGGAAAAAAAATTACCATTTTCAAGACTGGCGGACAAAAGCAAAAAAATGGAGCGACAGACCATCAGCGTTATACCGATTTCCCCCCCAACAAACGGCCCCACAGATTTACCGCATGCAGATGCAGAGATGAAAACAGCGTCTGCATTGCTCTGTTTTGGCGCGAAAAATGTTTAGCATATACAGGTGTCAATTTAATTTCCCACCTTGTCCAGCTTATTTTTAATGCCTTAGGCGAATATTCACAGTTTCATAGTGTTGACAGCTTGAGTAAATCGGCGAGTATACATGTCTTATCATGGCCGACGATCTTTTGACTGCCAAGTTCCGCAAAAAAAGGGCAAAATTTTCAGCCAAACTTTCAAAACTGGGGAAAAACAAAAAAAAAAAAAAAACGGGAGCCACAGACCAACAGCGTTATAATGATTTCCACGTTTTAAGCATCAGCGTTATAACGACTCTACAGTGTATGTTTTATATGGTCTGACACTCATCAGTTTGCCTGGGCAGGCTTAGACCTTCTAAGCGGTTTACCAGTACTCATGTTCTGTTGGTTTCAGCTCTGCATGGAAACATAATACAGCCCAATCTTTTTCCTCAAGCCCCGATGGGCGGGGCCAAAGATGAAGGAGACAAAAATATTTTTAAAGACTTACACTCTAAAACAGTATTCATAAAATCTTTTAGAAAGTTACTTTCCCTGAAAGTGTATTCATAAAATATTTTAAAAAGTTACTTTATCTGAAAGTGTATTCATAAAATATTTTAAAAAATTGGACTTTGCTGAAAGTATATCCATTCTCCTAAAGTGTGGGTGCATTTACTTCAGAAACAAAAGGCTGAAGAGGAGACTAGAAAACAGCGTGAGATTGAAGGCTTACAAAGACAGTTACAGCAACTGAAAGATATGACTTCTGGGAAGGCTCCTGTGGATGACTCTGTGTTACAACAAGATGTTAAGAAACCAGCCAGTACGAAGGTAAGGGGTCAGAGGGCGAAGGGGTTTGAGGGCGGGAGACAGGCTCCAATGGATGACTCTGTGTTACAACAAGATGTTAAGAAACCAGCCATTACAAAGGTAAGGGGTCAGAGGGTGGGAGACAGGCTCCAGTGAATTACACCAAAGGAAAGATATGGCTTTTTGGAAGGCTCCAGTGGATGAGATAGAGCTCTTGCTCACAACTGTCGTCCTGTGTCCTTTACATTCATGCCATGTAAGTTGCTTCCCTGCCAGCACAAACCACGGGCCAACGACGTTTGCCCAGCATTCTTTGCTGGCTGGGTTGAGCGTATTGTTTGCTCAATTAGTATGGCTCACTTGGATGAACACCAATTTTTGTCTGACAGACAACATGCATTTAGGAAAAAGCACAATTGTGAAACTCAGCTGACCACAGTAATAAATGATTGGGTAAAAACCTTGGACAAAGGAGGACAGGTGGATTCATTTATCCTGGATTTTGAAAAAGCTTTTGACACAACCCCTCACAAAGTACTGAAAAGCAAACTATATTGTTATGGTATTGGCATAAATAACCTAAAATGGATAGATTCCTTCCTTTGCTACAGAAAACAGCAAGTTCTGTTAACCCTTATCTTGCTGTTCACGACAACCTCTATCTTTGCAAACAGTATAGATCCAGATCAGATGGCTTCTGAAGAAGCCATCTGATCAGGATCTACACTGTTTGGCATTCAGTTTATGAATTGGTAGCAATAAATTACATCAAGTAATTTGATTGGTTGATAGACAGGAATGGGTGTGGCTAAAATGAATATTCAGCAAGAGAAGGGTTAATGAGGAAACTTCAGGGTGTGCTTCAGTTTTGTCTGGTGTCCCACAAGGGACTGTTCTGGGTGCATTGTTGTTTTCTTTGTACATAAATGACATTTCCTTTCTTTCTTCCGGTTTCGCCTTAGCCCCGGTAGGGGACACAGACGGTGTATATTTCATACACTCCAGGATGAAAGCCTACACAGTAATCATGTAAATACGGTAGGGTTCTTTAACCTGCACAGGGGATGGTTCTCCCAGCACAGGGGGCCTCCAGTTAACGTCCCGATCCCGAAGGACGGTGCACTTTATGACATTCATCCCTGCAATTGATGCCAGTGGAGCGTGTTTGGACACCGAAATTTTCACACCGCTGCCGGGGATCGAACCCGGGACCTCTAGCATCACAGGCAAGTACACTATCCACTGAGCTATCAAGCTCCACACATTTCTACTGATAAGACTTTTCGCAGATGACTGTGTTTGCTATCGTGAAATTAGAAACGCAGAGGTGAGATTTCAGCCAGTTAAATGCAATATCATGCAGATAATTAGGAAAAGAACAAACAAAATTGAAGCTTCTTACACTTTAGAGGGAACGGTCCTCGAAAATGTTGATTTCATTAAATACGTTGGTGTCACATGCATTTGTACTAAGTCTAATAGAATACTTGGCTTCTTGAGGTGAAATCTTTATCAATGCCCCAAAGATGTTATAGAAGCAGCTTTTTAGGGACTTGTTCACCCCATCTAGGAATATGGTAATTGTGTCTGGGACCCCCATGGAATAGTCCTTCAGGAGGAGATTGAAAAAGTTCAGAATAGGGCAGCTAGATTTGTTACAGCTTTGAAACTGGAAGTATGACTGGAATACAGAAAAACTTAGGATGAGAGTCTCTCAAGAAAAGGAGGAGAGACAGTAGGCTTATACTCTTGTACAAAGGTCTAATGGGTGCTGCCAGCATTCCAACAGATGACCTTATTCCCCCCAATTTGGCGTGGCAGAAAGCATCACTCTTTGGCATTTCAAGTGCCCTCTACAAGAATCTACAAGGGATCCTTCTTCCCTCAGACAATTAGAGTTTGCAATGCCCTTCCAGATTTGGTTATTTCATCTGCGGAAGGTGCTAAGGATAATGTAGCTAAGTTTACTTCTTTAGCGAGAGCTAGGGACTAGCTTCAGTTTTCACAGCACCTGGTGAATGAATGTCATTTTATGTGTCACCAGTATTGATTCAGATTCAGGATGACACTGTGTTACAACAATATGTTAAGAAACCACCCACTACAAAGATAAGGGGTCGGAGGGTGGGAAACAGGGACAGAAGGTGGAGTTGGAGAGTTTAAAAGGCTTGAAGTAGGAAAAGAGATTGCTGATAAATATTTCTAAATAGAAATCGATCGTGCCTATGTCATAAAACTGGAAAAACAGTATTAGCTCGCCTTACGAAAGTAAGGGGGAGCTATTGCCATACCCCCCGGGCGTCCAGCGTCAGCGTCGGCGTCCGCATTTGGTTAAAGTTTACCTGCAAGCTCTTATATGTGATGTTTTACAACTTTATTTTGAATATATAATTAATAATTGCTAAAAAACAATATTTAACATTATCATTGTACTTCATTTTACCGGTTTTTTGACTTAAATTGGACTTTTTGAGAAGTTAATATTTTCCTCTGTATTACCTCCCTTACTTATCTGTGTTAAAGTTTACCTGCAAGCTGCGTGAGTTCAAATCCTGGGGGAGGAACATTTTTTTTTTTTCTTTTTTTCTTTTTTCTTTTTTCTTTTTTTTTTAAAAACATAGCGGGGTCTGGGGCTCAAGGTCAAGGTCACTGTGGCTATTTTTAGAAAAACATTGTCATCGCTCTAGCACCTTCATTTATTGATGGATTTTAATATAACTTCACCCAAATGTTGGGTATAATGATATCTTGAGTGACTTTGACTTTCAGGGTCCGGGCCTAAGGTCAAGGTCACTACTTTCAGGGTCATGGGGTCAAGGTAACTGTGGCTATTTTTAGATAAAAACATTGTCATCGTTCTTGCACCTTAATTTATTGATGGATTTTAATATAACTTCACACAAATGTTGGGTATGATGATATCTCTAGCAAGTTCGACTTTCAGGTTCCTGGGCTGAAGGTCAAGGTCACTGTGGCTATTTTTAGAAAAAACTTTGTGATCGCTCTAGTGCCTACATTTATGGATGTATTTTAATACAACTTCACAAAAATGTTGGCAATGATGATATCTTGAGCGAGTTCTACTTTCAAGGTCTGGGACTGAAGGTCAAGGCATACATGTGATATTTTCTTGGACCCAAATAGGGAGATTTTGATTTTCAGATAGGGAGACTGGGGTCCCAAATCGGGAGATTTTTCCGCGGTAAAAAGTGATGTTATTTTTGGTTAAAATTTACCTCTGAAGCACTTTTTCACCCATAACATGTCAACACGACAATTGTTGTCTGCTTTGTCATCTGCATTAAAAATCTTTTTTGAAAACAGTGTGGGCCCAGATCAGACTGCAGAGCATTCTGATGACGGTCCACACTGTTTGCCTTTCTGCAAAAATATGTTATAAAAGCTTGGAAAAAGAAATCAGCAGACGACAAACTTCCATTTTGTATTTTAATAGAGAGACAATTTCTCGGAAGAACGATCAAAGAACAAGCACTGACCAATAGATCGGTGTTAAATACCCACCTAGCACCTGGCAGAAAAAAACAACGTTTAGAATACCCGCATAGCAAAAAATTACTCATACTCTTACACCCCTTCTCTTATCATCCCCAAAACGTGCCTCGGAACTTAGTTGAAACTAATAAGCATGCACAATTTTTATTGATTTAACTTGGGGGCATATTTTGTCGTAAAAGATCCATTAAAAACACGGCAAAAATATTTTTTCTCGCAAGCTAAAAATTAAACGGGTTTGAATAGAAAATTTCACCCTGCAAAACTCCGGTTCTATGTTTATTAATAAATGAAAAACTACATACAGATGCTTAGAAAATACCAGCGTCTGCTCTGCTCTGTTTTGGCGGGAAAAATATTTAGCGCGTTCACCTGTCAAAGGCCAAAAAGCATGCATGAATTTTCATTGGTGTCACGTGGGGCATATTTCTTTCTTCCGTTAAAAACCGCAAAAATATTTTTCTCGGGTTTAAATAGAAAATGTCACTAAGTAATTACCCAGTTCTATGATTAATAAAAGAATAACGGTTTACAGACGCGTAGAAAAAAAAAAAAACAGCATCTGCTTTGCTCTGTTTTGGCGGGAATAATATTTAGCGTCTACACGTGTCAATTACAAAGGAATTAAATAAGCTGTAACTGGTATATCTTGATTGACTAGTTTTCACACCTTGTCACATTGTTAATTGTCGGCTTATCAATAAGGCCCGCCTCGGGTGTAAACCGTTTAATAGCGTTGGCAACTTGAGCAAATTGGTGATCAGTAATAAATGTATGCAAACGTCACATTTCTTCCTTATTGAATTTCTCGCTTTTTATCACATTGTTTGCGGCTTGTTTGCGGGTTGCATTTTAATAATTGTATTTACCGGTACATTCTTTTCATATTGCGATATTATACTTGTGCAGGTGTGTATTGCAATTTACCTGCATACCACCTAGTGTAAATACACTGACGGTTAACCGCATAGGTATTTTACAGTGGTTAACACTAAATTGGTCGGTCGGCGGAAAACTACTATAGGAAAATTGTCGTGTCGGGAGATTAGGGCCGTCGGACGGGAGACCGGGAGATGGGGTTCGAAATCGGGATATCCCGACGAAATCGGGAGATATCACATGTATGGGTCAAGGTCACTGTGGCTATTTTTAGAAAAACTTTTTCATCGCTCTTGCGCCTTCATTTATTGATGGATTTTAATATACCTTGACACAAATGTTTGGTATGATGATATCTTGAGTGACTTTGACTTTCCGGGTCAGGGGTTGAAGGTCAAGGTCACTGTGGCTAGTTTTTAGAAAAACTTGATCATTGCTCTAGTGTCCAGATTTATTGATGGATTTTAAGATAACTTCATACTAATGTTGGGTATGAAGTTCAACTTTCAGGGTCTGGGGCTCAAAGTCAAGGTCACTGTGGCTATTTTTAGAAAAACTTTGTCATCACTCTTAAGTACCTACATTTATTGATGGATATAATGTAATTTTACACAAATGCTAGGCTAGGCTTTTTAGCTCACCTGTCACGTAGTGACAAGGTGAGCTTTTGGGATCACTTTTTGTCCGTCGTGCGTCCGTGCGTGCGTGCGTCCGTGCGTGCGTGCGTCCGTGCGTGCGTCCGTAAACTTTTATTCAAACGACATCTTTTCCTAAACCACTGATCGGATTTTGACCAAACTTCACAGGAATGATCCTTAGGTGGTCCCCTTTCAAAGTTGTTCAAATGGTTCCGGTCCGTTGCACATATAGGTCACAGTAGCCAAAAATAGATTTTTTTCACCGAAAACTTAAAAAATCTTCTTCTCTGAAACCGCAAGGCCCAGGTCTTTGATATTTGGTATGAAGCTTCATCTAGTGGACCCCTACCAAGATTGTTCAAATTATAGTGCTGGGGCCAAAAATGCCCCCGCACGGGGGCCCTTTGGTTTTACATGGGCTGATATAGGGGAAAATCTTTAAAAATCTTCTTCTCTAAAACCGCAAGGCCAAGGTCTTTGATATTTGGTATGAAGCTTCATCTAGTGGACCCCTACCAAGATTGTTCAAATTATAGTGCTGGAGCTAAAAATGCCCCCGCACGGGGGCCCTTTGGTTTTACATGGGCTTATATAGAGAAAATCTTGAAAAATCTTCTTCTCTGAAACCGTAAGGCCCAGGTCTTTGATATTTGGTATGAAGCTTCATCTAGTGGACCCCTACCAAGATTGTTCAAATTATAGTGCTGGGGCCAAAAATGCCCCCACACGGGGGCCCTTTGGTTTACATGGGCTTATATAAGGAAAATCTTTAAAAATCTTCTTCTCTGAAACCGCAAGGCCCAGGTCTTTGATATTTGGTATGAAGCTTTTATCTAGTGGACCCCTACCAAGATTGTTCAAATTATAGTGCTGGAGCTAAAAATGTCCCCGCACGGGGGCCCTTTGGTTTTACATGGGCTTATATAGGGAAAATCTTGAAAATCTTCTTCTCTGAAACCGCAAGGCCCAGGTCTTTAATATTTGGTATGAAGCTTCATCTAGTGGACCCCTACCAATATTGTTCAAATTATAGTGCTGGGGCCAAAAATGCCCCCCGCACCAGGGCCCTTTTGTTTTACATAGGCTTATATAGGGAAAATCTTTAAAAATCTTCTTCTCTGAAACCCCTTATATAGGGAAAATCTTGAAAAATCTTCTTCTCTGAAACCGCAAGGCCCAGGTCTTTGATATTTAGTATGAAGCTTCATCTAGTGGACCCCTACCAAGATTGTTCAAATTATAGTGCTGGGGCCAAAAATGCCCCGGCACCAGGGCCCTTTTGTTTTACATAGGCTTATATAGGGAAAATCTTGAAAAATCTTCTTCTCTGAAACTGCAAGGCCAAGGTCTTTGATATTTGGTATGAAGCTTCATCTTGTGGACCTCTACCAAGATTGTTCAAATTATAGCCCTGGGGCCAAAAATGCCCCCGCTCCGGGGCCCTTTGGTTTTACATAGACTTATATAAGGAAAATCTTGAAAAATCTTCTTCTCTGAAACCACAAGGCTTAGGTCTTCAATATTTGTTATGAAGCTTCAGCTAGTGGACCTCTATAAAGATTGTTCAAATTATAGCCCTGAGACCAAAAATGCCCCCGCCATGTGGTCCTTTGGTTTTACATAGACTTATATAGGGAAAATCTTTAAAAATCATCTTCTGAAACACAAGGCTTAGGTCTTTGATATTTGTTATGAAGCTTCAGCTAGTGGACCTCTACCAAGATTGTTCAAATTATAGCCCTGAGACCAAAAATGCCCCCGCCATGTGGTCCTTTGGTTTTACATAGACTTATATAGGGAAAATCTTTAAAAATCATCTTCTGAAACACAAGGCTTAGGTCTTTGATATTTGTTATGAAGCTTCAGCTAGTGGACCTCTATAAAGATTGTTCAAATTATAGCGCTGAGACCAAAAATGCCCCCGCCATGTGGTCCTTTGGTTTTACATAGACTTATATAGGGAAAATCTTTAAAAATCATCTTCTGAAACACAAGGCTTAGGTCTTTGATATTTGTTATGAAGCTTCAGCTAGTGGACCTCTATAAAGATTGTTCAAATTATAGCGCTGAGACCAAAAATGCCCCCGCCATGTGGTCCTTTGGTTTTACATAGACTTATATAGGGAAAATCTTTAAAAATCATCTTCTGAAACACAAGGCTTAGGTCTTTGATATTTGTTATGAAGCTTCAGCTAGTGGACCTCTACCAAGATTGTTCAAATTATAGCCCTGAGACCAAAAATGCCCCCGCCATGTGGTCCTTTGGTTTTACATAGACTTATATAGGGAAAATCTTTAAAAATCATCTTCTGAAACACAAGGCTTAGGTCTTTGATATTTGTTATGAAGCTTCAGCTAGTGGACCTCTACCAAGATTGTTCAAATTATAGCCCTGAGACCAAAAATGCCCCCGCCATGTGGTCCTTTGGTTTTACATAGACTTATATAGGGAAAATCTTTAAAAATCATCTTCTGAAACACAAGGCTTAGGTCTTTGATATTTGTTATGAAGCTTCAGCCAGTGGACTTCTACCAAGATTGTTAAAATTATACCCCTGGGGCCAAAAATGCCCCCGCTCCAGGGCCCTTTGGTTTAACATAGATTTATATAGGGAAAATCTTGTTTTACATAGACTTCTATATGCAGGGTAAACCTTTAAAATCTTCTTCTTTGAAACCAGAAAGCCCAGGTCTTTCATATTCGATAAGAAGTTTCATCTTGTGGACCTCTACCAAGATTGTTCAAATTATAGCCCTGGGGCCAAAATTGACCCTGCCCGGGGCCCACTTGTTATACATTGGATCAGGTGAGCGAACCAGGGCCCTCTGGGCCCTCTTGTTTTAATTTGTCTTGCTTGCGGGGCTTTGTATCGTCTGTGATGCCTTGTTATTACTTGGTAGTTTGTAGAATTTTTTTTTTATAAAATATAGATTTCTTTTTCATTTTTTTTTTTTTTTTGCAGTGGAAAGGCTTGAAAACAGGATGATTAGGGGTACATTTTAGTTCTCTTTCATTTGCTGCAGTCTATTGGGCTGTTTTACAGAAGAAAATTTTTTGATAACTTGCCCTCATCCATCTTAGGCCCCCAAAGGCGAGCTATGTTGTCTTCTGACAACTCTTGTTGTATGTGCCACCATGTGATAATTTTTCAGACAAACATTGTAACAAAAGCATTTTCTACAAATCAAACAGTACAAGCCCAGCTCAGACGCCACAGGGTCCAAATATTGTGATAATAAACATGTTTTGTTAGCATTTTGTGCTGTACACACTAGAATGGCACAAGATTGTTTGTCTGAAATTAACCCATTCAGTACCGGAAACCCCTAAAGGGGTACCTTGGCAAAAAGTGCAGGCCCAGATCAGACGCCGCAGACTGCGGCGTCTGATCAGGGCCTCCAGTGTTTGCTAAAAGTTCAGTCATTTTCCAAACAGACTTTGATGAAAATACAACCTGACACCCCTAAATTTTGAAATGGACTCCTGCTGTATATAAGGTGGAAGATTCCATTTGGTACCAAACGGGTTAATGATGCCCCTTAGTGCTAAGAATAGCCCAGCTATAAACAGCTCAAACCTGCCAGAAAGTTGATCCTGATTATGAAGACTTGTTACTGTAAAAATTTTAAAAGTTTAAACACCTTGGGGAGCAAGCATCCATATTTCACCTTGATCTACATTTCATGGTTCACTGACTTTTTGTGTGAATTATTGTGCAAAACCTATCGTTCAACAAAATGGTGAAGTTCATTTCTCAAGAATTATAAGAACTTCATTAATACTGATTGGTAGTAACTCACATCTAGGAATAACAACTATAATGCCAGCATCCATATTTGACCTTGACCTACATTTTATAGTTCACTGACTTAGTGAACTGTTGGGTCAACCCTAGCTTTCACCCTAATGTTTATGTTTATTTCTCAAGAACTATAAGAGCTTCATTAATGATACTTGGTACAAGGTTGCATCCAGGAATGGCAACTTTTATGCAACCTTGACCTACATTTTATGGTTCACTGACTTAGTGAACTATTGGGTCAACCGTAGCTTTCACCCTAATGTTTATGTTCATTTCTCAACATCTTTAAGAGCTTCATCAATGATACTTGGTGCAAGGTGCATCCAGGAGTGTCAACTTTTACGTAAGCATCCATGTTTGACATTGACCTAGAGTTCATGGTTTGGTCACTTTGCGCACCCACAGGCATGACATAGCCTTCGACGGAATTCTTGTTTAAGAAGAAAAAAAAAAGCCTGAATTATGGCTGGTCTTAAGGGGAATGGGAACACCTCGCAAATTTTTCCGCCATTTTTCAAAGGGAGACAACTTTTGGAACTTCCTTTTCTCTTCTCTATAAGCCACTGAAAAAGGGGTCTATTCTTAAAGGGAAGAATTTGCTCCTCAGGAGCAACTTCTTTCCTTTAAGAGTTGACCCCTATTGACATGGGAGACAAAAATACTTTTGAAGGAGTTGCCGTTTGCTTCTCTAAAAGCCCCCTGTTCCACTGAAAAAGGGGTCTACTCTTAAAGGAAAGAATTTGCTCCTCAGGAGCAAATTCTTTCCTTTAAGAGTTGACCCCTATTGACATGGGAGACAAAAATACCTTTAAAGGAGTTGCCTCCCCTGATATACCCATTCCCCTCAATGGTCGAATTTCCCTATATTGTGATATGCAAAGCTTGCTTTCCATTATCTTTCAGAAAGCTGAACCCAAGCCCAGACTGAAGGCTAAACCTGCGCCTTTAAAACCTGAAGATGATGACGCCTCTGTTTACAATATGGATAAGTAAGTTATCATTGACGTATTGGATCTTTCTTGAGTGTTCATGTATTATTGAATTTATTAAACAAGTTGAGGAAAAGGGATAAAATTTGAGGCTTTGCCGAGCAGTTTAGCCTTTTTCCTCCACAAGTTTAATAAATTATTGACTTTACATGAGTGTTCATGTATTATTGAATTTATTAAGTGAGTTGAGCAAAAGGGATAAAATGTGAGGTTTTGCCGAGTATTTTATCCTTTTTCCCTAATGAGTTTAATATTGATTTAGAGGATCCTACACGAATGTTCATGTATTATTGAATTTATTAAACAAGTTGAGGAAAAGGGATAAAATGTGAGGTTTGCCGAGCATTTTATTCCTTTTCCTCAACGAGTTAAATAAATAAAATTTAATAATACATGGAAGTGAATGCAAGATTCTATTTATCATATGACATTTAAATGCATTTTATTCCCATTTTTTTTTTATAAAAATTGTCAATATTCCACCACTAGTAAATGCGACATCATGATTAAGGATGTCGTTTTAAAGTAACCGGGCTTATCTAACTAATTTGCATATGTAATCCACTAGTGGTTTACAGAATTTAATACATGACATTAGTACATTCTCAGACGTGATGACATATGATAAATTGTGATACACATTTAAAATATACACATTGTAAAATCAGCAGTAACCAATACTCAAATATAATTGGTAGTAATTTACTGTAATATACATGAACAATAGAAATAAAAACTGAAAATAGTACAAATGTAACAAATTGTCACAAGCCTTATGTGAAACTGCGAAATAAAAGTTTTCACCTCATCTCTATCAAATTTCACTGCTGTATCGAAATCATTTCATCAATCTCCTGCTGTCTCGTCCCCGCCCATCGGGGCTTGAAGAAATCAATGGGCTGGATGATGCTTCCACGCAAAGCTGAAACCGACCGCACATGAGTACTGGTAAACCATTTAGAGGATCTAAGCCTGCCCAGGCAAAGTGGTGCAAGTTGGATTGTTCATGCTTATAAACCCTTTTGGTTTCATTAAGCAACAGGGCTTGAAATGTCCTTTCATCGCAATATCGGGTAAAAGTCCCACAGAATTGGAAGCAATGACTCCAAAATGACCTATACAGTGTTGACGGGAACATTGAATTGCAAATCAAACAAACAAATCAATCTGCTGCAAGATGTAATTCGGGTATCGCCAGAAGCTGTATCACAAGTACGATAAGATTAAGTGAATGGTTGCCCCTCCATCACTCAGCCAGCCCACACATCCAGCCAGACCTAGCTCTTCACATCATGAAAAAATGCTTATATAATTTTGACCCCCCACCTCAAACCCCACTTTTATGTAGTAAAACTGGGGTTTACAGGGGTAAAAATTGTTATTCTTATTTCTGCTCAAAAACATAGAAGGCAGATACTCGTTAGAACTGCCTCAGCGAGGCTGTTCTAACAAGTTCCCACAATCTATGTTTTGAGCAGAAATATGAAAAATGTGAGGGTTAATTGATTGGTTGAGAGCCTTGTATTGAAGGAGGTAGGCAGGGATGTTCTTTTTAAGTCCTACTATTCTCTGACTATATAAGGCCGTATAACCAAGGACTGGTCTCATTTGGTCAGTTTCTTTCGACGTGGTAGCACTCTATAGAAAACAAGACAAGCAGCTTTTGCAGAATGGACAAAATCTGTGAAAGAGCAATGATCCAATATTTGCATAAAAAGGTTTAACACTTAAGGATATCCATGATGATATGGTAGCAACACTAGGGAAAGATGCCCCTTTGTATGCTACAGTGAAAAGGTGGGTGGCAGAATTTAAGACTTAAGTGCAACAGACAGAACCTTAAGGATGACCCCCGTCCGGGAAGGCCTGTTAATGTTGCAACCCCAGAAATGGTCAATAAAGTCCATGATATTGTTATGACTGACAGAGGTTAGCATTTCACAAATTTTATATAAAAAAATTTATAGAAATAAGAAAATGAAAATTTATTAATATGAGTTTGGTCACATGACCAATATGGCCACCATGGCCATATAAGGTAAAAACACTTCAGGAATCTTCTTCTCTAGAACAATTGGTCGACATTCATGAAACTTGGTATGTAGCAATGGGGACTTGGGGCCCATTATAGTTTCTTAAAATGATGACCCCTGGATGGCCTATTTTATGGTCGCACAGACATTTGTTTGGGTGGCCGGGATCTCATATGGATCTACACTGTTTGCATGTCCATATAAATCCAAAATGTTGGGACTCCTACAGGACTTTCTGTAATTCTGCTAACATTTTAACACTGTAATTCTCCTCAAATTTTAACAAATTTGTTTCATGACCCAGCAAGGAGTCCCAAAAGTGCAGACAGAATGACAAACTGTGAAGACCCTGATCAGTTTGCTACTTCAGGAGTCTTCTGATCTGGGTGTGCACTGTTTCCTTAGGCCTGTCTGTCCCAATACTTAGGATTATTACGGTATCTGTACCGGTCTGTAGGTTTAAAAGGTTAAATGAGCCGGCGCATGACAAAACCTACAATAAGAACCATGCTATGGTCAAAGACTCAGTTCAGTCAGCCCGTCAGGTCAGAA
This sequence comes from Lucinisca nassula, assembly GCA_963580285.1. NCBI lineage: Eukaryota > Metazoa > Mollusca > Bivalvia > Lucinida > Lucinidae > Lucinisca > Lucinisca nassula. The sequence continues at coordinate 8,686,322 of OY757023.1, read as the reverse complement.
TCAGAATCAGAATTGTTACTGGTGACACGTCAAATGACATTCATACACCAGGACCTGTGATGTGGGAAGTTAGTCCCTAGCTCTAACCAAAGAGGTAAATTTAGCTACACAATCATCAGCACCTTCAGCTGTCGAGATAATCGAATCGGGAAGGGCATTCCAATCTCTAATGGTTCTGGGGAAGAACGACTCTTTATAAATGTCAGTTCTTGCGCTAAGGGTCTGAAACGCCAACGAATGGTGATTTCTACAGTGTCTGGCTGGGGGAACAAGGTCATCTGTTGGAATGCTGGCAGCACCCTTTAGACCTTTGTATAAAAGGATTAGCCTACTGTCTTTTCTCCTTTTCTTGAGAGACTCCCATTTTAATTTTCCAAGTATTCCAGTCATGCTCCCAGTTTCAAAGCAGTAATTGCCTGTTACAAATCTAGCAGCTCTATTCTGAACTTTCTCAATTTCATCATTAAGGACCACTCCACTGGCGTCCCAGATACAACTACCATATTCCAAGATTGGGCGAACAAGACCTTTATATGCTGCCTCTTTTACATCCTGAGGGCACTGATGAAGATTTCGCCTCAGGAAACCAAGCGTTCTATTTGCCTTAGTACACATGTTGCTAATATGAGTATTCCATCTCAAGTTGTGTGAGATTGTCACTCCAAGGTATTTAATGGAGTCCACATTCTCGAGGACCGTTCCCTCTAAGGTGTAAGAAGCCTCAACTTTATTAGATCTCTTCCTAGTTATCTGCATAATATTGCATTTAACTGGCTGAAATCTCATGCCCCATTTACGTGCCCAACATCCTAATCTATCTGTCAGCCTGAAGTTTCAATGAGTCATCTGAATCTCTAATTTCCCGGTAACAAACACAGTCATCTGCGAACAGTCTTATTTCTAAGTCAATGTCAGTGGAAATATCATTGATGTACAGGGAGAACAAAAGTGGACCAAGAACGGTCCCTTGCGGGACTCCAGACAAAACTGGAGCCCACTCCGAAGATTCACCATTAACAACAACCCGCTGTTTTCTGTAGCAAAGAAAGGAATCTATCCATTTGAGGTCAGCCTGGTCGGAGCATTCTCTTGTCGTCCTACGAATAGTCCAGGCGCTATAGAATGCTCATACCAACAGTGAAGACTCTGATCAGACTGCGCAGATGCGCAGGCTGATCTGAGTCTTAGCTGGTCGCCCAGGTCTTCTTGTAGATTTTGTTGTGCGCTGGCTCAAATCTTATTTCTGTTTATACGACGTCAACGTAACGCTGAGCCGTCAAAGATCCATCATTATTTCTGTTTTTGCAGTATATGTATATTCTGTGGACAGAGAGACTTCAGTTTCACAGATGAAGGTCTAGATCTACATTACTGGAAGAACTGTCCAATGCTGAAGAGGTGTGCTAACTGTAAACAGGTATAATTTTTCTAAATCATTATGCCCTCGCCATTTGAAGAATGGTGGAAGTGCATTATAAGTTTGTTTTGATTCTTGACGGGGAACATGGGATCATATTCCCCGCCCGAGAGCAATATTCGCCCAAATATCGCAATCAGGCGGGGAATATAATCCCATGTTCCTCATCTATACTGACCGGAAAAAGAAACTATATACTTTTAAATTGTCTCGCCTGACGAAACAAGTGAATAATTCAGTTAAAAATTACTTATTAAGGATTTGACTAACTATAGACAAGAATCCTATAACAATTTAAAGAAAATCTGGTGTTCAAAATAAAAGTTTTGGGGAAAAATGTGAAAAAGTGCATATGTCACAAAATCTGTTTGTAGTCGAATTTTTACTTCAATTTTTTTCCGTATAGGAAATAAGTTAAAAGCAAGGAATAAAAAAATAACATAAAATCTAAAAAGTTATCGAGAAACAAACATTTAATTGAAATCTCAAAAACTGCTTTTTTCAGCGAAATTTTCAAATTAATGTTGCAAGCCAAAAATCGACCCAAAAGTGCCTTCAATCATTTTAGCATCTTCAGCTGTGTCTTAAATGTTGATTAAAACAAAATCCGAAACCAGAAATAGCATACTTTTCGCCCATTTCCGGTGGTTTGGTCCAATATTTAAAGGTCGATAAATTTTCAACCATTGTGTAAATTTTCATTTTGTAAACAATATTCCCAACGCTAGGTGATAAGTAATAACTGGTAAAAATGGGAATCACATTTGCGGCACAAAATGTTTGACTCAATGGAAACTGGAACAGCAATATTTTAACGCTTGCTTTGAACCTGTGGCTTTACCCGTTAAATCGTAGCTATCATTAAAAATTTTATTCTGTTAAGCAGACATGCCACTGATGATAATTTATATAATTGGAATTCAAATTTCATTAAAATGTTTTGCCAGTGACAATTTAAAAATGAGTGTATAGTTTCTATTTTCAGTGAGTATAGAATCAAAATAACGAATTTGTTATACTGCAAAGTGTTTTCACGCTTTTCCAAACAATTCTTTTGTAGCAGATGTCATGAGAACTGCATGTTTATATGCGTGACATCATCAATCATGCCATTATGCATACATTATGTTGATAAGGTTGCTCAGTGGAAAAACATTCACAGCATGTTAGAATGAGAGTTTTAAGACGGAAACTAAGGAAATAAGATACCAACAGAAATAAAAACAGTTTTCAGTGAAAAGTTTTCATTTATTTATTTATTGGCTGGTAATTAGGGCAGTGCTTCTAATTCTTAACAACTATGCAGTAGATCCAAGATGGCAGCCATCACAATCAAGCGAAGGCAAGTGCAAGAGAGTAATATATTTTTGCTCACGGGGTATATGGAAAATGATTGCCCTTGCGCTGTCCAGTCAAAAGTCTGCAAATTTCTTTGCAGTATAACAAATGGTGTTATCCCTGTTTGTCTGTACGCATACGTGTCGGTGATGGTCCGAGTAGGAGATGGTGTTAGCAATTTGTGTTTAAGTTTTTCATCTGTGTCACAACTATGATGTGGCTTGGATACATTTCTAGTCTATAATATAATGTTATTAATCAAGTAATTTCGTATTGGCCCACTTACAGGTCCGAGGTCTGCTGTATTGGCCAGAGGCCAAAAGCAGAGGCCAATACAGCTGACCGAGGACCTGTAACTTGGCCAATACGAAATTACTTGATTAATGATAATTTTATTAATTGAGGCAATTAAAAACATGATTTATGATTTTTGACCTCCAGTTAATATTGGCTGACCTGGTGTAATGCAGGATAGTCAATTAATAATATGGTTTAAAGATGGATCCCCAAAACTGTACAAAGTATATTTTTCCTTATCCATGTAATCTATAACAAGTGAATATGTGCCATTGCACTTGTGTACTCAATACGCACTGCAATCAGCGGGCATTCCCACTCACTCATAGTACAGTAGACACAGCCAGTATTCACTCAACATCATTCACAGGATAGCAAACAGTGTAGATCCTGATCAGATTGCTAACAAATAGCCGTCCCATCTGGGTGTAGATCCTGGAGAGCCATTTCATCTGAATCTACACTGTTTGCAAAGCTCTCTGAAGAGATTTTTTTGTTTGTATTGGAGTTTAATGGCCCAGTCAACACTATTTAGGTCATTTTTAGCCAATCATTTTAGCTATCCACACCTTTCCTTGGCAGGCTTATGCATAAGGGGTCAACTATTACAGTGCACATTCTTTCGCCAGAAACTGACAACTGCCCTTCTTTTGTCACTGGAAGGGAGAGAATTACCGTAGAAAAGATTTCATGATCAATCTCAACAAAAGAATGTTGCCAACCCCGGCAGGTATCGAACCCGCGTCCTCCTGATCACCAGTCAGATGCACATCCGACTGAGCTACCAAGGTCGGCTACTGAAGAGAGGTAAAATTGAGTCACAGCAAATGGGATATGGTGCGTTTTTCATCCCAAAAGTACAATTTTTTTAGCACTCATGACTGAAGGTCAATGGGAGCTTTTATGACCTTGAGATGTCTGTTGTTGTTTCCTTTACGAAAACACACCTATACAAATACATTGTAAACTTTTCCACCGAAAAAAGTAAAATTTTAAGATGAAAAATTGTGATATTTTTCTTATTTCTGCTCAAAATATAGATTGTGGGTACGCGGTTCTAACGAGTACTCAAAATCTATATTTTAGAGCAGAAATAAGAAAAATAAGGTTTACCCGTGTAAACCCCAGTTTTACTATATGAAAGTGGGGTTTTTGTTTGTTTGATTTGAGGTTTAACGTCCCTGTCAACACTATAGGTCATTTTGGAGATGTTTACCGTTTATGTGTAAGCCTTTCCAGTAAAACAACGGCATGACTTAAATAGTTTTGGCTGGGACATGAAACTCCAAACCAATAACTGCTGACACTGAAGGAGTAGTTTGATCTAGGTCCATACATTTTGCAGTCTAATCTAGGTCTGTGCTGTTTGCTAATGTAAGCCCCCGCCCTACGGGGCTTGAGGAAATATATGGGCTGCATGATGCTTCCACGCAGAGCTGAAACTGACCCGCGCACCAGTACTGGTAAACAGCTTAGAGGATCTAAGCCTGCTCAGGCAAAGGGGTGCGAGTCGGACTGTCCATGCTTATAAACCCTATTTGTTTCATTGGGCGGCAGGGCTTGAGATGTCATTTCATCTCAACGTCGGGTAAAAGTCCCACAAAATTGGAATCAACATCTCCAAAATGACCTTTACAGTGTTGAATGGGACGTTAAACCTCAAATCAACAAACTGTTTGTTAATGCCACTTTGCTGTTAAAGTTTATGTATGAATGACTAAATCACGATCTTTTTGTTGTTTTAGGTTGTTGAGATTGCCAGTTATACGGATCACATTCTGGGCGAATGTGAAGCCAAGGGGAACTACTCCAAGTGTAACAGATGTACAGAAGCAATACCAAAATCAGAATATGATCCCCATGTAGCTGAAAAGGCATGCAATGGTGAGTTAGTGCAGTCATTTCCCTTATATATAAGACAACAAAAAAAACTACATCTGAAAATCATCGTCATCATCAACAGATTTTTTATTAACATGCAGGTACAGAGGCAACGTCCACATGAGATGGCCCCCTTCCAGGTAGCTGGCTTGCTGCATGCATTGCGGATCTTACACCAGATCTCCAGGCTTGTCTATCATGAGGATCGATAGTAGAGAGCTTCCATTCTCTGCAATCGCCTTCTGTAAGCTGCTTTCAGGTCATCTTGGACCGTTTTCCAACTACCTGTATGTCACAGACAGTCTTGACTGCACGGTTGGAGCGTTCCACATGTCCATACCAGTGGAGCCTTCTCTCCTTCAGGATGAGGTCCAGGTCCTCAATGCCAAGACGCTCAAGTAACTCACTGGACCTGATGGTGACAGCGTCCTGTGGCTTCAAATTCCAGATCTGTCTGATCATTGCCCCGCATTCCGCTGAAGATGTTGGAGGTTTGGCTCCGCTTATGTCCGCTTATGTCGTCAGCCTAGAGGAGCAGTATTATCTTGGTTCACACTGTTTATATGTATGCAAAAAATATTTTTGAAAAATTTGCAAAAGGATTCAGCAGACGGCATAAGCAGACGGCATTTTCAGATGTAGTTTTTCTCCGCATCTTAAGAGTTAAACTTCAGTAGTCTTGTAAGTTCTTGTCCTCTTGATTGGTGTCAAAATGTACTTCTTGAACAAGTATTGATGCATGTTTATTAGACAATTGTCGTCTGCTTTGTCATCTGTCAAGAACTTTAAACTTTCTTTTTGCAAACAGTGTGGACCCAGATCAGACTGCTCCTAGAGGAGCAGTCTGATCTGGGTCCACACTGTTTGCCTGTATGCTAATATATTTTTGAAACATTTGCAAAAAGATTCAGCAGACAACATAAGCAGACGACATTTTCAGATGTAGTTTTTCTCGTCATCTTAAGGGTTAAACTTCAGTAGTCTTGTAAATTCTTGTGCTCTTGATTGGTGTCAAAATGTACTTCTTGAACAAGTATTGATGCATGTTTATTAGACAATTGTCGTCTGCTTTGTCATCTGCCAAACACTTTAAACTTACTTTTTGCAAACAGTGTGGACCCAGATCAGACTGCTCCTAGAGGAGCAGTCTGATCTGTGTCCACACTGTTTGCCTGTATGCAAAAATATTTTAGAGATTCAGCAGACGACATAAGTAGACAACATTTTCAGATGTAGGTTTTCTCAGCATCTTAAATGTGCATTATTGAGCTATCTGGAAAAAATGCTTCCAAAAATAAAATAAATATAGCCGGCATTTTTCTTTAAAACAATACAAATGAATGCATTTTATGCAAAAATGCGAACAATTATGATGACAGGTAAACGAGTTGGAGAGGGATTCCCTAACTAGGTTTCGCACACTAGTTAGATCTATTTTTAGTTCGTGACAAAAATAGAATCCCCATATATGACGTTATGCGACGTTCATTTTTGGGCTTGTTTGCTTAGGCCATGCCTGAATTGGAAGAAATATGACGCTGAATACCATGCCATAAGTAACGACACTCAGAGACGTTACTGTCGCCATGTATGTGTAAAGTGACAGATTTATTTTTAGAACAGAAATTCCGAACACATGTTCAGAGCTAAGGGTAAACAGGAATGAAAACGACCATTTTCACAAAGTTCTGAAGCTGTATTTGGCTCCAAAAGTCTACACATGACAAAGGAGTATGCATTGAAGATAAAAACCAGAAAAAAAAATTTGAGACCTGGTAGCTCAATAATGCACCTTTAAGGGTTAAGGCCAATAAATAAAGATAAAGAAGCTTTTTTTTTAATGTTCCATATTGGAAACAACTAAAATAAGCTGTGTAGAGCTTTTATTGTGACAAACAACATATCCTTTAACAAACAGGTATCTTCCTAGAACTACCCCTGATAATGTGAGCATCAGCCAAGGGAGATCCTAGTACCAGTTTCGCCACACCTGCTATCAGAACTATAAGAGGTTCATTAATGATACTTAGTACAAACATGCAACTGGGGATAGCGACAATAATGCATGTATCATTATTTCACTTTGTCCTACATTTCATGGTTCACTGACTTTGCCAATATTTGCCACAACCCTATAGCTAGCTTTCAACCAAATTGTCAAATTATTTTCTCAATAACTGTTAGAGGTTCATTAATGATACTTAGTACTAACATGCAGCTGGGGATGGCAACAATAATACAAGCATCCATATTTCACTTTGACCTACATTTCATAGTTCACTGACCTTGCCAATATTTGCGACAACCCTAGCCTTCACCCAAATGGTCAAATTTATTTCTCAAGAACTACGAGAGCTTGATTAATGTTACTTGGTGCAAACTTGTATCTAAGAATGGCAAGTTTAATGCAAGCACCCATATTTGACCTTGACCTACATTTCATTGTTCACTGACTTCGTGAAAATTTGCGACCACCCTAGCATCCACCCAAATGGTCAAGTTTATTGTTCAAGAACTATAAGAGTTTCATAAATGGTACTTGGTACAAACTTGTATCAGGGGATGTCAACTTTAACACATGCATCCATTTCATCTTGATTTTCATTTTGTAGTTTACGGCTTTCGTGAACTATTGCGTCAAACGTAGCTTTCACCCAAATGGTCAAGTTCATATCTCAAGACCCAAAAGAGCTTTGTTCATGATATTTGATACAAACTTGTATTTAGGAATGACAGTGATAATGCAAGCATCCATATTTGACCTTGACCTAAATTTCATGGTTCACAGACTTTGTGAACTATTTTGTCAACCCCAGTGTTTACTCTAATGTTTATGTATTTTCTCAAGAACTATAAGAGCTTCATTGATGATACTTGATACAGGCTTGCATCTATGCATGATAGCTTTCATGCAAGCATCCATTGTTTGATCTTGACCTACATTTCATAGTTCGGTGACTTTGTACCTTTACAGGCACCTTCGGCAGAATTCTTATTTTACACTTTTGGTATGGCACGGACAGTGACCTGCCAATCCAAATATGGTAATACACTGCAACCTCGTTATAGCGCTGATCGTTTGAGCGCGGAAATCAGTATAACGCGGGTGTTCCATGGCTCCCGTTTTTTTTAGCTCACCTGTCACATAGTGACAAGGTGAGCTTTTGTGATCACTTTTTGTCCGTCGTCCGTCGTCCGTCCGTGCATGCGTAAACAATTTCAAATACGTATATCTCTAATACCCCATGGTCAATCTTAATCAAATTTCATGAGAAGCATCATCAGGTAGGGGGAAAGGCTGCATAAGGTTTTTGGGCTGATCACATTGGAATTCTGGTTGCTATGGCAACATATAGCTCCCATAGACTTACAATGGAAAAAATTAAAATATAGCTTCTCTGAAACCACAGGGCCAAGAGCTTAGATATTTAGCATATAGTAATGGCCAGTGGTCACCTACATAATTCCTGCCAATCATGCCCCTGGGGTCCAAATTGGCCACGCCCCAAGGCCCCTTCGCTCCCATAGACTCATAATGGAACAAAAAGTTCAAAAATCTTCTTCTCGGAAACCACAGGGCCCAGAGCTTAGATATTTAGCATGTAGCAACGGCAAGTGGTCAGCTACATAATTCCTGCCAATCATGCCCCTGGGGTCCAAACGGGCCACGCCCCAGGGCCCTTTAGCTCCTAAAGACTCATAATGGAAAAAAGCTTCAAAAATCTTCTTCTCTGAAACCACAGGGCCCAGAGCTGAGATATTTGGCATGTAGCAACGGCAAGTGGTCACCTACATAATTCCTGCCAATCATGCCCCTGGGGTCCAAATTGGCCACGCCCCGGGGCCCCTTTGCTCCCATAGACTCATAATGGAACAAAAAGCTTCAAAAATCTTCTTCTCGGAAACCACAGGGCCCAGAGCTTAGATATTTAGCGTGTAGCAACGGCAAGTGGTAGCCTACATAATTCCTGCCAATCATGCCCCTGGGGTCGAAACGGGCCAAGCCCCGGGGCCCTTTAGCTCCTATAGTCTCATAATGGGCCCCTTCGCTCCCAGAGCTGAGATATTTGGCATGTAGCAACGGCAAGTGGTCACCTACATAATTCCTGCCAATCATGCCCCTGGGGTCCAACTTGGCCACATCCCTGGGCCCCTTAGCTCCCATAGACTCATAATGGAAAAAAAAAGCTTCAAAAATCTTCTTCTCTGAAACCACAGGGCCCAGAGCTTAGATATTTAGCATGTAGCAACGGCCAGTGGTCACCTACATAATTCCTGCCAATCATGCCCCTGGGGTCCAAATTGGCCACGCCCCGGGGCCCCTTCGCTTCCATATATTCATAATGGAACAAAAAGCTTCAAAAATCTTCTTCTCTGAAACCACAGGGCCCAGAGCTTAGATATTTAGCATGTAGCAACAGCAAGTGGTCACCTACATAATTCCTGCCAATCATGCCCCTGGGGTCAAAACAGGCCACAACCCGGGGCCCTTTAACTCCTATAGACTCATAATGGAAAAAAGCTTCAAAAATCTTCTTCTCTGAAACCACAGGGCACAGAGCTGAGATATTTGGCATGTCGCAACGGCAAGTGGTCACCTGCATAATTCCTGCCAATCATGCCCCAGGGGTCCAAATTGGCCACGCCCCAGGGCCCCTTCGCTCCCACAGACTCATAATGGAACAAAAAGCTTCAAAAATCTTCTTCTCGGAAACCACAGGGCCAAGAGCTTAGATATTTAGCATGTAGCAATGGCAAGTGGTCACCTACATAATTCCTGCCATTCATGCCCCTGGGGTTCAAAAGGGCCACGCCCCGGGGCCCTTTAGCTCCTACAGTCTCATAATGGAAAAAAGCTTCAAAAATCTTCTTCTCTGAAACCACAGGGCCCAGAGCTGAGATATTTGGCATGTATTAGCGGCAAGTGGTCACCTACATAATTCCTACCAATCCTGGGGTCCAAATTGGCCACACCCCGGGGCCCCTTAGCTCCAATAAACTCATAATGGAAAAAAAGCTTCAAAAAATCTTCTTCTCTGAAACCACAGGGTCCAGAGCTTAGATATTTAGCATGTAGCAACGGCCAGTGGTCACCTACATAATTCCTGCCAATCATGCCCCTGGGGTCAAAACAGGCCACAACCCGGGGCCCTTTAACTCCCATAGACTCATAATGGAACAAAAAGCTTCAAAAATCTTCTTCTCTGAAACCACAGGGCCCAGAGCTTAGATATTTAGCATGTAGCAACAGCAAGTGGTCACCTACATCAGAGGCGTAGCCATGAATTTGATATTGGTGCGACCAAAACATATACAGCGCCGAAGGCGCAAAGCCCTCCAAGGGAAGGGGTGAGGGTCCATCGAAAATTGTTTTAAAATATGCTGCATTCTGGTGGCTTCTGGGGTATTTTGTGAAGAGTTTTCTCTGCTAGAATGATAGAAATAATTTTGCACTTTTTTGCCAAGAATTATGCTCTATTAGTGTCAAAGTTATTGGTGAGACTAGTCGCACCAATACAAAATATTGGTGAGACCAAATCGCACCAATCTCACCAACAGCTACGCCCATGTACATAATTCCTGCCAATCATGCCCCTGGGGTCAAAACAAGCCACACCCATTGGGCCCTTTAACTCCTATAGACTCATAATGGAAAAAAGCTTCAAAAATCTTCTTCTCTGAAACCACAGGGCCCAGAGCTGAGATATTTGGCATGTAGCAACGGCAAGTGGTCACCTACATAAATGCTGCCAATTATGCCCCTAGGGTCCAAATTGGCCATGCCCCAGGGCCCCTTAGCTCCCATAGACTCATAATGGAAAAAAAGCTTCAAAAAATCTTCATCTCTGAAACCACAGGGCCCAGAGTTGAGATATTTAGCATGTAGCAACGGCAATTGGTCACCTACATAATTCCTGCCAATCATGCCCCTGGGTTCCAAATGGGCCACACACAGGGGCCCCTTTGCTCCCATAGACTCATAATGGAAAAAAGCTTTAAAAAATCTTCTCCTCTGAAACCACAACGCCAAGAGCTTAGATATTTAGCACGTAGCAATGGCAAGTGGTCACCTACATAATTCTTGCCAATCATGCCCCTGGGGTCCAAAAGGGCCACGCCCCTGGGCCCCTTAGCTCCTATAGACTCATAATGGAAAAAAAAAGCTTCAAAAATCTTCTTCTCTGAAACCACAGGGCCCTGAGCTTAGATATTTAGCATGTAGCAATGGCATGTGGTCACCTTCATAAATCCTGCCAATCATGCCCGTGGGGTCCAAATGGGCCACGCCTCAGGGCCCCTTAGCTCCCATAGACACATAATGGAAAAAAAGCTTCAAAAATCTTCTTCTCTGAAACCACAGCTTAGATATTTAGCATGTAGCTATGACAAGTGGTCACCTACATAAATCCTGCCAATCATGCCCCTGGGGTCCCAATGGGCCACACCCTGGGACCCCCTTAGCTCCCATAGACTTATAATGGAAAAAAAACTTCAAAAATCTTCTTCTCTGAAACACAGGGCCGTTATAATGAACTAAGAAAACAAAAAAAACTTAAAATGGGGAAAAAATTCTTCAAAAATCTTCTTCTCTGAAACCATAAGTCCCAGAGCTTAGGTATTTAGCATGTAGCAATGTCGAGTTGTCGCCTACATGAATCCTGCCAATCATGCCCCTGGGGTCCAAATCCTGTGGCCCCTTAACTCCAACAAACTTACCGTATTCGCCCTAATTACCGCACCGTGCGCTTAGTTTTTTCAAAATCGTGTCAAAAAATCACAGTGAAAAGTCTACCTAATTAGCGCACACTCAATGCGAAAACAATAGCTTCCGAGATGATGCATACTGATATTTAATGGGACGGAAAAGGATACTAAAGCATTGCCTTCACTGTTGAAGAAATAACGGTAAGTTTTTTAGATTTACTGTGAGAGATTCCATGGGGAGGTTACTGTAAAGTGTGCGCTTATGCATTTCCTTTTCAAAAATAGCTTTGGTGTGCGCTTATAGGAGCATGTGCGGTAATTAGGGCGAATACGGTATAATGGAAAAAAGCTTCATTCATCTTCTTTGAAACCATGAAGTACAGACCTTAGATATTTAGTATATAGCAACACAAAATGGTCGCCTACATAAATACTACCAACCATGCCCTTTGGGTCAAAATTGGCCAAGCCCCAGGGCTCATTAGCTCCTATAGACTTAAAAAAATCTTTTTCTCCAAAACCATAAGGCACAGATTTTGTTTGATTTGAGATTTTACATCCCTGTCAACACTGTATAGGTCATTTTGGAGATGTCTCTTCCAATTTTGTGGGACTTTTACCCGACATTGAGATGAAGTTACATCTCAAGCCCTGTCGCCCAATGAAACCAGTAGGGTTTATAAGCATGGACACCGCTTTTCCTGTGCTTAGATATTTAGTATGTAGCAATGTCAAGTTGTCTCCTACACAATTGATTTTCTTGTACACAGGTGAGCGATATAGGGCCATTGGGTCCTCTTGTTTCATAATTTAAGGCAAAAAAACACATTTTGCCCCATGAATTATGGTAAAAACTATTGTGTATTGGTTTCAAACCTGTGAAAAAAAAAGCGGTAATAATTTCAGTCATTCAAGTGGATTAACGGTCCACTGCACTAAATCTACCTGTTTAGCGTCTGCAAGTGACAATTACAAAGGGATTAATTGAGAAAAACTGGTACAAATACCTTGATTACCTAGTTTTCACACCTTACCACACAGTTAATTGCCGTCTTATCAATAAGCCATAGGCGAGTATTCACAGTTTAATAGTATTGACAACTTGAGTAAATAAGCGAGAATACAGGCATTGTCTTGGCTGATGGTATTTTGACTGCCGAGTTCGGCGGAAAAATGGGGAGAAAAATGACCATTTTCAAAACTGGCTGACAAAAGCAAAAAAATGGAGCGACAGACCAACAGCGTTATAATGATTTCCCCCCAACAAACGGCCCCACGGATTCACCACATGCAGATGCACAGATGAAAACAGCGTCTGCATTGCTCTGTTTTGGCGCAAAAAAAATGATAAAAAAAAAAAAATTGCCCAGCGGTCACCTTACCTGTGTTTTTTGTGACCTGTCATTGCTTAACCTTGAAAGTAAGTTGGTGCACTAAACGTCACGGCCAAATCTCCAATACACAATAGTGCAGATAAAAAAACAACAATAATACACATTAGCAGTGTCATTCATATGGACCGTTACACACTAACGGTGAATAGGGGATTATGATTCATATGTCTGACAAGGATAATAAATGGGATTAAAAAGATAAACAACCAGTAATAATAGAACACTTTTTATTGATTTTTCTTTTTTCAACAACTAATACACTGAAATTAACATTTTGAAATTTCATACTGTTGGTGGGTGGGGTACACATTGCTCGACGACGATATGACGTTTGTCGGTGCCCCCAAATTTATAATGCGGTGATCACCACTAACGCGGTTGGGGTTCTTGGACCCCACCACCCGCGTTATAACGAGGTTGCAGTGTACATGCATTTCACCTGGTTTATTGGTTTTGTTTCAGCTTCGAAATCTGGTTTAAATCACTGTCCGCTATGTCATCAGAACATCCCGTCGGGAGAAGATGGTTGGAAGAACCATTTGATGGGGAAGGACGGCTGTAAGCAGAATCCACGGAGGCTGTTAGCTCTCAACAAACAGCCACCACAAGGAGGTAAGGTTTAACCCTTCTCTTGCTGAATATTCATTTTAGCCACACCCATTTCTGACTTTGATCCAATCAGATTACTTGATGTAACTTATTCCTACAAATTCATAAACTGAATTCCAAACAGTGTAGATCCTGATCAGATGGCTTCTTCAGAAGCCATCTGATCTGGTTCTACACTGTTTGCAAAGAAAAGGGTTGTCGTGAACAGCAGGATAAGAGTTAAGTTTGGAGAAGTTTATGTGAAAACACCTTCAGGGGAGTTAACTCCTTGAAAAAAATATTTTTGTCTCCCTTTTCAATAGGTACAACACAATCTCTCAATAGCACTGCTCAGTATAACATGGTTTTGGTGACCCCTCCCGTTGCGGCTTGGAGAAATAGATTGGGCTGCATGATGCTTCCATGCAGAGCTGAATCCTACTGAACTTCTGAGTACTGGTAAACCACATAGAAGGTCTAAGCCTGCCTAGAAAAAATGCTGTCACTCGTACTGTCTCTGTAAACCCTAGCAGTTTCTTTGGGTGGTAGGGCTTGAGATGTCATTTCATCTCAATTTCAGGTAAATGTCTTAAAAAAATGAAAGCAACATATCTAAAATGACCTCGTGTTAATGGGGGGACGTAAAATCTGTGAGTTACAGATTTTCATTGTGTTAACAAGTCAGTGTAATGAACACCCCTGTAAACCACACTTTACAGGGAAAACAGGGGTTTACAGGGGTATACATTATATTTCTTATTTCTGCTCCAAGACATGGCAGTGGGTACTCGTTAGAACCGCCTCAAGGAGGCGGTTCTAACGAGCACCCGCAACCTATGTTTGAAGTACAAATATGAAAAATATCACAGATTTTGATCAGAAAAGTAACCATTTTGTAGATAGATCATATGGGTGTGCAGGGCGTCAAGTTACCTATATTTACCTATATTTTCCTATATTTCAGGCCATTACCTATAATAACCTATAAAATCCTATATTTTACCAAAATACCTATAAATACCTATAATTTGGAATTTTGTGTAAGCAAGGAATACAAAGTTTCTAAAGAATCTTTGACAGTAGATGTTTTCTATAATATTTGAGCTTAATAAGCTTTTTCCTTTTAGGAATTTGTATTCTTTTTTGGTGTAGCAACCCAGTCCAGCCCAGCTTTTGGAAAGCTTTAGCTAGTGAAAGTTCTGCTATTTTTCAAATTTGAAATGTTCCATTTTGTTTTTACTATTGTTTCTTTATGAATATTAAACAAGTTTTTGCTGTTTTTTTTAGCAGGCGAGCTAGTGTGATCAGTCACCATCCACCGTCTTCCCCCATCCGTGCGTCCATCTGTCCCTCCACAATTCCTTCAAATGACATCTCCTAAGCCCCTGAATAGATTTTGACCAAACTTGACAGAAACCATCTTTGGGTGGTCCTCTCTCAAAGTTGTTCAACAAATTTCAGTCCAAGCTGAATTCTCACAGGCTAGTGTAGTTTATATTTTCTTGTCCTTTGGGATCATTGATTCCATTGTGGAATTTTGAAAATATTTGAGGGTCACTGATGAGGCCTAAATGGCCGAAACTAGCTAGTCTGGCACAAAACATGTAAACTCCATATTTTCTAGTTCTGCTGCGTATTCCTTGCTTCCAAAGCAAAACCCTTTCTAGAACATATTTGACGTCACTACAGCTGTTGTCTGGGAATGTGTGGCGGCCGTAAAAAGTCTCCCTGCTCTACATCATAATGTAGTTTATATTTTCTTGTCCTTTGGGCTCCTTGATTCTATTGTGGAATTCTAAAAATATTTGAGGGCCACTGATGAGGCCTAAATGGCCGAAACTAGCCAGTCTGGCCCAGAAAAAATGTACACTCCATATTTTCCAGTTCTGTTATGTATTCCTTGCTTCCAAAGAGAAACCCTTTCTAGAACATATTTGTATAAAATTAGGTTGCAGTATTTCTGCCGAAATATTGTGACAGGATTCAAATAGAATTTCCACATAGAATTTTCACTTAAATTTTGTATTAGTCAGGATTCAGGTGGGAATCAGTGTGGAAAAGCTTGTGAAATATTTAAATTAGCAGGAAAATTGATCCAGGAAGCCTGTAGAAAAAAAAGACAGGATTCCTGTATAAATTACTGACAGGATTCCTTCATGGTTCCTGCGTGAATTAGTGGCAGGATTCCTGAATGAATTATTGACAGGATTTCTGCCTGAGCTTGTGACAGTATTACTGTCTGTATATTCCTGCAGGATTCCTGCTTATTTAAATAGTTGGTCCAGTTTCATTAACATAACACAATCATCTTAACATACACTGTAAACATTTGGAGTTTTGATCTATACACAATAAGGAAGGAATATACTTGTGCTGGAAAAGAACATACAAAAACCTTGCATTCTACTTATATGTAAACTTTCATGTAACTCTTGAATTTGAATCCTTGGCTTTCCAAAGATTCATTGTGATCTAATAACTTCAGTCTGCAAACACATACATAAATATGTGGGTGGGGTGCAATCTTTGCAGTTTGCAAACATAAAACTTTTGACACCCCACTAGTTAAGCATTTAATCAATTTAAAACAATGTTAATCTAAAATACTAAAAGAAACTCAGTGTCATCCAAAATATAGTTGGAAATTCTTAAAATAGCTTTATACTTGTAAAGTTGTAAAGCAACACTCAAAGCTAGCCATCATCCCTGATGCCTTTGAATGTGTTATAGGGAGTGCTCCTGCCAAAATATTATGTTTCAGGAAGTGATTGTGCTGTTTTCATGCCAGACTTTTAAACAGAGATTTGGTTAACATTTTCATGCAGCATTTCTGTTACGATCGGGCCATTTTCCTTGTGGAATCTGTAACCAAATTCCCTGTACTGCTAGAGTCAGACAGGAAAAAAAGAGTTCCACCATGATTTCTGTAACTGTCCACAAAGACTCCATGTGGAATCATGTCTGAATTTTTTCGGGTGGTTGCCACAGCACACAAATATAGGGGAAAATAAGAAAAAAAGCCTTTAAAAATCTTCTTGTCTGAAACCAGAAGGCCCAGGTCTTTGATATTTGGTATGAAGCTTCATCTATTGGGTCTCTACCAAGATTGTTCAAATTATAGCCCTAGGGCCAAAACTGGCTCTGCCCCAGGGCCCACTGGTTTTACATAGGCTTATAGACTATAGGGATAACCTTAAAAAATCTTCTTGTCTGAAACCAGAAGGCTCAGGCTTTGATATTTGGTATGGTGCTTTATATAGTGGACCTTGACCAATATTGTGCAAATTATAGCCCTGGGACCAAAAATGGACCCTCTATGCAGCCTACTTGTTACACTATGGATCACGTGAGCAATCTAGGGCCATCAAGGCCCTCTTGTTTAAAGGGAAGAATGTCCCATGTTTTGATTCTGCCTAAATTATCAGATAGACACATCTCTTGTTCCAAGAAATAGATAAGGTGGATATCTGATGATATTTAAGTAGATCACTGTTCTGTTTAAAACATACATTGAGGGCATTCATTAGAATCACTTACTAAGGACTGATTTTTATGGAGATTAATTAAAGATTTTTTTCCTTAATTATAACTATATGTTGTATTATTAATAAAAGAGAGAGCTGGTAGGTGGTGGTGGTGGTGGAAAAATACAAATCTGGCTTGTTTTCTTCAGTGTAGGCAACCTATAATATCCTATATTTCTGGCCGCTAGATACCTATATTTCTGGACCTAACCTATATTTTTGACTCCTAATATCACTTGACGCCCTGGGTGTGTTATCATAATATGCTTTCTAAAAAAGTATAATTCTCATATAATGAAGTGCATGAAAGCTGCTTTTGAAAAGTCGGGTTATTTTTCTCTGGATATTTCAGTTTTCGTTGACTTAGAAAATAAACTCTCATATAAATGAAGTATATACATGTATTCATGAAAAAATAGTAGAACCAGCTAAAACATACCTCTAAGCATGCCCAGGCAAAGCAGTGTGCATGAGTTGGACCGTCCATGCTTATAAACCTATTGGTTTCATTGGGCGACAGGGTTTGAGATGTCATTTCATCTCATTGTCGGGTGAAAGTCCCACTAAATTGGAAACGTCATCTCCAAAATGATCTTTACAGTGTTGACGGGGACGTTAAACCTCAAATCAAACAAACAAACAAAACTGTAAATGATGTGACACATTTAGAGTTTAATTCAGTTTTAGAGTTAAATGCAGGTACCATGTTTTTGTTATACCGGCCCCGATAGCTCAGTTAGTAGAGTGTCCGCTCTGGGTAAAAGGAGGTCACGGGTTCGATCCCGGGCCGCAACATACCAAAGTTGTTAAAAAAGGTACTAGCTGCTCCTAGCCGCTCTTGGCGCTCAGATGTGCGGGGTAGAGCTAGGACTGGTCTACCCAGTGTCAGGATAATGTGACTGGGTGTGGTATCATGTAATGTGTCTGGGACATGATACTTCAGTGAGGCAGCACTATTAAAGTGAGCATTAAGCTCCCTGTCACAACCAGACACCGTCGTGAGATGACTAAAAAATTGTTGAAAGCGACGTTAAACCCAAATTCACACACACACCATGTTTTTGTTTGATTACCTGAGCACAAGCTGTTCAAGGTCAGGTGTTATGATTGCTCTGTGTCTGACAGCTGTCTTTCCGTTGTCAACAATTCCTTTGACTGACATCTCCGAAACCACTATCCCAATTTCAAAATAGGTTCCGCAAATGCTTCTGTTAAAGCCCTGTACCAGTATTGCTAAATTTGTTCCGCTCCATTGAGTGAGATAGCCATCAGATCAAAAAAAGAGAACAACCTTTAACAACATTTCCAAAATTAAGGGGAATCGGAACACCTTCAGGGGGATCAAATCCTGCAAAATTATTTTTGACACCCATGTCAATAGGGGTCAACTCTTAAAAGAAAGAATTTGCTCCTGAGGAGCAAATTCTTTCCTTTAAGAGTAGGCCCCATTTTCAGTGGGACAGGGCTTATAGAAAAGCGAACAGGAACTCCCAAAAGTTGTCTCCCTTTGAAAAATGGTGGAAAAAATCTGCCAGGTGTTCCCATTCCCCTTAAAACAAATTCACAGAAATATTCCTCTCATGGTCCTGTACTGAAATTGCTAAACCCATAAAATAACATTTTGCCGTCTGCTAGTTGCCTTTAAAGTATTTTTTTTTGCAAACAGTGTGGATCCAGATCAGACTGCACCACACTGTTTGCCTGTATGCAAAACATATTTTCTAAAAAGTTTAAAAAAAAAAAAATCAGCAGACGACATAAGCAGCAGCATTTTTAGATGTTTTTAAGGGTTAAATATTTAGATTCCATGCCACTGAACTGATAGAGCTTAGAATAGAAAATTTTAAAAAATATATTCACAAATGGTTCTGCTTTACTGAATGATGTGGTTAGAAATGCACTCTCAAATTGGTGATCTACCATCATAATACATCGCAACTGAGGTGAGCGATTTAGGTCAAACTTGGACCTCTCGGTGCATTAGCACTTTAAAGTTTAATTTTCACTGAGTTTTGGTTTAATGCTAGAAAAAGATATCCCTCTGGGAAAAATTGATGAGAAGATGTAAGTAATGGATATACAGTAAAATTTCAATATTAAGACCACCTCTGGGACTGTTGAAAAGTGGTCTTTAAGACCAGTTTTGAACAATTCCAAAGGTGGTCTCGGACAGAGGACACTGTGTGTAGAAAACACAACGAAAGAATAACTGCAACTTTGTAAAAAAGCTTTTTAAAGCAGAATTAGTCTCAATTTTTGGTGGTCTTAATAGCGGAATTTTATTGTACATATAGATTTAATTGTATTATTCAGTGGTCAGCGCAATCCCTTGTAACTTGTGGCTTCCAGGGAAAAAACAAGAAACATTTTATGTTGTGCCAAAGTATTGCAAAAACAAGGTCCAGTTGTTCAAAACATTCTTAGCTTAGCAAGCACTTTAATGATCAAGTAGTGCAAACAAACAGAGCCCAGTTGTTCAAAGCATTATGAGCTTAACAAATTCATTCGTGGTCAAGTATTGCGAACAAACAGGGCCGAGTTGTTCAAAGCCTTGTGAGCTTAACAAACTCGTTAGTGGTCAAGTATTGCAAAAAACAGGGGCCAGATGTTCAAAGCACCTTGAGCTTAACAATGTTAAGCTCACAATACTTTGAACAACTGTGTCCAGTTTTTTTGCAGAATGTTAAAAACCGTGGAATTTTTGCTGGAAAAGATGAGTACATGTAGCTTGGTCTTTTGGTTTTTCTCCGGGTGCTCCAGTTTTTGCCCAGCTGTGATTAACGATTGGCTTGATATAAGTGAAATAATCTTGAAAGGGCATTAAAACTGAAAACCGAACCAAAACCAAAATACAATCACTCAAGTCTTGTTTGTTGGAATACTTTTGGCACATCAGTGTATACATGTATAAGCTTATAGCTTACTGTTGAGTCTGTTTACTTGCGTGTAACAATATTAAATGTTGTGATAGTCGTTCAAAACCCAGTGAGACGTGACTGCACTTTTAATTTTGGAGTAGTCCGCGTTTAAGGTAAATCGCCTTCAGTAGGGATTTTAAATTGGGCGAGGCTACGACTTCTACATAATGGCATTATCAAAATACTTATTTATGATTTTAAAATCCAGACAAAAAAGAAATCCGAAAGTTGCTTCCCCTAAAACACGGAATAGTCTTGTCACGCTTGAACTCTCAAAGGTCGTTGATAAACTATATGCTGTAAGAATATTGTTTTACCTTTTATGAATGGAAAACACTTAACCCTTAAGACACCGATAAAACTACATCTGAAACTGTCGTCTGCTTATGTCGTCTGCTGAATCCTTTTGCAAACTTTTTAAAAATATTTTTGCATACAGGCAAACAGTGTGGGCCCAGATCAGACTGCTCCTAGAGGAGCAGTCTGATCTGGGTCCACACTGTTTCCAAAAATGACTTTTAAAGTAACCGGCAGACGACAATACAGATTGTCGTGATTGGCATCTTAAGGGTTAAACAATACATTTGGAGACAGTGCAGGCCCTAGATCAGACGCCACCGAAAGTATCATCTAATTAGGCACTTTAATATTTGCGAATGTTCAGCCATTTTCTTAACTTTTTTTTTTAAGTTACTCAGCCTGACATGTCTAAATTTAAAAATTAACTCCTGTTATATTTAAGGGGAATGGGAACACCTGGCAGATTTTTCTGCCATTTTTCAAAGGGAGATAACTTGCAGGACTTCCTGTTACCTTTTCTATAAGCCTTGTCCAACTGAAAATAGGTCTACTCTTAAAGAAAAGAATTTGCTCCTCAGGAGCAAATTCTTTACTTAAAGAGTTGACCCCTATTGACATGGGATACAAAAATAGTTTTGCAGGAGTTGCCTTCCCTGAAGGTGTTCCCATTCCTCCCTAGTGGGATGTTTTATTGTTAAAAAACAGTTTTGTTAGTTTGATTTGATGTTTAACCCTTTTTGTACCAAATGGAATCTTCTTCCTTATATATAGCAGGAGTCCATTTCAAAATTTAGGGGGGTCAGTTTGTGTTTTCTTCAAAATTTATTCGGAAAATGACTGAACTGTTAGCAAACTGGGAAGGCCCTGATCAGACGCCGCATTCTGCGGCCTGCACTGTTTGCCAGGGTACCCGTTTTGGGGTTTCTGGTACAAATGGTTTAACATCCCCGTCAACACTATATTGGTCATTTTGGAGACATTGCTTCCAATTTTGTGGGACTTTTGCCGGATATTGAGATGAAATGACATCTCAAGCCCTGTCGCCCAATGAAACCAATAGGGTTTATAAGCATGGACGGTCGACTCGCACCGCTTTGCCTGGCCCAGGCTTAGATCTTCTAAGCAGTTTACCAGGACTCGTGTGCGGTCGGATTCAGCTCTGCATGGAAGCATCATGCAGCCCATTTATTTCTTCAAGCCCCAATGGGCCGGGGCCAACAAAAACAAAAAATAGATAAATTTGCATGCACTTGTGGAGAAGCAGTGTGAATGAGTATGGTAAAATGTTATGGCTTGTAAATGTGGAGTCATGTCATGATCCCTTCCGTAGGTTACCTAACTTATGTCCTGCTGAATAAATTAAGTTAGCTCCACCCATTTCTGACTTTCAGCCAATCAGATTACTTGATGTAATTTATTTCTCGGGCCCCCAACCATCAGGGCTTGAAGAAATAGATGGGCTGCATGGTGCTTCCACACAGAGCTGAAACTGACCGCACACTATTACTGGTAAACCGCCTAGAGGATCTAAGCCTGCCCAGGCAAAGCGGTGCAAGTCGAACCATCCATGCTTATAAACCCTATTGGTTTATTAGGCGACAGGGTTTGAGATGTCCGATAAAATTCGAAGCAACGGCTCCAAAATTACCTTTACAGTGTTTACGGGGAAGTTAAGCCTATAATCAAACAAATTTATTTCTACAAATTCATGAACTGAATTTCAAACAGTGTAGATATTGATCAGATGTCAATTTTAAATACAGTTGTCCCCTAACTCTGTTCGTAACACTGTTCATTATAACATTGTTTTGGATATCACACAGTTCAAAGATAGATCTAGAAAATGTATTGTTTATATAGAAAACATCACGAAAACACAAATATTTAATTCTGACACCCTTGAACCCCACTTTTGTAGGGGTAAACCTTATTTTACTTATTTGTCCTCTAAAATATAGATTGTGGGTACTAAAGGCAGTTGTAACGTGTACCCACAATCTATATTTTGAGCAGAAATAAGAAAAATAACAGACTTTTTCATCTTAAAATTTTGCTTTTACCGGCAATAAAATTTACAATGTATTTGTAGAGGTGTAATATCCTACCCCTATCTTGAACAAACTTTCATGGCCCCAAAGGTATTTGAGTTACTGAAGTATAATTGATTGACTTTGCATGTATTTGAAGAACATTAATCCTTTTTGTACCAAATGGAATCTTCCTCCTTATAAATGGCAGGAGTCCATTTCGAAATTTAGGGGTATCAGGGTGTTTTCTTCAAAATTTGTTTGGAAAATGGCTTAATTTTTTGCAAACAGTGTAGGCCCTGATCAGACGCCGCATTCTGCAGCGTCTGATCTAGGCCTTCACTGCTTGCCAGGATACCCGTTTTGGGGTTCCTGGTGAAAATGGGTTAAATCAGAAAACATAATAAGGGACATATTCACCTGTGTCAGCACATTTAAGTCGAAATACTTACATTCTCAGTGCATTTAAAGAAAATCCCTCTAGTTTACTATTGATACACATTTTATCATATGACGTCCCATCTGAGAGTGTAATAACACCATGTAATAAATTCCGTAATTCACTAGTGGGTTAAATATGCGAATTTGTTAAATACACCCATAACGTAACACGTACAACGTTCTTATTGGCATCACGTTAGATTATGGCGGAATATTGACATTTTTTGTAAAATCAGTTGTGAATAAAATGTGTTTTAAATGTCATATGATCAATAGAATCTTGCATTTGTGCTCATGTATTATTGAATTTATTAAACTCGTTGAGGAAAAGGTTTAATAAGTTCAATAATATATGGACACTCATGTAAGATCCTCTATATTGTTCATACCCCAATGAAAAGGGCCTCCATGGCCTAGTGGGTAAGCGTGCTGATCATTAGGTCTGTCACTACTGTGGGTTCAAGCCTTGCTAGAGTCACATAATTATGAGACTGAAGGTAGGTGGTTTTTCTCTGGGTGCTCAGATTTTAGCCCACCTCTTATTCACGATCGGTTTGAAATACGCAAACGTAAAACCAAATCCAAAACGACACCTGGATGAATACATTGACCCATGCGACATCACTTCATCTTTAACCCTTAAAGGTGCATTATTGAGCTACCGGGTCTCAATTTTTTTTTTCTGGTTTTTATCTTCAATGCATACTCCTTTGTCATGTGTACACTTTTGGAGCCAAATACAGCTTCAGAACTGTGTGAAAATGGTCGTTTTCATTCGTGTTTACCCTTCGCTCTGAACATGTGTTCGGAATTTCTGTTCTAAAAATAAATCTGTCACTTTACACATACATGGCGAAAGTATCGTCTCTGAGTGTCAATACTTATGGCATTGTATTCAGCGTCATATTTTTCCGATTCAGGCATGGCCTAAGCAAACAAGGCCAAAAATGAACGTCGCATAACGTCATACATGGGGATTCTATTTTTGTCACGAACTAAAAATAGAACTAACTAGTGAGCGAAACCTAGTTAGGGAATCCTTCTCAAACTCGTTTACCTGTCATCATAATTGTTCGCATTTTTGCATAAAATGCATTCATTTGTGTTGTTTTAAAGAAAAATACCGGCTATATGTATTTTATAATTTGAAGCATTTTTTCCGGATAACTCAATAATGCACCTTTAAGCCTGCAAGAAAAACAACACATGAAAATGTTGTCTGCTGAATCTTGCAAACTTTTTTAAAATATTTTTGCATACAGGCAAACATTGTGGGCCCAGATCAGACTGCTCATAGAGGAGCAGTCTGATCTGAGCCTACACTGCTTGCAAAAAATTACTTTTAAGGTAACAGGCAGACGGCAAAGCAGACGACACTTGACGTGATTGGCATTTTATGGGTTAACTGATGTCAAAATAGACCTTGGTTCTCTCAAATATGATTGGACGATGGTTACCTAATGACATCAATGGCGTTGTTGTGCTTTTACTAGGAAAACTGTGAGCAGTTGTTTTCTTGTTTCAGTTTTTGCCATCAGTCCAGAAAGTAATGTAAATATAAGAAATTAAGGCAATTTATTAAAGCCATAAAATGCCAATCATGACAATTGTTGTCTGTTTTGCCGTCTGCCAGTTCCCTTAAAAGTCATCATTGGCAAACAGTGTGGGCCCAGATCAGACTGCTCCTGTAGAAGCAGTCTAATCTGGGCCCACACTGTTTGCCAGAATGCAAAAAATATTTTTATAAAGTTTACAAGAAGATTCAGCAGACAACATCAGCAGACGACATTTTAAGATGTTGTTTTTTCTCGGCAGCTTAAGGGTTAAAGTGCATCAAAGTATGAACAACATCAGGTTACGAGGAAAGTTAAAGTGAACCCCAAAACCCCTTTGGGGTTTACTGACTTTGCTCGTGACCTGATGTTCATACTTCAGTGAACATTAACCCCTTTTGTACCAGAAACCCCAAAACGGGTAATTGACAGCAGTGCAGGCCCAGATCAGATGCTGCAGGATGTGGCATCTGATCAGGGCCTTCACTGTTTGCAAAAAGTTCAGCCATTCTCCAAATAAATTTTGAATAAAACATAACCTTACACCCCTGAATTTTGAAATGGACTCCGGCTATATATAAGGAGGAAGATTCCATTTGCTACAAAAAGGGTTAAATAAATTACATTCATTTCTTGAATAATTCTAATGCATTACACTATTGTCATGTTTTACAGGAAAATCTACTGGAGGTGTGCCAACTACAAGAGGCAAAGGAATAAAGGGAGGAATAAAGAAAACACCGCGATAGGCAGCGAAAATCTGTGATTTATTTCTGTGATAAAATTATATGTTGCATCCTTGTCCTGCTGAACATGACAACTCCTACCTTTGCAAACTTCTGCCTTTGCAAAAATGAAAACTCCTACCTTTGCGAACTTCTACCTTTTCAAAGATGACAACTCCTACCTTTGCAAACTTCTACCTTTGCAAAGATAAGAACTCCTACCTTTGCAAACTTCTACCTTTGCAAAGATGATAACTCCTACCTTTGCAAACGTCTACCTTTGCAAAGATGACAACTCCTACCTTGCAAACTTCTACCTTTGCAAAGATAAGAACTCCTACCTTTGCAAACTTCTACCTTTGCAAAGATGACAACTCCTACCTTTGCAAACTTCTACCTTTGCAAAGATGATAACTCCTACCTTTGCAAACGTCTACCTTTGCAAAGATAACAACTCCTACCTTTGCAAACTTCTACCTTTGCAAAGATGATAACTCCTACCTTTGCAAACTTCTACCTTTGCAAAGATTACAACTCCTACCTTTGCAAACTTCTACCTTTGCAAAGATGACAACTCCTACCTTTGCAAACTTCTACCTTTGCAAAGATGACGACTCATACCATCGCAAACTTCTACCTTTGCAAAGATGACAACTTCTACCTTTGCAAAGATGACAACTTCTACCTTTGCAAAGATGAAAACTCCTACCTTTGCAAACTTCTACCTTTGCAAAGATGACAACTCCTACCTTTGCAAATGTCTACCTTTGCAAAGATGACAACTCCTACACTTGCAAACTTCTACCGTTGCAAAGATAACAACTCCTACCTTTGCAAACGTCTACCTTTGCAAAGATGACAACTCCTATCTTTGCAAACTTCTGCCTTTGTAAGATGACAACTCCTACATATGCAAACTTGTACCTTTGCAAAGATGACAACTCATACTCATACCTTTGCAAACAGTGTAGTTCCAGATCAGATGGCTTCTTTAGAAGCCATCTGATCTGGATCTACACTGTTTGCAATGGAGTTTTTTTTAATTGAATGAATACAGTAAATATCGGAGTCCTAGCCTAAAGGGGTATTGATAAGATTTACCGCTGCAATAAAGGAAGCCGAAAAGGGTATAACTGTGCCAGTTTCAAGTAATTTGATTGATTGATTGACAGAAATGGTCATGGTTTAATTTATTCAGCAGGATAAGGGTAAAGGGGAATGGATATGGATCCCATTGTCCCAGATCAAGGGAAGTAATCAGAATAATTAAGGGATAAAACATACATTGTAGGTACTTGGTAAAATTACGTCATTGGGGCGATTCTAACAGATACACAAAAAATATTTCTAATAAGACATAAAGAAAATTATTTCTTAAGTTTTGTTTTATATGTGTTGAGATTTTACATCCATGTCAACACTATTTAGGTCATGATTGAGACTTTCCTTCTGATTTTGAGGGACTTTTACCTGGATAGGCTTAAGCCTTCTAAGCTGTTTACCAGCACTCATGTTTGCAATCTATTTCTCCAAGCCTCGATGGGTGGGGGTATGATTGTAACAAGTACCCACAACATATAAGCCCCCACCCATCGGGGCTTGAAGAAATAGATGGACTGCATGATGCTTCCATGCAGAGCTGAAACCGAGCCGCACACAAGTACTGGTAAACCGCTTAGAGGATCTAAGCCTGCCCAGGTAATGCGTTGCGAGTCGGACCGTCCATTCTTATAAACACTATTGGTTTCATTGGGCGGAAGGGCTTGAGCTGTAATTTCATCTCAATGTCGGGTAAAAGTCCCACAAAATTGGAAGCAACGTCTCCAAAATGACCTTACAGTGTTGATGGGGAAGTTAAACCTCAAATCAAACAAAAAAAACCCCACAAGATATGGTTTAATGGAGAAATAAAAAATAAAGTTATCCCAAAATCATATTGGTTACTCCTTACCTTGAGTTATGTATCCCTGGACCCAGTTGTTCAAAGCATCGTTAGCTTAACGAGCTCATTAGTGGTCATATTGTTAACTCTTCTAGCAAGTACAATATCATAAATTTTGGTATTTTTGCTGAAAAAATGTGAGCAGCTTTTGCATTCTCAAAAGCTGCTCACATTTTTTCAGCAAAAAATTCAGCAGATTTGCCATATTTAATGATCAAAGTTTTAACAATACGTTAACTAACGACGTCGTTAGTTTTGAACAACTGGGCCCTGATAATTTCTTTTTATCATATGACATTGCATCTGAGAATGTAGTGATGTAATGTAATAAAAAAATAGGGGGTGGGGGGATGGCCCAGCTGGCCGCTGAAATGAAATCTGAGGGTGCCTGGGGTCAAAAATGTCTCGAAATTGTCGCTGGCAAAACCTGCTGCAGACAGTGAAAGTGGCCAGTGCCAAACCCCTTTTGCCTTGACAGCAGTGTGAAGATTTAAGATTCGGTCCAAAGTACATGTGAAATCACACTTTTTGACAACTTTTAGATGCCCCCTCATTACCATGGCAACAATGATTTAGTCTAAAAAGGCTACTGCCCAGTGAACATTCCTGCTGAGTTTTATGTAAAACAGACCATTCATTATGAAATAATGGCTATATGAAGTTGCTGTCCTAGGCAACACCATGAAAATCAGCAAAATTCACCAAGTCCCCAAGTGAGAATGGGTTAAATATGCAAATTAGTTAGATACGCCCCATAATGTTACAAGTACAACATCCTTAACGGTTTTTATTACTAATGGTCGAATATTGACATTTTTGTAAAAAAAAAAATGTCAATTAGATGCGTTTTAAATGTCATATGATGATTAGAATCTTGTATTCGTGTTCATGTATTATTGAATTTCTTACATTAAACCAGTTGAGGAAAAAGTCATAAAATGCTCGGCTCAGCCTCGCATTTTATTCCTTTTCCTCAACTTGTTTAATAAATTGAATTATGGGCCTTCGTGGCCTAGTAGATAAGAGCGCTGACTCTTAATCATTAGGTCTCTCACCGCTGTGGGTTCGAGCCTCGTCGGGTCACATATCAGACGCCAAGTTCTGCAGCGGAAGGTCAGGTGGTTTTTCTCCGGGTACTCCGGTTTTCGCCCACCTCTGATTAACGATTGGCTCGATATTAGTGAAATAATCTTGAAAGGGCCGTAAAACCAAAACCAAAAAAAAAGTATAAATAAATAAATTCAATAATACATGAACACACATGTAAAATCCTCTATTCCTTGTTTACTTGTTGCTTCTAATAGAAGCATTATAATTAATCTTGTTTCATCATAATTGCCTGGATACGCTGTTTTGGAAGTTTCAGTTTAGGAAAGTGTCGCAAGTGTAGTTGACTGCTGAGCATATTTTTACATTACCATCTGATGTTAACCCTTGTCCTGCTGAATATTTACATATGTCACACCCTCTATTGATTATCAACCAATCAGATTACTTGATGCAAATTATTGCAATAAATTCATGAGCTGAATGACAAACAATGAAGATCCTGATCAGATGGCTTCTTCGGAAGCCATCTGATCTGGATCTTCATTGTTTGAAAGATAAGACATATTCGAGCTCAGCAGGACAAGGGTTAAGTTTTGATGTCATAGTGAAGTCATTTTGATGTCATATCTTTTTCCAATTGTAGCAACTGTTGTAATGTAAACTGAAGTCATTCTTGATGTTAGTGACATCATTTTCAACGTAAAACGTGTCTTTATAAGATTATGTGGTACCTTATACAACCAGTGAGCTCTTTGCACGAGACTTTTCCTTATCTTAACCATATCTTCCCTTTATCTTACTCCTAGGTAGGATAAAGACTTCCTCAACAATTAATATAATATATTATAGAGATCCTCAACAATTAATGTAATATATCATAGAGATCCTCAACAATTAATGTAATATATTATAGAGATCCTCAACAATTAATGTAATATATATTATAGAGATCCTCAACAATTAATGTAATATATTATAGAGATCCTTACCTAATATGCAAGAAAGATTACATATACGAGGAATGTTCGAAAAGAATTGCTTATTGTTTACTAATTCGATATCCATGTGGGACACAATCAAAACCAATACATACTTGTATAGAGCTATTCAATATCTATACAATGGTGTATAAATGTACATGTTAGATTAAGTGTAAGACATAAAATTTGCCATTTGAATACATGCAGTCATTGATCACTGCAGTAAAAATAGTTGGTAGAAGCGTCAACTAAAAAGGTGAAATACGGGCTTACATCAAAACTTGGTTGTTCTTTGAAGAAGCTGTTGACTGAAATTTCTACTGCTTTTGGACCTTCTTGTGTGTCTTATGACACAGTTCGGCAGTGGAAAAAGAAATTTGAGTCTGGTGTAGAGTCCATCAAAAATGCACCCGAATTCAGGTAGGCCAAAATTTGCATCTCGTAAAAAAATCTTTTCCAAAATAAAGGAAATCATTGAAGGAGATGCCAGATTTTCAGTTCATGATTATGCACAAAAGGTTGACATATCACTATTAATGGTTCACCTTATTTTGAAGAAGCTTTTGAGTCAGAAAGATTTCTGCTAGATTGGTGCCACATCTGTTGACTAAAGCAAAAAAGGAAACAGGTTAAAGTGGCCAAAATGCTGCTTCAGATGTTTCAAAAATATGACGAAAAGCAGTTTGCCAATGTCAACACAGGTGATGAAAGTTAGGTCCATTATTTTGAGTCCGTCCGAACGGTTAGCAATAAGATCTGGGCCACTAAACACAGCACACACCCAATAATTTGCCAAACGTTCTTTGAGTACAAAGAAGGTTTTGTATGCAATCTTCTTCTCTGGTGAAGGAGATGCAAAAGAAGTACCAGTGAAAAAGGCCAAAAGCATCACCGGAAAGTACCACAAAGACGTAGTACTGAAGAAATTGAAAAAGTATTTATTTATCAGAAATGACGCACTGCCACTGGTTTTTAACATGTCCGTCTTCTACATGACAATGCAACCGCTCATACCTCCGCAATAGTAGGACGTTTTTGAAGAAAGAGAAAGTAACTGTTTTGCCTCACCCCCGTATTCCCCAGACCTTGCCCCATGTGATTTCTTTTTGTTTCCAAAATTGAAATCATTCCTTTCTGGGTGGAAATACCAGTCCCAACATGCACTTGGATCTGCCATTCATTACTGTGCCCAAATCAGCATACGTGACGCCTTCAAGAAGTGGATACATCAGCTGAAACTTTGCATTTCTAGCCACGGTGAGTACTTCGAGGGCATGAACAAGCACTTTGGGGCTAACTTGAAATTTGAAGTCCCCAGATAGAAATAAGCAATTCTTTTCTACCATCCCTCGTACATGTTTATACCATATTTACTGTATGTATTTGGACATATAGGCTTGGGCAGTGTAAACCAAGATGAGACGTCACAATATGTGGCATCACACCAGGGTCTGCACTGTTTGCTACTCACTCGTCTATTTTAATTAGACACAACATCGGATAGGTAAATTGTACCTGTTGAAATTTTGCAACAAGTATGCTCAGGAGATGAGGTGTATGACTATTTAGGGTAAATATGGTAATAATCTTGTCCTCAGACTTTCACGTCATTTTAGTGCTAGAACACAATTCATTTAAGTTGCTTCAAGGGGAATGGATACACCTTCAAGGGAGTTTACTCTTCCAGAAACAAAAATAAAATTGTCTCCCTTTTCAGTAGCAGAAGCCTCCATGGTGTAAATGTAGTGCTACTGGCCTCATAAACCAGGGGTTGTGAGTTTGATTTTGGGCTTCTCAAGGCTTTGGGGGTGAGTCTTCAAACCAAGGTCCCATCTCCATATGATCTTAGTTGTTGGTTGGGTTGAAAACCCAACCACATATACATTCCTGGAAGCCTTTCTTTTCCAAACAGGCTCCATTAATAGAAAATAGAATAGTTCTTGAAAGTCATCTCCCTTGGTGTAAAAAAAATGGCTGAAAATGTTCCATGTGTATCCATTCCCAAGATTTTTCCCGCCATTTTTCAAAGGGAGACAACTTTCGGAACTTGCTGTTCACTTTTCTATAAGCCTTGTCCCACTGAAAAAGGGGTCTGCTCTTAAAGGAAAGAATTTGCTCCTCAGGAGCAAATTCTTTCCTTTAAGAGTTGACCCCTTATAACATGGAAGACAAAAATACTTTTGCAGGAGTTGTCTTCCCTGAAGGTGTTCCTATTCCCCTTAAGCGTTGCTTCATTGTTTTTTGTAGTTAACATGCTGTAAGAAATTTCATTGTAAGTTATTTATATATTTGTACATGTACCGTAATTGTCCTTAGTATTGGATACTGTAAGAATGAACTTACTAACGGCCACGGTGGAACATTATGCAAACACGCCTATACAAATACATTGCCACCTTTATCACCGAAAAAATGAAACTTTTATAACGAAAAATTGTGGTATTTTTCTTATTTCTGCTCCAAATATAGATTGTGGGTACTCGTTAGAACCGCCTCATCGAGGCGGTTCTAACGAGTACCCACAATCTATATTTTAGCCACAATCTATATTTTAGAGCAGAAATAAGAAAAAAAGGGATATCCCCGGAAACCCTAGTTTTACTATATAAAAGTGGGGTTCAAGGGGGTCAAAATTATATAGGTGTGTTTTAGTAATGTAATTATTCATTTACAAGCTGCCATCTTTGAAAGAAACCCAAGCGAAAAAATCAAGTTTTTAAATTCAATTTATTTGTCTTCTAACATTTACTTTTTTCAATAGTTCTCCTTCCTTTAATTGAATGGTGTTGATGTCACTTCATAACCAATGTCGTAACCGTACCGTGCAGGTTCTAAACATGCTATTTGACGTCAAGTTATATTACTACTTGTCACTATGTGAAATAGCTTTGAGATTCTTGCTCATGGAATTTATCAAAGTATAAATCTTTATTTTCAACCAATCAAATCGCCCAAAATGTATAAAATGATAGAGAGTTGGAATAATAAGGAGGTAAATGTGTATGAGCATAAAATCAGGTCTTTGGTTTCATTGGATGGCAGGGCTTATAATGGGTTGTCATTTCATCTCAGTGTTGATTAAAAATCCCCCAACATTGGAAGCCGCATCTCCAAAATGGCCTAAATAGTGTTGACGGGGATGTTAAACCTGAATTGAAACAAACAAAAACAAATTATATTTATTCATTATTTGAAAGGCTAATTTCTGGGAAAAAATACCTCACTTAGGGCATTTACACTTGACTACTGAGGATTTTGTAAGAAGTTCAGACCCAATTTAAACTAGAATCGCGCAGTCGATGGCACGCCATCGCATATCCCCACGCTTTTTTAAAGATACGCCACTATATAAGTTCTCAATTGCAACTCCCACCCAATCTTAAGATCAAAATTCCGAAAGTGTCATGCACTCCTCAGACCAAAGACCTATCAGTTCCCAAAGTTTCATGTTCTATCTGAAACGGCGTAGGAGAAGTTTCCGGTAATCGTTAAAAAGGGGGTTATGGGGGTGAAAATACAAGTTTTTGACCTCTGGTGAATTCAAACTTGACCCTAGGGGTCAAATTTTGATTGTTATGTATTCTACTCATTATGCCGTTCAATTTGATAATTTTATGTCACACGACGACCAGGTTCTGAAAACTTTGATTTTTTATCCCCGGGGCACCCCACCCCCTGGCCTGGCCCCTAGGGGTAGGATCAAAATTCCGAAAGTGTCATGCACTCCTCAGACCAAAGATCTATCAGTTCCCAAAGTTTCATGTTTCTATCTGAAACTGCGTAGGAGGAGTTATCCGGTAATCGTTAAAAAGGGGGTTATGGGGGTGAAAATCCAAGTTTTTGACCTCTGGTGACCTCAAACCCGACCCTAGGGGTCAAATTTTGATTGTTATGTATTCTACTCATTATGCCGTTCGATTTGATATGTCACACGACCAGGTTCTGAAAACGTTGATTTTTTACCCCCGGGGCACCCCACCCCCTAGCCTGGCCCCTAGGGGTACGATCAAAATTGCGAAAGTGTCATGCACTCCTCAGACCAAAGACCTATCAGTTCCCAAAGTTTCATGTTTCTATCTGAAACGGCGTAGGAGGATTTATCCGGTAATCGTTAAAAAGAGTTATGGGGGTGAAAATCCAAGTTTTTGATCTCTGGTGACCTCAAACCCGACCCTAGGGGTCAAATTTTGATTGTTATGTATTCTACTCATTATGCCGTTCGATTTGATATGTCACACGACCAGGTTCTGAAAACGTTGATTTTTTACCCCCGGGGCACCCCACCCCCTAGCCTGGCCCCTAGGGGTACGATCAAAATTCCGAAAGTGTCATGCACTTCTCAGACCAAAGACCTATCAGTTCCCAAAGTTTCATGTTTCTATCTGAAACGGCGTAGGAGGAGTTATCCGGTAATCGTTAAAAAGGGGGTTATGGGGGTGAAAATCCAAGTTTTTGACCT
This sequence comes from Lucinisca nassula, assembly GCA_963580285.1. Lineage (NCBI taxonomy): Eukaryota > Metazoa > Mollusca > Bivalvia > Lucinida > Lucinidae > Lucinisca > Lucinisca nassula. The sequence goes on along the minus strand of OY757023.1, from coordinate 8,652,783 downwards.
CTGGTGACCTCAAACCTGACTCTAGGGGTCAAATTTTGATTGTTATGTATTCTACTTATTATGCTGTTTGATTTGATATGTCACACGACCAGGTTCTGAAAACTTTGATTTTTTACCCCCGGGGCACCCCACCCCCTGGCCTGGCCCCTAGGGGTAGGATCAAAATTCCGAAAGTGTCATGCACTCCTCAGACCAAAGACCTATCAGTTCCCAAAGTTTAAAGTTTCTAGCTGTAAAAGTGTGGGAGGAGTTGTCCAGTAAGACGGACGGACGGACGACGGAGACAATTACAATATCCCCACTTTTTCTTTGAAAAGCGTGGGGATAATTTCAAAGGTGGTTCTAGGTTAAACAATGGCAGAGTATGCACTGCGGTAATAATGGTCAGGAGTAGTGAATGAAAAGAAAACCTGATCTAATAGACCATCATTGTTAGTTTTATTGTCATATTGCTTTCATGTATGTCTGTTGTTTAGCATCTGTTGTGCCATTATATTTCTATGCATTTACATGTAGTCTTGTTAAGTTTAACATCATTTTGAAATGAACAGTATCATACATGTATTAACAAGTCCATGATAAAGTAATCAGTTCTCAAAAAGGGGGTTAGAGAGAGAGTCTACACCACAACCTCTTTATTATACTATTGTTGGGGTCCAAAGCATAAACTGTGTTTATTTTAATAAACAACCATGTGATGCCACCATCCCCCCCCCCCACCCCCTATCGGGGCTAGGAGAAATAGATTGGGCTACATTGTGCTTCCATGCAGAGCTGAAACTGACTGCACACGAGTACTGGTAAACTGCTCAGAAGATCTAGTCTGCATGGGCTAAGTGGGCCCCGTCAGGCGATTTTGGTACTTATCGCCTATGCGAGCAGCGAAGGTTCAGACGAGCCTGCGCATCCGCGCAGTCTCGCCAGAACCTTCACTGCTCGCTCATTCAAGCAGTGAATCAAGAGGAACCTTCAAACAGAAAGCCATATCTCTGGCCCCTCTGAATGGCTGGGAATGTGCAGTTAAAATTTGCCATGACGGAATGCTCGAAGACACAAATTCGCTTGGCGGGGCTCAAGTAATGATGCAAGTACATGAATATAAACTTTATTGTTTTCATTGGGCAGCAGGGCTTGAGATGTCATTCATTTCAATGTCAGGGAAAAGTTCAACAAAAATGAAAGCAGTCACCAAAATGATTTAAATGGTCTTGATGGGGACATTAAACCTCGAATCCAAACAAACGAAAACAACTATGTTATATCCAAACAAAAATGTATAGATTATATAGAAAAATGAACAGAAAACATCTGAACAAAAAAATATAGATACTACCAAAAAAATGACCATTTATGGTCATTTTTCTATATAATCTATACATTTTGGAAACTGGTCATTTTTCTGTATAATATATACATTTTTGACATGGCAGTTTTATGCATGGTGCTATGTAGGAGTCCAATTTTCTCTGTCCGTCCATCCTTTCGTTTGTTTGTGTGTTTGTTTTTAGGTTTTACATCCCCATCAACACTTTATATGTCATTTTGGAGACATTGCTTCCAATTTTGTGGAACTTTTACCTGACATTGAGATGAAATGACATCCCAAGCCCTGCCTTCCAATTAAACCAATAGGGTTTATATGCATGGACGGTCCAACTCGCATCACTCCTGGGCATGCTTAGAACCTCTATGCAGTTTACCAGTACTCATGTGCGGTTGGTTTCAGCTCTGCGTGGAAGCATCATGCAGCCCAGTCTATTTCATCTAGCCCTGATGGGCGGGTGCTGGCCATCCTTTCGTTTGTTTCTCCCTTCATCATTCCATCAGCATTTGCCTTGACCCAAGTGTCAGCCCAAATAATCAAGATTATAAGCCTTTTGGGGAATACTTGTTATAGATTTATGGTCTTTTTTCTATATACAGTCAAACTTCGATTGCTCGAACCCCTTTGGGACCATGAAAATGTGTTCGAAACAGCGGTAGTTGGAGCCATAGAGGGTTACTATTAGTGCCATACCAGGAGACATAATGGAGATAATTGTGGATATCTTTTCAGTGTTCTGTATTATAAAAGTATATTGTTTGTACTCATTAGAATCGCCTCATCGAGGCGATTCTAATGAGTACACACAGCATACATTTGCAAGATAAATGGAGAAAATTTTCCTAAATTACCCCTATATCGTATTTGGAGGAATTCCCTGCAGACTCAAGAACGGGTTCGACTCATCCATAGTAAACGAGCCATCGGAGGTCAAGCCACTGAAGTTCTACTTTGATCTATATATTTTTAGGATCCATCCAAAATTGTGTTATAATGAACCATGTTATAACGGGGTTGTGGTGTATTGTATAGGTGTGACATCCGACTCGGTCATCATCAAAATGTTCATTTCACAGTGTCTCAGATTTCAGTATGACTGGCTTGTAGCATAGAATATATGCATAAAAAATATGGAATATTTGTGATATAAAGGTTATTTTTTCATTACTATAAAATTGTCTATACACTAGTTGTATAGGTTTATAGTTCACACAATATTTTATTAAAAAAAATATTCTACTTGTTTTGTGTTGTCATTTTGCCCTTGTTCATTACAAAAACATGCCTATAGAAATATATTGTAAATTTTGCCGCCGAGAAAGTAAAAATTTAAGATGAAAAATTGCGATATTTTTCTTATTTATGCATAAAATATAGTTTGTGGGTACAGGTTAGAACTGCCTCAATGGGGATTGAGGCGGTTCTAATGAGTACCCATAACCTAAATTTAAGATTTGAAATAAAAGTAATGTTAACCCCTGTAAACACCAGTTTTACAATAGAAAATGGGGTTCAAGGGGGTCAGAATTATATAGGCATGTTTTCATGATGATAGTACAGTGGAATTTCAATGATCCAACGCCCTTGGTACCATGAAATTTTTGGACCCCGCCCATTGGGGCCTAGAGAAATAGATTGAGCTGCATGATGCTTCCACTTAGAGCTGAAACTGACTGCACAAACACGAGTACTGGTAAACCGCTTAGAAGGTCTAAGCCTGTCCAGACTAAGTGGTACAAGTCGGACCATCCATGCATATAAACCCAATTTGTGGCGTTGGGTGGCAGGGATTGAGATGTCATTTCATTGCAATGTTGGATAAAAGTCCCACAAAATTGGAAGCAACGTCTCCAAAATGCTGCAAATTTTCTCATTTCTCCATTACCGCCAAACATATATTGTACGGATGCCATTGACATTGTACCTATAACATGACCTGGCATATCTGACTAATTTGCATATTTAATACACTACCAAATTTAATATATGGCATTATTACAATCACAGATGTGAGGTCATATTTTAAATCTGGATCTTAGCTTGAGCATTTGGCCTCAGCCACGGAATCTGTACGGGCCATTCTCCCTCCTGCAGATTCAAGAAGGGTTGTCATTAATTTCTAGCAAAAAATGTGCACTGTACTGGTTAACAGCTTACAGATACGCCTGAACAGGAAAACTGGATTAGGTAAACTTACCTTCTCCACATGACATAAACAAGAATTCCGCAGAAGGCGGCGTCGCACCTGCTAGGGGCAAAAGTCACAGGAGCCAGAATCAGAACATTGTTATTAAATAAGTAAATTTCAGTCTTAGCAGTTGGTAGTTGATGTAAAATGTGTCAAAGTCACTGGACCAAAAAATATAGGCCATGGTCACCAGGTCAAGGTATGTGCCAAATCAGTACATCGAGAAGCACTATGCAAGGCTTGGTGGCTGTAGGCCATTTATTTAAGGACATATAGAACATTGATGTATAATGTGTTAAAGTCACTAGAGTACATAATATGGGTCAAGTTTACCAGGTCAAAGTACTCGCAGAGTCCGTAAATGTAAGAGAAGCACCATGCAAGGTTTGGTGGTTGTAGGCCTTATAGTTCAGAAGATATGGCATGTCAACCTAAAATATGTAAAGTCAGTGGAGTACGATAAATAGGTCAAGTCATGGTACATGCACAGTACATCTAGAAGCAGCATTATGCAAGATTTGATGGTTGTAGGCCTATTATTTGCAGAGATCTGGAACTTCAGCATAAAACGTGTCAAAAGTCGCTGGAGCGTAAAATATAGGTCATGGTCACCAGGTCAAGGTACCTGCAGAGTTGGTACATCTAGGAGAAGCATTATACAAGATTTGACGGTTGTGAGCCTTTTATTTGAGGAGATCTGGAATTTGATGTAAAATGTGTCAAAGTCTGTGGAGAGTAGAATATAGGTCAAGGTCACCATGTCAATGTACCTGCAGAGTCAGTACATCTAGAAGCACTATGCAAGATTTTAAGGTTGTAGGCCATTTATTTGACAAGATCTGGAACATCAACTTAATTTGTGTCAAAGTCACTGGAGCGTAAAATATAGGTCAAGGTCACCGGGTCAAGGTGCTTTCCTAGTCAGGAGCTTAGGATGAAGTTTCATGAAAGGTTTGATGATTGTTTAGTTGTATAGTTGATTACAATACAAAGTTCGATGTAATGTCGAACTTCGACGTTATGGTCAAAGTCACTGGAGCGCAAAATATAGGTCAAAGTCACCAGGTGAAGGTGCCTTCAAAGTCAGAAGGTAGGGGGATGCTTCATGTAAGGTTTGATGGTAGCTGAAGCTTGTAGTTGACTTGAATAAAAACTTTGACGTAAATGTCGAACTTTGACGTAAATGTTAACAGAAGAACGGACGCAAAATATAGGTCAAAGTCACCAGGTCAAGTTGCTTACAAAGTGAGATGTTTCCTGTAAGGTTCGATGGTAGCTGAGGTTTGTAGTTGACTTAAACAAAAACTTTTGACGTAAATGTCCACCTTCGACGTAATGGTCAGTCACTGGAGCACAAAATACAGGTCAAAGTCACCAGGTCAAGGTGCTTACAAAGTGAGAAGGTCTATGAGATGTTTCATGTAAGGTCTGATGGTAGCTGAGGTTTGTAAAATAAAACATTTGACGTAAATGTCGAACTTTGACGTAAATGTTGAACTTTGACGTAAATGTCCAACTTCGATGTATTGGTCAAAGTCACTGGAGCGCAAAATATAGGTCAAAGTCACCAGGTCAAGGTGCTTACAAAGTGAGAAGGTCTATGAGATGTTTCAGGTAAGGTTTGATGGTAGCTGAGGTTCGTAAAATAAAAACTGACGTAAATGTCAAACTTCGACGTAAATGTCAAACTTCGACATAATGGTCAAAGTCACTGGAGCGCAAAATATAGGTCAAAGTCACCAGGTCAAGGTGCTTACAAAGTGAGAAGGTCTATGAGATGTTTCATGTAAGGTTTGATGGTAGCTGGGGTTTGTAAAATAAAAACTTTGACGTAAATGTCTAACTTCGCCATAAATGTTAAGAGGGACGGACGGAAAATCGGATGCCTATGTCGCACCCTGCTACAAGCAGGTGCGACAATAAAATTGATTTGGCAATTAACCCATTGTATGCTAGTGAACTCTTCCATTGCTCTGTTGCAGAGATGATTCTAGCAATTGCCAGTAGAGGGGAAGCTCCCCCATTGACTTTCAAAATAAGAGGGAGGCTGAAAACATGGCGGGGAGAAAGACTATTAACTAAGCTATTTATCCATGATATCGGGATGTAGCCCGGGTCTAATGTCGGCCATTGCACTATAACTTCATGTCCCGACACCAACTGTTGACATTTCTACATGCAGAATACATGTATCTTGTATTCCAGCATGGTTTTGCTACAGTTGTGATCAAATAGCTTACCACACTGAAATTCAGTGAATGATATTAATTCACTCAAGAAAATAACCATATTTCCCACCTAAAATGGGATTGGAACTGCTTAACTGTAGTAAATACTACTGCCCATCGAGTCAAACCAGTAATTTGGAACAAAACCAGCTTAAAAACAACTTTTGAAACCGGATTATTGCTGAAACTGACAGAAAACGATGCCATTTTTTATCCAGTCTTTACTGCTGGTTGCCGGCTACAAAACAAAACGCACCAAACCGCACCGATATCCTGTTATCATATTGCTGTAAAATTAAAGAAATAACAAATGGTTATAATATTTCTGCATAAAAGATTGCGCAGCGTAGGTTTTAAAATGCAGGAGATCATATTTTTGCAGGAGCACTCCCCCATGAAGTCTATAAAGTAGAAATTGGGGCGCAGATCCCTCGATCACGCGCTCTAGAATCATCTCTGTGTTGGACTAGTCCATTTGTCATATGAGGGGTGCCAGGCCTATTATTTTTTTTTTTTCTATTTTTGACAGAAAATTCTGTTAGCAAATAGTGCAGGCCCTGATCAACTGGGCCTGCACTGTTTGCCAAGGTATCCCTTAGGGGTTTCCTGCATACAATGGGTTAAAATCCAAACTAAACTTAAGGAATCCAGCCCGGCAAAATGAATATAGGTAAACTGACCATCTGAACATGACTAAAATACAGAGAATACCAGGTTTGTGTCTTTTGATATCAAGTTTATTAGGCAAGGCTTCAATAACGTTTGTAGAATCACGAGGTGAGCCTCCTGATTCTACATACATTCTCGGAAGCTGAGCCTGATAAACATTATATCAAATGACACGTCTCTGGTATTCTATTTATCCGTTTATCCCCTTGTACACTCTTAGTTTTGCCAATTTTTTCAGTAGTCTAGTTCATAGAAATGCAATGTAACGTCACTTACCTGATAAAGCTCACTTGCCCGGAGATAATATATTTTTATCAGGTCAATGTCTTACAATACAATTAATATAGGGGGTAACTGATAAAGTGTTAACTCAGCGGTTTAACTCCGAAACAACCAAACAAATATAAGCCTTGCTGCATAAATGCAGCGCAATGTGAAAAGACAACAAAAATGCGGTGATTAGACCCTGCATGTCAGCCTGCTCATTTATACAATCTGATTAGAGCTGGAAATAAATGAAATCATCTTGAAAGGGCCGAAAACCTACATAAAAATCCCCATTTTAGATAATGATTCTTTCCTAATCTGGTGGAATAAATCACTTCAGAAACTCTGGACAGAAAGGCTTTCAGGAGAATTGGTACACCTGCAGGGGAGGCAACTCCTGCAAAAGTACGAGGACTGTTCAAATATGAATGCAAGTAGAACGTTTTCTCATGCACTAATGCGAAAATCACCTGGAAATAAATATCACAGCGTAGAAAAACATTTTACCTATACATTGATACCAAACCTGTTAAAATCCGTCCACTTATGCCATGTATATCGTTCGATAAACACTGTCTACTCTTGTATACTAATACAAAACATGGTTGGAAGAAGGTCAGAGTATGCCATTGAAATACAGTCCTATATTAAGAATCGTCGTATTCTTGGTATACGGTGCAAAGACATTTTTGATGAAATACGTTTGGTTTATGGGCATAATGAAATGTCTTTTCCGACAGTTTTTCGTCGGTGTAAGAAATTCAGCTGTTGGCTAGGCTCAACAGAAGATGCACCACATGATCGTCGGCCGAAGAGCAACATCTGCCAAGATGGTTGCCAGAGTGAAAGAAATAGTTGCTACCGATGCACGATACACCACTAGGCAAATAGCTAGTATGGTTGGCATCTCATTAGGAGCAGCTCATACAATTCTGAAACAGGATTTGAAAATGAGAAAGATCTGTGCTAAATGGATTTGAATTCCCCATCTGTTGACAGATGAGCAGAAAAAGGCACGCGTTCAGTGCGCCAAGAAGTTGCTTAAAAAGTTTCCAAATTACAATGCACGGTCTTGCGCTAATGTCGTCACAGGTGACGAGACATGGGTTCACTTTTATGAGCCAAAACGAAAGATTCAGAACAAAATATGGGCAACAAAGTATTGCAAAACACCATGCATTGCAAAGCGGACCATGAGCGTCAAGAAGGTAATGTTTGCCATATTCTTTTCAAATCAGGGCCCTGCTATTCAGGTTGCTGTGCCTAAAGGCAAATCTGTAAATGCTAAGTTTTATAAGAATAAAGTTCTTTGAAAATTGAAGAAATATTTCAAAGAACGAAGACCCGCAACTGGTTTGGCCAATGTCAGGTTGCTACATGACAATGCGTCATCGCACAAGGCGTTCATTGCGCAGAACTATCTGAAGCAGGAAAAGGTTGTTGACTCCCTCACTCCGTATTCCCCTGACCTTGCCCTGTGTGACTTTTTTTTGTTCCGGCGGCTGAAAAAATACCTTTCTGGTCGAAAATTTGTACAGTGCAAACACCTCGATTCTGCAATATTCCAGTGCCTTCATAGTATACCTCGAAAAGACTACCAAAATGCATTCAATGATTGGATCAGAAGACTGAAAGTTTGTATATCTGTTAAAGGGGAATACTTTGAGGGGACAAAATAAATTTTTCATCGAAATCTATCACGAAATCATTTTTATGTGCTTAGTTGCATTCATATTTGAACAGTCCTCGTATTTTTGTCTCGCATGTCAAGAGGGGTCAACTCTTAAAGGTAAGAATTTGCTCCAAATGAGCAAATTTTTTCCTTAAAGAGCTGACCCCTTTTTCCGTGGGACCGGGCTTATAGAAAAGTGAACAGGAAGTCCCGAAAGTTGTCTCCCTTTGAAAAATGGCAGAAAAATCTACCAGGTGTTCCCATTCCCCTTAAATGTGGAATCTTTTACACGCACCCTGTTCCCAGGAAATTCAACCCCTTATTCTGCTGAACACAAAAGCCCCTATCCTTGCAAACAGTGAAGATCCAGATCAGATGGCTTCTGAAGAAGCCATCTGATCAGGATCTACACTGTTTAAATTAGTTTGCAAATTTAAACGAAACATTTTGTCAAGTACATGTATTTTGATTGGTTGACAGTCAGACATGGGTGTGGCTTGATAAATATATTCAGCAGGATAAGAGTTAAAGTTTGCACACATTACAGTGGTCTGATTCTGAAAAGTGGACAGCAGATTCAGATATTAATGCTGATTCAAGATTTATGCACAAGAGGGCCATGATAGCCCTGGATCGCTCACCTGATCCATAGAGTAACAAGTGGGCCACAGGGAGGGCCATTATTGACCCTAAGGTTATAATGTGCATTATGTTGAGGGAGGTCTAAAAAGGTGAAGCTTCATACCAAATGTCAACAAAGGCTATAATTTGAACAACCTTGGCAAAGGTCTACTAGATGAAGCTACTCACCAAATATCAAAGACCTGGGCCTTGCTGTTTCAGAGAAGAAGGTTTTTTTTAAAGACATTCCCTTTGAAGCCTATGTAAAATCAAATGGCCCTGGGGCGGGGGCATTTTTGGCCCTAGGGCTATAATTTAAACAATCTTGATAGAGGTCCACTAGATGAAGCTTCACACCAAATATCAAAGACCTGGGCCTTGCTGTTTCAGAGAAGATTTTCAAAGATTATCTCTATTTAAGTCTTTGTAAAACAAAAGGGCCCCGGGGCGAGACATTTGTGGCCCGAGGGCTATAATTTGAACAATCTTGATAGAGGTCCACTAGATAAAGCTCCATACCAAATATCAAAGACCATGGCCTTGCAGTTTCAGAGAAAAAGATTTTTAAAGATTTCCCTATAGTCTATGTAAAACCAAAGGGTCTCGGGCGGGGGCATTTTTGGCCCCAGCACTATAATTTGAACAATCTTGATAGAGGTCAACTAGACGAAATTTCACACCAAATATCAAAGACCTAGGCCTTGTGGTTTCAGAGAAGAAAATTTTAAAGATTTTCCCTATATATACCTATGTCAAACCAAAGGGCCCCGGGGCGGGGGCTTTTTTGGCCCCAGCACTATAATTTGAACAATCTTGGTAGGGGTCCACTAGATGAAGCTTCATACCAAATAGCAAAGACCTGGGCCTTGTGGTTTCAGAGAAGAAGATTTTTAAAGATTTTCCCTATATAAGTCTATGTAAAACCAAAGGGCCACGTGGCGGGGGCATTTTTGGTCTCAAGGCTATAATTTGAACAATCTTGATAGAGGTCCACTAGATAAAGCTCTATACCAAATATCAAAGACCATGACCTTGCAGTTTCAGGGAAGAAGATTTTTAAAGATTTCCCTATAGTCTATGTAAAACCAAAGGGTCTCAGGCAGGGGCATTTTTAGCCCCAGCACTATAATTTGAACAATCTTGATAGAGGTCAACTAGATGAAATTTCACACCAAATATCAAAGACCAAGGCCTTGTGGTTTCAGAGAAGAAGATTTTAAAGATTTTCCCTATATATACCTATGTCAAACCAAAGGGCCCCGGGGTGGGGGCTTTTTTGGCCCCAGCACTATAATTTGAACAATCTTGGTAGGGGTCCACTAGATGAAGCTTCATACCAAATAGCAAAGACCTAGGCCTTGTGGTTTCAGAGAAGAAGATTTTTAAAGATTTTCCCTATAAGTCTATGTAAAACCTAAGGGCCACGTGGCGGGGGCATTTTTGGTCTCAAGGCTATAATTTGAACAATCTTGATAGAGGTCCACTAGCTGAAGCTTCATAACAAATATCAAAGACCTAAGCCTTGTGGTTTCAGAGAAGAAGATTTTTCAAGATTTTCGCAATGTAAAACTAAAAGGCCCTGGAGCGGGGGCATTTTTGGCCCCAGGGCTATAATTTGAACAATCTTGGTAGAGGTCCACTAGCTGAAGCTTCATAAAAAATATCAAAGACCTTAGCCTTGTGGTTTCAGAGAAGAAAATTTTTAAAGAGTTTCCCTATATAAGTCTATGTAAAACCAAAGGGCCACACGGCGGGGGCAGTTTTGGTCTCAGGGCTATAATTTGAACAAACTTGGTAGAGGTCCACTAGCTGAAGCTTCATAACAAATATCAAAGACCTAAGCCTTGTGGTTTCAGAGAAGAAGATTTTTAAAGATTTTCATTATATAAGTCTATATAAAACCGAAGGCCCCGGAGCGGGGGCATTTTTGGCCCCAGGGCTATTATTTGAACAATCTTGGTAGAGGTCCACAAGATGAAGCTTCATACCAAATATCAAAGACCTGGGCCTTGTAGTTTCAGAGAAGAAGATTTTTCAAGATTTTCCCTATATAAGTCTATGTAAAACCAAAGGGCCATGTGGCGGGGGGCCTTTTTGGTCTCAGGGCTATAATTTGAACAATCTTGGTAGAGGTCCATTAGCTGAAGCTTCATAACAAATATCAAAGACCTAAGCCTTGTGGTTTCAGAGAAGATTTTTCAAGATTTTCGCTATATTAGTCTCTGTGAAACTAAAGGGCCCTTGAGCGGGGGCATTTTTGGCCCCAGGGCTATAATTTGAACAATCTTGGTAGAGGTCCACTAGCTGAAGCTTCATAACAAATATAAAAGACCTAAGCCTTGTGATTTCAGAGAAAAAGATTTTTACAGATTTTTCCCTATATAAGTCTATGTAAAACCAAAGGGCCACCTGGCGGGGGCATTTTTGGCCCCAGGGCTATAATTTGAACAATCTTGGTAGGGGTCCACAAGATGAAGCTTCATACCAAATATCAAAGACCTGGGCCTTGCAGTTTCAGAGAAGAAGATTTTTACAGATTTTCCCTATATAAGCCTATGTAAAACCAAAGGGCGCTGGTGCGGGGGCATTTTCGGCCCCAGCACTATAATTTGAACAATCTTGGTAGGGGTCCACTAGATGAAGCTTCATACCAAATAGCAAAGACCTGGGCCTTGCAGTTTCAGAGAAGAAGATTTTTAAAGATTTTCCCTATATAAGCCCATGTAAAACCAAAGGCCCCTGGGGCTGGGCATTTTTGGCCCCAGCACTATAATTTGAACAATCTTGGTAGATGAAGCTTCATACCAAATATCAAAGACCTGGGCCTTGCGGTTTCAGAGAAGAAGATTTTTTAAGTTTTCGGTGAAAAAATCTATTTTTGGCTCCTGTGACCTATATGTGCAATGGACCGGAACCATTTGAACAACTTTGAAAGGGGACCACCTAAGGATCATTCCTGTGAAGTTTGGTCAAAACCCGATCAGTGGTTTAGGAGGAGATGTCGTTTTGAAGAAATTGTTTACGCACGGACGGACGAAAAGTGATCCCAAAAGCTCACCTCGTCACTATGTGACAGGTGAGCTAATAAAAGGCAGTATGGGAAAAACATTCACTGCTATGCATTACGAAAACGCTCCTTTCAAATATATTGGTAAAATTTTACCACCAAAAAAAAGGGAAATTTTTCAGATAAAAATCCTGATATTTTTCATAGTTCTGCTCTTGGTTTCATTACAGACTTTCGGATGAGTCTTTAAACCGAGGTCCCGTCTCCGTATGACCTTAGCTGTTGGTGGGACGTAAAACTCAAACACTCCCTCCCTCTTGGTTTCATTGGGCGGCAGGGCTTGAGATGTCATTTCATCTCAATGTCGAGTAAAAGTCCCACAAAATTGGAAGCAACGTCTCCAAAATGACCTTTGCAGTGTTGACGGGGACGTTAAACCTTAAATCAAACAAAACAAACAAATAGTTCTGCTCAAAGGGCAGAAATAAGAAAAAAGAATGTATACCCCCTGTAAATCCCAGTTTCCCTACATAAAAGTGGGGTTTCAGGGGATCAAAATTATAAAGGCGTGTTTTTGTGACCTACTGATTAAGAGTCAGCGCTTTTACCGAGGAGGCCTGTTCAAGACTGGGTTAATCATGATGCTGGTTTTGTGGTCATTTCATTGGCATGGAAAATAACACATATGCAAGGAACCATTCATTTATCTATTTATTTAATCCTTTTTTCTTACTTTGCATAGAAAACATACCTACTATTCATACACATATATACAACAATGCTAATTACAAATTCTATGTACATGAGATTTTTGTACAACTTAGGACGGTAATAATCACAACTATTCAAGCGCTACAGAAAATTCTACAGCAAACAAGCTACAGTGAAACTTCAATAACTTTAACCCTTCTCTTGCTCTTGAATATTCAGATAAGCCACACCCATTTCTGACCTTGAACCAATCAGAATACATGATGTAATTTATTCCTACAAATTCATAAATCGAATGTCAAACAGGGTAGATCCTGATCTTCACTGTTTCCAAAGATAGGGGTTGTCGTGAACAGCATGATAAGAGTTAACACGGATATTTTGCTTTCCATGGCTAATTCGAACTCGTTCTGGAGCCCCTTGAGACTATTTCCCAAAGCTCCAGATATCCACATATTTAGGATGATATTTGCATTTTTCCTTCTGTTATCTTCCAAAGGTATGTTGTGTGTACTCATTAGAATCACCTCAATGAGGCGATTCTAATGAGTACACACAACATACCTTTTTCTTAATGAAGTGTAAAGATATCCTAAAGTGATTCCCAGTATGCCTCAAGACCTGACACTAAACCTCAGTAATTCGAACAAATTTTCATGGTCGCAGTGGTGTTCGAATTATTGAAGTTTGACTGTTTTTTGTTCTTATTTATTCAAACGTTATGTCAAACTGAAAATAAGGAAAAAAAGGACTTTGAAAATGTCTGCTAGTCGATATTAACCCTTAAAAAAAAACATTTTTAAAACCATTTTGTACCTGAAACCCCAAAACGGGCGCAAAGCGGGTACTCTGGCAAACAGCGCAGGCCCAGATCAGATGCAGCATTCTGCGGCATCTGATCAGGGCCTACACTGTTTGTAAAAAGTTAAGCCATTTTCCAAACAAATTTTGAAGAAAACACAACCGGACACACCTTAATTTAAAAATGGATTCCTTCCATATATAAGGAGGAAGATTCCATTTGGTACAAAAAAGATTAAACCTCTTCGTATAAACTATCGTTGGGTCCAAAGCCTTATCTTGGGGTCCAAAGCCAAAGATAAGTTTGTGTGTGTAACCAGTGAGGACTTAGCCTGCACACCTAGCCTGCAAACATCTTAAAAAGTCACAAGCAAGGCTGGCACAATTAATCCAAGAAAATGATAATCGTTTCTGATTTGCTAATAATCTATTATCTGATTTCTTGGTGCTACATTAAATACCATATTTGTCCTAAATACAGTAAAATTCCTATATTAAGACCACCTTTGGGACAGTTCAAAAGTGGTCTTCAAGGCCACTTTTGAACAGTCCCAAAGGTGGTATCTGACCAGAGGACAGTGTATGCAGAAAACACAAGGAAAGAGTTACTGCAACTGACTAAATAAGCTTTTTAAAGCAGAAATAGTCTTAATTTTAGGTGGTCTTAATAGCAGAATTTTACTGTAGTTATTCACAAGTATGACATTAACAAGAGGGCCCACAGGGCCCTGGTTCGCTCACCTGTGTGACACTGTCTCGATAACATTCTATTTTAGCTATGGTTGCCATCTTGTTCATCAGCAGAGTGATTTTAGCTTATTTGGTAGGGAGTTACCTAGGCAACATTCCTGTTAAGTTTGAATCAAATTGTCCTTAGGGTTTAGGAGGGGTTCACGTTTGAATCAGATTTACAATATTTTTCTATTTTTAGCTCCGGTGGCCATTTTTTCTTCAGAGCGGGATTGTTTTAGCCTTTTTGGTAGAGGGTCATCTAAGCAACATTACTTCAAAGTTTGAATGAAATTGGCCCAAGGGTACAGAAGGAATTATCGTTTCAAGAATTTTTTATTTTTAGCTCTGGAAGCCATCTTGTTCATTGGAGTGGAATGAGTATTAACTATTTTGGTAGGGAGTCACCTAGGCAACATTCCTGTGAAGTTTTAAATCCAATTGGCCCAAAGGTTTAGAAGGAGTTAGCATTTGAAGCAAATTTACAATGTTTTCTATTTTTAGCTCTTGTGACCATTTGTTAATCGTTATGCTATTTTCCTAGAGGGTCATCTACACAACATTCCAATGAAGTTTAGAAGCCTTCATGGTGAAGTGGTCATGCTACTTGCCTTGTAAACCAGGGTAGCAGGATCGATGCCAGGCTTCTCCAGACTTTCAGATTGGTCTTTAAACAGAGGTCCAATAACTGTATGACCTTAGCTGTTGGTGAGACTTCAAACTCAAACACTCACTCCTATGAAGGAACCTATATGCCAAATATGAAGGCTGTATCTTAAATGCTCCAAAAGTTATGACAAAGTAGGTCAAAGGTCAAGGTCATGGCTCAAAAGTTTTGAATGGTTGAGAAAACCTTGTCACAAGGAACATACATGCCAAATATGAAGGCTCTATCTCATATGGTTCAAAAGTTATGATAAAGTAGGTCACAGGTCAACGTCACAGGTCAAATCTTTATATGAGTGGAAAGCCCTTGTCACAAGGAACCTATATGCTAAATATGAAGGCTCTATCTCAAACAGTTCAAAGTTATGACAAAATAACCTACTGATCTACTTTTTGATTTGACATGACCCATATTCGAACTTAACTGAGATATTGTCCAAATGATCATTCTGAGCAAGTTTTATGATGATTTGACTAAAACTGTGGCCTCTTAGAGTGTTCAAAATGTTTTTTCTATGATTTGACCTGCTGACCTACTTTTTGACCCGACATGACCCATATTCAAACTTGACCCAGATATTGTCAAGATGATCATTCTGAGCAAGTTTGATGATGATCAGACCAAAACTGGGGTCTCTAGTGTGTCCACAAGGTTTTTCAACAATCTGACCTACTGACCTACTTACTGGCCAGATATGACCCATATTCGAAATTAATTGAGATATTGTCAAATGATCATTTTTAGCAAGTTTGATGATGATCAGACCAAAACTATGGCCTCTAGTGTGTACACAAGGTTTTTCTCTGATTTGAACTACTGACCTACTTTTTGAACCGACATGACCCATATTCAAACTTGACTCAGATATTGTCAAGATGATCTTTCTGGGCACGTTTGATGATGATTAGAGGTAATCTGTGGCCTCTAGTGTGTTAACAAGGTTTTTATATGATTTGACCTACTGACCTACTTTTTAAACTGAAATTACCCATATTCGAACTTGACCGAGAAATTGTCAAGACTATCATTCTGAGCAAGATTGATGATGATTGGACCAAAAATGTGGCCTCTAGTGTGTTCACAAGGTTTTTCTCTGATTTGACCTACTGACCTACTTTCTGACCTGACATGACCCATATTCGAACGTGACTAAGATATTATGAAGATGATCATTCTGAGCAAGTTTGATGATGATTGGACCAGAAATGTGGCCTCTAGTGTGTACACAAGGTTTTTCTCTGATTTGAACTACTGACCTACATTTTAGACCGACATGACCCATATTCAAACTTGACTCAGATATTGTCAAGATGATCATTCTGGGCAAGTTTGATGATGATTGGACCAAAACTGTGGCCTCTAGTGTGTTCACAAGGTTTTTCTGTGATTTGACCTACTGACCTACTTTTTGAACCGACATGACCCATATTCGAATGTGACCAAGATATTATCAAGATGATCATTCTGAGCAAGTTTGATGATGATTGGACATAAATTGTGGCCTCTAGTGTGTTCAGAAGGTTTTTCTATGATTTGACCTACTGACCTACTTTTTGACCCGACAACACCCATATTCGAACTTGACTGAGATATTGTCAAGATTATCATTCTGGGCTAGTTTGATGATGATCGGACCAAAACTGTGGCCTCTAGTGTCTTCACAAGGTTTTTTTTCTGATTTGACCTACTGACCTACTTTTTGACCCAACATGACCCATACTCGAACTTGACCGAGATATTTTGTGGTGGTACAAAATGTGTGCAAGTTTAGTTAAAATCAAATGATAAATGAAACAGCTATCATGCAGACAAGACCAAAATAGGCAATTTTTGCCCTTTCAGGGGCCGTAACTCCACAACACATGATGGGATATGGCTGGTTCAAGAAAGGAACCCAGATCTCATGGTGGTACAAGTTGTGTGCAAGTCTGGTTGAAATCAAATCATAAATGAAGATGCTATCGTGCAGACAAGACCAAAATAGGCAATTTTTGCCCTTTCAGGGGCCGTAACTCCGTAACACATGATGGGATATGGCTGGTTCAAGAAAGGAACCCAGATCTCCTGGTGGTATAAGTTGTGTGCAAGTCTGGTTAAAATCAAATCATAAATGAAGCTGCTATTGTGCGGACAAGACCAAAAAAGGCAATTTTTGCCGTTTCAGGGGCCGTAACTCCGTAACACATGATGGGATATGGCTGGTTCAAGAAAGGAACCTAGATGGCATGGTGGTACAAGTTGTGTGCAAGTCTGGTTAAAATCAAATCATAAATGAAGATGCTATCCTTCAGACAAGACCAAAATAGGCAATTTTTGCCGTTTCAGGGGCCGTAACTCCGTAACACATGATGGGATATGGCCGGTTCAAGAAAGGAACCCAGACCTCATGGTGGTACAAGTTGTGTGCAAGTCTGGTTAAAATCAAATCATAAATGAAGATGCTATCGTGCGGACAAGACCAAAATAGGCAATTTTTGCCATTTCAGGGGCCGTAACTCTGTAACACATGATGGGATATGGCTGGTTCAAGAAAGGAACCCAGATCTCATGGTGGTACAAGTTGTGTGCAAGTCTGGTTAAAATCAAATCATAAATGAAGATGCTATCATGCGGACAAGAAATTGTTTACGCACGCACGCACGGACGACGGACGACGGACAAAATGTGATCACAAAAGCTCACCTTGTCACTACGTGACAGGTGAGCTAAAAAAGGTGTTTTTCATATAATCTATTGCGGGGTCCAAAGCCAAAGACGTGAGTTTGTATGTGTAACCAGTGAGGACTCAGCCTGCACACCTAGCCTGCACATGTGCAGGCTTATCAGTTGTGAAAAGTCACAAGTAAGGCTGGCATGAATTATCCAAGAAACTGATTATCATTACTGATTTGCTGCTACCCAGTACCCAGAGAAAGAACACCTGACCTTCGGTTGCAGAACTTGGTGTCTAACGTGACCTAAGTGAAGCTTAAACCCTCAGCGGTGAGAGGTCTAATGATTAAGCAACAGTGCTTCTACCCACTGAGGCATGTTCCTGCCAAACTGTACCTTTGTTTTGTGCACAGCCGTGGCTATAAATTAACCAGAGCCATAGGTGACAAAACAGTTTTCATGCTCAACTCACTTGAAGATGAAATCTTTCCTGCTCCTAAATTTTAAAATGCCAACAAGTATTGGCATCTTAATATTTTTAAGCAGGACTGATCTGAGCAGAAAAAAATTGCCCCATTCCTTTGATTTTATGACTGAGCATTATAAATTTCATGCTCAAGAGAGTTGTGCATGAAAAAAACATTATGAAAAAAAGCCTATACAAATACATTGGAAATTTTACCGCCATAAAAACTAAAAATTTAAGTTTAAAAAATTGTG
This sequence comes from Lucinisca nassula, assembly GCA_963580285.1. NCBI lineage: Eukaryota > Metazoa > Mollusca > Bivalvia > Lucinida > Lucinidae > Lucinisca > Lucinisca nassula. Next base: position 8,634,527 of record OY757023.1, on the reverse strand, counting down.
ATATTTTTCTTATTTCTGATATTTTAGAGCATAATTTAAAAAAAAAAAAATTTTACCCCTGCAAACCCCAGTTTTTACCATATAAAAGTGGGGCTCAAGGAGGTAAAAATTATATAGGCATGTTATCGTGATGAACTTACATAAGTTTCTCTATGATCTGAAAAGCAAATCAAGTTCTATTCTAATCTGTCCTAAAACCTTTGGGTCAGAGCAAAATGAAATCTACAACATGATCTGTGTGACCAGTGAAAAATCAGATCAGCCTTCAGTCCCACCAACCATGGCAAGAGTTTTTGCCTATCTCTCTTTGGAGGCTGTTCAAGGCTCATGTGATCAGCAAAGACTCTGATCAGCCTGTGCAGATGCACAGGCTGATCAGAGGCTTTGCTGATCACATAAATTTAATTGTAGGTTGCTGTGCACTGGCTCAAAGTCCCGGCCTCGGTATCTCAGTCTGATGTGCGTCCACTGGTGATCAGGAGGCTGCAGGTTAAAAACAGGGTTCTCACTAGGATTTTGAAAATTGGAGTTAAAATGCTGACCTCCAGAAATCCAGAAATAGTTGGTTTGGTTGGTTGATATGAGGTTTAACGTCCCCGTCAACACTGTAAAGGTCATTTTGGAGACGTTGCTTCCAATTTTGTAGGACTTTTACCCGACATTGAGATGAAATGACATCTCAAGCCCTGTCGCCCAATGAAACCAATAGGGTTTATTAGCATGGATGGTCCGCCTGGCACCGCGGTTCCTGGACAGGCTTAGATCCTCTAAGCTGTTTACCAGTACTAGTGTGGGGGCCGGATTCAGCTCTGCGTGGAAGCATCATGCAGCCCATATATTTCTTCAAGCCCCTATGGGCGGGGAAGACCAGAAATAGTTGGAGTTTTAGCTTACTTTTCTACTGAGACTTGTCGGAAATGAAAAGTTTGAGAAAATTTAATTACTCCAAATCTGGAGTTAAGGAGAACTCTGAAATATCTGCGGGGTCGGCAACACTCTTTTGTGATGATTGATCATGAAATCTTGTCGATGTTCACTCTCACCATTCCGCTGATTCAAAAAATGCAGATCTCAGTTTCTGGCTAAAGAATGTGCACTGTACTGGTAAAATGTTTATGTATAAGCCAGCCCAGGAAAAGTGTGGTTATGTGAGTATGACCTAAATAGTGTTGACTGGTCTGTTAAAACTCTGAACAAAAAACAAAACAAATGCAGTGTGCAGGCTAGTCGGAGTCTTCTCTGGTCATACAAATCTTGCTGTAGGTTTCTTTGAGCACTGGCTCAAATCAGATAAATCAGTATGAATCGAGTTCGTCAGTTCGTTCTCCTCAAAGATGTGTATATTGTCACGATTTCTGTCACTCCTGGAAAGGCACTACAGAACCCAAATATATACCAGTACCAGTCACATGGCCAGAAATCAAAGAGGAAAAATACCAGGGCCACTGCTGCACCCGCGTGAGCTGCCGTCGCTGTGTGGTAGTCAAGGAACAAACATCACTGCTTTATTTATTGGATGTTTTAACCCTTACAGTTAAATGTCATTAAGAAAACACGCCTAAACAAATACATTGTAAACTTTACCCCAAAGAAAACGAAAATTTTAATATGAAAAATTGTGATATTTTTCTTATTTCTGCTCAAAATATAGATTGTGGGTACTCGTTAGAACCGCCTCATCGAGGTGTTTCTCACGAGTACCCACACTCTATATTTAGAGCAGAAATAAGAAAAATAAGGTTTACCCCTGTAAACCCCAGTTTAACTACAGTCCAACCTGTGTTTAGCAAGCATCCAACCTGTGTTAAGCAAGCACAAGGGATGATCAAAATGTGCTTGCATAAGACAGGTGCTTGCTTAATACAGGTGAATTTTAATGCATTTGCCTTTTGTGGGAACCAAATGCATGCTTGCTTAAGACAGGTTGTTTGCTTAATAGAGGTGGTCACTATAACAGGTTTGACTGTATATAAAAGAGGGGTTCAAGGGGCTCAAAATTATATAGGCTTGTTTTCGTGATGCATTGTCTTAAAGATAAGATCTAAACAATTCAGACCTCCATATTGTCTCCATATTATACAAATACTGGTATTTAAAATTCTGATGGCACTTTGCAGCTTCTACATGCCAGTAAATTGTCCCATTAATATAAATCCAAAGGCAATTCTCTTGCTCAGAAAATACTTGCCCGGCTCATAAATTTTAGAATTGCAATGATTGCTTGCAATCTAAACTTTATGAGAGCAAATAATATATTGGCATTCTAAATTTATGAGTAGTACAAATATTGACTGTTGATTTGTTTGATTTGGGGTTTAACGTTCCCGTCAACACTGTAAAAGTCATTTTGGAGACATTGCTTACAATTTTGTGGGACTATTACCCAATATTGAGATAAAATGACACCTCAAGCCCTGCTGCTCAATGAAACCAAATGGGTTTATAAGCATGGACGGTCCGACTCGCACCGCTTTGCCTGGGCAAGCTTAAATCCTCTAAGTGGTTTACCAGTAGTCGTGTGCGGGTCAGTTTCAGCTCTGCGTGGAAGCATCATGCAGCCAATCTACTTCTTCAAGCCCCGATGGGCGGGGGCCTTGAACTGAGCAAGAAAACTGCCTTTGTAAGATTGTATTGATATTGATGAGCACCACAAATGTCATACTCAATTGAGCTCAGCATAAAAATAGAAGATCTTACATGAGTGTTCATGTATTCTTGAATTTATTAAACGAGTTGAGCAAAAGGGATAAAATATAAGGCTTTGCCAAGCATTTCATCCCTTTTCCTCAACATGTTTAATAAATTTAATAACACATGTACATGTACATGAATGCATGATTCTATTTATCATGACATTAAAAAAAATGTTATTCCCACTTTTGTTTTAAAAAAAAAATGTCACTATTCCACCATGAGTAAACGCAATGTTTTTAAAAACATTGTACGTGTGAAGTTACCTGGCATAGCTAGCTATTTGCTTTTTAAATCCACTAGTGGATTACCGAATTTAATACATGGCATTAGAATTTAACACATGGCGTTATTACTTACTCAGAGTCAGACACGACATCATTTAATAAAAAGTTATATAACCTAGGGGCAGGCTGCTTCTACTGTAATTATTTAAAGTCTCATCACTAAAGTCTAGTGCGTCCACAACAGAGAGCACAAGCCATTGTAATAAATTCAGTAAAAGCCGGGAGTGCATTGCAAAATCCGAAAATATACCAGAACCTTTCACACGGCCACTCTCGCCAAACGAAGTAACTTAGTGCAACAGATGCTCCACAATGTGCCGATGTCGCTGAGAGAAGGTCAAGGATCAATATAGAAAATTAAATAATAATTTTAGCACATCATGAATACATGCCTCTATAATTCTGACCCCCTTGAACCCCTATTATTTAGTAAAACATTGGGTTTACAGGGGTAAGCATTATTTTTCTTATTTCTGCCCTAAAATATAGATTGTGGGTACTCATTAGAAACTAAAGCGGTTCTAAAGAGTACCAACAATCTATATTTTGAACAGAAATAAGAAAAATATCACAATTTTTCATCTTAAATTTTTGTTTTTTTTCAGCGACAAAGTTTACAATGTATTTGTATAGGTGTGTTTTCGTGATTTTATCCAGCCATTTATGGTAGGGAATTTGCACTTTTCAGCAATGCAGCCCTGTCTTGGCATAGTGCCTGGCATTTATGATAAGGGTAACTGCACTTTTCATGTCTTGGCAGAGTGTCTGGCACTGATGGTAAGAGAAATTGCACATTCCAGCAATGCTGCCCTGTCTTGACAAAGTGCTTGGCATTTATGGTTAGGGGACTTGCACTTTTCAGCAATGCAACCCTGTCTTGGCAAAGTGCCTGGCCTTTATGGTAAGGGGAATTTATGGTATGGTGAATTGCACTTCACAGAATTCAGCCCTGTCTTGGCATAGTGCCTGCATTTATGGTAAGGGGGATTGCACTTTTCAGCAATGCAGCCCAGTCTTGGCATAGTGCCTGAATTTATGGTATGGGGAATTGCACTCTACAGCAATGCAGCCCGTCTTGGCATATTGCCTGGCATTTCGGTTATGAAAAATTATGGTAAGGGGACTTGCAATGCAGCCCAGTCTTGGCATAGTGCCTGACATTAATGGTAGGGGAATTGCACTTTTCAGCAATGCAGCCCAGTCTTGGCATAGTGCCTGAATTTATGGTATGGGAATTGCACTTTTCAGCAATGCAGCCCAGTCTTGGCAAAGTGCCTGAATTTATGGTAGGGGAATTGCACTTTTCAGCAATGCAGCCCAGTCTTGGCATAGTGCCTGAATTTATGGTAGGGGATTGCACTTTTCTGCAATGCAGCCCAATCTTGGCATAGTGCATGGCATTTATGGCAGGGGAATTGCACTTTTCAGCAATGCAGCCCAGTCTTGGCATAGTGCATGGCATTTATGGTAGGGGAATTGCACTTTTCAGCAATGCAGCCCAGATTTGGCATAGTGCATGGCATTTATGGTAGGGGAATTGCACTTTTCACCAATGCAGCCCTGTCTTGGCATAGTGCATGGCATTTCGGTAATGGAAATTAATGGTAAGGAGACTTGCACTTTTCAGCAATGCAGCCCTGTCTTAGCATAGTGCCTGGCATTTATGGAAATGGAAATTTATGGTAAGTGGAATTGCACTTTTCAGCATGGCATAGATTTATGTTGAGGGAAATAAATATACCTTCAAGGCAGGTAACTCTTTCAAAAAATATTTTGCCTCCCCTTCATTTGGGGTCAACTCTTGTAGGAAAGAATTTGCTGGACATGACATTACAAGAATACCTCATGCCTGTGGGAAAGCAAAGTCACTGAACCTTGAAATCTAGGTCAAGGTCAAACATGGATGCTTACATAAAAGTTGTCATTCCCAGATGCAAACTTGTATTAAAATAACATTAACGAACCACTTAAAGTTCTTGAGAAATGGACTTAAACATTAGGGTAAAGCTAGGGATGATGCAATAGTTCAAGGTCAAATGTGGCTTCTTGCACTATAGATGTGATTTCTAAATACAAGTTTGTATCAATTATCATTCATGAAGCTTTTATAGTCTTGAGAAATGAACTCAATTATTTGGGTGAACTCTAGGTTTGACGCAATAGTTCACAAAGTCAGAACCATTAGGGTGGTAACAAAATGTTCACGTTTATGTAGTAAGTGAACCATGAAATGTAAGTCAAGGTCAAATATTGATGCTTGCATTAAAGTTGCCATCCCTAGATACAAGTTTGTACCAAGTATCATTAATGAAGCTCTTATAGTTCTTGAGAATAAACTTGGCCATTTTGGGGAACACTAGGGACCTAGGGTGGTTGCAAATGTTGACAGTGTGACAAAATGACGAATGGATGGATGGAAATTTGGACTTTGTGTCTATTGGAGTTTAACGGCCTAGTCAATACTATTTTAGGTCATTACTGAGCCGGTCAGCATACCTATCCATATTTTTCCTGGGCAGGATTATACAGAAGCGGCTACCCAGTACAGTAAACATTCTTTTGCCAGAAACTGACAATTGCCCTTCTTGAATCAGCGGAAGGGAGAGAATGACCATAGAAAAGATTTAATGATCAATCTCCACGAAAGAATGTTGCCAACCCCAGCCGGTATCAAACCTGCATCCTCCTGATCACCAGTCAGACGTGCATGCGACTGAGCTACAGAGACCAGCTAAAAAGTTGGACTACATTCCATGCTAATAGCAGGTGCGACAAATGCAGTCAACTAGACCATTAAACTCCAAACAAGCAAACATCTAACAAGGGATATCGAAGTTATTCCAAAATAATGCTTGTTACTCCCGATCTGGATCCTTAACCTTTACCACTCTATACTCATTCAGAAGACAACAAATAGTTATAATTTTTTTTTTCCAGAGAACAGTTTTCTAGGAAAAATAAAAAAATATTTCAAAATGTTGTCTGCTGAACAGATACCCACCATGCAGAGCCATAAAAGGTAGATGGTTCACAAATTAGTTACCTCCCTTGACATAAAGGATACAGAGTAGACTCTGAAAGGCTGTAAACATAGTAATTCCACCAAGAAAACCTATCAGTTCTATAGCAAACAGAACCAGGGCCACTGAGAGACCAATAATCATCCTGAAAAAAAAAATAATAAAAAAAACATGGTGTCAGAGGAAGGGATACACCCTTCAGGGCAGGCAACTCTTCCAAAAGCATTTTTTCTCCTATGTCCATTGGGCTCAAGCGGCTCAGCTCTAAACTGATTTGTTCCAGAAATTCCAAAACAGAATACGGCCAAACAGTGCCGGCCTAGATCAGATGCAGAAAGTAGCCTCTGATCAGGGCCTTCACTGTTTTCCGAAATTTCGACAATTTTCTGCATAAATTTCTGAAAAATACTCACCCGACACCCCTAAATATCAGACTGGACTCTTGCTATATATAAGTGGGGCTGAGATTCCATTCAACACAAAAATGGTTAATAAAGGCAAGAATCCTGAGGAGCAAATTCTTACCTTTAACCCATTGTATACAAGTGGACTCTTCCATTGCTATTTGTTGGACAAGTCCATTTGGCATGTAAGGGGTGACAGGCTTATTTTCTTCATTTTTATTCTATTTTTGATCGAAAATTACATGTAAGCAAATAGTGCAGGTCCTGATCAAACACCGCATTCTGCAGCAAATGATCATGACCTGCACTGTTTGCCAAGGTACCCCTTTAGGGGTTTCCCGCACGCAATGGGTTAAGAGCTGAACCCTTGTTTGAAGGGTCTCAGTTCAAAGTTTTGGATAGCCAATTGGCCATTTTGTGGGAAAGTAACTGTTTCCCCTATTGATGTTTCCATTAGGGTGTACATGTAGTTGTTTCATGTTTGCGTTTCTTTCCTTTTGGTGTCTCTGATGGGAGCTGTAGGTTAATTGTATTGATTCCTGATCATTGCCATCACTTCTATTTTGCCTCCCCTGAAGGTGTATCCATTCCCCTCAAATTGATTAAATGAGGATTTTTGTGGAATATAAATAGAGAATACCAGGTTCATGTCTTTTGATATCAAGTTATCAGACATGGCTTTGAGAATGCTTGAAGAATCTCGAGACTTGCTGAGCGATTCTACATGTGTTCTCGAAGCCCAGCCTGATAAACTTGATACCAAATGAAAAAAGTGAATAAGCACTGCTTATTAGATACCCCCCTAATGACAATGGTCAATAATAAACAAGAGCAGACATGTTAATAAAAAAAGGGGTTGAACTCATAGCCGGCACCTTGGCCCAAAATTATTGAAACACAAAATCTATTTGATTAGTTTTAAGCATATGTCCAACTTCACGCTAACAAGGTACCCACTCCTTATACACTTTAACATTATTAGACCTAAAAAAAATGGCTAAGTTAAAAGAGACGAAAAAAGTGAAAGAAATAATTTTAGGAGTATGAAAACACCTGCAAAGTTTCAGAAGGATCAACCTAAAACTGTGAGAGGAGTTGCGCTAACAATGTACCCATTCCCTATACACTTTAACATTATTAGACCTAAAAAAATGGCTAAGTTAAAAAAAGACAAAAAAGTGAAAGAAATAATTTTAGGAGTATGAAAAAACCACATGCACATCTTAAGACCTATATAAAAACACTTGCAAAGTTTCAAATCGATCACCCTACAACTATGAGAGGAGTTGCGCTAACAAGGTACCCACTCCCTATACACTTTAAGTTTTAACATTATTAGACCTAAAAAAATGGCTAAGTTAAAAAAGACGAAAAAAGTGAAAGAAATAATTTTAGGATTAAGAAAAAACCACATGCACATCTTCAGACCTATATGAAAACACCTGCAAAGTTTCAAAACAATCACCCTAAAACTGTCCCTATACACTTTAACATTATTAGACCTCAAAAAATGGCTATGTTAAATGAAAATCTATCTAGGGACATAACTCCAAGAGTTATGGGCCCTTGATAAATATTTTACTACAACAGATTCCTTACCTCAGGCACCAAGTGTGATATAAGTTTCATTAATGTAGAACAATAAATACAAAAGTTATTAAAATTATTAAGCAAGATATACAGGAAAATCAAGTGTCACAGACAAGTTTTCAAGAATTACAAAGGGAGATAACTTTAACAGTATTGATCGCAGGACCTTTATTTTCATGTAGCAGCAGCATCTCATCAATACCAGCATTTATGCAAAAATGCTGTAAAATGCAAAAAAAAAGATTCTGTAAGCTATTAAGCAAGATATGCAGGGAAAACCAAACCCAAGTGTTACGAACAGACGTGAAAACAGTATACCCCCCCCCCCCCCCCCCCCCCCCGCACACACTTCGTTTGTGGGGTATAATGACAAGAATCTGGTATTCTATTTATCAGTTACCGGTAATCCCCTTGTACACTCTTAAATTTTTGCAAATTTTTCCAGCAGTCCAGTTCATAGAAGTTCAATGTCACGATGACCTGATAAAGCTCCCCTCTCCTGAGATAGCATATCTTTATCAGGTCAAGATGTTACAATGCAATTAATACAGGGGAGTAACTGATGATTTATTTTTCTTATTTCTAAAAACATACTACGTGCAAACTAGTTAGAATGGCCTCAGTGAAGGGACTGTAACAAGTACTCGCAACATAATTATGTTTTTAACAAAAATTAACTAGAGCCAGTGTTTATGAAACACAATGCCCCCAACTGCTTGACCCTAACACTGCTTGACCCTAACACTGCTTGTCCCTAACAGTAATTGAGATATCTTTTTTTTATTTGGCTGCAATGCTGAAATTTTAGAAGAACCAGAAAGAAACACAATTGAGAGGCAAAAAATTATAAAGGGCCATAACTTTAACAAAATTTTATAGAATTGGTTGAAACTTTAATCAGGTAGTCTCCTCCTTAGTCCCAATCACTATACCATGTATCAAGGCTGTAGCTTAAATACTTTTTGAGATATCTTGCTAACGAGAATTCTATGTTTTTTAATTAAAGGGGAAATAATTCAAGAAGGGGAGATAATTTGGACAAGAAAAAAAATACGGGTCAACTATTTTTTCATGAGGAACTCATATATGAAATTTCAAAACACTAGCATACACGGTTCTGAAGATATGCTATGCACCAGAAAGCAACACAATTGAGTAACAAAAAATTACAAAGGGCCATAACTCTAACAAAATTTTATCGAATTGGTTGAAAATTTAATCAGGTAGTCTCCTCCTTAGTCCCAATCACTATACCAAATATCAAGGCTGTAGCTCAAATACTTTTTGAGATATCTTGCTAACGAGAATTCTATGTTATTTAATTAAAGGGGAAATAATTCAAGAAGGGGAGATAATTTGGACAAGAAAAAAATACGGGTCAACTATTTTTTCATGAGGAACCCATATATGAAATTTCAAAACACTAGCATACACGGTTCTAAAGATATGCTATGCACCAGAAAGCAACACAATTGAGTGGCAAAAAATTACAAAGGGCCATAACTCTAACAAAATATAGAATTGGTTGAAAATTTAATCAGGTAATCTCCTCCTTAGTCCCAATCACTATACCAAATATCAAGGCTGTAGCTCAAATACTTTTTGAGATATCTTGCTAACGAGAATTCTATGTTATTTAATTAAAGGGGAAATAATTCAAGAAGGGGAGATAATTTGGACAAGAAAAAAAATATGGGTCAACTATTTTTTCATGAGGAACCCATATATGAAATTTCAAAACACTAGCATACACGGTTCTAAAGATATGCTATGCACAAGAAAGCGTGACGTACGAACGGACTAACGGACTAACGGACGGACAAGCCAGAAGCAATATGCCCCCCAACTTTTTTAAAGAAAATTATTGTTCACCTATCCTTGTTACACCACCTAAAGCCCTTGTCCTGCTGAGCCGGGATATGTCTTATCTTGCAAACAATATAGATCCAGATCAGATGGCTTTTGAAGAAGCTATCTGATCAGGATCTTCATTGTTTGTCATTCAATTTAAGAATTTGCTGCAATGATTTGCATCAAGAAATCTGATTGGCTGGTAATCAGTGATGGGTGTGGCATATTTAAATATTCAGCAGGTCAAGGGTTATTGATCTGGAGCTGTTTACATGTATACTTACTCTAAGTCTTTTTCATCATACTGAGACTGTGTATACTCGCTTGGTAAACATGACAATACGTTTGGTTCCTGAAAAATAAACACATTTAACCCTTAAGATGCTGAGAAAGACTTCATCTGAAAATGTTGTCTGCTTATGCCGTCTGCTGAATTTTTTGGCTAACTTTTTAAAAATATTTTTGAATACAGGCAGACAGAGTGGGCCCAGATCAGACTGCTCCCATACTGTTTGCAAAAAAAAAAATACTTTTAAGGTAAGCGTTTTCTGGGTTAATTTTATATTGCATGAAGATGTTCCTCAGGGCCTGACAAATCTATTCCCCAGCTGCCCAGGTCAAGTCCGATTTTTGGCTGAGTAACTTATTTTTATGTATACATGTATAATATCATCATCATCAACGGATTTCTGATTAACATGCAGGTACAGGTGCAACGTCCACATAAGTGGGCCCTCTTCCAGGTAGCTGGCTTGCTGCACGCATGGCAGATCTTACACCAGATCTCCAGGCCTGTCTATCATGAGGATCGATAGCAGAGGGCTTCCATTCTCTGCGATCTCCTTCTGTCAGCTGCTTCCAGGTCATCTTGGGCCTTCCAGGCCCCCGCTTTCCACCTACCTGTATGTCACAGGCAGTCTTGACCGCGCCGTTTGAGCATTCCACATGTCCATACCATCGAAGCCTTCTCCCTTTCAGGATGAGGTCCAGGTCCTCAATGCAAGACGCTCAAGTAACTCACTGGACCTGATGGTGACAATGTCCTGTGGCTTGACATTGCAGATCTGTCTGAGCATTGCCCTGTCATTCCGCTGAAGACGTTGAAGGTTTGGCTTTTTCAGTGGCCATGTCTCACTGGATTGGAGCATTGCGCTCCGCACACAGAGAGAACTGGTAGCAACTCCTTGAATTTCTTCCAGACTGTTTTCACACGTGATGTGGTTGAAAGGTCACAACCACCTGCTGCTGAGAGCATATCACCTAGGTAGCAAAAGGAAGCTACAACCTCTAACTTGTCGGATCCGACTTGGACTTCCCTCTGTGGTCTGCCATCTAAGGGTCGTGCAGTTCCTTGGCACCATGTACACCTGTAATCAGGGTCCTCTATCAAGCGCTTGAGTCCACTGCATTTCTTGTGCACCCAGAACTTGCAGCCATTATAAAAGATACTGTTGCTGCCCATTCCAGTGCGACATACAGCGCATGGAAACTGGCCTGTACTCAGCAAGAGGTCCAGACCTGTACCACAGATCATGATCTTTGTCTTTCCTGCATTCACTCTCAGCCCTTTCGCCTCCATTGCGTCTTTCCAGGTTAAGAGCCTCCTGACACATTCTTCAAGGAATTCAGCTATGATGACAAGGTCATCAGCATACAGGTCCTCCCAGGGGACTTCAGAGCGGAACTCGCATGACAAGGCTTCAAGCACAATGATGAAAAGCAGTGGGCTGAGAACAGAGCCTTGATGAACACCCACCTTCACTTCGAATTCTTCACTGTAACCATCACCAACACTGCTCCGAGCATTAGCATACATCCCTTGGACCAGTCGCACAATCCACTCATCCACTCGAGTTTTCTTAGTGCCCACCAGATGACCTTCCGAGGCACTCGATCAAATGCCTTCTCCAGGTCTGCAAAAGACATGTAGAGTCTCCTGTTGGCCGCCAGGTACTTCTCTTGCAGCTGCCGTACAACAAAAATTGCGTCTGTTGTGCCTCTTCCTGGGACGAAGCCAAACTGGGAATCGTCAATGGACACCAACTGCCGAATGAGGCCATCCACAATCCTCTCCAGGACTTTCATGACCTGTTCTGTCAGCTTGAGACCATGTTGCCCCGTTGCAATGCATCGCCCTTGCCCTTGTAGAGACAGACAATGAAACTCTGTTCCCAGTCAGAGGGTACTTTTCCATCACAGATGATTGCAGCTGCAAGGTCGCGGAATATAGAGGGAATAATGGTATTGTAATTCCAAACCATTTTGAAGGTGCCATAGAGTCTGATAGACTGGCGGGCAAATGGTTAAAACATGGGTTAGTTGTGCCCTGTTACTGTCAAGCAATCAGTTGCAGCCCTGCACTTTGAAGAGGAGTCTATATTCTACTTTTGTACCAGATTACGTCCAGATATGTACATGTTTAATGCCTTCACATGCATTTGATTGCCAAAATTTGCTCCCGACTCACCTCCCTTACTTCCGGCTTCTATACTCTCCAAATAAAAGGGCTATTTACCCTTATCCTGCTGAATATTCATTTAAGCCACACCTATTTCAGACTCTGAACCAATTAGATTACTTGAGGTAATTTACTCCTACAAATTCATAAACTGAATATCAAACAGTGTAGATCCTGATCAGATGGCTTCTGAAGAAGCCATCTGATCTGGATCTACATTGTCTGCAAAGATAGGGGTTGTCGTGAACAGCAAGAGAAGGGCTAAAGCGCAATCATACAGAACAATGAATTTATCCAAATATTGGAATGCGAAAATCATTTATCTAATTTGGTTTCCGTGTAAATTTCAGAATATAAGTTGAAAAAGCCAAACTAAAGGCTTTTTAGTAGAACTAGGATTTTTCAGATGAAAATTTTTGATACTTTCCTAATTTGTGCTCCAAACATAGATTGTGGGTGCTCGTTAGGAGTGTCTTAAGCATAAATTACTAACTGTAGCAGGAAAGAAAACAATTAGCCAATTAAGAATGGGGTATGTAAGGCTAAATGAAAATTTATACAAAACCAATATAACAGAAACTAACACGTGTCAGAGGGGAGATAGTGAATCAGTACAACATCATTTATTAAATTGTGCAGTACATGTATATGAAAAGGAGACGGAAAAACTGAGGAAGAAACTATCCATGTCCCGTGGAATAATTGAGCTGGACCTCAGACAGAAATGACGATCAACTGGAGTCGCACAATTTGAACACAGTGAAGCAAATGCAGCGGAAACGGGAGGTTTTGCCAAGTTGGAAATCATACTAATGGCCATTATATCATATTATCATATGACGTCGCGTCCGAGAGTGTAATAACGCCATGCATTATTTTCGATAATCCACTAGTGGATTAAATATGCAAATTAGCTAGATACGTCCTGTAACGTTACATGCACGACGTCCTTAACGATGTCGCGTTTACTAATGGCGGAATATTGATATTTTTGTAAACAATCGTGAATAAAATGTCATATGATAAACATAATCTTGCATTCGTGCTCATGTATTATTGAATTTATTAAACTCGTTGAGAAAAAGGAATAAAATGCTCGGCAAGCCTCGCATTTTATCCCTTTTCCTCAACTCGTTTAATAAATTCAATAATACATGAACACTCATATAAGATCCTCTATATTGTGCAACACCATTAGATTAAGATAAAGAAGCTGTATGTAACATTGCCTATTAGAAAAAATTATCATAAGCTCTAGGACTACCCCTGATAAGAGCGAGCATCAGCTAAGCAAGCTCCTAGCACCATTTTTCACACCTTTGGAATGGTGCAGTTGGGGATCAAACCTGTGACCTTCCGATCCCAAAGGGGATGCTCTACCACTGAGCTATCAGCTGTAATTGTTTGATTCGAGAGTTAACATCCCTGTCAACACTGTATAGGTCATTTTGGAGACGTCGCTTCCAGTTTTGTGGGACTTTTACCCGACATTGAGATGAAATGACATCTCAAGTCCTGCCACCCAATGAATCAGCTGTAATACTCAGCTAAGAAGATAACTGCGTGATTATATCACACTGGTAAAGGCAAGCGCGCAGGGTAAGGAACAAACACACCGGATAAGGAAATTTTTCCGCTCAGGACAAACTAGAAATGTGTCCAGACGACACAGATGCCCCCGCCAAGGGCCCCGCCTTACCCCGAAAATCCATGTTGCAACAAAATTTTCTAAGTGTGTGACCTTGTCATCAGGAACATTTGTGAGAAGTTATATTGAAATTGGTGAAAAAATGTAAGCGCTAGTGCAATGACAAAGTTTTTCTAAAAATAGCCACAGTGACCTTGACCTTGAAAGTCGAACTCACTCGAGGTATTGTCATAAGGAACATTTGTGTGAAGTTATATTGAAATCAGTGAAGAAATGTAGTCACTAGAGCGATGACAAAGTTTTTCTTAAAATAGCCACAGCGACCTTGACCTTGAGAGTCGAAATTGCTCGAGATATTGTCATAAGGAACATTTGTGTGAAATTATATTGAAATCGGTGAAGAAATGTAAGCGCTAGAGCGATGACAAAGTTTTTCTAAAAATAGCCCACAGTGACCTTGACCTTGAAAGTGGAACTTGCTAGAAATATTGTCATAAGGAACATCTGTGTGAAGTAATATTGAAATTGGTGAAAAAATGTAAGCGCTAGAGCAATGACAAAGTTTTTCTAAAAATAGCCACAGTGACCTTGACCTTGAAAGTCAAGCTCGTTCAAGGTATTGTCATAAGGAACATTTGTGTGAAGTTATTTTGAAACCAGTGAAGAAATGCAGGCGCAGGACGATGACAAAGATTTTCTAAAAATAGCCAGAGTGACCTTGACCTTGAAAGTCAAACTCGTTCGAGGTATTGTCATAAGGAACATTTGTGTGAAGTTATATTGAAATCAGTGAAGAAATATAGACGCTAGAGCTATGTTGTGCGAGGGGATAATTAAAATTTTTTATTAAGTCTGTGACCTTGACCTTGAGCTCATGGGCATGGGTGGGGGTATCGCTGAATAAAAAGGACAGGTATACCAAATATCAACTCAATCCATAGCACAATTTGGAAAATATCAACTCTTAAAATATCTAATTAAAAATTTCTAAGTCTGTGACCTTGACCTTGAAGCCATAGGCATGAGTGGGGGTATTGCCAAATAAATATTTGGACCTGTGTCTATCATCATAGCATACATAAGCCAAATCCATAATATAGTTTGGAAAATTTGAGATTTTTTAAATCTTTCACATTAAAATTGTCTAAGTCTGTGACCTTGACCTTGAGGTCATAGGCATGGGTGGGGGTATTGCTGAATAAAACATTGTACCTATATCTATCATCATATGAACCAAAGCCATCATAAAAGTTCAGGTTCTACCAGGTACAAATACCTTAACTGGAGTCTTTAACATGGGAAATTTCTAAGTCCATGACCTTGACCTTGAGGCCATGGGCATGGGTGGGGGTATCCCTGAATAAAACTTTTGACCTATATCTATAATCATACCAAATATGGACAAATTCCATCTAACGGTTTGGAAAATATGAGTTCTAAAATGATCAAGTCTACCTGTTACAAAAACCTTAACCTGAGTCTTTAACATTGAAAATTTATAAGTCTGTGACCTTGACCTTGAGGTCCCAGGCATGGGTGGGGGTATTGCTGAATAAAACTTTGGACCTATATCTATCATCATACCAAAGATGAACCAGTTCCATCAAATGGTTAGGAAAATATGAGTTCCAAAAGTTCAGGCTCTACCTGTTACAAAAACTTTAACCTGAGGTTACAGGATCACGTACGTACGTACGTATGTACGTACGTACGTACACACACACGTACAGACGGACGTACACATGTACGCACGTACGGAAAACCCAAAAACTATATGCCCCCGGCATCATATGATGCGGGGGCATAAAAAGAAAATGGCGGAATGGGTATCACATGTGCAGGTTTGTTATTGTTCTAGATCTCGTGTTATGGTTACTAACCAATACGGCTGCTCACATTAGCTTCACGGAAGACACATATTATTCACAAATTTATATTCAATGGTCCGAATTCGACAGTTACATCCAGTCAAACGGAGAACCGGACACAGTGGAGCTACTCCACCGCGAAATCTCATTATTTTACATGAAACGCTCTTCTGGGAAGATGGTATGCACTTTTTTGTTGGTTGTAGACATACACATGATAACTCGGATTGTTGCAAATACGATTTAAGGAAAATTTGAAATTAGAAGGCCCACAGTGAGAAATCCTAGTTCAATTTTCAATACAACGCCCACGGGCAAGGAGATGGGTACAACGCATTTGATAAGACACCAACTTTTCCGGGGAAAATGGTTGTTGTATGGCTGTAGCACTAGTAAATTTCCATCTCAGATTAGGTTTTCCGATATTAATAACTAGTCCTACATAGTTTAAAGCACCAATTGTTACCTTTAGGAAACGTCCAAAGTTTGTGTGCATTGTCTTGGCATGCGCATTGCTGTGGTTCTAGCAATATAATCATCCCCTATGGGGGATAGATGGATTGGGTTCATCGCGATCATGAATGAGAGAAATGATGTATTTGTCCATGCAGTATTTCTGGTAGAAAATTGTATGCTTGTTCTTTTGCATGAAAATAAGGTAGATAACTTCGCCAAATTCGTGAGACATACCTATTACATGGTCATTAAAGGACCTGATATGAATTGGCTTCTTTTTGACCCCCACTTAAATCCTCTTCAGTGTGCGACATTTCACTTGCAAACAGGCGTCGTTAATGGAAACATACACAGAAACGAGTTGTTTCGTTTTCAAGCATTTTCAGAATAACTTGACGTTTGATGGGTCTGTATTGAGTTAATAAATTGTGACGAAAATAGTAAGAAAAGTGTGATAAAAGTATACCCCTTCGAAAGAAAAAGACAATAGAAAGTGCTCTTAGAAACCCGGTTTCAATTGGCGCATTAATATATCAGGGAGCACTGCTCATCGTTTGTACACTAAGTGAGTCGTATCTTGTTACCCCACCCACTTAAGTTATCATGGAGATATACGAAAAATGAGAAATTACAGGATCAAAATGAAACAGGTATCAAATTATTCCTTTGTTTCTAACTAAGAAAATGAGTAATAACAACATATATTTAGCTTTACTATGAACGGAGTTTTGGCAATTTTATGTTGACATTTCTGATAATGACCAAAAATTAATTTATGAAAAATAAACACAGAGTTCACAGTTCATTTTTATTATAAATTTTCACCACATGTTAAAATATCAAAACTGTATCAGTATACAAAATATAAAATATGTACAGGCAAGGCTAGGCTATTATATTTTGAAAGCCATAAAGGTGACAAATTTTGCAATTTTGGTCAAAATCAACTGGGGGTAGGGGTAAAGTCATGGTAAAAACATAACTTATTTGTGAATGACCAAACATTTTATTGATTTGTTTTTCTTTGAAGCTGTATCTTTTCATATAACTTCCTTTGGCTATCAATCACCATACAACATTTATGAAACAAATATTCCGGAGGGGGGGGGGGGGGGGGCAGATATTATTGGAGATCTTAATAGGCCCTTTGTACGCAGTTCGCCGTCGGATATAAGGCAAATATTGTTTGTTTGACTTGAGGTTTAACGTCCCCGTCAACACTGTAAAGGTCATTTTGGAGACGTTGCTTCCAATTTTGTGGGAATTTTACCCGACACTGAGATGAAACATCGCAAGCCCTGTCGCCCAATGAAACCAATAGGGTTTATAAGCATGGGCGGGTCGACTCGCACCGCTCTGCCTGGGCATGCTTAGATCCTCTAAGCAGTTTAACAGGACTAGTGTGTGGGTCGGTTTCAGATCTGCGTGGAAGCATCATGCAGCCCATCTATTTCTTAAGGCCCGATGGGCAAGGCAAATATTTAAGTATGTACATGTAATGGTAAATGAATGATTATGCCGGCCTCGGTAGCTCAGTCGGATTGGCGTCTGCTGGTGATGAGGAGGGCACGGGTTCGACACCTCCCGGGGTCGGCAACATTCTTTCGTGGAGATTGATCATGAAACCTTTTCTACATCATTCTCTCCCTTCCGCTGTTTCAAGAAGGGCACTTGTCAGTTTCTGGCGAAAGAATGTACAGTGTACTGGTTAACCGCTTACATATAAGCCTGCCCAGGAAAAGTGTGGATAGGTAAACTGACCGGCTCAAAAATTACCTTAAATAGTGTTGACAGTGCCGTTAATTTCAAAAACAAACAAACAAACCAAGAGGCATTACTGAAAACAAACTCAAAACATTTAAATGTCAGTTTGCACAGGACATTATATTAGCCTTGCCAAGTTGTCCTACCCAATATATTTTTACGGACCACATTCTCCTTGGCCGAATTCTCCTAGGTCAAATCGGTCCTAAAGATCACAATTGGTGCTTTAAACTATGTAGGACTATTTATCAATATCGGAAAACCTAATCTGATGGGGGAAAATTTCCTAGACGACCATACAGCAACCATTTTCCCCGGAAAATTTTGTGTCTTATCATATGCGTTGGACCCATTTCCTTGCCCGTGGGCGTTGTATTGAAAATTGAACTAGGATTTCTCAATGTGGGTCTTCTAATTTCATATTTTCCTTAAATCGTATTTGCAACAATCCGAGTTATCATGCGTATGTCTACAACCAACAAAAAAGTGCATGCCATCTTCCCAGAAGAGCGTTTCATGTAAAATAATGAGATTTCGCGGTGGAGTAGCTCCACTGTGGCCGGTTCTCCGTTTGACTGGATGTAACTGTCGAATTCGGACCATCGAATATAAATTTGTGAATAATATGTGTCTTCCGTGAAGCTAATGTGAGCAGCCGTATTGATTAGTAACCATAGCACGAGATCTAGAACAACAACAAACCTGCACATGTGATACCCATTCCGCCATTTTCTTTTTTATCCTGATCGGAAAAATTTCCTTATCCGGTGTGTTTGTTCCTTACCCTGCGCGCTTGCCTTTACCAGTGTGATATGGCCTTAATATGAAATATGGTTCTAATGAGTACCTACAATCTATGGTTTTTATCAAATATAAGGAAAGTAATGTATGAAAAACTCTTTCTTCCGTAGAACTATTCCTCATTGGAATAGTCTTCCAACGTCTGCCTTCACGGCCAAGACCGCAGAGGAGTTCAAAGCCTGCACAGTATAAGACTGAGACTAAGAGGTATGCGTTTTAGGATACATCTGTGTTTGGTTTGTAAATAGTTTTAAGGGCTCATCCAGTGATGATTTTTTACGGTTCCCCTTAATAGCGAAAAGGACTCCTTTTCGCGAAAAGGAGTCCTTTTCGCGAAAAGGACTTTACCCTAAATAGCGGAAAGGACTTTTTTTTTTTTAAAAAAAAAAAAAAACTTATTAGGGGTAAAAAATAAACAATCACTTGATTGTTTTCTTTCTGATCGAGCAGCATTATTTGTATTGTATTTGATGAAGCCATTTTCACGCAAAATGCGTTTGAAATTTAACCTTGTTTATCATGTTTTCGTTTAGCTTACGATAGCAACAGCCTTATTGATTAAAAGAGAGAAATAATTGAAATCATTTTGTTATTTATATGTTTAACCCTTATCGCGTTGATCATGACAACCCCTACTTTTGAAGGGTAGATTGAGATCATATGGCTTCTGATCTGGATCTTCACTATTTGACCGGTAGGTATAAAATACAAAATCAACTGGATTTCGCGAAATCAGCCGGATTTAGCGAAATCAACGTATAAAATAAACATTTTTAAAAACACGCAAACATTGTTATTGCATATTATCTAGAATGTTATAATACATTTAAGAGCCAAGTTTCATGAGAAAATTTGAATATTTAATATTTTTTTGATAGGACAACCTATTCTGCCACTTGATTTCGCCGACAATCGCATGTGCGAAATCAACTCATTTTATCGAAATCAATGTATAAAATAACTTTTTCCAAAAACTGACTAAAACGTATTTGTGCATATTATTTAGAATGTTGTTAATCATTTATGAGCCATTGGTTATCCCTGAAACTGGTATAAGAATCGATGAATATTCCCTCAAAACCTCTGACCAAATATATATGTACATTGGGTCCGAGCCAAAACATAGATTTTAGGAACCGACATGGCATTTATAACGAGTACCAACAATCTATGTAAGAAGCAGAGTTCGGCCCTGCCCATAGGAGCTTACAGAAGTAGATTAATTGGGCTGCTTGATGCTTCCATGCAGAGCTGAAACCAACTGCACGTAAGTACTGGTAAACCGCTTAGGGGGGTTAAGCCTGGAAAAAGTGTGACTTGGACGGTCCACCCATATAAACCCTATTGGATTCATTGGCATAGTGGGGGACCCAATGTACATTTATATTTGGTCATTTCAGCTCAATGACGGGTAAAAGTCTCACAAAATTGGAAGCAACGTCTCAAAAATGGCCCATATAGTGGGGGCGTTAAACCTCAAACGAACAAAGAAACAAACAAGAAGCAGAGTTAAAGGAAAATATCATAAGGAAGACATGGCGTTACATCACCAAATCACGCCTTTATAATTTTATCCCCTCAAACACCATTTTCATATAGAAAAACTGGGGTTTACAGGGGTATACATTCTTTTTCTAATTTCTGCTCAAAACATAGATTGTAGCTATACTCGTTAGAACGGCCCCATTGGTGCGGTTCTAAGGAGTACCCACAATCTATGTTTAGAGCAGAAATATGAAAAATGTCGGGAAATTTCAGTTTAAGATGGCAAAATGTTCAATATAATTGAATCGGCGTATTTCCGCAATGTTTTTCATTGATGCGTTATCAAACTGTATATTATTATTATTATTATTATTATTATTATTTCTGATCAATAGAAAACGACATGCATTCAATAAGAAATAATTTCACAGACTTAGACCGACGGGTAGATCGACGGACAGACAGACGGAAGAACGGACTGGCGAATGGATGGACGGCTAGATAGATAGATAGGAGTGAATAAACAGTGTGTTTGTTATTCACACATTCACAAGTAATAACGTGTGAAAGTCCGCAAGGCGCAGTTTGATTAAATTACTGGGCGGGTGTTCATTAATCTCTTTACCTGCGGTGTGAAGTACAAAAAAGAAGTCTTTAAATTTAATCAGGATTGCATTAATAGCAAAAGGAAGGAATGATAATGCCAATTATTTTGTGACACATATGCACATTAAAGAAAGCACCGAAAGCAGAATTTTACATAAAATGCAATGTTGTCCTTATTTATAAAACCAATTTTATGTCTAAGTGCGTGTTACTGGTTCATATATTGTGATTTTTGGAGTTTTATTACTCTGTTTCTGATGTGTGTTTAATTTGTTATATTATTGAAGGCATTGAACATGTGAAAAAATAGTGACTATTCCCTTTGTGTCTATACGTGTATGTGCAAAAACGACAGTGTATTTTCTTCGTTTCTGCTCCAGGTGAACGCGGGTTCTATACCTTTTCTACGGTCACTATCTCCCTTTCGCTTCAAGAAGAGTAGTTGTCAGTTTCTGACGAATAAATGTGCTCCGTACTGGTTAACCGCTTAAGTATAAGCCTGTCCGTGAAAAGAGTGGATAGGTAAACTGATAGACTCTATATAACCTAAAAAGTGTTGTTTGGGTCGTTAAACTCCAAATGGAAAATACATAATGAAGGACTGATAAAAAAATATTAAATAACCGATGTTTATAATTCCCATAGATTTGCTGCTTGATGCTTAGGGTTTCTAAGCCTGCCCAGGAAAAGTGGTGCGAGCCAGCCCGTCCCGACTTATAAACGCGTTTTGTTTGCTTGGGCGACAGGGCTTGAGATGCCATTTGAAATCCCACAAAGACCAAAATGACCTTAACAGTGTGTCACTGGTACCCACACTAGTTATGTTTGAAAGAATATATAGAAATATGTAAGAAAGCCCCTGCCTCTCTCTCTCTCTCTCTGGTGCACATGAACACAGAAATAATGACATCAACTCTCACAAGCACACACGCACGCAAAAACACATATACACATGGACATGTAAGTATTTTTCAGACATGCAAGTCATGGCTACACTTCGCCTGTCACTATTTGGAGAAAGGTGCTAATTTAAAGCCCCCGCTCATCGGAGCTTGAAGAAATAGATTGGACTGCATGATGATTTCATGCTTTCACACAGAGTCTGACGTTTTAGTTTGTACGTGTGATGACATATTGTTGAGCTAGAAAGCATTCTTTCATTTAGTCCATGTCCGTGCGTCCGTTTGTTCCGACAGTTCCGTCCACACATGTCTTCTGTTTTTAATTTTGTCCATGTCTGTACGAAAAGAGGAGTTAATAATTAGTCAATGTGTGTACTAATGTCAGTCAATACTCCCGTCCGTACAATAATAATTTTGCAAAAGAACGTGTTTTTATTTCAGTCCGGAAAACAGGGAGTAAAACAAATGACAAAAGTGTTTTCCTAAGGCTGTTTTGACTGATGGAACTTTTTGTACAACATATACACATTTTCTCTTTAGCGTGCAGTGCATTGGCTATAGGGGATTGCGAACAAAACAAAAAAAAAAAAAAAAGAAAAAAAAAATCAACAATGGCAGAACTTGCAAAATATTAAAAAAGAAAAAAAAAAAAAAAAAAAATCGGGTTCAAGTCTAAAAATATATTATCTTTGAAAGACCTAAGCCGAAAATCATAAACACAATATTAAATAATTAGTTTGTATTAATAATATGGATCCTTTTAGAAAAAGTCCTTTTCGCTATTTAGGGTAAAGTCATTTTCGCGAAAAGGACTCCTTTTCGCGAAAAGGAGTCCTTTTCGCTATTAAGGGGAACCCGATTTTTTATTTCTTTTTTTATGCTAAATTTAGCCACCCACCTAACTGAGGTAATAGCCAGATATGACCGAATCAGTATGAGAAGATGGATAGATATGCCCGATTATCCCCATAACCTCCCCTTTTCTACAAATTGGAGTTTAGAAGTGTATTTCATAGACATGTTGACAGGACGACTGAGTATTCTTGCAATGTGAATGTGTTAACACTTACTAGAATATAATTGCTGGCCTTGGTAGTTCAGTTTGATACGCATCAGACTGGTGATGAGGGTGCAGGGTTAAGACCTGCCGGGGTCGGCAATATTATTTTGTGGAGATTGATCATGAATTCTTTTCTACGGTCATTCTCTCCCTACCCCTGATTCAAGAAGGGCAGTTGTCTGTTTCTGTCAGTACTGGTTAACTGCTTACGTATATGCCTGCCCAGGAAAAGTGTGGACAGGAAAACTGAAAGGCTCAAAGTCAAAAATTGCCTAAAATGTTGAATGGGCCATTTACCTCCAAAGGCAATACAAACAAACGAATTTAATTTCTTTCTTTTTTTCATACTTACTCTTGACCAAAAGATAACAATCACCATGATAAGATGAGATACAATTGTCAAGAATCTTGCTGGCACTAGACCCGTGACTTTCATTTTGGACTTTAGTGCTAAAAGAGTCCTTGCCTACCAAAATTCAAATTGGTACTAAGCGCTTATTAAATAAATCAACTGGTTTTAATTATGCAAATTCAACGCATGTGTAAAAGATCTTTCTTTTAACGGTAATTAGATATCAATTTCGTCTCATTTTATTAAATATTAGGTGAAAACTTTCTACAGTAACCCTGTCTGAGCTTGTTTGCCGGCCATTAACTGTAGACTGGCTCCCATTTCAATGAAGAGCGAACGGGAGGAGCGAAAAACCAGGATATGACAAAGCGCATAGCCCCTCAATAAAGTTCAACAATCCTAAATTAACCGAAAGGTCTGAATCTACCCGAATTGCAGGCAGGACCTGTGATTTATGGAAGTTAGTCCTTAGTTCTCACCAAAGCGGTAAACGTAGCTACACAAGCCTCCCTGATTGCTCCTAAACGATGGTTATCCTGTTAATTAAGGCCGGTATTTTTAAAAACTGAAAACAAACTTTTACTGATAAAAAAAAAAAAGAAAACTTCCGTCGCGATTAAGACAAAGAATTTGTTCAGTCCGCATGAAGGCCTCCGAGCTCATCAGTGCAACATCTCTGTGAACACAAAAATCAAACAACCACAGAGATGAAACAACGGTGAGGACTCAACAGCAAGAAACAACAGAAATGCTGGAGCAAAAGAAAACCAACATTTAGACTCCAGTGGGCCCGACAAGAGGCAGAGCATCAGGTACCAACCAACATAAGCCTTTACGTTGCAACCGTCCTAGAATATAAGGCCTGACCCACCGGCGTGCAATTAAAGAGGGAAGCAAAATAGAAGTGAAAGCAATGATCAGGAATCGATACAATCAACCCAAAGCTCCCATCAGAGACACCAAAGGGAAAGAAGCACAAACATGAAACAACAGACCTAATGGAGACATCAATAGCGGAAAGCCAAAAAAGACAGTTACTTTCCCACAAAATGGCCAATAGGCTATCCAAAATAAAATAATATAAGCATCACAGACACCCAAAGACAAAAAATAACAAAAACATACCGCGACAGAAGAAGCGCCTTGGAACGGTCAGCGGAATCGAATTCCACTGGGGGGCTTAAATCAATTTTACGTGGCCACAATCCTCGCCCTCATTATGATAACTAACCCGTGCGACATAGTGCATTTTTCACATCTCCAAAATGGCTACTAATCTGATGAAAATTCGTGATATTTTTCTCATAAATGCTCAAAAAATAGGTTGTGGGTGCTCGTTAGAACCGCCTCATTGAGGCGATTCTAACGAGTACCCACGACCTATGTCTTGGAACTGAAATAAGAAAAATAGTGTTTACCCCCGTAAAACCCAGTTTTCTCTATATAAAGTGGGGTTTAGGGGGTTCTTCGTTTCACGGACTTGTTCACGTGATGTTACTTCCGTCGCGATTTAGACGAATAATTTGTTCAGTCTGCATTAAGGCCTCCTAACTCATCAGTGCAACATCTCCGTGAACACAAATAATCAAACAACCACAGAAATGAAACAACGGTGATGCCTCGACAGCAAAGTTGTCAATCGTGATTGGGTTAACCACCATGCATGCAGTCTGAATTTTGTTTGTTTTGTTATGAGAGAGACTTCATGGTGTCCCTTTCTGCTGAAACCAGTCTGAAATCATTGAAGCTTTTAGCTCCACTTCTAGATATTTGGATGATTTATTAAATATTGATCATACCTAGTTCGATGGTTTGATCAGTCAGATCCCCCCCCACACACACACCACCACCACCACCACCACCACCCCAGAACTTCAGTTAAATAAAGCAAATTCTTCTGATACCGAGGCCCCGTTTTTGGATTTACATCTATCTATTGTAGATGGGTTTGTTTCGTGCAAAATTTATGATAAACGCGATGATTTTGATTTTGAGATTCTAAATTTTCTTTTTTGGATGGTGATGTTCCTCGTGCGCCATCCTATGGCGTTTATATTTCGCTATTAATTCGATTTGCCAGAGTGTGTAGTCATGTAACTGACTTCAACACTCGTAATAAATTGTTAAAGGCTAAACTTCTTCATCAGGGTTATCGGTACCATAAAATACGCAAAGCCTTTTTAAAATTTTATAGACGTCATTCTGATTTAATTTCAAAATTCAATATTTGCCTTAAATCTCTTCTGCAACAAGGTCTATCGGAACCCGAATTTTATGGTGACTTGGTATATAAATTCAGAAAAATATATAACCACAATGACTTCAGCACCGATTTCGTAAAATCGTTCTTCGATATAAAAAGATTGGGTACAACATAAATGTTATACGAGAGACTGCATGCATGGCAGTTAACCCAATCACGGTTGACAACTTTGCTTCCCTCATTAATTGCACGCCGGTGGGTCAGGCCTCATATTCTGTGACGGTTCCAACGCCAAGGCTTATTGAGAATTAGAGAGATCTAATTCAAGGTAATGCTGGTTGGTGCCTGATGCTCTGTCTCTGGTCGGGCCCATCGGAGTCTAACAGTTGGTTTTCTTTTGCTCCAGCATTTCAGTGGTTTCTTGCTGTCGATTTCATCACCGTTATTTCATCTCTGTGGTTGTTTGATTATTTGTGTTCACGGAGATGTTGCACTGATGAGTTAGGAGGCCTTCATGCGGACTGAACATATTATTTGTCCAAATCGCGACGGAAGTAAGGGCGAGAATTGTGGCCACGTAAAATCGATTTAAGCCCCCCAGTGGAATTCGTTTCCGCTGACCGTTCCAAGGCGGTTCTTCTGTCGCGGTTTATTTTTGTTATGGTTTGTCTTTGGGTGTTTGTGTCGCTTGTGTTATTTTATTTTGGATAGCCTGTTGACCATTTTGTGGGAAAGTAACTGTCCTTTTGGCTTTCCGCTGTTGGTGGTTCCATTAGGGTCTGTTGTTTCATGTTTGTGTGTCTTTCCCTTTGGTGTCTCTGACTGGAGCTATGGGTTGATTGGAGCATTTCAGTGGTTTCTTGCTGTCGAGTCCTCACCGTTGTTTCATCTCTGTGGTTGTTTGATTATTTGTGTTCACGGAGATGTTGCACTGATGTGTTAGGAGGCCTTCATGCGGACTGAACAAATTATTTGTCTAAATCGCGACGGAAGTAAGGGCGAGGATTGTGGCCACGTAAAATCGATTTAAGCCACCCCCCTCCCCCATCCCCTTAGTGGAATTCATTTCCGCTGAACGTTCCAAGGCGGTTTAACTGTTGGTTTTCTTTTGCTCCAGCATTTCAGTGGTTTCTTGCTGTCGAGTCCTGACCGTTGTTTCATCACTGTTGTTGTTTGATTATTTGTGTTCACGGAGATGTTGCACTGATGAGTTAAGAGGCCTTCTTACGGACTGAAAAAATTATTTGTCTAAATCGCGACGGAGGTTAGGGCAAGGATTGTGGCCACGTAAAATCGATTGAAGCCCCCAGTGGAATTCGTTTCCGCTGATCGTTAAAATGCGCTTCATCTGTCGCGGTTTATTTTTTTTAGTGTTTGTCTTCGGGTGTTTTGTCGCTTATTTTATTTTATTTTGGATAACCTGTTGGCCATTTTGTGGGAAAGTAACTGTCCTTTTGGCTTTCCGCTATTGATGTTTCCATTAGGTCTGTTGTTTCATGTTTGTGTTTCTTTCCCTTTGGTGTCTCTGATGAGAGCTGTAGGTTGATTGTATCGATTCCTGATCATTGCCTCCACTTCTTTTTTGTATGGTCTTTTATGAAGTTTAGGTAACCAATATAACGTAGGAATTAAGGCGTAACTATACCTAATTTAGTGACACAGAGGCCTTTCTGATATTTAATCTTCACCAGTGTGTCTCAACCCCAAAGTTCTGAAACCGAAACGGATGATGGACAAGACCCAGCAAATACAGCGCCCCCCCCCCCCCCCCCCTCCGAGCACACACCGACCGACGTAGTTCATGAAACAGGTCAACTGGAGGCATCAGGCAAGAAACGCCCACCCGCGGACTTATAGGCGTCCCCCACCGAGCCAACATCAGCAAACATGGCCCACGCTCCAACGAAGTCCCGGGCATCAGGAAGGAGATGTCCAAAGTAGCGAGACTTGCAAAATTTAAAATATAACAAAAAGTGGAAACCAAATCCGCTAAGATACATGTCTCACCTGACCAGTCAGTCTTAGTTTTAGAAAAATTAGAA
Source organism: Lucinisca nassula (assembly GCA_963580285.1). Classification (NCBI taxonomy): domain Eukaryota; kingdom Metazoa; phylum Mollusca; class Bivalvia; order Lucinida; family Lucinidae; genus Lucinisca; species Lucinisca nassula. The sequence continues at coordinate 8,607,039 of OY757023.1, read as the reverse complement.
TTTTATACTGCAAAAATTAAAGATATAATATAGTTTAAATCAGCACCTAAGTACTGACGTCAATACTGCAGTATCAACCTCAGCACTCAGGAACTGATACTGAGCTGATGATACCCTCGGGGACGAACGAATCATCCACCAGCAGATATCCCGACCCAGTGGTTGCAATTAAGGCGTAACTATACCTAATTTAGTGACACAGAGGCCTTTCTGATATTTTATCTTCATCAGTGTGTCTCAACCCCAAAGTTCTGAAACCGAAACGGATGATGGACAGGCCCGGCAAACACAGCACATCCCCCTCCGAGCACACACCAACCGACGTAGCTCATGAGACAGGTCAACTGGAGGCATCAGGCAAGAGACGCCCACCCGCGGACTTATAGGCGTCCCCCACCGAGCCAACATCTGCAAACATGGCCCACGCTCCAACGAAGTACCGGGCATCAGGAAGGAGATGTCCAAAGTAGCGAGACTCGCAAAATTTAAAATATAAGAAAAAGTGGCAACCAAATCCGCTAAGATACATGTCTCACCTGACAAGTCAGTCTTAGATTTTAGAAAAAAAAAATAGAATTTTATACTGCAAAAATTAAAGATATAATATAGTTATTTAAATCAGTACCTGAGTACTGACGTCAACACTGCAGTATCAACCTCAGCACTCAGGAACTGATACTGAGCTGATGATACCCTCGGGGACGAACGAATCATCCACCAGCAGAGATACCGACCCAGTGGTTGCAATTAAGGCGTAACTATACCTAATTTAGTGACACAGAGGCCTTTCTGATATTTAATCTTCATCAGTGTGTCTCAACCCCAAAGTTCTGAAACCGAAACGGATGATGGACAAGACCCGGCAAACACAGCACACCCCCTCCGAGCACACACCGACCGACGTAGCTCATGAGACAGGTCAACTGGAGGCATCAGGCAAGAGACGCCCACCCGCGGACTTATAGGCATCCCCCACCGAGCCAACATCAGCAAACATGGCCCACGCTCCAACGAAGTCCCGGGCATCAGGAAGGAGATGTTCAAAGTAGCGAGACTTGCAAAATTTAAATATAACAAAAAGTGGCAACCAATTCCGCTAAGATACATGTCTCACCTGACCAGTCAGTCTTAGTTTTAGAAAAAATAGAATTTTATCCTGCAAAAATTAAAGATATAATATAGTTATTTAAATCAGTACCTGAGTTCTGACGTCAACACTGCAGTATCAACCTCAGCACTCAGGAACTGATACTGAGCTGATGATACCCTCGGGGACTAACGAATCATCCACCAGCAGAGATACCGACCCAGTGGTTGCAATTAAGGCGTAACTATACCTAATTTAGTGACACAGAGGCCATTCTGATATTTAATCTTCATCAGTGTGTCTCAACCCAAAAGTTCTGAAACCGAAACGGATGATGGACAAGACCCGGCAAACACAGCACATCCCCCTCCGAGCACACACCGACCGACGTAGCTCATGAGACAGGTCAACTGGAGGCATCAGGCAAGAGACGCCCACCCTTGACAGCAAACTTGGTGGCTGAATAACAAATATTGCCAAAACAAACTTGTGTCGCTGATAATATTTTATTTTGGATATCCTATTGGCCATTTTGTGGGAAAGTAACTGTCATTTTGGCTTTCCGCTATTGATGTTTCCATTAGGTCTGTTATTTCATGTTTGTGTTTCTTTCCACTTGGTGTCTCTGATTGGAGCTGTGGGTTGATTGTATCGATTCCTGGTCATTGCATCCACTTCTATTTTCCTATGAAATTCTTGAATACCTAGTTTAAGGTGACGTAAAGACGTCTTAGGTTTAGGAGGTAATAAGTTCGAATTTTGCGAATAAAAAGAATTACGTTTGTTCACTAATTTCAGAATGCTAAGTTTCCATTCTTTCAGAGCTTTATGCTCAACATACTCACGTTTACACCATCGATTACCAAATTCATTCAAGGCGGCAGCGATTTCATCTCTACATTTATTGAAATCAATTTTAGAAGGAAATCGATATTTAGGTCCTTTAGAAATTATATTACGTATCCTAGAATCAGGAATAATTTTTAAATTGCCAGTTATAATATAACCAGCAGGAGGATAGCAATACACTGATTTTTTACAATCACATGTATTAGTAGTGTAAGTGTCAATATTAAGATCAGAATCAAGTTTACTGAAATTAAAAATGATAGATCTAACAGTTTTATTGTATTTCTGGCAAATTATGGGTGTTTCAGTATTTTGAAAATAAGCAGGAATGGATGAAATAACCGAACTGTCCCGGAAGATACTAGGTAAAACTATAAAATCCAAACCCTAATTAATGAAGGATATTTTGATGTAAGGACGTTTGTGATTAATTTCCGAATCGATGAAAGGACGAAGGGCATGATGAGTATAACCCCTAGTTAAAAGAGCAGCTTCGTATAACTGATTAGAACTATCGTAGAATTTATTCGCCTCGGTATCCAGAATTTGTAATACAGAAATGGATAATGAACTTAAAAAGCAAGCATTGAGTGGCGTTCATGATTCAATAATATTATGGATAGTCACTTCAGTCTGGTATTCTTTCTTTTAAAAGCACGTAATTTACGTTTATAATTACATTTTTTCTAATAATAATAATAATAATAGTAATCGACCTTAAGGGTAACACATTTAGTAAACTAGTACTAATCTTCCATTTGGTCCTCTTTTCCTGGGTAGAAACCAGTACTACGCAATGTGGATAAAGTCTCTTGCTCAAGGAAACCACACTTGCCGCTCGTGGAGATCGAACCCGGTACCTCTCGACCCCGAGTCCGATACTTTACCACTGCACCGCAGCGCTCCACGCCGTGCCGTGCGATCTAGTTTTACGCTTTCGACAGTCCAGAAGTGAGAAAATATCAAAGTCGGGCATTTTCGATATATACCCTCAAGATAAATGTTATCATTAAAGCCCAATGGAAAAGGTGTCTGTAATAATTTAATCCATTTTAATTCAGTTTCATGCCGTGGTATCATTGTAAACCTAGCTGTAGAATTTACATCATAATAACTTTTTTCCACTGGCTGTATAGAAATATCTTTTGAAATGACGGTACAAGAAAGTGTCAGATTTTTTAGGCTTACTCATTCTACGATAGTGTTCGTTAAAACGTGTTTTAACATGCGATTAGTTTACCCGACATACTGCATTTTACTATTTGTAGCATGTCAGGTTAACCCTAGTTAACGGAACATTAAGAATGTCAGAGCAAATAGAAAAATATATAAGAACTTTTGGATAAGTGCTGTTATATAAAATCTACTCATTTAAGACATGCAAGTGGAGTTTAAAGGGGTGGTTGTTACATAATGTACATGTATGATATATGGTTCAATGGGTTTTCCATATTATGATCTGACTATCTCATTTAAGATTTGCTGTAAGGTTACAAATTCTATGCCCTGAAGTCTCATTTAACCTTACTTTATACAGGGAAAATACACATAAGGTGAGGGTCAGTTTTTCTTAGTTCTGCTCTAAAACATAGATTATCTAAGGCCAAAAATCTATATTTTAGAGCAGAAATAAGAAAAAAAGAGAAATACCACTATTGCATGTCTTAAATGAGTAGATGATAACAATAGTTGATGATAGAAGATAATTTTGTTTAATGATTTTTTTCTGTTCTTATAAAAATGATAAATCATATCTTATTTGTCATTTAAAATGAGGCGAACCACAAGTTATTCTGTTTGTTATCACCCTCCTGGCCCAGTGACATTTAACTACTTGCAGCCCAAACAATTTTATGGTTGTTCATGAAATATATTTCATAATTTTTTTTTCTCAGAATGGAATTTTATATTAATTTTGCTTCCCACAACACCAAACAGCAAACAAATTATTTTTAAGGATAGCTACAGGGCTACCAACAATTTAAGAGATGTAATGAGCCATGCATAATTCATAGAACAATAAGATTCCTATTTGGCCTAACCAGCTTAGCCAGATCCAGAATCTGCCTAGCCAACTGCGGACTGAACAAATTATTTGTTTAAATCGCGACGGAAGTAAGGGCGAGGATTGTGGCCACGTAAAATCGATTTAAGCCCCCCAGTGGAAGTCATTCCACTGAACGTTCCAAGGCGGTTCTTCTGTGGCGGTTTATTTATGGTGTTGTTTGTTACTTACTGTGTGTATCACTTGTGTCTTTTTATTTTGGATGGCCATTTTGTGGGAAAGTAACTGTCCTTATGGCCTTCCTTTGTTTAGGTTTCCATTATGGTCTGGTCGCTTAATGTTTGTGTTTCTTTCCCTTTGGTGTCTTTGATGGGTGGAGTAAGTTAATTGAATCGATTCCTGATCTTTGTTTTACTTCTACTTTTCGTATTTGGACAAAACAGAATTTAGCCAGATCCGGAATCTGGCTAAACTAAATATTAATTTTGCCAGATCCGGAATCTGCCTAGGCCAAATAAGAATTTATATTTGGCCTAGCCAGATTCCGGATCTGGCTAAATTCCTATTTTGACTACGACATATATAAATAATTAAATATCACAGGACCTGGTGTTTGTTATTTGACTTGTCATCAGTAAGAATCCTGATTCTGATCCAGGATCGAAAGAACATCTATCTATCTATCTATCTATCTATCTATCTATCTATCTATCTATCTATCTATCTATCTATCTATCTATCTATCTATCTATCTATCTATCTATCTATCTATCTATCTATCTATCTATCTATCTATCTATCTATCTATCTATCTATCTATCTATCTATCTATCTATCTATCTATCTATCTATCTATCTATCTATCTATCTATCTATCTATCTATCTATCTATCTATCTATCTATCTATCTATCTATCTATCTATCTATCTATCTATCTATCCTGAGTCGGTCATATTTGGCCATTACCCCAGTGGTTGGGTTGCTAAATTTAGATGAAAAAAGTGGCACTTGATGCGTCCTTAAAACTATTTACAATCTGCATAACAGAGGTATCCTAAAACGCATACCTCTGATTCTCCGTCTTACACTGTTCGGGCTTTGAACTCTTCTGCGGACCTGGCATTCACCGCAGAGGAGGGAAGACTATTCCACTGGGGAATAGTTCTAGGAAAGAATGAGTTCTTCAGGGCATCACTATAGGATTGGTATCTACGATATTGTGAGTCGTTTACTTTTGATGGCCTTGATTGGGTCGACACTGTTACAAGGGTCAAGTACCTATCTTTATTAATAGATACTGAATCAGAGTGTCTCTTGTAGAAGAAGGTTAAAGAGGACTGCTCACGACGGGCCTCCAGGGATGGCCACTCTAGCTCATTATGCATGCCGCCGACGCTACTTCTATTTAGCCATCGCATGCAGGTCCATCGAGCTGCTGTCCTCTGCACCTTCTCCACCTGCTGAGTCTGAGTTTTAACATAGGGATGCCAAATGGGTGATGCATATTCAAGTTGAGGGCGAACCAATGTTTTATATGTAACATCCTTTGTCTGCCTAGGTGCAAAGACAAAGTTACGTCTAAGGAATCGTAAAGTCCTAGTTGCTTTAGATGTAATCTCAGAGGTATGTTGAGTTGTTGACTCCAATCAAGATCGTCAGTGATGGTGATACCAAGATATTTGGCGGATTGAACATGCTCCAAAATTTGTTGGTGAAGTGTATAGTCAAACTTAATTTGCTTGTCCAGAGGGTGTCGTGACACCCTCATTGAGTGACATTTGGCCACATTGAACTTCATCTGCCAATCGGCCTCCCACTGTGCAAGTTACTCCAGGTCATCTTGTAAAATAAGACAGTCAGAAGGAGAATATATGTTCCTATACAGGCCACAATCATCAGCAAACAAACGGACCGATGACCTGATATTATCGGGGAGATCATTGATGAAAACCAAGAAGATGACCGGTCCAAGGACCGAACCTTGCGGGACTCCAGATAAAACAGGAACTGGATCAGACGCTTGGCCATCAAGTACGACTTGTTGTGAGCGCACAGAGAGCCGTGAGCTAATCCACCTATGAATGGACCCTCTTATCCCATAGTACTCCAGTTTATATAATAGCCTTCTGTGAGGTACCTTGTGAAAGGCCTTAGCGAAGTCCATGATGATCAAGCCAGTCTGTTTGTGGCCACGGTTTATGGCTCCATTCAGTTTGCTCACAATGTCATGGCAAAATTGAACAAGTTGCGTTTCGCAAGACCTTTGACTCCGGAAACCATGTTGACAGTCAGCAAGAAGCTCTCAAAGGCTAAATGATTGTTTTGCAAATAAAATAGAAGTAGAGGCAATGATCAGGAATCGATACAATCAACCCACAGCTCCCATCAGAGACACCAAAGGGAAAGTAAAACAAACATGAAACAACATATCCTAATGGAAACATTAATAGCGGAAAGCCAAAAGGACGGTTACTTTCCCACAAAATGGCCAATAGGCTATCCAAATTAAAATAATATAAGCGACACAAACACACAAAGACAAAACATAACAAAAATAAACCGCGACAGAAGAACCGCCTTGGAACGGTCAGAGGAAACGAATTCAACTTGGGGGCTTAAATCGATTTTACCTGGCCACAATCCTCGCCCTCACTTCCGTCGCGATTTAGACAAATAATTTGTGCAATCCGCACGAAGGCCTCCTAACTCATCAGTGCAACATCTCCGTAAAAACAAATAATCAAACAACCACAGAGATGAAACAACGGCGAGGACTCGACAGCAAGAAATCACTGAAATGCTGGAGCAAAAGAAAACCAACAGTTAACCTCCGATGGGCCCGACCAGAGACAGAGCATCAGGCACCAGCCAACATAACATTGAATAAGATCTCTCTAATTCTCAATAAGCCTTTACGCTGGAACCGTCATAGAATCTGAGGCCTGTCCCACCGGCGTGCAATTAAAGATGGAAGCAAATTTGTCAACCGTGATTGGGTTAACTACCATGCATGCAGTCTGTCGTATAACATTTATGTTGTACCCAATCTTTTTATATCGAAGAATGATTTTAGGAAATGGGTGCTGAAGTCATTGCGGTTATATATTTTTTCTGAATATATGTACTAAGTCACCATAAAATTCGAGTTCCAATAGACCTTGTTGCAGAAGAGATTTAAGTCCAATATTGAATTTTGAAATTAAATCAGAATGACGTCTATAAAATTTTGAAAAGGCTTTGCGTAGTTTATGGTGCCGATAACCCTGATTAAGAAGTTAAGTCGTTAACAATTTATTACGAGTCTTCAAGTCAGTTACTTGACAACACTCTCTGGCAAATCGAATTAATTGCGAAATATAAACGCCATAGGATGGCGCACGAGGAACATCACAATCCAAAAAGGAAAATTTACAATCTCAAAATCAAGATCATCGAGTTTATCATAAATTTTGCACGAAACAAACCCATCTACAATAGATAGATGTAAATCCAAAAACGGAGCCTCGGTATCAGAAGAATTTGCTTTATATAACTGAAGTTCTTGGGGGTAAATTTGACTGATCAAACCATCGAAATAGGTATTATCAATATTTAATAAATCATCCAAATATCAAATGATTTCCGACTGGTTTTCAGCAGAAAGGGACATCATGAAGTCTCTCTCATAACAAAACAAAAAAGATCAGCCACAAGTGGTGCGCAATTAGTACACACCAGAATACCCACAACTTGTTTGAATAACTTAGAACCAAATCTTATGTAAATATTGTCAAGTAGAAAGGTGAGAGCTTCACACACTTTCTGGCATGACCATAAAGTATAATTTTTATGCTCTTCAGACGTGTAAAAAGCATTTCTTACATTACATACAAGATAGAGGGAGTCTTCCCTATGAAATGCCCATTCAATTAAATCATTAAGTTTTACTTTTATAAGATTATGAGGAAGTGTAGTGTAAAGGGTGGAAAAATCAAAATGTAGACAGGGTCACTGATGAGGCTTTATTAGCCGAAACTACGTAGTATGACCCATCTCCTTTCTTATGAATGTTTTCATTGCTCTTAAAGGAACTAATTTTAGATTTTTATTTGCCTTCACTGCAGCTGGTGTTGTGCCGTGTGGCGGCCGTAAAAAGTCTCCCCGTACATCAACCATAGTGCAGTTTATATTTTACTTTTGGTCCTTTGAGATCAGCATGAATATTCTGAGAAATCAGAAATAAATTATTGGTTTAGACTCATATTCTAGACAGGTTTTTAATTATTTGGACCCATTTTGATTTATATCAGTCTTTGAATTGACTGCCTATTCGAAATTCGCTAAATTGCAGTATGTTTTCTCTGGCTTTCTTTGCCGGATCATTACAGGGTCACTGATGAGGCTTTATTAGCCGAAACTACGTAGTATGACCCATCTCCTTTCTTATGACTGTTTTCATTGCTCTTAAAGGAACTAATTTTAGATTTTTATTTGTCGGAGTCTAACTGTCCGTTTTCTTTTGCTCCAGCATTTCAGTGGTTTCTTGCTGTCGAATCCTCACCGTTGTCTCACCTCTGTGTTTTTTTTGATTATTTGTGTTCACGGAGATATTGCACTGATGAGTTAGGAGGCCTTCATGCGGACTGAACAAATTATTTGTCTAAATCGCGACAGAAGTAAGGGCGAGGATTGTGGCCACGTAAAATCGATTTAAGCTCCCCAGTGGAAATCTTTCCACTGACCGTTCCAAGGTGGTTCTTCTGGTTCCAAGGTGGTTCGCGCATAGGGGCTTGAAGAAATATATGGGCTGCATGATGCTTCCACGCAGAGCTGAATCTGGTCTGCACACTAGTACTGGTAAACCGCTTAGAGGATCTAAAAAGTAGAAGTAAAACAAAGATCAGGAATTGATACAATTAACTTACTCCACCCATAAAAGACACCAAAGGGAAAGAAATACAAACATTAAGCGACCAGACCATAATGGAAACCTAAACAAAGGAAGGCCATAAGGACAGTTACTTTCCCACAAAATGGCCATATGGCCATCCAAAACCAAAAGACACAAGTGATACACACAGTAAGTAACAAACAACAACATAAATAAATCGCCACAGAAGAGCCGCCTTGGAACGGTCAGTGGAAGATTTCCACTGGGGGGGCTTAAATCGATTTTACGTGGCCGTAATCCTCGCCCTTACTTCCGTCGCGATTTAGACAAATAATTTGTTCAGTCCGCATGAAGCCTGTCCAGGAACCGCGGTGCGAGGCGGACCGTCCATGTTTATAAACCCTATTGGTTCCATTGGGCGACAGGGCTTGAAATGTCATTTCATCTCAATGTTGGGTAAAAGTCCCACAAAATTGGAAGCAACGTATCCAAAATGACCTTTACAGTGTTGACGGGGACGTTAAACCTCAAATCAAACAAAACAAATCTTCTGTGGCGGTTTATTTATGTTGTTGTTTGTTACTTACTGTGTGTGTATCACTTGTGGCTTTTTATTTTGGATGTCCATATTGCCATTTTTTGGGAAAGTGACTGCCCTTATGGCCTTCCTTTGTTTAGGTTTCCATTATGGTCTGGTCGCTTAATGTTTGTGTTTCTTTCCCTTTGGTGTCTTTGATGGGTGGAGTAAGTTAATTGTATCATAATAATTAAACGTCACTACAGCTGGTGTCTGGGAATGTGTGGCGGCTTAAAAAAAGTCTCCCTGCCCTACATCATAGTGTAGTTTATATTTTCTTGTCCTTTGGGATCATTGATTCCATTGTGGGGTTTTGAAAATATTTGAGGGTCACTGATGAGGCTTAATGGGCGGAAACTAGCTAGTCTGGCACAGAAAACATGTACACTCCATATTTTTTAGTTTTGTGGTGTATTGCTTGCTTCCAAAGGATAACCCTTTTATAGAACATATTGAAGTACGAAAACGCCTGGATTTCAATTTATTTAAAACTTCATTAGAATTTTTTATAGACCAAAACAGATTTCTACCTGATCTTTCGAAGACTTTATCGCAATATTTTATCACATGTTTTTGAGGGCAGTAAAACGTGAAGTTAATAATTTGGAGAGTTCAGTGGTGGTACAAGAGCTTAAATTTGCAATAAACCGTGTTTTGTATGGTCTTTTATGAAGTTTAGGTAACCAATATAACGTAGGAAAACCTCTCACTTCGTAGGAAAGTAGAAGTAAAACTAGAAATGTGTCCAGACGACACAGATGCCCCCGCCAAGGGCCCCGCCTCACCCCGAAAATCCATGTTGCAACAAAATTTTCTAAGTGTGTGACCTTGTCATCAGGAACATTTGTGAGAAGTTATATTGAAATTGGTGAAAAAATGTAAGCGCTAGAGCAATGACGAAGTTTTTCTAAAAATAGCCACAGTGACCTTGACCTCGAAAGTCGAACTCGCTCGAGGTATTGTCATAAGGAACATTTGTGTGAAGTTATATTGAAATCAGTGAAGAAATGTAGTCGCTAGAGCGATGACAAAGTTTTTCTAAAAATAACAATAGTGACCTTGACCTTGAAAGTCGAAATTGCTCGAGCTATTGTCATAAGGAACATTTGTGTGAAGTTATATTGAAATCGGTGAAGAAATGTAAGCGCTAGAGCGATGACAAAGTTTTTCTAAAAATAGCCACAGTGACCTTGACCTTGAAAGTGGAACTTGCTAGAGATATTGTCATATGGAACATTTGTGTGAAGTAATATTGAAATTGATGAAAAAGTGTAAGCGCTAGAGCAATGACAAAGTTTTTCTAAAAATAGCCACAGTGACCTTGACCTTGAAAGTCAAACAGGTTCGAGGTATTGTAATAAGGAACACTTGTGTGAAGTTATTTTGAAACCAGTGAAGAAATGCATGCGCTAGAGGAATGACAGAGTTTTTCTAAAAATAGCCACAGTGACCTTGACCTTGAAAGTCAAACAGGTTCGAGGTATTGTAATAAGGAACACTTGTGTGAAATTATTTTGAAACCAGTGAAGAAATGCAGGCGCTAGAGCGATGACAAAGTTTTTCTAAAAATAGCCACAGTGACCTTGACCTTGAAAGTCAAAATGGCTCGAGATATTGTCATAAGGAACATTTGTGTGAATTTTATTGAAATCAGTGAAGAAATGTAAGCGCTAGAGCGATGACAAAGTTTTTCTAAAAATAGTCACAGTGACCTTGACCTTGAAAGTGGAACTCGCTAGAGATATTGTCATAAGGAAATTTGTGTGAAGTTATATTGAAATCGGTGAAGAAATGTAAGCGCTAGAGCGATGACAAAGTTTTTCTAAAAATAGCCACAGTGACCTTGACCTCGAGGCCATGACCTTGAAAGTTGAATTTGCTTGAGCTATTTTTATTAGGAACATTTTCGTGAAGTTATATTGAAATTGGTGGAGAAATGTAGGCGCTAGAGCGATGACAAAGTTTTTCTAAAAATAGCCACAGTGACCTTGACCTTGAGGTCATGATCTTGAAAGACGAACTCGCTCGAGATATTGTCATAAGGAACATTTGTGTGAAGTTATATTGAAATCAGTGAAGAAATGTAGGCACTAGAGCGATGACAAAGTTTTTCTAAGAATAGCCACAGTGACCTTGACCTTGAGGCCATGACCTTGAAAGTCGAACTCGCTCGAGATATTTTTATAAAGAACCTTTGTGTGAAGTTATATTGAAATTGGTGAAGAAATGTAGGCGCTAGAGCGATGACAAAGTTTTTCTAAAAATAGCCACAGTGACCTTGACCTTGAGGTCATGACCTTGAAAGTCAAACTCGCTCGAGATATTGTCATGAGGAACATTTGTGTGAAGTTATATTGAAATCAGTGAAGAAATATAGACGCTAGAGCTATGTTGTGCGAGGGGATAATTAAAAAATTTTAAGTCTGTGACCTTGACCTTGAGCTCATGGGCATGGGTGGGGGTATCGCTGAATAATATGGACAGGTATCTAACATCATACCTAATATCAACTCAATCCATCGCACGATTTGGAAAATATCAACTCTTAAAATATCTTATTAAAAATTTCAAAGTCTGTGACCTTGACCTTGAAGCCATAGGCATGAGTGGGGGCATTGCCAAATAAACATTTGGACCTGTATCTATCATCATAGCATACATAAGCCAAATCCATAATATAGTTTGGAAAATTTGAGCTCTTTAAAATCTTTCACATTAAAATTGTCTAAGTCTGTGACCTTGACCTTGAGGTCATAGGCATGGGTGGGGGTATTGCTGAATAAAACATTGTACCTATATCTATCATCATATGAACCATAGCCATCATAAAAGTTCAGGTTCTACCAGGTACAAATACCTTAACTGGAGTCTTTAACATGGAAAATTTCTAAGTCCATGACCTTGACCTTGAAGCCATGGGCATGGGTGGGGGTTTCACTGAATAAAACTTTGGACCTATATCTATAATCATACCAAAAATGAACCAATTCCATCAAATGGTTTGGAAAATATGAGTTCTAAAATGTTCAAGTCTACCTGTTACAAAAACCTTAACCTGAGTCTTTAACATTAAAAATTTCTAAGTCTGTGACCTTGACCTTGAGGTCACAGGCATGGGTGGGGGTATTGCCTAATAAAACTTTGGACCTATGTCTATCATCATACCAAAGATGAACCAGTTCCATCAAATGGTTAGGAAAATATGAGTTCTAAAAGTTCAGGCTCTACCTGTTACAAAAACTTTAACCTGAGGTTACAGGATCACGTACGTACGTACGTACGTACGTACACACACATGTACAGACGGACGTACACATGTACGCACGTACGCACGTACGCACGTACGGAAAACCCAAAAACTATATGCCCCCGGCATCATATGATGCGGGGGCATAACAAAGATCAGGAATCGATAAATTAACTTACACCACCCATCAAAGACACCAAAGGGAAAGAAACACAAACATGAAGCGACCAGACCATAATGGAAACCTAAACAAAGGAAAGCCATAAGGACAGTTAATTTCCCACAAAATGGCCATCCAAAATAAAAAGACACAAGTGATACACACAGTAAGTAACAAACAACACCATAAATAAACCGCCACAGAAGAACCGCCTTGGAACGTTCAGTGGAATGACTTCCACTGGGGGGCTTAAATCGATTTTACGTGGCCACAATCCTCGCCCTTACTTCCGTCGCGATTTAAACAAATAATTTGTTCAGTCCGCAGTTGGCTAGGCAGATTCTGGATCTGGCTAAGCTGGTTAGGCCAAATAGGAATCTTATTGTTCTATGAATTATGCATGGCTCATTACATCTCTTAAATTGTTGGTAGCCCTGTAGCTATCCTTAAAAATAATTTGTTTGCTGTTTGGTGTTGTGGGAAGCAAAATTAATATAAAATTCCATTCTGAGAAAAACAAAATTATGAAATATTTTTCATGAACAACCATAAAATTGTTTGTGCTGCAAGTAGTTAAATGTCACTGGGCCAGGAGGGTGATAACAAACAGAATAACTTGTGGTTCGCCTCATTTTAAATGACAAATAAGATATGATTTATCATTTTTATAAGAACAGAAAAAAAATCATTAAACAAAATTATCTTCTATCATCAACTATTGTTATCATCTACTCATTTAAGACATGCAATAGTGGTATTTCTCTTTTTTTCTTATTTCTGCTCTAAAACATAGATTTTTGGCCTTAGATAATCTATGTTTTAGAGCAGAACTAAGAAAAACTGACCCTCACCTTATGTGTATTTTCCCTGTATAAAGTAAGGTTAAATGAGACTTCAGGGCATAGAATTTGTAACCTTACAGCAAATCTTAAATGGGATAGTCAGATCATAATATGGAAAACCCATTGAACCATATATCATACATGTACATTATGTAATAACCACCCCTTTAAACTCCACTTGCATGTCTTAAATGAGTAGATTTTATATAACAGCACTTATCCAAAAGTTCTTATATTTTTTTTTCTATTTGCTCTGACATTCTTAATGTTCCGTTAACTAGGGTTAACCTGACATGCTACAAATAGTAAAATGCAGTATGTCGGGCAAACTAATCGCATGTTAAAACACGTTTTAACGAACACTATCGTAGAATGAGTAAGCCTATAAAATCTGACACTTTCTTGTACCGTCATTTCAAAAGATATTTCTATACAGCCAGTGGAAAAAAGTTATTATGATGTAAATTCAACAGCTAGGTTTACAATGATACCACGGCATGAAACTGAATTAAAATGGATTAAATTATTACAGACACCTTTTCCATTGGGCTTTAATGACAACATTTATCTTGAGGGTATATATCGAAAATGCCCGACTTTGATATTTTCTCACTTCTGGACTGTCGAAAGCGTAAAACTAGATCGCACGGCACGGCGTGGAGCGCTGTGGTGCAGTGGTAAAGTATCGGACTCGGGGTCGAGAGGTACCGGGTTCGATCCCCACGAGCGGCAATGTGGTTTCCTTGAGCAAGAGACTTTATCCACATTGCGTAGTACTGGTTTCTACCCAGGAAAAGAGGACCAAATGGAAGATTAGTACTAGTTTACTAAATGTGTTACCCTTAAGGTCGATTATTATTATTATTATTATTATTATTATTATTATTATTAGAAAAAATGTAATTATAAACGTAAATTACGTGCTTTTAAAAGAAAGAATACCAGACTGAAGTGACTATCCATAATATTATTGAATCATGAACGCCACTCAATGCTTGCTTTTTAAGTTCATTATCCATTTCTGTATTACGAATTCTGGATACCGAGGCGAATAAATTCTACGATAGTTCTAATCAGTTATACGAAGCTGCTCTTTTAACTAGTGGTTATACTCATCATGCCCTTCGTCCTTTCATCGATTCGGAAATTAATCACAAACGTTTTACCTAGTATCTTCCGGGACAGTTCGGTTATTTCATCCATTCCTGCTTATTTTCAAAATACTGAAACACCCATAATTTGCCAGAAATACAATAAACCTGTTAGATCTATCATTTTTAATTTCAGTAAACTTGATTCTGATCTTAATATTGACACTTACACTAATAATACATGTGATTGTAAAAAATCAGTGTATTGCTATCCTCCTGCTGGTTATATTATAACTGGCAATTTAAAAATTATTCCTGATTCTAGGATACGTAATATAATTTCTAAAGGACCTAAATATCGATTTCCTTCTAAAATTGATTTCAATAAATGTAGAGATGAAATCGCTGCCGCCTTGAATGAATTTGGTAATCGATGGTGTAAACGTGAGTATGTTGAGCATAAAGCTCTGAAAGAATGGAAACTTAGCATTCTGAAATTAGTGAACAAACGTAATTCTTTTTATTCGCAAAATTCGAACTTATTACCTCCTAAACCTAAGACGTCTTTACGTCACCTTAAACTAGGTATTCAAGAATTTCATAGGAAAATAGAAGTGGATGCAATGACCAGGAATCGATACAATCAACCCACAGCTCCAATCAGAGACACCAATTGGAAAGAAACACAAACATGAAATAACAGACCTAATGGAAACATCAATAGCGGAAAGCCAAAATGACAGTTACTTTCCCACAAAATGGCCAATAGGATATCCAAAATAAAATATTATCAGCGACACAAGTTTGTTTTGGCAATATTTGTTATTCAGCCACCAAGTTTGCTGTCGCGGGTGGGCGTCTCTTGCCTGATGCCTCCAGTTGACCTGTCTCATGAGCTACGTCGGTCGGTGTGTGCTCGGAGGGGATGTGCTGTGTTTGCCGGGTCTTGTCCATCATCCGTTTCGGTTTCAGAACTTTTGGGTTGAGACACACTGATGAAGATTAAATATCAGAAAGGCCTCTGTGTCACTAAATTAGGTATAGTTACGCCTTAATTGCAACCACTGGGTCGGTATCTCTGCTGGTGGATGATTCGTTCGTCCCCGAGGGTATCATCAGCTCAGTATCAGTTCCTGAGTGGTGAGGTTGATACTGCAGTGTTGACGTCAGAACTCAGGTACTGATTTAAATAACTATATTATAGCTTTAATTTTTGCAGGATAAAATTCTAATTTTTCTAAAACTAAGACTGACTGGTCAGGTGAGACATGTATCTTAGCGGATTTGGTTGCCACTTTTTGTTATATTTAAATTTTGCAAGTCTCGCTACTTTGAACATCTCCTTCCTGATGCCCGGGACTTCGTTGGAGCGTGGGCCATGTTTGCTGATGTTGGCTCGGTGGGGGACGCCTATAAGTCCGCGGGTGGGCGTCTCTTGCCTGATGCCTCCAGTTGACCTGTCTCATGAGCTACGTTGGTCGGTGTGTGCTCGGAGGGGGATGTGCTGTGTTTGCCGGGTCTTGTCCATCATCCGTTTCGGTTTCAGAACTTTGGGGTTGAGACACACTGATGAAGATTAAATATCAGAAAGGCCTCTGTGTCACTAAATTAGGTACAGTTACGCCTTAATTGCAACCACTGGGTCGGTATCTCTGCTGGTGGATGATTCGTTCGTCCCCGAGGGTATCATCAGCTCAGTATCAGTTCCTGAGTGCTGAGGTTGATACTGCAGTGTTGACGTCAGTACTCAGGTACTGATTTAAATAACTATATTATATCTTTAATTTTTGCAGTATAAAATTCTATTTTTTTTTCTAAAACTAAGACTGACTTGTCAGGTGAGACATGTATCTTAGCGGATTTGGTTGCCACTTTTTGTTATATTTTAAATTTTGCGAGTCTCGCTACTTTGGACATCTCCTTCCTGATGCCCGGTACTTCGTTGGAGCGTGGGCCATGTTTGCAGATGTTGGCTCGGTGGGGGACGCCTATAAGTCTGCGGGTGGGCGTCTCTTGCCTGATGCCTCCAGTTGACCTGTCTCATGAGCTACGTCGGTTGGTGTGTGCTCGGAGGGGGATGTGCTGTGTTTGCCGGGCCTGTCCATCATCCGTTTCGGTTTCAGAACTTTGGGGTTGAGACACACTGATGAAGATTAAATATCAGAAAGGCCTCTGTGTCACTAAATTAGGTATAGTTACGCCTTAATTGCAACCACTGGGTCGGTATCTCTGCCATAAGGACAGTTACTTTCCGACAAAATAGCAAAATGGCTATCCAAAATAAAAAGACACAAGTGATACTCACAGTAAGTAACAAACAACAATATAAGAACCGCAACAGAAGAACCGCCTTGGAACGGTCAGTGGAAAGAATTCCACTGGGGGGGGGGGGGGGGGGGGCTTATCTGTTCTTGTATTGTTATGAAAGAATCTTCATGTTGTCGCTTTCCATTGATAACCAATCTGAAATTATTGAAGCTTTTAGCTCAACTTCTAGACATTTAGATGATTTATTAAATATTGATAATACCTATTTCGATGGTTTGATCAGTCAGATTTACCCCCCCCCCCCCACAGAACTTCAGTTAAATAAAGATAAATTCTTATGATACCGAGGCCCCGTTTTGGGATTTACATCTTTTTATTGTAGATGGGTTTGTTTCGTGCAAAATTTATGATAAACGCGATGACTTTGATTTTGAGATTGAAAATTTTCCTTTTTGGATGGTGATGTTCCTCGTGCGCAATCCTATGGCGTTTAAATTTCGCAATTAATTCGATTTGCTAGAGTGTGTAGTCATGTAACTGACTTCAACACTCGTAATAAATTATTAACGGCTAAACATCTTAATCAAGGTCATCGGTACCATAAACTACGCAAAGTAGAAGTAAAACAAAGACCAGGAATCGATACAATTAACTTACTCCACCCACCAAAGACACCAAAGGGAAAGAAACACAAACATTAAGCGACCAGACCATAATGGAAACATAAACAAAGGAAGGCCATAAGAACAGTTACTTTCCCACAAAATGGCCATATGGCCATCCAAAATAAAAAGACACAAGTGATACACACAATAAGTAACAAACAACACCATAAATAAACCGCCACAGAAGAACCGCCTTGAACTGTGGTTCTTTGATTTTTGTGTTCACGAAGATGTTGCACTGATGAGTTAGGATGTCTTCATGCGGACTGAACAAATTATTTGTCTAAATCGCGACGGAAGTAAGGGCGAGGATTGTGGCCACGTAAAATCGATTTAAGCCCCCCACTGGAATTCTTTCCACTGACCGTTCCAAGGTGGTTCTTCTGTGGCGGTTTATTTATGTTGTTGTTTGTTACTACTTACTGTTTGTATCATTTGTGTCTTTTTATTTTGGATGGTCATTTGGCCATTTTGTGGGAAAGTAACTGTCCTTATGGCCATCCTTTGTTTAGGTTTCCATTATGGTCTGGTCGCTTCATGTTTGTATTTCTTTCCCTTTGGTGTCTTTGATGGGTGGTGTAAGTTAATTGTATCGATTCCTGATTTTTGTTTTACTTCTACTTTTTAAATCGATTTTACATGGCCATAATCCTCGCCCTTACCTCTGTCGCGGTATACACTTATTTTGTTTAGTCTGCATGAAGGCTTCCCAACACATCAGTTTAACATCTCCGAGAAAATACAAATAAAAAAACTATAGAGATGAAACAAGGTTGATGACTCGACAGCATACAACAACAGAATTGCAAGAGCAAAAGAAAACCAACAGTTAGACTTCGAGGGGCCCGACCACAGACGGAGCATCAGGCGCAAACCAACATAAAGAATACTAAAATAAAATAAATTTCCATTTATGTTTTTACGCTGGAACCGTCATATAATCTTAAGCCCGACCCACCCGTGTGCAATCAAAGAGGGAAGCAAAGTTGCCAACTGTGATTGGGTTAACCACCATGCATGCAGTCTGTTTTATAACATTTATGTTGTACCCAATCTTTATATATCGAAGAACGATTTTACGAAATTGGGTACTAAAGTCATTACAGGCATGTATTTTTCTAAATTTATATACTAAGTCACCATAGAATTCGGGTTCCGATAGGTTTAGTTGCAGAAGTGTTTTAAGTCCTACATTGAATTTTGAAACCAAATCAGACGTCTATAAAACTTAGAAAATGCTTTACGTAGTTTATGATACCGATACCCCTGTTTAAGAAGTTTAGCTGTTAATAATTTATTACGAGTGTTGAAGTCGGATGCATGACTAGACACTCTAGCGAATCTAATTAACTGCGAAATATAAACCCCCGTACGATGTCGCACGAGGAACATCATCCAAAAAAGGAAAATTTACAATCTCGAAATCAAATTCATCACGTTTATCATAAATGTTGGAAGAAAGAAATCCATCTACAATAAATAAATGTAAATCCAAAAAGGGGGCCTCGGTATCGACCACCAAATGGTACGGTCGAAAACTTCCAGTTATTTAAAGATCAGATGGATTGCATTAAGTCGCAGCATAAGGGTAAAAATATCCCCGCTGTACATGTTCTAGGTGACCTCAGTTTCAGAGACATTGTTTGGCCTGACATGCTGAGTCAGTCTGAAGGACAAACATTAATTGACATTATGAACAATCATGGATCAGAACAAATAGTTAACTTCCCCACTCGTGATAAGAACACATTAGATGTAATCCTTACGACTTTGACAGGACTGTCCGCTCCGAGGAACGGGAGGTCACGGGTTCAATACCGGGCCGCGACATACCAAAGTCGTTAAAAATGGTACTAGCTGCACCTCGATTGGCACTCAGATTTACGGGGTAGAGCTAGGACTTGTCGACCCAGTGTCAGGATAATGTGACTGGGTGTGGTATCATGTAATGTGCCTGGGACATGATACTTCAGTGAGGGAGCACTATAAAAGTGAGCATTGAGCTCCCTGTCACAACCAGACACCGTCGTGATATGACTGAAAAATTGTTGAAAGCGACGTTAAACCCGAATTCACACACACTTTACCAGGACAGTTTAAAGATATTCCGTCTCCGGATAAACTAAGTGATCATGATATTGTCTCCGGATATTTAAAAATTCACATTCCACCAACCAAAAAAAAAAAAACCCGGAGGAAGGTGTACTCGTATCAGAAAGGTGACTATGAAACTATGAGGAAGGATGCGCTCAGGTTTGCAAGGGAGAAATACTTTAATGGTCATTCAGATGCTCGGTCTGTCCAGGAGAACTTCTATTTGATAACTTCTTTCATTCATATTTCTGCCAAAAATCATATCCCCTCAAAACCCAGTAGGCCTGTATCTTCGGTTCCCTGGATCACACCAGAGATAAGAAGAAAAATTCGCAGAAGGAATAAGATGCATGCAAAGGCAAAAGGGACAGGAAGTGGTAAATTCATGACAACATTTGAAAACTTGAGACGTGAAGGTTGTATGTACCGTGTCAGAGGATAGATTTGAAGAGAAGATAATATGGAAAGGGAAAGAAGAGACCCTTAATTTGCTATCTTCTTCTTCAAATCCAGCTTTGACGTGCTTTTTTGTGTATGTTTTTTGTGGGCATTTGTTAATATAATTGATACTAAATATAAAAAAAAAAAAACGATCAAACATGTGGCAAAAATAGTTTGATGTAATTTTGGAATCAGGGACCAAATTTCTTATCAAACAAACAAACAAGCAAACAATATTATTACTCGTGTATAAAGGTGTTGTCTTTGGCCAGTTGTAGCAATGGATGTGAAAACTGTTGAACCTCTGAAGATTTTTTCTTTTGTAGTCAGACTGGTTTGAAGTTAGGCTGATTATACCAATTGTTATTAATATCATGTGTTGACAGATGGTTAATATGTTTGGTTGGACAAAAGATCCGAAATTGATTTGTAAACATAGCTGACAAACAAGCTGTTTATGCAAGTGGCTGATTGATAAGTTTGTTGAAATGTTCAAACAATAGATCTTAAAACACAAAGGTATGTGTAAAAGTTTGGATAGGTAATTATAGAAACATGATTGATTACCTCTGGTGTGTGACAAAACTGTTAATAGCTAAATTGCTTTTAATACCCTATTGCTAAATGGCCCCTGGTTTCCAAAAGAGAAGAAACAGAGACGAAATAACAAAAAAAAAGCACTCATACATAAAAAAGTGGTAAGTTATAGAACAGAACAGAACAGAACACAACTTTATTTTGAAATACATCCCAGGCCACACGCAGGTGGCATACAGGAAAAAAGTAACATATCATTATTAGCAGTTTGACGATCAGAACATGCATGATTGTGTATCAGTAGTTACATGGTCACATGAATTAGGCTGGGAAAAGAAGCATGTGGGAGTAGATGGAGATTTGGAGTGTGCATTACTTTGCCAAATCGCTTAACAATACAATCAGAACCTTCTCAACAATGCTGTTGAAAAACGACAGTGATTGAAATTAATTTCTCGTCTCATGCCCAACAATAGATGGATCAGGCTGCGCAAATGCACAGGCTGATCCGTCATTGTTGTTCAGATGATTCACAGGACACCATCTTATAAATTCGGTACAGCTCACTTTGTAGTAAAAGTCCTGTGTCATAAATGTACACTCATTCATGTTTATAGTAACACGCGCGAGTAATCAGCTGTGACAGATTTGACGTAGGCGCGAGCTTGATTTTCACGTGGTAAATACGAGAAATGGATGTATGGACAATAACATGAATGAGTGTGAACTTACTATACACGATGGAAACAGAAGAATCAGATTATCATAAAGGCATACGTCGATGCTACATAAAGGTAAGGGTTTACAAAACTTGACATTCACTAAAAAAGCCTTAAGCAGAGTGCCGCAGCAGTCACGTGCTTTCACATCTACCGCAGCCACCCCAAATATTCGGACTTCTCATGCAGCCCCTTTCTACACATATTATAGAATTGAAACAGGTACAATGTACTGCGCGACGCTGTGTGTGGATACCCGAATGAGTAGCAAACAGTGTAGACCCGGACAA
This sequence comes from Lucinisca nassula, assembly GCA_963580285.1. Classification (NCBI taxonomy): domain Eukaryota; kingdom Metazoa; phylum Mollusca; class Bivalvia; order Lucinida; family Lucinidae; genus Lucinisca; species Lucinisca nassula. The sequence continues at coordinate 8,585,296 of OY757023.1, read as the reverse complement.
GACTCCGCGTCCGGTCCGGTGCCAAACTGCTTGTTCAGGCATGCCGGTCCGAATACATAGGGCAAATACGACACATGACATTGTGCACAGATGCACCGGAAACCCCAAAACGGGTACCAGGACAAACAGTGCAGGCCCAGATCAGACGCCGCGTTCTGCGGCGTCTGATCAGGGTCTCCACTGTCTGCAAAAAGATAAGCTATTTTCCAAATCAATTTGGAAGAAAACACAACCTGACACCCCTAGATCTTGAAATGGACTCCTAGTATATATAAGGAGGAAGATTCCATTTGGCACAAAAAGGGTTAATATACATAGCACAGTTGCGGCTATACAAATCAACAGGAAGAGCGGGCAATAACCGCATCTAAAGTGTTTGCTGTGACGTCTCGGGGGATACGCAGTCCAGAGGGGCTGCCGAATCCACACTAAATCCACAGCTTCACGTCGAATCAACGTCAAAATGTTTATTTATTTATTTTTGTAATTATTATTATTATTATTATTATTATTATTATCATTATTGTGGTTGTTGCTGTGTTTTTACGAGAATTTATTCATAATAATTTTCACGAGTTTAGACAAATTCAATAGTACCTTTTTATTTCTGGATGTCATTAGTTCCTTGTATTTGATTATATTGGGTTTAGAAAAGTAATATGGTTTCATAAATTGTTTTCTATCGTTAGCAAAAAATGGGCATGTAAATAAATAATGGAACTCATCGCCCAAATCGTTCTTAATACACAACTCGCATTTTCTTTCATTGAAAGGCACATTGTTCCAACGACCAGTTTCAACTGGTAATTTAAAGTTACTGGTTCTGAATTTTAACAATGGTATATAAGCATTTCTAGACAGTACGGTAAAAAAAGGTTCTATATCTAAATTATCTTTATATAAAGCATAATTTCTACTCTTTGATGACTGGTCGAGTTTCGAGTGCCAGTCTTGAACGTAAAGATTCTTAAGGGTTTGGACTATTTTAGCTTGCGTTGCACGTGGGTTATTTACAACAGGCTGATTAATAAGATCTGGTTTGCCAACAGATATAAGTATGCTTTTAATGTAATGTATCCATTTATAGTTTTGTCCATTGTCTGACCCCACTAGCATTATTTCATAGAGCTTTCTGGATATTTTTGAATGAAGTCCATTGACAAGAGATAGCCAGAAGCCAATGGCACGAGACTTTATCCGGATATCAATAGGGAAACGACCTAGTTCCGCGTAAAGCATATATTCTGGGGTACTTTTTCGAAGCATGGTAATATGTCTCAGAAACTGATTATGAGCAATCTCAATAAGTTTGGAATTTTGGAAACCCCAAACTTCACAGCCGTAAAGCATGATAGGTAGAATAGTGTGATCGAAAAGGTGAATTTGTAAGTCAATGGGTAAATGAAGGGCATTAATTTTTCGGTAAAGAAGGTGCAGTGCTTTCTTTGCGTGGTCAACATTGTGCTTCATGGCTTTGTAGAAACTTCTGTGTTTTGTAAATATTACTCCTAAGTATTTGAATTCATCGCATATCTCAATTTGGTTATTACCCAGTTTGAAATTAAAATCTTTAGTATTGCAGGCACCAAATATGAGTATTTTTGTTTTCTTGTAATTTATGTTCAATTTCCACTGTTGAGAATAATCATAGAATGCGTTGAGGTTGTTTTGAAAAGATTCTGCATCCGTTCCAAAAATCACGGTATCATCTGCATAAAGCAAGACTAGAATCTTTAAAAAAAGTATCAATTCCGTTTCCTTGAGTATTTAAATTAATTCCTAAACATTGTGACAAATGCAGATAATCTTCCAGATCGTTCAAGAACAGACTGAATAATACTGGAGATAAGTTTTCACCTTGTCGTACGCCACAATAACTCTGAAAGAAAGGTGACTGTTCCCCAGAGTGAACGACGCAAGATTTTATATTTTGGTACATATTATAAATTACCCTAAGAGTTTTACCATTAATACCGTTACTAAGCAGTTTCATCCAAAGGCCTATTCTCCATACGCTATCAAATGCCTTACTAAAGTCAATAAACGAGCAGAACATTTTTTTCTTTTGAGCCTTTAGAATCTCAGTCAGTGCATCCACACCAATTAAGCAACCATACTAGCCGCACTGACCATCAAACAAACAAATACCAGTATACAGATCCATTCAATAACATAAAATATGGTTGTTTATGTACATATATACAGTCACTGTTTATTTAGAGGATTGACCTGCAGGATTTTATGGACAGTCATACTTACAGACTCCCTCAGTTCAATACAAGCCCTCCAATCTGGCCAATCAAAAAAAGACCAGATAAAATAAACAAAATACTTCTACTCTTAGACTCAGCTGAAGACAAAGGCAACACTATCTACCTGGAATGGATTCCATCCCATGTAGATATCCCAGGTAATGAAATGGCAGACTCAAGTGCCAAATCAGCAATGAGAAACGGTAAAAACGAACAGACCCTACCAACAAAAACAGAAATATACCCGGTAATTAACCAGGCCATTATGACAAAATGGCAAAAATTATGGGACAACCCACAAAGCAAAGGTCGCTCCTACCATAGATTGGAACCCAAGGTTAAAAATACTATCACCCATTACAGCGATAACCGAAAACATGACGCAGTTTACACACGTTTGCGTCTAAATCACAGTTAACTAGGGGCCCACTGTGAATTTAATCAAAACCACATCAAATGTAACAGATGTGATAAAGATGAACAAAATGACATCAAAAACATTCTTTTCCACTGAAGGAAATGTAGAACCCAGACAGGAACTAAAAGCTGCACTGTTTATATTGGGATACAATACATTTGATGAACGAGACCTACTTAACCCCCAACGAAACATTAGGCCTCAAATAGTTGAGGCAATCATTACATTTTTGAAAGATACTGATTTAATCGATAAAATATAGACAGCTGCAGTATAAGAGTAATACTAATCCTTGTTTATTACTCTTCCAGCGCTGGAATCCTTCCATGCAGCGATCATTAATACTGCGTGTTTCTTTCTCTTTCAGACACAGCTACCAAAAACCATCTGGCCTTATTCCAATAACACCATATATCCGTGCCCCCGGGGGCTGTCCGGAGACGGGATTCCCCCACTCTCTAAACTAGATCATAAAGCAATATGAATGTTTCAATCTAAATATGCTGGACGTGGGACTAAAGTTTCTAGGTTTCAATCAGAGACCCAACCAATGCTGCTAACGTTAGGTTACTGACTGTGGAAGGCAATCTGGTTCCTTGTGCTTTGTTCCATAACCAGTCTTTAATTTAATCATCGCAATAAGGAAGTTTCACTATCTAAATATGCTGGGCGTGGGACTAAAGTTTCTAGGTTTCAATCAGAGAGCCAACCAATGCTGCTAACGTTAGGTTACTGACTGCGGAAGGCAATCTGGTTCCCTGTGCTTTTTTCCATAACCAGGGGCGGGGGCTTAACCAACCCACCGGCCTCTCGCTGGCCGCGGGCGCTCGATCGTCGTTGCTGTGTGCGTGATGTTTGGACATTGGTTTTCGCCACATGCTCCTGGCTCCAGGCGTGACAGGCGTGTCGCGGTGCGCGTCGGGTACGGATAGATATAAGTTTCTCTCTAAATAAATTCTTCAAATAAAAAATTGCGCCTGGTCGTGATCGCGTGCTTGCTGGGGCATGGGTTGGTTGCAACCTAGGTGGGGGCACTTTCCCAATCAGACCGTGACCGCTTTGTGCTTCTGGCCTGCGCCGTCACGAACAGGTGAATTATTTTTACTAAGAATCTAACAGTGCTGCTTATGCTACCCAGCCCATACATGTAGGCCCCATTTTCATATTTCTGCCTCTCCGTGTACCTGGGGGCTTCGGGCTAGTGCCCCTGGGGACATGATTCCCCCACCTCGGGTGGACTGGCCGTTTCCGGGACGGTGGCCCGAGGTCCTCGGTTGCATGGGTGCGTGGGGGGGGGACACAAAACCCACACATGCTTATATAGTGGTTACATGAGTACTGCTTCTACCCCTTACAGAACCTACCCTACATGACTTGGACTAGAGCCAGTTTAGCCGAAGCGGGGCGCTGTGTACACGGTGCTTGTTAAAGGGTGATAATGCATGCTTTGCACTTATGAGTGCTCCGCCGACGCAACACATCGACGATAGACAAGTCTAAACCTAGGCTTATGTAACCCTAACCCTAACCCTAATCCTAGCCCTAACCCTAACCCTTACTCCAATATACACTAATCATAATTTCTCTTGCAGGTACACGGGGATCCTTGACGGGGAACCCCACCATACCTCGTGTAGGACAGCTACCGAGAAGACATCAGCTGGGTGCCCAGAAGGCTGCCACGTTGAGGCCCCCTTGGGGACACCCTCCTGATGGAATCCGGAAATATGCGAAGCGAAGACAGCATGGCTGTCAGAACGGAGCAAACATTTCTTGAATTGGTCAAGTACAGAACAATTTAATAGGCAGGGCAACGGTAAAGACTAAATTTGATAGGGATTTGGACACAGGAAGACCCTTAAAAAGCCTTTTAGACTGACTGTTTAAAATGAAATAAAAGCGAAATTGCACATTGGCTGGTTAGCCGCATACTCGCCTTTCCCAAACCACACAACTTTTCACCACTAAAAAGACACGCCTATGCGTAAACATTAGAAGCCTAACCACATTGATCCTGAACAAAAGAGGGCTTCAACATTACCACCCCCAATCAGAACTAATCCATACTATATTACAACCCATATATCCCTACTACGATATCTTCCTTCACGTAGGATGAGATAATGATATGCAAACATGGCGGTCTGGTCCCAATTGACCCACTTAAGATTTTATAAGAACTCGACATCCTACGTCGATGAAAGCATCAGCTTTTCATAAATTAAGAAAGCTAAGAAGCAAAATAGGATTGACCTCCTTTCGTATCCTCCGCGATAGAAGTCACTCACTGCACACTGATTGGCTGGATTAACTACAAACTAAGAGAATAGCAACAACCAAAACACCAAAATATGACATCCCAACACAACGCAGTTAGGAGCCAGTAGTACACGATACTACCAAGATTACCCCCGTGGAGACCTGGGGGATGGAGACAAAGCATAGGCGTGTTTTCAGGGTGGTAGAGCACGGGTACTATGACATTTTGCAATAGCCGAAATTGGCTGGTCTAATAGTAACCCTTCCTGGCTCATTTTTGGCCGCCGTTCAAAATTCAAAATTACATGCATTATCACCCTTTAACAAGCACCGTGTACATAGGCGTTTTCTCTACCATGGCAGGGGTTTTTCCAGTTTTTGCACACTTGTTTCAACAGTCTCTTGATACGGGTGAAATCCCCAAAGAATGGCTCTAAGCAAACATATGTCCACTCTTCAAAAAGGAGATAGGGTTCTTACCCGTAATTATCGCCCTGTGTCTCTGACTTGTGTTCTGTGTAAATTGCTGGAACATATAGTCTGCTCAAACATCATGGCCCACTTGGACGAACATAAACTTTTGTCAGACAGACAACATGCATTTAGGAAAAGGCACAGTTGTGAAACTCTGCTAAGAACAGTTATTAATGACTGGGCAAAAATCTTGGACAAAGGGGGACAGGTGGACACATTTATTCTGGACTTCGAGAAGGCTTTTGACACCCCTCCTCATGAACTACTTAAATCTAAGTTATTTGGTTATGGAATTGGGGGAAAGACCCTCAAATGGATAGATTCCTTTCTTTGCTACAAAAAAACAGCGGGTTATTGTTAATGGTGAATCTTCGGAGTGGGCTCCAGTTTTGTCTGGAGTCCCGCAAGGGACCGTTCTTGGTCCACTTTTGTTCTCCCTGTACATCTATGATATTTCCACTGACATTGACTCAGAAATAAGACTGTTCACAGATGACTGTGTTTGTTACCGGGATATTAGAGATACAGATAACTCATTGAAACTTCAGGCTGACATAGATAGTTTAGGATGCTGGGCACGTAAATGGGGCATGAGATTTCAGCCAGTTTAATGCAATATTATGCAGATAACTAGGAAGAGATCTAATAAAGTTGAGGCTTCTTACACCTTAGAGGGAACGGTCCTTGAGAATGTGGACTCCATTAAATACCTTGGAGTGACAATCTCACACAACTTGAGATGGAATAATCATATTAGCAACATGTGTACCAAGGCAAATAGAACGCCTGGTTTCCTAAGGCGAAATCTTCATCAGTGCCCTCAGGACGTAAAAGAGGCAGCATATAAAGGTCTTGTCGGCCCAATCTTGGAATATGGTAGTTGTATCTGGGACCCCAGTGGAGTGGTCCTTAACGATGAAATTGAGAAAGTTCAGAATAGAGCTGCTAGATTTGTAACGGGCAATTACTGCTTTGAAACTGGGAGCATGACTGGAATACTTTGAAAATTAAAATGGTAGTCTCTCAAGAAAAGGAGAAAAGACAGTAGGCTAATCCTTTTATACAAAGGTCTAAAGGGTGCTGTCAGCATTCCAACAGATGACCTTGTTCCCCAAGCTAGACACTGTAGAAATCACCATTCGTTGGCGTTTCAGACCTTAGCGCAAGAACTGACATTTATAAAGAGTCGTTCTTCCCCAGAACCATTAGAGATTGGAATGCCCTTCCCGATTCGATTATTTCGACAGCTGAAGGTGCTGATGATTGTTAGAGCTAGGGACTAACTTCCCACATCACAGGTCCTGGTGTATGAATGTCTTTTGGCGTGTCACCAGTAACAATTCTGATTCTGATTCTGATTCTGAGGGGTGGGGGTAGAGTCTAATGGAAGCCAAAACAGATAATGCATGAGAAGCTTTTTTCCTCGGACAGACAAAGGGCTGTGTACTGACACATTTTGCAGCCGGAATTGGCAACGTGTCACCACATTCTAGAGCCCGACCATTGGTCTGCACTTGCATTCAAAATTCGAACCCCGCCAGAGGACTGCTCATTTTACAGGACAAACGCTTAACATTTGGTGCGTTCTGTGCCTACATGGCATCTTGAGTGGGGAATAGGAGAGGTAGGATTGACCTACTTCTTACATCCTCCGCGAAAGAAGTCACCTAACTCCCAATCGGCTAGCTGATAACCGTCAAGCAGACAGGAATCAGCATATTGGCAACCTAGGGAAAAGAGCAGTACCTACAACTAATCCCAGTTGGCGAACTGGGGGTAGCCCCTATGTGCCCTTGGCGTCCGGTTACCTTAAAAACAACAGTCAGTCAGTCAGATTTAATGACTGCTCCTCTCTTCATTGTGAGAGATTTCAGCACTACATTCCTTAAGTACCCTGGTATTCATGTCGTCAGGCCCAGATGCCTTATGTATCTTGAGCTTTGTTTGTTTGTTTGTTTGATTTGAGGTTTAACGTCCCCATCAACACTATAAAGGTCATTTGAGAGACGTCACTTCCAAGTTTGGTGGGACTTTTACCCGACATTGAGATGAAATGACATCTCAAGCCCTGTCGCCCGATGAAACCAGTAGGGTTTATAAGCATGGACGGGCCGAATCTTGAGCTTTCCTAACTGTTTAGTGACCCCCTCCAGGGGTCAACTGGGGTCCATAGAAATACCAAAAACGCACCAAAACACCAAAACGCACCTGTATTTACCAAAACGCACAGCCAATATTGGATTTTTCTTTGTAAGGTAGGGTGAATTCAGCATTTGTTAAGAGGATTAGATACTTAGAAACAAATATATATATATCTATACATAATATATAGATAAATTGATACAATATTAACATTTCAGAATCAGAATTACCAAATTCACGACAAATGTGATTGGACATTTCACCCAGGGCACAGCAGTTCATACCAAAACGCTACCAAAACACACTGTCGATATTGCATTTTTCTAAGGGCCAAATGCTCTTTCATGCAGCTAGAGAAGTCTCTGGTCAGACTATATAGATGCGCAGGCAGATCTGGTACTTCGCAGGGCGCACATGTAAATTGTAGGAAATGCTGTGTATTTGTTTCTAAGTGCTTTATCCTCTAATTCACCCTACCCTACATAGTAATCCAATATTGGCAGTGCGTTTTGGTAAATACAGGTGCGTTTTGGTGTTTTGGTGAGTTTTGGTATTTCTATGGACCGGGTCAACTGTTATGCTATCTATCTATCTTCTTATACTGAGTCGGTCATATCTGGCCATTACCTCAGTTGATTGGGTGGCTAAATTTAGAATTTAGCTGGAAAAAAAAGAGAGAGGAAAAAAAGAGGCACTGGATGCGTCCTTAAAACTATTTACAATCTGCATAACAGAGGTATCCTAAAACGTATACCTCTGAGTCCCAATCTTACACTGTGCGGGCTTTGAACTCTTCTGCGGACTTGGCATTCACCGCAGAGGAGGGAAGACTATTCCATTGGGGAATAGTGTTAGGAAAGAACGAGTTCTTCAGGGCATCACTATAGGACTGGTATCCTACGATATTGTGAGTCGTTTACTTTTGATATCATCTCTAAAGGCTAATGGACAGACTCACACATCAGATGTAGACAAAGCAAACACTCTCAACCAGCAGTTTCAATCCGTTTTCAGTCCCAAGTCCCCCATAAGTTTGAAAGCCCTTGTCCAAATGACTCTGCAGGACCTGCATGATTCCGGAGTCGCCCAGCCCTTTCAGCCCAGCCCTTATACGAACATGCCTGACATTCAAATCTCAGCCAATGGTATTGAATGCCTTCTTAAAAAGCTCAACCCCCATAAGGCATCAGGTCCAGACCAGCTGAAACCTATAGTACTTCAAAACCTCCACAAAGAGCTAGCCCCAATCCTCCAAATAATTTTCCAAAAGTCTATTGACCAGGGAAAATTGCCCACCATATGGAAAGAGGCCAATGTACCCCCCATATTCAAAAAGGGGGATAAAACTGATCCTGCCAACTATCGCCCTATTTCCCTAACATGTGTTCTATGCAAAGTGCTAGAACACATTGTCGCTTCCAGTATGTCCAAGCACTTCAACAGCCAGAACATTCTTTATGAACTACAGCATGGGTTCCGAGAAAGGCGTTCCTGCGAGACCCAATTAATCATGTTGATAGATGAATTATCTAGAAACATGCAATTAAGAAAACAGACTGATTTAATTTTACTGGACTTTAGCAAAGCTTTTGACAAAGTCGCCCATGAAAAACTTTTACAAAAACTTCACTACTACGGCATCAGGGGCGGCACTCTAAATTGGATCAAAAATTTCTTAGATAACAGGTCACAGTCTGTTGTCACAAATGGTACCAACTCCAGCATTATCCCGGTCTCCTCTGGTGTCCCGCAGGGCTCTGTTCTCGGACCTATACTGTTTCTTGCATACATAAATGACCTCCCAGAGCAGGTTAGGTCAAAAGTCCGACTCTTTGCCGACCACACAGCAATGTACTTATGCATTAGCTCCTTGTCTGAAGCAAACCTCCTTCAAGAAGACCTCTGCAAATTGGAGCTATAGGAAAAGGCCTGGGACATGAACTTCAACCCGACAAAATGTCAGGTTTTACATGTCACCAGGCTGAAGACACCCATTCCCTCCAAATACTTCCTCCATAACACTGAACTTGAAAGTGTGTCTGCTGCAAAGTACCTTGGGGTCACCATATCTGACGACCTCAGCTGGGGAACGCACATAGACAATATCACAAAAAAAGGCAAATCAAACCCTCGGCTTTATCAAAAGAAATATCAAAGTACACAACCAAGACCTTAAGTCCACAGCATACAAAACCCTTGTCCGACCGCAATTGGAATATGCTTCCAGTGTCTGGTCACCCCATACAGCTACAGATATCTACAAACTTGAATCTGTCCAACGCAGAGCTGCCAGGTGGGCCACACGAGACTATAGGTACACATCAAGTGTTACAGCTATGCTTGGAAAACTCCAATGGCGTCCACTAGATCAGAGACGCATCGATAATCGCCTTATCATGTTATACAAGGTCACGCAAGACCTTGTTGCAATCCCTGTCTCAGATTACCTCACACCCAATCGCAGAGAGTCGAAATTTATCCACCCTTTGGCATACAAGCAAATCCCTACCCAGACCAACTATCACAAGTATAGCTTTTTCCCAAGATCAGTTATACACTGGAACGCTCTTCCAGCCTACATTGTTTTGCTACCAACCTTGGCACAGTTCTGTCATGCTGTCTGCCAGGTGGTGCATGTGTCCCCCTAAGCCACCAGATTCTGTTTTTATCTTTTAACTATACTAACTTTCTTTTCACACTGTATTCACCTTATTTGCATTATCTGCTGGTTTCTAGTCTGAAAGTTATCAGTTTTGGAAAAACAGGTCTATCTATCTATCTATCTTCTTATACTGAGTCGGTCATATCTGGCCATTACCTCAGTTGATTGGGTGGCTAAATTTAGAATTTAGCTGAAAAAAAAAAGGAAAAAAAAAAGAGAGGCACTGGATGCGTCCTTAAAACTATTTACAATCTGCATAACTATTTACAATCTGCATAACAGAGGTATCCTAAAACGCATACCTCTGAGACCCAATCTTACACTGTGCGGGCTTTGAACTCTTCTGCGGACTTGGCATTCACCGCAGAGGAGGGAAGACTATTCCATTGGGGAATAGTTCTAGGAAAAAACGAGTTCTTCAGGGCATCACTATAGGACTGGTATCTACGATATTGTGAGTCGTTTAATTTTGATGCCCTTGTTTGGGTCGACAGTGTTACAGGGGTCAAGTACCTATCTTTATCAATAGACACTGAATCAGAGTGTATCTTGTAGAAGAAGGTTAAAGAGGACTGCTCACGACGGGCCTCCAGGGACGGCCACTTTAGCTCATTAAGCATGTCACCGACGCTACTTCTATTTCGCCATCGCCTACAGGTCCATCGAGCAGCTGTCCTCTGCACCTTCTCCACCTGCTGAGTCTGAGTTTTAACATAGGGGTGCCAAATGGGTGATGCATATTCGAGTTGAGGGCGAACCAATGTTTTATATGCAACATCCTTTGTCTGCCTAGGTGCAAAAGCCAAGTTCTGTCTAAGGAATCCCAAAGTCCTAGTTGCTTTAGATGTAATCTCTGAGATATGTTGACCCCAATCAAGATCGTCAGTGATGGTGATACCAAGATATTTGGCGGATTGAACATGCTCCAAAACTTGCTGGTGAAGAGTATAGTCAAACTTAATTTGCTTGTCCGGAGGGTGTCGTGACACTCTCATTGAGTGACATTTGGCCACATTGAACTTCATTTGCCAATCGGCCTCCCACTGTGCAAGTTGATCCAGGTCACCTTGTAAAATAAGACAGTCAGAAGGAGAATATATGTTCCTATACAGGACACAATCATCAGCAAACAAACGGACCGATGACCTGATATTATCGGGGAGATCATTAATGAAAACCAAGAAAAGGACCGGTCCAAGGACCGAACCTTGGGGGACTCCAGATAAAACAGGGACTGGATCAGACGCTTGGCCATCAAGTACAACTTGTTGTGAGCGCCCAGAGAGCCATGAGCTAATCCACCTATGCGTGGATCCTCTTATCCCATAGTACTCCAGTTTATGTAATAGCCTTCTGTGAGGTACCTTGTCAAAGGCCTTAGCAAAGTCCATGATGATCAAGTCAGTCTGTTTGTGGCCACGATTTATGGCCCCATCCAGATTGCTCACAATGTCATGGTAAAATTGAACAAGCTGGGTTTCGCAAGACCTTTGACTCCGGAAACCATGTTGACAGTCAGCAAGAATGCTCTCAAAGGCTAAGTGCTTGTTGATGTTGCTTACTAATATATGCTCCAAGGTTTTGCAACAGATGCATGTTAGCGACACTGGTCTATAATTTGCTGCATCATATTTTTCCCCTTTTTTATAGACCGGGGTTACATTTGCTTGTCGCCAATCATCTGGTACAGTGCCCTGGGCAAGTGATTGATTGAAGATAAAGGCCAACACAGGAGATATTTCAGCACTACATTCCTTAAGTACCCTGGCATTCAGGTCATCGGGCCCAGATGCCTTATGTATCTTGAGCTTACCTAACAGTTTAGCGACCCCATTGGGGTCAACTGTTATGTCCCCCATAGAGGGGAACGGACTTGCACCTTTAGATGGTAGCTCACCATCAGTTTCACGCGTAAATGCTGATTGAAACTGTTTATTGCAAATATTAGCCTTATCGCGCGCATCTGTTTTTAGAATTCCATTTTCCCTTAGCGAAGTGATCCCAAACGCATCCTTTTTCAGGGACTTTACGAATGACCAAAACTTTTTAACTTTACCATTCTTTTGGGGACTATCGGGATCTATATTGTCATCTTCAAAGGTAAAGATGCTGGAAACATGCTTCCAATATGCATCTCTTATAACCTTTTGCACATGTGCTCTGAACCGTTTGTAATGGTTCTTAACGTCAGGGCTGCTAGACTTGCGAGCACGAAAATACATTCTATTCCGTCTTCTGATGAGATGCTTGATCGTGTTATCGATCCATGGTGCCCTATATTTTGTTTTGGTCATTTTAGTTGGTATAAACCTTTCCATTGCCGTGGTTAATTCGGACTTAAAACTGATCCACAGGTCATTAACTGACATGTGTGAGAGTTCAGAGGAAAGGAACGAATCCTTAAATCGCGCCATATGGTCTCGCAGACCATCCATATCCGCACGTTTGTAGAGAAAAACTTTACGCGGGACTTGTCTGATTCGTTTAGCTTTTATGTCATACTCAACAAGGACTATGTCATGATCAGCTTTGCCAATCGGGGGTATCCCCTTAACTCGGCTTACTGGGGATGGAGAATTTGTAAACAATAAATCAAGGGTCTTTTCTTGTCGGGTGGGTATGTTGGGTCGATATTGAAAGGTCAGGGGGGTTTGGTTACCTGTTTTTCCAATATTGACAATGTGCAAGCTGGGAGCCAGCAAATAATGCAAATATCGTGAATAAACTCATTTCACCTACTTTACTTACCTTTTATTCAGCTAACCCCCTTTAGCACTTGGTATACCGGATACCCTTCTGTTGTCCTCTTATGAGGTTTAGAAGGATTTATGGACATCTCGGCCCCTAACAAACTCGGCCCCCGACAAACCCGGCCCCTGACAAACTCGGCCCCTAGCAAACTCGGCCCCCATTCAACTCCGTCCCTAAAAACTCAGTCCCTAGCAGCATTTAGGTCCTAAAATACAATGTTTTTGTTTCCGAGAATCAATCTGGAAGGTGGATAGGTAGTTTCACAGAAAGTTTGAGCATATTTATCGTTTTTAATACGAAACCTTATAAGCGATAAAAGATCGCGGAAATCCATGCTGTAATTGGGACGGTGTTGGAATTGAGTGTGGCATCACGAAAACATGCCTATAGCGTGATAGCTCAGTGGTTAGTGCACTTGCCTCTGATGCTAGAGGTCCCGGGTTCGATCCCCGGCAGCGGCGATAAAATTTCGGTGTCCGAACACGCTCCATTGGCATCATTTGCAGGGATGAATGTCATTAAGTGCACCGTCCTTCGGATCGGGACGTTAACTGGAGGCCCCCTGTGCAGGGAGAACCATCCACTGTGCAGGTTAAAGATCCCTACCGTAATTACATGATTACTGTGTAGGCTTTCATCCTGCAAAACTGGAGTGTATGTAATATACACCTGCGGTAATGGTCAAATGTGACCGACGCAGTATCAGAAGATAGAGAGATAGATAGATATATAATTTTGACCACCTGCAACCACACTTTCATATGGTAAAACTGGGGTTTACAAGGATTTATATCAATTTACTTTTTTCTTCTCAAAAACATAGATTGTTGGTTCTTGTAAGAACCGCCTCGTCGATGCCGTTTTTTCAAGTACCAAAATCTGTTTGCTCAAAACCAAAGATTCGGCTCACAAGGTTCTGTGAGGATTGTTGCTACTTGTTAGAATCGCCCTGTCAATGTGGTTCTAACAAGTACCCAAAATCTATATTTATAGCAGAAATAAGAAAAAATATGTTCATGTTTCATCTGAAAATTTTCATATTTGGGTGGTGAAAAATTCAATATTTTAGAATAGAATTGTTTTTTTTTTTTTTTTTTTTTTGTGATATTAACATTTCCAGTGTAAAACCAAATGCAAACCTATAGAAAACAATATTAGCCCCCGCCCATCGGGGCTTGGAGAAATAGTTTGGGCTGCATGATGCTTCCATGCAGAGCTGAATCTGACCATACACGAGTATTGGTAAACTGCTTAGAAGGACTAAGTCTGCCCAGGCAAAGCGGTGCGAGTCAGATCGTCCAATGCATATAGTTCATGATATACGTGGTTCTCCACGAACCGATTGTGCGTTAGCGACGTTCATTACAAAAACACTCCTGTACAAATACATAGTCAATTTTTTGGCCAAATATGGAAACTTTTAGATAAAAATTGTGATATTTTTCTTATTTTTGCTCGAAACATAGATTACGGGGGCTCGATAGAACCGCCTCGACGGTTCTATCGAGTACTCACAATCTGAATTTTTGAGCAGATATAGGAAAAATAATGTTTTAAGGAAGAAACTTAATTTTTCTGCCGTTCATGAAAGTATATTTACATTTCCAGTATAAAATCTAATGTAAACCTATATAAAACAATTGCGTTCATACTTCCATGAACGCATCGAATCACAAGATTTTCAGTGACGTTAAGTGACGTCATTCTAAACCATTGTTCTCTACGGGCGTTGATGACGTCACCGCTGCTCCGCTCTTTGTAGAAAAACAGCGTGTAAATGTTTTTTAGCTTTAAAAGTTTGCCCTACAAGTATTTTTTCGCCCAGTGATGAGGGGCAAATAATGTAAATATAAAAAATAAACTTAATTTTTCTGCTTTTCATGAAAGTATGAACGACAGTGGGTCGCTAGCAAAGTTTACATGAACCCCTTCGGGGTTCATTTACTTTGCACGCGACCCACTACGTTCATACTTCCATGAACTGCAGAAAAATAAATTTCATTTCTTAAATGAATGACAGCGTACCGCTAGCATAGTTTATATGAACCCCTCCGGTGTTAAGTTACTTTGCAGGCGATCCGCTGCGTTCATACTTTTATGATGATTTGTTTTTGTTTGATTTGAGGTTTAACGTCCCCGTCGAGAGTGTAAATGTCATTTTGGATACGTTGCTTCCAATTTTGTGGGACTTTTACCCGATATTAAGATGAAATGACATCTCAAGCCCTGCCACCCAATGAAACCAATAATGTTTAAAAGCATGGTCGGGCCGACTCGCACCGCTTTGCCTGGGCAGGCTTAGATCCTCTAAGCGGTTTACCAGTACTCGTGTGCGGATCAGTTTCAGCTCTGTGTGGAAGCATCATGCAGCCCATATATTTCTTCAAGCCCCGACGGGCGGGGGCCGTCATACGTTCATGAACAGCAGAAAAATAAAATTCATTTCTTATATGAACACACCAGTACCTCATGGGTTTAGGTCGGGTAAAAATTGGAAGCAACTTTTCCAAAATGACCTATACAATGTTGACGGGTGTGTCAAACAATCAAAATCATTGGTATTAATAGAAAATAGGCAAATGTCTGTGGAATGGTCAAACCCTGCAAATGATAATAAAAACAAAATGGTTCAATTTTTGTAAGTGCGCAACAGAACATACTACTAATCTCTTTTAAGTGGCAGGGATGTAATTACACGCCAATCAATCAATTAGTTTATTAATTACATCGGAAGTTGAGGGACAGTGGACCCACAGCAGCGTGTCATACACTGGTTCAATCAACGGCATTAGGTTCATTTAACTCATATGAAATGGGTTACTCATACTTTCATCAAAATGAGTTCAAAATGTAATTAGGCATATGTATATTCAAAATATGCGTAATAGTTTGATAATAAGAGAATTCCAACACTAATATATACATATACTAATTTTAGGGGCCGAGTTTGTCAGGGGCCGAGTTTGTAGGGGCCGAGTTTGCTAGGGGCCGAGTTTGTCAGGGACCGAGTTTGTTAGGGGCCGAGATGTCCTGTCACCGTTTAGAAGTATGGGAAGAAAGAAAAATGCCCATTGTTTGGGTCGACACTGTTACAGGGGTCAAGTACCTATCTTTATCAATAGACACTGAATCAGAGTGTATCTTGTAGAAGAAGGTTAAAGAGCGCCCCCCCCCCCCCCATAGTGGGGAACGGACCCTCCTCAGATAGATCTATGCGGGTAGGTAACTGAGAGGCGAAGCTCTCTAGAAGACAGACATTTCAGTCCATTCAAGGAACATAGGATATATTCTAAAATTTGACGCATGCGCTTTTGTATTGGCCACGTATTTTCGTCCAACACCGGTGATAAATTAGTAAATCGCCGTAATTAGTTCGAAATGGTAAGTTTTGGAAGTCAAAAATATACATATGTGATTTTGCCGTGATTTTCATCCGAGGTTAACAATGAACACATTCACCATTTGTTATGAATCCATGTAAGGACACCTGCCAGTCTGCTTTCGCTTTTAAGTTTTGAGTGGGTGGGGTAAACGTTTACTCTGTGACTGTCTTCTATTTCTGATTCCGATAGTTTAATACTGAGTCGGCTATTACCCACCCAGTTCGATTCACAGCAGCGTGATAGCCCAGTGGTTAGTGCACTTGCCTCTGATGCTAGAGGTCCCGGGTTCGATCACCGGCAGCGGCGATAAAATTTCGGTGTCCGAACACGCTCCATAGGGTTCGCCAGCGTGATGTCACTTCTGTAGCAACCGATAGGCCGCCATTTTTTGAGGTGAAAACAATAACAGAGCGACCGGCAATTACCCTTTAGATCGCTATCAATTACATTGAATAAAATAGTTTTTTTAACCTGAAAATGCATGTTACTGTAAGTAAAAATGATTAAAAGTAAAGAATAACGAGGCGGGAAATTTCCATTTAGTGAAATAACAGCTGCCTGATAACCGATGTCTACGGACTAGTGTCAAGTGTTGTGTATTCGGAGGTGTCATGGACTCGGGAAATATACTCTATCCAAGTGTCAAGGTAGGTTTGACATTCTGTTTATTGTGCAGATCGTGAAAGTATATTCCGGACCATACTTCTCACATTTTTTCATAAAAAAAATATCAGTTAATTTTGTTACCATAATACAATGATCAAATTTAATCTCTTAACGACCTTGTTAGGCTAACAATGCTTTGAACAACTGGCCCTGGATAATTAAATAAGCAAGCTTAGCATTGATTTGAGTTTTTTTTACAGGCAAACAGTGTGGACTCAGATCAGAAAGCTCCACTGAGCAGTCTGATCTGTGTTTACACTATTTGCAAAAAATGACATGCAAACAGTGTGGACCCAGATCAAATGAGCAGTCTGGTCTGGATCCACACTGTTTTAAAGCTACCAGCAGGCAACAATTTTTTTAACAGGCAAACAGTGTGGACTTAGATCAGACACCTCCTCTTAGCAATCTGATCTGGGTTCACACTATTTGCAGAAATGACATGCAAACAGTATGGACCCAGATCAGATGAGCAGTCTGATCTGGGTCCACACTGTTTGCAGAAATGACTTAAAGCTACCGGCAGTCAACGATTTTTTACAGGCAAACAGTGTGGACTCAGATCAGTAAGGAGGTTTTTTTTTCTACACTTTAAAGTTAATTACAATCAATTTCTAAATTTAGTCACCCATCCAACACCTGTGGTGATGTTCCAAGGGATCGCCTCGGTAAGTGCAGAAATGTTGTTGAAAGGGAGAAATACGAGCACTAGTTCGTGCCGAATTCGTGTTGCTAGAGGGAAATCAACAGACAATTTTACCAATAGAAAGGACAATTTCAGTTCATTATCAACAAAGCATGGCCCAAAGAATAATGTATTGTGAATCAATTACCTGTTATAAAATGTTCACTGCACATGTAAACATATTTTGATGTAGAATCCAGTCTGAACCAGCAGCGTTCTGGCGACTGCAGGCCCTTATCCACCTAGACCGTCTCTCTGGATGTTTTTCTCCATTTGGGAACTGATAGAACAATAGCTTTTTATCCAGTTGTAAATGATGATTTGTACAACCACCTGCACTACAGTAGAAGTCCCACAAAATTGGAAGCAACGTCTCCAAAATGACCTTTACAGTGTTGACGGGGACGTTAAACCTCAAATCAAACAAACAAAACAGATTTTTGGCATGTTTTATCAAAATTGTAAGAAATATGCTAGTGACTTGGGTTTTATTTACACTATTTGCTTATTCAAAATGGCGTTTGTATTCACCTGCGTGCTCGTTGCTATCACGTGACAAACGAAAGTACCCGGATGACCGGCGAACCCTATTGGCATCATTTGCATGGATGAATGTCATAAAGTGCACCATCCTTCGGATCGGGAAGTTAACTGGAGGCCCCCTGTGCAGGGAGAACCATCCCCTGTGCAGGTTAAAGATCCCTACCGTAATTACATGATTACTGTGTAGGCATTCATCCTGCAAACCTGGAGTGTATGTAATGTACACCTGCGGTAATGGTCAGATGGGACCGACGCAGTATAAGTAGATAGATAGATTGATTCTTATGGAAAGTTTGAGCCCCCACCCAGTTCGATTTACAGCAGCGTGGTAGCTTAGTGGTTATTGGACTTGATGCCAGAGGCCCCGGTTTGATTCCCGGCAGCGGTGATAAAATTGCGGTGTCCGAACATGCTCCACTGGCATCATATGCAGGGATGAATGCCACAAGTGCACCCTCCTTCGGATCGGGACTTTAACTGGAGGCCCACTGTGCAGGGAGAACTATCCCCTGTGCAGATCCCTGCTGTGTTAATTACCTGATTACTGTGTAGGCTTCCCAGCCACCGCCCGTCGGGGCTTGAAGAAATAGATGGGCTTCCTATCTCTACAATGGCAAGGGCGATGCATTGGAACGGGGGCAAAAACTACCATGGTCTCAAGCTGACAGAAGAGGTCATGAAAGTCCTGCTAAGGATTGTGGATGACCTCATTAGGCAGTTGGTGTCGGTCGACGAATCACAGTTTGGCTTCGTCCCACGAAGAGGCACGACAGACGCAATTTTTTGTTGTACAGCAGCTGCAAGAGAAGTATCTGGCGGCCAACAGGAGATACTACATCATGTGGCTTTTGTAGAGCTGTAGAAGGCATTTGATCGAGTGCCTCGGAAAGTCATCCGGTGGGCACTAAGAAAACTTGGAGTGGATGATTGAGTGGATTGTGCGACTGGTCCAAAGGATGTATGCTTCGGATCGGGATGTTAACTTGAGGCCCCAAGTGGAGAGGATAGCTCTGTGGTTAGTGCACTTGCATCTGATGCTAGAAGCCCCCGGTTCAGTCCCCAGCAGCTGTGATAAACTCGGTGTCCGGGCACGCTCCATTGGCATCATTTTCAGGGATGAATGCAATAAAGTGCACCTTCCATCATTTCCGGACATTAACTGGAGCCCCCCCCCCCCTGCAGGTTAAAGAACCCTACCGTAATTACATGATTACTGTGTGTGACTTCATACTGCAAAGCTGGAGTGTATGTAGAGCAGAGTAATTGATAAGGGTCGTATCGTCGTAAATACGACTCTACAATCGAGCAAATACGCCTAGAAATGAAAAAGAAGTCGTACCAAATACGACCGTCAAATTGGCGATACGCCAAGGTCGTTCCATTGCAGTCGTATCGGCAATGAAAAAAAAATTGTGACGCCTGACAAAAAGCAATCGAAATCGTGGTAATTTTCGCCGCATCATAGTCTTCAACAAAAACTGTTCCAATCTTGAAGAACGATTCGAAATTCATCCATTCATGAATTCCGTCGTGATATGACTGAAAAATTGTTGAAAGCGACGTTAAACCCGAATTCACACACACACACACTCCATTCATGAATTATGGCATTTGTTTTAATAACGCTGAAACACTTCAACCTTACCTTTTGACGACCATATATTGAATACCGACCCGCTAATATTTAATCAGCCTCAAGTTATGACAACTATCAACATGATTAGGAAACCGATTATTGATGTGTGATTACATAACGGTACTTATTATCTAAGGGAAAGCCGCCCGCATTATTAACTTTATTAACAACGCCTGAAGCATGAACAGTAACTTTATGACAAGCGTGCATAAAAATACGATGCTGAATATTGTTAGGCAACCACATTGACTTCTACGGAGTGTCATCTTCGAGAAAAAAAAATTGGGTTCGACAGATCTACAGATTCACATTGTCATGTAGTTAGGAATTAAATATCAAAACAGACGCGCAGACGATATCAAGTTAAGACCACTTTTTCTTTTTGTGGAGAACCTGACAAAGTTTCTCCGGAAAAACGCAAGAAAAAAAATCAGATGCATGAGAATTTCTGGCGGCTATTTCTCCCAATCGCAGAAATTCACGTTGAAATGAATTACTCCGTATTTTGTGGAAAACAAAACAGAAGCAACAACAGCTGGGCTAGGAAAGTTATAATTAATGTAACAGCGAATATATATCCGACCAGGCAGCGTTAGCGCTAGCTCTTTATGCTTAGCGTCCGCAGGCCGCAGATTCGAGAAAATTTGCGTCCATGACCCATTTTTTTCGTGTCCTTTGGCCATTGGCGAAAACTCTTAACCGGAGGCTTAAAAACCTTGTTTATTGCCGTTTTCCGACATGTGTATGTCGGGGCCTTTGATTATTGCATCATGGTGGTTGTTTACTTTTGACTCCACTTCTATTTTTCATACTGTTATCATCCCGACGTATTTTTTTCTCGTAACATTGTCGTCAATGCACTTCTGAGATAGAACCACCGCTGCACAGACTGATACCTTTGTCCGCCGTGTTCCGTATACATTTGACCAAAATTATATTTATTGAGTCACAATGGCAGGATTGGGTACTCATATATCTAATTGTGAATCACAGGTGGTCAGCATGCAGTGCATGCTTATTTACCGCTATCTATCAAGTAGCCGATTAAATTAACACCCTAAGATGTCTCGCCGGCGTCTTTGAACATTAAGCAGAATGACTGGCAGCGCATCATAAAAAACGCAAACACAGTAACCGGGACAGACTGATTAGCTTTCACAGATGCGCTTGCTGATCTGAGTCTACACTGGTCGCACGTTTTATTGTTTTTTTTGCTGAGCGCTGAATTTCTCGCCTTTTACCAATCGCATGCAGTTGCTACAATTCGTGGAGAATTCCCACCTTTGAACGCGCAGCACATAAGGCCGCTGCAGACACAAAACATGGGTTTGAAAACGGGTTGATGACAATATTATCTGTGTGACAGCTGAAGACCCCGACCATTCTGCACAGTCTGATCAAAACGAGCCTTCAATGGCGTCTCGGAAATTCCAAAAACACATGCGAAGTAGACGACCACATTGGCTGGATTGACATTCTTTAGAAGAAAAAGTAATTTTTCATTTTGCTGTCCGCCAGCTTATTAACATGAAAATGTATATCGGTATGTTACGATGATAGAATATTTGTTTAACGTCTTTTACATATGACCATTGGCACGTCTGACATTATTATATGTGCACTTAGCAGTCATCCTGTGATGACAGATGAAGATACGACCCTAGTTTTGAATTTAGGAGTACCGATACTCTCAAAGAATCACAGGATACGCCTATGTCTTTGGTTGAAGGAGTAACAGTACTCCTCGGGCAAAAGCTTATCAATAACACTGGTAGAGTAATATACACCAACTGTGTCCCCGCAGCATTTCCTACAATTTACTTGTGCACCCAGCGAAGAATCAGATCAGAATTTTATTCTGGTTTTTAGTGCTTATAGTCTGTCAGAATCTTCTTGCAAACATTTTAAACATTTTATTGCATACATGCAAAAAATGTAGACCCACGGCCCCTGCCCATAGGGGCTTGAAGAAATATATGGGCTGCATGATGCTTCCACGCAGAGCTGAATCCGGCCCGCACACTAGTACTGGTAAACCGCTTAGGGGATCTAAGCCTGTCCAGGAATCGCGGTGCAGGAACACTATTTGTTTCATTGGGCGACAGGGCTTGAGATGTCATTTCATCTCAATGTTGGGTAAATGTTCCACAATATTCGAAGCAACGTCTCCAAAATGACCTTTACAGTGTTGACGGGGACGCTAAACCTCAAATCAAACAAACAAATGTAGACCCAGATCAAACTGCTCCTGGGGGAGCAGTCTGATCTTGGTCCACTCAAGAAGGGCAGTTCTCAGTTTCTGGCAAAAGAATGTGCACTGAACTGGTTAACCGCTTGCGTATAAGCCTGCCCAGGAAAAGTGTGGATACGTAACTGTTCGGCTCAAAAATGATCTAAAATAGTGTTGACTTGGCCGTTAAGCTCCAAAACAAAACAAACTGATCTGGGTCCAGACTGTTTGCAACAATGACTTTTAAAGAAACCGGCAGACAACAAAGCAGACTACAATTGTTGTGATGGTTATACCTGGCACGATACAGGAATCCAGTATTTTGTCTTCTGGTCTGTTTATCAGTAATAACCCATTTTCCAAGAACTACAATCAATTGCACAACATAGCCTTTGACTATCATGCCAATCATGACAATTGTCGTCTGCTTTATCGTCTGCCGGTTACTTTAACTTTCATTTTTGCAAATAGTGTGGCCCAGATCAGACTGCTCCTGTAGGAGCAGTCTGATCTGGTTCCACACTGTTTGCCTGTATGTAAAAATATTTTTAAAAAGTTTGCAAGAAGATTCAGCAGACGACATTTTTAGATGTAGTTTTTCTCAGCGTCTTAAGGGTTAATGGGGTCCAACCACGACCTTGCCAACATTGTGTTCGGGCTCATGAAGCGTCAGATCTCTATGGAACTTACAGTAGGACTCGGCATATAAGTGTAGGGTTTGTATGTTTCATGTGACAGTTGTAAATGAGATAATAAGTCTCTTACATGGGTGAGGGGTTGATAGAAAAATCTGTCCCCTGATCACTGTCTGGCATCATAAGGCTTGCCCCATGATGCCGGACTGTGATCCTGGGGGGACAAATATTTCTACATCTACCTTCCTCTCACACACTTGTAAGATTCTTTTTCTCGCAAACCTTTTATTTCTGCGCATGGATTTTTAATATTAATGCAGTTGCTTCAGTTACCCGGAGGTCTGTCATATTGTGATGATGACACTGGAGATTAATGACGTCAGAGTATATTCTGTAACATCAACAAATTCACCTTCGTTAGTCCTATTCAACCAGTGCACATTAAGCACCAGGGGCCAGGTGTTCAAAGCATCGTTAGCTTAACAAGCTTGTTAGTGCTCATATTGTTAACTCTTCTAGCAAGTACAATATCTAAAATTTTGGTATTTTTGCTGAAAAAATGTGAGCAGCTTTTGCATCTGCAAAAGCTGCTCACATTTTTTCAGAAATTTTTTAGCATATTTGCCATATTTAATGATCCGTTTTAACGATTCGTTATTAGCGTTAACTAACGATGTCATTAGTTTTGAACATCTGGCCCCAGAGTTCTTGATTTTGATCATATACTTTGGTAGGAACTGGGATAAGTATCTATACCCGGGTGAAACCAAGGATTTCCTTACCTGGTGTAATACAAGACTGTATTGTTGTGAATCGCTTCTTCTTTCAGCCGTTAAGATTAGATATAAAGCGGAAGTTGTCAGCACGATCAGATCGTGTCAAGTCCGTTGACCTTCATCCTACAGAGCCATGGATGTTAGCGAGTTTGTACAACGGAAATGTCCATATTTGGAATTTTGAGTCACAGGTAGTTCGGGACACAGATTGATGCTTCAGGGAATTTTGAAAGATATACACTCTGCAGCTCAAACATAACAGTGATTTTCATAGTTTATTTATTCGAAATTTCATGATAGTAATGAAACAGAACTCGAAATGTAAAACGATATAATAATTTAGCCATTCTTCACAAAATAATTCTTTTTTTGTTCTTGCTGATAACAGTCCATGGCTGTTGATGCAGCTACAGTTGAACTTCTATGGCTCGTTCATCATGGATGTGTAGAACCCAATCTTGAGTCTCTTGGGAAACTTCTACAAAAGAAACATTGGGGGATAATTTAGGAGATTTTAGTCTTTTATCTTGCAAATGTATGCTGTGTGTACTCATTAGAATCACCTCGATGAGGTGATTCTAATGAGTACACACAACATACAGGTTATGCCGCCTGATAGTAACCCTCAGTGGCTCGAACTACCCCTGTCTCGAACATACTTTCATGGTCACAAAGGTGTTTGAGCCACCGAAGTTCGACTGTATCTTGAATTTTTTAGGATGCAGATTGCAGAGTGTGTGTCTTTCTGTTTCCTTGTTAGTATGCATGTTGTGTTTGCAGCTTACATGTACTGTATATGTGGAGCTTTGGTTACTCAACATGCTAACTTGATAATAATCTGTATAGTGCACAATGGTCCAGAAACATTTTGTGTGACATCCATGTTGGGTTGCTGGGTTCCAGGTGAAGTGGAGAAATTAGGATTATTTTGGGTTATATTTCTTTTGGTTGGTTTGATTTGTTTGAGGTTTAAAGGTGCGTTATTGAGCTATCTGGAAAAAATGCTTCCAAAAATAAAATCCATATAGCTTGTATTTTTCTTTAAAACAATACAAATGAATGCATTTTATGCAAAAATGCGAACAATTATGATGACAGGTAAACGAGTTTGAGAGGGATTCCCTAACTAGGTTTCGCACACTAGTTAGATCTATTTTTAGTTCATGACAAAAATAGAATCCACGTATATGACGTTATGCGACGTTCATTTTTGGCCTTGTTTGCTTAGGCCATGCCTGAATCGGAAGAAATATGATGCTGAATACCATGCCATAAGTAGCAGAGACGATACTGTCGCCATGTATGTGTAAAGTGACAGATTTATTTTTAGAACAGAAATTCCGAACACATGTTCAGAGGGAAGGGTAAACACGAATGAAAACAACCATTTTCACACAGTTCTGAAGCTGTATTTGGCTCCAAAAGTGTACACATGACAAAGGAGTATGCATTGAAGATAAAAACCAGAAAAAAAAATTTGAGACCCGGTAGCTCAATAATGCACCTTTAACGTCCCTGTCAACACTGTAAAGGTCATTTTGGAGACATTGCTTCCAATTTTGTGGGACTTTTGCCTGACATTGAGATGAATTGACATCTCAAGCTCTGTCGCCCAATGAAACCAATAGGGTTTATCAGCATGGACGGTCCGACTTGTGCACACTGCTTTGCCTGGGCAGGCTTAGATCCTCTAAGCGGTTTACCAGTACTTGTGTACGGGTCGGATTCAGCTCTGCGTGGAAGCATCATGCAGCCCATCTGTCCCTTCAAGCTCCAATGGCCGGTGATCGTGGATATACTTCTTAATTTTGCTATTCATTGTGGGTACTTGTTAGAATTGCCTCATTGAGGCAATTCTAACAAGTACCCACAACATATTTTTCTCTAATACTGGTCTTGTGGCTCAAACCTAGAATAAATAGATTGGGTCCAACACCTGTATATCTATGAGCCTCAAAATACAGTGTATATGAAATACAGAATTAAACACACAAAAGCCAATTGGTTTCATTGGGTGAGAGGGCTTGAGATGTCATTTTATCTCAATGTCGGGTAAAAGTCCCACAAAATTGGAAGCAACATCTCCAAAATGACCTTGACAGTGTTGACGGGGACGTTAAACCTCAAATCAAACAAACAAACACACAAAAAATGGCTTAAGAATGTGCACAAACAATCAAAACACACAAAAAAACAACATTTTTACAGTGATTGTGACTAGTCCCATATAAGTCTCAAAATTTTTGTGAAAAGTGAGGCTTCACAATAGTCACACATTTTGTTACAAGGCCGAAATGCTTTGTAGCTGTTGCAGCAAGAATGAAATTTACGTATTCTAGTGGTCAAGAAATTTATGTATACTGGTGTTCAAGAAATTTATGTATACTGGTCTTCAAAGGATGTTATTTACATGTTTATACACTGGCGTTATTTTGACGTTAAAATGAAATATACATGCACCAGTGTAGTAATCTTCATTCTTGTTGCAATAATTATGCTTACATAAGGCAAATGGATACACCTGTCAAATTTACTGCTGTTTCTACAAAGAATAGGGAGACAACTTTAGAGACTTCCTGTTTGCTTTCCTAGAAATCAAACCATGCTGCAAATGGGGTCTGCTCTGAAAGGAAAGAATTTGCTCCTCAGGAGCAAATACTTTCCTTTATGAGTAGACCCCAAATGATCTCAGTAGACCCTACTTGATATGGAAAACAGAAATATTCTTTTCTTGAAGGAGTTGCCTGAAGGTTTATCCATGCCCCTTAGAGGTGAATAGGTACATTGTAGCAATTTACATGTAGTTGGCATTTTTGTCAAAGGAAGACTACTCTTGGAAACAAAAAAAATAAAAAATCACTTTCCTGGTATGTGAATGCCTTGAGACCATATTTACCCTTACTGTTAGGAATTTCGGACACTTTTTGAGGAGCCTTATGGTAATGGAATTATTCCGTATATTTTGTTCACAAAAATCTTTAATTTGTTCATTGAGTCTGATTGTTTATGACTAGTATCCGAATATTTACAGTAAATATGGTGTATGAAGGCTTTTCTTACACCTGTGAGCAATTTTTTCACATGCAGCTCTTGACTTGGAAGAGAGACAATCCTTTTTATACAAGAGTGGTCTTCCATAGGAATGTATCTATTCACCTGTCGTGTCACTGCGGGAATTTATATCCTATTTTAAGCATGTCCTTTTCTGTTCTCATTCTTTTTCAGCCGCTCAAGTTAAATACTCGTCGAGTCTTGTCAACACGGTCTGACCGTGTGAAATCTTCTGACCTTCATCCTGAGAATCCATGGATGTTGGTCAGTCTATTCAGTGGACAGGCTCAAATCTGGGACTATGAAAGACAGGTTTGCATGACTGACACAAAACCCTAGCTGAAAAGTCTGATTTGACTTTAAATTAATGATTTTGTGGCTGTAAAAGAGGTCTGCAGAAAATTGTAAAAATAAATGTAAAAATGCTGTTGCCTTTGCTAATGCTGAAACCAATAGAAGCCTCCGTGGTGTAGTGGTTACGCTACTACTCGCCTTGTACACCAGGGGTCGCAGGATCGATACCGGGCTTCTCCAGACTTTCGGATGAGTCTTTAAACCGAGGTCCCGTCTCTGTATGACCTTAGTTGTTGGTGGGACGTAAAACTCAAACACTCACTCACTCAATGCTGATACTAACAAAATTTGGATACCCCCACTTACCTGGGGCTATGAGACTAGATCTAATTAGCTGACTGAGAATTCGGCCTTTCCTTTCTGCTTTAAGATGTTCACTAAATACTCATAAACCTCTTTATAACACTATTCATTAGAACACAGTTGTGGATATAACATGGTTTAACCCTTGTCCTGCTGAATATTTAAATATGTCACACCCACTATTGATTATCAGCCAATTAGATAACTTGATGCAAATTATTGCAACAAATTCATAAACTGGATGGCAAACAATGAAGATCCTGATCAGATGGCTTCTTCAGAAGCCATCTGATCTGGATCTACATTGTTTCAAAGTTAAGGCATATCCGGGCTCAGCAGGACAAGGGTTAAATATGGCTCCTCAAAAATATAGAAAATTGACCATACCCTAAAATTGCTAAAAGTTCAGACAACTTGGGAACTAGTAATTCTCACAAAAAATTTTAACAAATTTGTTTTGCATTCCAACAAGGAGTCCAAAAGCTACAAACGAAATGGTAAACAGTGTAGACTCTGATCAGACTGCTCCTTAATTTAGTTGTGAGTACTCATTAGAACCACCTCAATGAGGCAGTTTTAATGATCGCCCTCGGCCCCAGCCCATCGGGGCTTGAAGAAAAAGATGGGCTGCATGATGCTTCCCTGCAGAGCTGAAACCCACCGGCACACAAGTACTGGTAAACCCCTCAGAGGATCTTAGCCTGCCCAGGCAAAGCGGTGCGAGCCGGACCGACCATACTTATAAACTCTATCATTTTCATTGGGCAGCAGGGCTTGAGATGTCATTGCATCTCAAGGTCGGGTAAAAGTCCCACAAAATTGGAAGCAACGTCTCCAAAATGACCTTTATTGTGTTGACAGGGATGTTAACTTGGAAACAAACAAACTGATTTTTATATAGAGAAAACTGAGGTTCCCAGGGGGTCAGGGCTCAAGCTAGAGTGCGACTCAGGCGAAGAAGTCGCCCTGTTGGGGCTCACTTCGCCTATTTTGGCGATGAAAGCGAAAAAAACTTCGCCCTGACCCAGCAAACTTCTCCATATTTTCCTAGGAGGGAGAAGTCACTTCTCCCAATTTTTTTAGGCCAGCTTGTGCCCTGGGGGTATACATTATTATGCTCCTAGACATGGGTTGTGGGTACTCATTAGAACCACCTCAATGGGGTGGTTCTAATGAGCACCCACAACCTATGTTTGAAGTATAAATAAGAGAAATATCACAAATTTTCATTAGCCATTTTGGAGATAAGAAAAGAATACACTATCTCACATGGACGTGTTGTCGTAATGAAGCTTAAACACTAATGACTTTATACATGTACATGTGATAAGCAAGGCCTAACAAATCCATCACCAAGCTGACCCTATAACAAAACAGTGTTGTGTATGTTGTGTCTGTCTGTAGAAATACATGATTTGTACTAAACCAATAACATTAACAGTTTTAGTTGGGTTTTGTGTTCAGTTTAAGTTTTCTTTATTATTTTCATTCACTCTCCTCATGCATATACTTGGTGATGGTGTTAAGGGGAATTGAAACACATGGCAGATTTGTCTGCCATTTTCAAAGGGAAACAACTTTCGGGACTTCCTGGTTGCTTTTCTATAAGCCCTGTCCCACTGAAAAAGGGGTCTACTCTTAAAGGAAAGAAGGAGCAAATTCTTTCCTTTAAGAGTTGGCCCCTATTGACATGGGAGATAAAAATACTTTTGCAGGAGTTGCCTCCCCTGAAGGGGTTCCCATTCCCCTTAAAATTGTTTGGTGCAGGGTTTGTAGCAGGGCATAGCCCAGAGGTGTCCGACAGGGGGAAGCAACAGTTAATCAGGAAATCTTACAGTCAAAAATACATTGTATGCGCATTCTGAGCTGTGTTTTGGAGCAGTTGTGTTTGGACGCTTGTGCTCAGGAAAGACTAGTATCAGCCTTAGTAAACACTCATTTATGGATAACAGCCTAACATGTGGCCCCCACCCATTAGGGCTTGCAGAAATAGCTTCCACGCAGAGCTGAAACAGACTGCAAATGAGTACTGGTAAACCGCTTAGAAGCTCTTGATTACCCAGGCAAAGTGGTTGAGTCGGACCGTCCATGCATTTGAACCCTATTGGTTTCATTGGGCAGCAGAGACTGAGATGTCATTTCATCGCAACGTTGGGAATATGTCCCACAAATTTGAAATCTACGTCTCCAAAATGACCTAAATAGTGTTGATGGAGATGTTAAACCTCCAATCAAACAAACAGCCTTACAGCCTTTCATCCCTGTAGACTAAAAACACTATGTGTACATTTGTTGGAGTTTTACATCCCACTAACAACTAAGGCCATATAGAGACGGACCTCGGTTTAAAGACTCATCCAAAAGTCTGGAGAAACCAGGGATCGAACTCAAGACCCTTGGTTTATGAGCGGAGTAGCTTAACCACTACACCAGAGGCTTTCAGGCGAATAACAGTACACATACAGACTGCAGATCCAAATGAGCCAACTCGACTTATTGACTTTGACTTAAGGGGAATAGGAACACATGGCATACTTTCTGCCAATTTTCAAAGGGAGTCAACTTTCGGGACTTCCTGTTTGCTTTTCTATGAGCCCTGTCCCATTGAAAAAGGGGTCTACTCTTAAAGGAAAGAATTTGCTCCTCAGGAGCAAATTCTTTCCTTTAAGAGTTGACCCTTATTGATATGGGAGACAAAAATACTTTTGCAAGAGTTGCCTCCCCTGAAGGTGTTCCCATTCCCTTAACCCCCTATTTACAAGAATGGAAAATCCCTAATCCTGAGGAGCAAATTATTTCCTTTAAGTGCAGACCCATTTTTCAGTGGGACAGAGTTTATAGAAAAGAGGATAAGAAGTCACAAATATTGTCTCCCTTTGAAAATGGAGAAAAATCCACCAGATGTATCCATTCCCCTTTACAAATTTAATAGATGCCAGACATGAATTCTGATGCGTTAAATACAAGCTTCATCATTCAACCACCCCCACCCATCGGGGCTTGAAGAAACAGATGGGCTGCATGATGCTACCACGCAGAGCTGAAACCGTACGCACACTAGTACTGGTAAACCGCTTAGAGGATCTAAGCCTGTCCAGGAACCGCGGTGCGAGTCGGCCCGTTCATGTTTATAAACCCTATTGGTTTCATTGGGCGACAGGGCTTGAGATGTCATTTCATCTCAATGTCGGGTAAAAGTCTCACAAAATTGGAAGCAACGTCTCAAAAATGACCTATGCTGTGTTGACGGGGAGGTTAAACCTCAAATCAAACAAACAAGCTTCATCAAATTACAGTCGAACTTCGATGGCTCGAACTCGCCGGGACCGCCGTAAAAAGTTCGAGCCATCGGTAGTTCGAGCCATTGGAGTCCAACTCGGCAAGATCCATCTTTGTGTACTATGATTTTTTATCATAGCTGCGGCGATTTTGGTGACTTCCGGTACATTTATCGGTCATAATTTAAGCCACGTAGTATACCTTTCGCACTTTCACGTAGGTTACCTTTCTTATGATACTGCGTGACTTGACCGATAAAACTGGAATTTTTAAAAAGGTAATTAGTGCGAGCCATCGGTCGGATTTTACATAGAAAATGCACTCTAGGGACCAGGCTTAGAGTTCGAGGGTTCGAGCCATCGTGGTTTGAGCCAAGGGTGGTATGTTTAGTTAAAATGAATAGGGATTTTGCCGGGACTGAAAAGTCAGTTCGACCCAAACGTGGAGTTCGAGCCTACCGAGTTCGACCCAACGAAGTTCGACTGTATATCCCTCCACCGGAGGGGATGGGAACATTGTTTTTGGTGCATATCCCATCGGCATTGGCGTAGCCTGTTTGAAGCACTTAATCTCCTGAACCTATATTTGGATTCTGATCACACTTGCATAGTTACATCATTAGGATGGGGGAAAATAGTCATTGGGTTATGATGACCTTGACCTCATTTTCAAGGTCACAGGCCCCCCCCCCCCCCCCCCCCCCCAAAAAAAAGTCAGTTTTTGACCAAAATGGCTTGTCTGCTCTCTGTTTCATTAACGAATTGAATAATTCTAGTGAAACTTGGTACAGTATATCATTACAACATACCACAGATTTTATTAGATTTTTGTGACCTTGACCTTTTTTTCAAGTCACAGGTCCCTAAAACAGTTAATTTTGGGCCAAAAATGGCTTGTTTGCACTCTATCATCAACAAATTGATTAAATTTAGTCAAACATGGTACAAAATATCACAACAACATACCACAGATTTGATTAGATTTTGGTGACCTTGGCCTTTTTTCAAGGTCACAGCCCCCCCCTAAAACAGTGAATTTTGGCCCAAAAATGGCTTGTCAGCTATCTGTCATTAACAAATTAATTCCAGTCAAACTTGGTACAGCATTTCATTACAACATACCACAGATTTGATTAGATATTGGTGACCTTGGTCCTTTTTCAAGGTCACAGGCCCCCAAAACAGTCAATTTTGGGCCAGAAATGGCTTGTCTCCACTCTTATCTCATTAAGAAATTGATTAATTTTATTAAAACTTAGTACAATATATCATCACAACATACTGCAGAATTGATAAGATTTTGGTGACCTTGACCTTTTTTCAAGGTCACAGGGCCCTAAAACAGACAATTTTGGACCAAAAATGGATTCTATGCACTATATCTTATTAACGAATTGATTAATTTTAGTCAAAATTGGTTTGTTTCTTTCTTTGATTTGAAGCTTAACGTCCCCGTCAACACTGTTAAGGTCATTTTGGAGACTTTGCTTCCAAGTTTGTGGGACTTTTACCCGACACTGAGATGACATGACATCACAAGCCCTGCCGCCCAGTGAAACCAATAGGGTTCGTAAGCATGGATGGGCCAATTCGCACAGCATTGCCTGGGCAAGCTTAGATCCCCTAAGTGGTTTACCAGTACTCGTGTGCGTGCCAGTTTCAGCTCTGCATGAAAGCATCATGCAGCCCATGAATTTCTTCAGACCCCAATGGGCAGGGGCAAGTCAAACATGGTACAATATATCATGACAACGTTCCTCACGTATGATTAGATTTTGGTGACCTTTTTTTTTTATTTTCAGGGTCACAGCCCCAACCCCATACCCCAAAAACAGTCAATTTTGGGCCAAACATGGCTTGTCTGCACTCTATGGTCAAAGGCTCCTGAAACCAGTTCTTATGGGGCCAAAAAATAGCCTATCTGTACCCTATATCATTTAAGAATTGATGAATGTTGGTCAAACTCAGTACAATATTTAATTACAGTTTAAGATATATTTTTTGTGGTGAGAGGGGGGGGGGGGGGGCATTTTGTGGTGGGGGGGGGGGGCATTGTTTTCCTCTGAAGACATTTCTAGTTACTTTTGATTTTTATATAATAATACTAAGTATTGGGCCAGGCAGGCCTAAGCAAACAGTGCAGACCCAGATCAGAGTGCTCCTGAAGGAGCTGTCTGATCAGGTTCTACACTGTTTGCCATTTGGTCGGCATCTTTTGTTCTCCTTGATGGATAATGAAATCAATTTGTCAAAATTTTAGGAGCATTACAGCAAGGCCTCAAGGTGTCCTAATTTTTTGGATTTTTAGGGTACTTAATTTTCAAGAAGTGCAATGTGAAACAAGCATGCTTCCTTTCATTCTTCCATCTCACATGTATATGTATTGTCAAGCATGTACTTGTTGCTGTTTCTGTTTGAACAATTATCGTCTGCTGGTTACTTTAAAAGCCATTTTTGCAAACAGTGTGGACCCAAATCAGACTGCTCCTCCAGGAGCAGTCTGATTTGGGTCCACACGGTTTGCCTGCAAGCAAAAATATTTTTAAAAACATTTGTAAAAAATTCAGCAGCCGACATAAGCAGACAACGTTTTCAGCTGTAGTTTTTCTCAGTGTGTTAAGGGTTAAAACCCATCAAACCATTTTGCTTGCTGCTAAGGGATACGGTAGGTTAATGCTTTTGTCACCATTAAGTAAGAAACTTCTGCAACAGGGTGTTACACAATTGTTTCCTCCAGGTGCTTTGGGTTTGCCCCTCCCCCACCTTCCCTGTTTGGATCATGCTTATTGAGGTGGGACTGTTCAAATGAATACCCACAACATAGGTATAACGGTCCTCTGTGGCCTCGTGGGTAAGAGCACTGACTCGTAATCATTAGGTCTCTCGCCGCTGTGGTTCGAGCCTTGCTCGGGTTATGTAAGACGCCATGTTCTGCAAGGAAGTTCAGGTGGTGTTTCTCAGAGTACTCTGGTTTCGCCCACGCCCACCTCAGATTAATGATTGGCTCACAATAAGTGAAATGATATTGAAAGGCCATAAAATGAAAGTAAAAAAAGAAAAAACTCAACCATTTTAAATGAGCCATTTGTGTCAACTGTAATTGACATGCTTTTAACCATTAAAATGCCATAAAAAATGTCTGAAAATGTCGTCTGTTTTTGTTGTCTGCTGCAATTATTGCAAATTTCTTAAAACATGTTTTGGCATGCAGGCAAATAGCGTGGGCCCAGATCAGACTGCTCCTACAGGAGCAGTCTGATCTGGGTCCAAACTGCTTGCAAAAATGACTTTTACAGTATACTGCAGATGACAAAGCAGACAGCAATTGTTGTGATTGGCATTTTAAGGGTACATATTAATAATCAACAAGTTTGTTACTATTTGTGTTTGTATTTTTCAGCAATTGATCAAATCGTTTGAGGTTTGTGACCTGCCGGTGAGAAATGCCAAGTTCGTTCCCAGGAAAAACTGGATCCTTACTGGATCGGTAAGATCTTTTAACTGTTGATACAGGGATTTTGTGGTTATTTGTTTTGTGGCCATTATTGGTTGACCCATTTTTTACCGGAAACCCCAAAATGGGTACCCTGGCAAACAGTGCAGGCCCAGATCAGACACCGCAGAATGCGGCGTCTGATCAGGGCCTACACTGTTTGCAAAATGTCCAGCCAATTTCCAAGTAGATTTTGAAGATAACACAACGTGACACCCCAAAATTTTGAAATGGACTCCTGCTCAACATTCCCTCTATAGTTTTGACTGGGCTGTTACACTGAAAAGCAATTTTCCAATAGACTAATGTTGAAAAGGATACAGTGAAATTCCGTTATTAAGACCACCTAAAATTTGGACTAATTCTGGTTTGAAATGTTTATTTAGAAGGATGCACTTATTCTTTATGTTTTTCTAAAAATAGTGTCTTCTGGTCAGGGACAACCTGTGGACTGTTCAACAGTCCCAAAGATGATCTTGACCCTTATCTTGCTGTTCACGACAGCCCCTATCTTTGCAAATAGTGTAGATCCAGATCAGATGGCTTCTGAAGAAGCCATCTGATCAGGATCTACACTGTTTGGCATTCGGTTTATGAATTTGTAGCAATAAATTACATCAAGTAATTTGATTGGTTGATAGACAGAAATGGGTGTGGCTTAAATGAATATTCAGCAAGGTAATGGTTAATAGGAGTTTTACTGTATTTTCTTTGGTTCTTCTCTGCTTTGAATGGTGGCTCAGTCAGACTGCTGATCAAGTTGTGGGTCCAGTCACCACTGACTTGGCAACATATTTGTGGAGATTAACCCTTTTTGTACCAAATGGAATCTTCCTCCTTATATATAGCAGGAGTCCATTTCAAAATTTAGGGGTGTCAGGTTGTGTTTTCTTAAAATCCATTTGGAAATGGCTGAACTTTTTGCAAACAGTGTAGGACCTGATCAGATGCCGCATTCTGTTGGGTTTGATCTGGGCCTACAGTGTTTGCCAGGGTACCTGTTTAGGGGTTTCCGGTACAAAATGGGTTGATCATGAAATATTTTCTGTAGTGATTTGCTCCGATCTGCTAATTCAAAAAGGACAGTTGTCAGTTTGTGGTGAAAGAATATGCACTGTACTGGTAAGGAGAG
Source organism: Lucinisca nassula (assembly GCA_963580285.1). NCBI lineage: Eukaryota > Metazoa > Mollusca > Bivalvia > Lucinida > Lucinidae > Lucinisca > Lucinisca nassula. Next base: position 8,550,173 of record OY757023.1, on the reverse strand, counting down.
ATGTGGTTAGCTAAACTGAGAGCAACTTGCCATTAAACTCAACACCATATCCAATCTTATCTTGCTGCATAATTAAGTTAGCCACACCCTCTCTCTCTCTCTCTCTAACTGAATGCAGACAGTGTAGATCCTGATCAGATGGCTTCTTAAGAAGGTTTTGGCTGTCTTGAACAGCAGGATATCGTTTAACCATCATGTTTTTTCTCTCGCTCTCTGGTTGTATTTTACCACTATTTCAATACACCGTAAATAAACTTTTCTTTGTCATGTCTGGCTTCTTCGTTTTACTGTCCTCTCATATTTAATTTCAGGATGACATGCATGTACGCTGCTACAACTACAACACGTTAGAAAGAGTTCACCAGTTTGAAGCTCACAGTGACTACATCAGATCTATAGCTGTTCATCCCACACAGCCATTCTTTCTCACCAGCAGTGGTAAGTTACGAGTAATGGCTTTGGCGTCGGCGTAGCCTGTTTCAAGTACAGTAAAATATCTATATTAAGACCACCTTTGGGACTGTTCAAAAGTGGTCTTTAAGACCACTTTTGAACAGTCCCAAAGGTGGTCCCAGACCAGAGGACATTGTGTGTAGGAAATTCGAAGAAAGAATAACTGCAACCTTCTAGAGCTGGGGCAATATCATATGATATTTTTGCTGCCGATACTGTATCGCGATACTAATTCCGTGTATCGATACTTGACCATACTTTTAACACAAGAGACTCATATTTTTCTGAGGTGCTTATGCCGATAAAAATCTGTATCCAAAAGGCGCTGCTTGTATCCAATGAAAACAGTTGATGTAGTATACAGTACCTACTGGAACCAACAGGTGTCTGGTCCAGTGACTCGAGTATCTACCCATGTGCTACATAAGTTTTGTTGGTATTTTGAGTTACCGGTATGCCATTCAGATTTAATTAAAACTGTTGCTTCCGAAATATGTTTGTGTGGTTGATGGTGTGTGTCTTGGATGATGGGTCTCTGCTATTAGATGGACCTGCAAAGTCATCATAATTACCTTTCTATTGTTGATACAAGCGATCGCTACTAACCTATATAAACAATGGATGCTGAAAGTGACATTGAACCTGCCGGATCGGCATTTAAATCACTTGTATGAAAACATTTTCTTTTTGTCAAGCCATTATTTTATTTTATTGCATATAAATGTAAGGACATGTTAAATAAAACCAATGTGTTGTTTTGAACAGGAAACTCTGTTTTCTACTCTACAACCAAAAGTCCAAATTTACATAATAAAACATTGCAAATCTGTACAAAGCAAGTATCGCGATATTGTATCGTATCGCCTTTCTGGTATCGCGATAGTATTGTGATACATTTTTTCTGGCGATACCCAGCTCTACAACCTACTAAATAAGCTTTCTAAAGCAGAATTAGTCTTAATTTTAGGTGGTCTTAATAGCGGAATTTCACTGTACTTTATCTCCTGAACAAATAGATGGATTCTGACCAAACTTGCATGGTTACATCACTAGAATGGAGGAAAACAGTAGATAGGTTTTGATGGCCTTGACCTGAATATCAAGGTTACAGGCCTCTGAAAACTTGTTTTATGCCAAGAACTAAAATGGCTTGTCCTCACCCTAACTCATGAATGACTCAGTGAATTTTTGTTCGAACTTGTTACCTTATATCATTGCAACTTACCAAAGATTTGAAGAAGCCTCTGTGATGTAGTGGTTACGCTACTCGCCTTGTAAACCAGGGATCGCAGGATAGATCCCTGGCTTCTCCAGACTTTCAGATGAGTCTTTAAACCGAGGTCCCGTCTCCGTATGACCTTAGCTGTTGGTGGGACGTAAAACTCAAACACTCACTCGCTCACTCAAGATTTGATTAGATTTTGTTGACCGTGACCTCCCGAAAACTGTCAGTATTTGGCCAAAAATAGCTTGTCTGCACCCTATCTCATGAAGACTCGCTCAGTTGTGCACTGAACTTTTTAACCCTTAATTATAAGCCTGCCAAGGAAAAGTGAGGTGTGAGGTTAGGTTATGCATCAGTACAATTTAGGCCATTTTGGAGACCTTGCTTCCAATTTTTTGGGACTTTTAGACCCGACATTGAGATTTGTTTGTTTGTATTGGAGTTTAACGGCCCAGTCAACACTATTTTAGGTCCTTTTTGAGCCAGTCAATTTACCTATCCACACTTTTCCTGGGCAGGCCTATATTTAAGCGGTTAACCAGTACAGTGGACATTCTTTCGTCAGAAACTGAAAACTGCCCTTCTTGAATCAGCAGAAGGGAGAGAATGACTTAAGAAAAGATATCATGATCAATCTCCAAGAAAGAATGTTTCCGGCCCTGGCAGGTATGGAACCTGCGTCCTCCTGATCGCCAGTCAGACTCGCATCAGACTGAGCTACCGAGGCCGGCTTGACATTGAGATGAAATGACATCTCAAGTACTGCCTCCCAATGAAACCAGAAGAGTTTATATGCATGGACAGTCTTTGCCTGAGCAGGCTTAGACCTTGGTGGTTTACCAGTACAGTACTCGTGTATGGTCGATTGGTGGGGGCCTTGTGAGGTTAGGTAAAATGACATGCACAGCATGACTTTAATAGTATTGCCTGGGCTGTTAAGCTCAAACCAAAAACTAAAACAAGATGTATCAGGTGGACGCGTGTTCGATACCTGCTGGGGTCGGCAACATTCTTTCTTGGAGATTGATCATGAAATCTTTTCTATGGTGATTCTCTCCCGCTGATTCAAGAAGGGCAGTTGTCAGTTTCAGGCGAAAGTATGTGCACTCTACTGGTTAACCGCTTACATATAAGCCTGCCCAGGAAAAGTGCGGATAGGTAAACTGACCGGCTCAAAAATGACCTTAATAGTGTTGACCGGGTCGTTAAACTCCAATATGAACAAACAAACAAAACATGTCTGAATTCAATGCTGGAAGACCGGAAGAGCTGTATTCAGAATCTCGGGGATGAAAGTGTTAAGAACCTGTGCACTGACTGACTGAGATGTTCAAACTTGTTTCATTCCAGATGATATGTTGATCAAGCTGTGGGACTGGGAGAAGAAATGGTCATGCACACAAGTATTCGAAGGTCACACCCACTATGTGATGCAGATTGTTATCAACCCAAAAGACAACAACACATTTGCCAGTGCTTCCCTGGACAGAAGTGTGAAGGTGATGTATTTGTCAATTCCTATATTAAGACCACCTTTGGAACTGTTCAAAAGTGGTCTTGAGCCATCTGATCTGGGTCTGCACTGTCTGTTTAGGCCTGTCTGTCCCAATACTTAGGATCATTTTGGTATAAATTAGAAAAAAAAAGAGATTTGGCTCATTTGGAGAAAAATGTCAATCATATTAATTTAAACACATTTATTTTCAAAAGACTAATGTTTTTCAAATACAATATAGACATGATAAAACAGTAGGATTACAACGGAAGCTATATCAAAGCTTATTTAGATCTGTCAGTCAGGTTCTATGTCATTGCTGACTTACCAACATCAAAATCTCATATACTGACATTATGTCACATTGCAGTATTTAAAAACTGAACATTTTGCATTGTTGTATAAATGTATTCTTTCTTATCAACTTTCAGGTATGGCAGCTAGGCTCATCAACTCCTAACTTCACCCTGGAAGGTCATGAGAAGGGAGTGAACTGTGTAGATTACTACACAGGGGGAGATAAACCCTACTTGATCTCTGGAGCCGATGACAAACTAGTCAAAATCTGGGACTATCAGAACAAGACCTGTGTTCAGACGTTGGAGGGTCACGCTCAAAACATCTCCGCTGTCTCGTTTCACCCTGAACTTCCCATTATAATGACAGGCTCAGAAGATGGTAGGTAGCCAAGCCCCCTATCAACGTTTTGGTAAGGCCTTCAAGGAAGACCAACTCTTTCAGATTAACCTTTAATACACAAAGAAAAACTGCATCTGAAAATGTCGTCTGCTTCTGTCGTCTGCTGAATTTTCTTGCAAATTTTTAAAAAATATTCTTGCATACAGGCAAACAGTGTTGACCCAGATCAGACTGCTCCTACAGGAGCAGTCTGATCTGTGTCCACACTGTTTGCCACAATAGCTTTTAAAGTAGCAGGCAGACGACAAAGCTTAGTTGGCATTAGTTGGCTAGATTAATTTTTGTCTTTATGAACAACTGGATCTACTCATGAACATTGCGATCTACTCTCAATGGAAAGAATTTTGCTCCTGAGGAGCAAATTCTTTCCTTTCAGAGGTCCTGACATGTCCATTGCCCAGCTGGCTGGGAAAAGTTCAACTTTTGACTGGGAATGTGATTTGCCCAGAAAAGTGTAGATGCCAGAATGACCCTAAGTATTGGGACAGATAGTCTAAAACAAATAGTGAAGATCCAGATCAGACTGCTCCGGAGGGTTGGATGAGGCAAAGGTGATGTGTACCTTGCATGACTGGTGTGTCCAACTGATAATTGGCTTGATATTTCTTCTACAGTAAAACTTTGATGGCTCGAACACCGATTGCTCGTTTACCATGGATGTATCGAACCCATTCTTGAAACCCTATCAAAATCTTCTACATAAGAAATAGTGGAGGATAATTAAGAAGATTTTAGTCTTTTATCTTGCAAATGTAATCTGTGTGTACTCATTAGAATCGCCTCGATGAGGCGATTCTAATGAGAACACACAGCATACATTTTCATTATAGAACACTGAAAAGATGACTAAAAGTATCTCGTTATGCCTTCTGACAGTAACCTCAGTGGCTCGAACTACCCCTTCTCGAACAGATTTTCGAGGTCCCAAAGGTGATCGAGCCATTGAAGTTCGACTGTATTTCTACTCTTCCATTCATTTTCCTCTTTCTACTCTTGTCCCTCACTTTCATCTAATCTGCTATCTCTTCTTTCTCTTTTTCTCCCTTTCTCTGGGAGATGAAACAAAATGATCTACAAGGGTTGAACTTAAAACAATCAATCAGTCAAACCCCAGCATCCACCAAAATGTGTTCAAGTCCGTCCAGGCGGGACAGAGCCTCCAGCAGAACTCTTGTTGAAAAATGGTTGAGACTGCTAAGAAGCAAATTATTACCTTTTGGAGTACAGTCTCATTTTGCAAGTAAACAAATGAGAAAGTTCAGGTTAGGTATAGTAATTTTCTGAAAACTATGCAACAGTGGGTATGAAAAATTTGCATAGGTTGTTGATGTTGGCTGATTGCCTTTAACCCTTATCTTGCTGTTCACGACAGCCCCTATCTTTGCATACAGTGTAGATCCAGATCAGATGGCTTCTGAAGAAGCCATCTGATCAGGCTCTACACTGTTTGACATTCAGATTAAGAATTTGTAGGAATAAATTGCATCAAGTAATTTGATTGGTTAATAGACAGAAATAGGTATGGCTTAAATGAATATTCAGCAAGAGAAGGGTTAATAGTAGTACGTTTAGACAGCAAGAAACTTTTTGAAAGTAAGAGATTGAACAATGTGTTTAAAATTTCAGACATTGCAATAACACATCTGTGCGACATAGTGCCTTTCTCATATCTCCAAAATGGCTACATTCTGATGAAAATCTGTTATATTTTTCTTATTTATACTGCCAACATAGGTTGTGGGTGCTCGTTAGAACCGCCTCATTGAGGCGGCTCTAACGAGTACCCGCAACCTTTGTCTGGGAGCAGAAATCAGCAAAAAAATGTACACTCGGTAAACCCCAGTTTTCTCTATATAATATAAAGTGTGGTGTAGAGGGACATTCATTTCATAGACTTGTTAACCCTTATCTTGCTGTTCATGACAACCCCTATCTTTGCAAACAGTGTAGATCCACATTAGATGGCTTCTGATGAACCCCTATCTTTGCAAACCGTGTAGATCCAGATCAGATGGCTTCTGAAGAAGCCATCTGATCAGGATCTACAGTGTTTGGCATTTAGTTTATGAATTTGTAGCAATAAATTACATCAAGTAATTTGATTGGTTGACAGACAGAAATGGGTGTGGCTTAAATGAATATTCAGCAAGATAAGGGTTGACCTGATGATATGTATCTTCAGGTACTGTAAGAATCTGGCATGCCAACACATACCGCCTGGAGAGTACACTGAATTATGGCCTAGAAAGAGTCTGGACAATAGCCTGCCAGAGAGGCTCAAACAATGTGGCCTTGGGTTATGATGAAGGGAGCATAATTATCAAGGTATGCTTAAAATCTCTTTATAACATTGTTCATTGTAACACAGTTTTGAATATAATGTAAAGTATTGTATACTAGTGTACTCTTCCACTGCTATATGCTGCTGGACAAGTCCATTTGTCCATAGCGGTGTCAGGCCTATTTTTCAGTTTTATTCTGTTTTTAACAGAAAATTGTTAGCAAATAGTACAGGCCCTAATCAGATGCCGTTTGATCTGGGCCTGCACTGTTTGCCAAGGTACCCCTAAAGGGATTTCCAGCATGCAATGGGTTAAACATGTTTTATTCCAAATTAAGTCACAAATATATTTTATGGGCCCCACCCGTTGGGGCTTCAAGAAATAGATGGGCTGCATGATGCTTCCACGCAGAGCTGAAACCGACCGCACACGAGTACTGGTAAACCGCTTAGAGGATCTAAGCCTGCCCAGGTAGGACTGCCCATGCTTATAAAACCTTTTGGTTTCAATGGTCGACAAGGCTTGAGATGTCATTTCATCTCAATGTCAGGTAAAAGTCCCACAAAATTGGTAGTGACGTCTCCAAAATGACCAATACAGTGTTAACATATCAAACAAACAAACAAAACAAGGAAATTTGTGGTGCGCATGAGGCAGATCGGTACCTCAAAGGTCAAGGTCAAACTTAGAGGTCAAAGGTCAAAAAAGGGGCTTTTTTTCGTGTTTGGTCAATAACTTTATTTTGAGATGGATTTTGAAATAACTTGGCAGAAATGTTAACCACCATTAGATGATGTTTTGCCTGCATGACCCAGGTTGGTACCTCAAAGGTCAAGGTCATACTTAGAGGTCAAAGGTAAAAGAAGGGGCCTTTTTTTCGTGTTTTGTTGATAACTTTCTTATTTTTAGATGGATTTTAAAATTACTTTGCAGAAATATTTACAGCCATGAGACGATGTGTGGTGCGCATGAGGCAGGTCAGTACCTCAAAGGTCAAGGTCATACTTAGAGGTCAAAGGTAAACAAGGGGCCTTTTTTCATGTTTGGTCAATAACTTTCTTATTTTGAGGTGGATTTTGAAATCACTTGGCAGAAACGTTAACCACCATAAGACGATCTGTTGTGTGCATGACCCAGGTTGGTACCTCAAAGGTCAAGGTCATACTTAGAGGTCAAAGGTAAAAAACGGGGCCTTTTTTCGTGTTTTGTCAATAACTATCTTATTTTTAGATAGAATTTGAAGTTACATGGCAAAAATGTTAACTATCATGAGATGATGTGTTACATGAATGATTCAGTTTGGTTCCTCAAATGTCAAGGCCATACATAGAGGTCAAAGGTCAAAAAGGGGCCTTTTTTCGTGTTTGGTCAATGACTTTCTTATTTTTAGATGGTGGTTATCATTTCTGCGAAGCAATTTCAAAAATTGCTTGGCAGAAATTTAACCACCATCAGACGATGTGTTGCGCGCATGACCCAGTTTGGTACCTGAGAGGTCAAGATCATCGTTCTAGCGCCTACATTTCTTCACCAATTTCAATATAACTTCACACAAATGTTCCTTATAAAAAAATCTCGAGCGAGTTCGACTTTCAAGGTCATGACCTCAAGGTCAAGGTCACTGTGGCTATTTTTAGAAAAACTTTGTCTTCGCTCTAGCGCCTACATTTCTTCGCCAATTTCAATATAACTTCACACAAATGTTCCTTATAAAAAAAATCTCGAGCGAGTTCGACTTCAAGGTCATGACCTCAAGGTCAAGGTCACTGTGGCTATTTTTAGAAAAACTTTGTCATGGCTCTAGCGCCTACATTTCTTCACCAATTTCAATATAACTTCACACGAATGTTTCTTATGACAATATCTCAGCGAGTTCGACTTTCAAGGTCATGACCTCAAGGTCAAGGTCACTGTGGCTATTTTAAGAAAAACTTTGTCATCACTCTAGCGCCTACATTTCTTCACTGATTTCAATATAACTTCACACAAATGTGCCTTATGACAATATCTTGAGCGAGTTCGACTTTCAAGGTCATGACCTCAAGGTCAAGGTCACTGTGGCTATTTTTAGAAAAACTTTGTCATTGCTCTAGCGCCTACATTTCTTCACTGATTTCAATATAACTATACACAAATGTTCCTTACGACAATATCTCGAGTGTGTTAGACTTTCAGGGTCATGACCTCAAGGTCAAGGTCACTGTAGCTATTTTAGAAAAATTTTGTCATCGCTCTAGCGCCTACATTTCTTCACCGATTTCAATATAACTTCACACAAATGATCCTTATGACAATATCTCTAGCGAGTTCCACTTTCAATGTCAAGGTCACTGTCGCAATTTTTAGAAAAACTTTGTCAATGCTCTAGCGCTTACATTTCTTCACCGATTTCAATATAACTTCACACAAATGTTCCTTATGACAATATCTCAAGCCATTTCAACTTTCAAGGTCAAGGTCAAAATAGCTATTTTTAGAAAAACTTTGTCATCACTCCAGCGCCTACATTTCTTCACCGATTTTAATATTACTTCACACAAATGATCCTTATGACAATACCTCGAAAGAGTTCGACTTTCAAGGTCAAGGTCACTGTGGCTATATTTAGAAAAACTTTTTCATTGCTCTAGCGCTTACATTTTTTCACCAATTTCAAAATCGATTCAGGCAAATGTTCCTTATGACAATATCTGTAGCGAGTTCCACTTTCAAGGTCAAGGTCACTGTGGCTATTTTTAGAAAAACTTTGTCATGGCTCTAGCGCTTACATTTCTTCACCAATTTCAATATAACTTCACACAAATGTTCCTTAAGACAATATCTCGAGCGATTTCGACTTTCAAGGTCAAGGTCACTGTGGCTATTTTTAGAAAAACTTTGTCATCGCCCTAGCGACTACATTTCTTCACTGATTTCAATATAACTTCACACAAATGTTCCTTATGACAATACCTCGAGTGAGTTTGACTTTCAAGGTCAAGGTCACTGTTGCTATTTATAAAAAAACTTTGACATGGCTCTAGCACTTACATTTTTCACCGATTTCAGTTTAACTTCAATCAAATGTTCCTTATGACAATATCTCGAGCTATTTCGACTTTCAAGGTCAAGGTTACTGTGGCTATTTTTAGAAAAATTTTGTCATCGCTCTAGCACCTACATTTCTTCACCGATTTCAATATAACTTCATACAAATGTATCTTATGACAATATCTCTAGCGAGTTCCACTTTCAAGGTCAAGGTCATTGTCGCTATTTTTAGAAAACTTTGTCAATGCTCTAGCGCTTACATTTCTTCACCGATTTCAATATAACTTCACACAAATGTTCCTTATGACAATACCTCGAGTGAGTTTGACTTTCAAGGTCAAGGTCACTGTGGCTATTTATAGAAAAACTTTGACATGGCTCTAGCGCTTACATTTCTTCACCGATTTCAGTTTAACTTCACACAAATGTTCCTTATGACAATATCTCGGAGCTATTTCGACTTTCAAGGTCAAGGTCACTGTGGCTATTTTTAGAAAAAACTTTGTCATCGCTCTAGTGCCTACATTTATTGATGGATGTTAATAGAACTTCACACAAATGTTTCTTATGGTAATATCTTGAGTTGCTTTTACTTTCAAGGTCACGGTCACTATGGATATTTTTAGAAAAACTTTGTCATTGCTCTACCGCCTACATTTATGATTTTAATCTAACTTCACTCAACAGATGCTTATGATAATATCTTGAGCAAGATCTACTCGCGGCCATGGCCTCAAGTCAAGGTCCCTATGACTATTTTTAGCTCGTCTGTTTTTTGAAAAAAAACTTTCGAGCTATTGTCATCACTCCGGCGTCTGCGTTGTCGTCTGGCGTCGTTGTTCCAAAAAACTTAACCTTGGCTATAACTTAAAAAGTATTAGACCTAGCCTCATGAAACTTCATACACACACTCATCATCACAAGAGCTACATTTTGACCAAGGACCATAACAACATTGTTGATTTTGGCTGAATTATCTCCCCTTTTCCAATTTTTTTCTGAAACACATTTTTTGCTCTCCTTTTAATACTATTCACAACAGAGCCTTCAAACTTCACATGAATGTTCCTTGGGACTAGACCTTTGCAGTGATACCACACTTTTTTATCTGTGACCTTGACCTTTGAACTTTGACCTATTTTTCCAAAATTTAACCGAAAACCTTAACCTTGACCATATTTCCAAAAGTATTTGGCCTACCTTCATGAAACTTCATACACATACTCACCATCACAAGAGCTACATTCCCTACAAGTTTTATAAATCCATCTTGCAATTTGATTGAATTATCTCCCCTTTTCTCTCCGTTTTTTTTAAATTGTTTTTGTCTCTTATTTCAATACTATTCACAACAGAGCCTTCCAACTTCACATGAATGTTCCTTGGGACAAGACCTTTTCAGTCATACCACGCCTTTTGACCTGTTACCTTGACCTTTGAACTTTGACCTATTTTTCGAAAAATTAACCAAAAAACTATGCAATTTCACTGATTTGTCTATGTGACATGAAAAAACAGACGAGCATGGCGCCGCTTGCGGTGCTCTTGTTAGAGAAATATTGTCATCACTCTAGAACCTACATTTATGGATGGATTTTTAAACAAGCTTTACACAAATGTTGCATATGATAATATCTCAAGCAAGTTGGACTTTTGCCATTTCAGTGTTTTCCACACAGGAAGTTGTCTTGTGCGAGGGGATTTGTATCGCATGCGATGCCTTGTTTTTTTTTTAATAAAATCTTGTCAGCAAGTCCATATCTTGAGAACTATTAGAGCTTCATTAATCATTCTTGGTACAAACTTGCATCCAGGCATTGCAACTTCAACGCAAGCATCCATATCTGACCTTGACCTATATTTCATGGTTCACTGACTTCGTGAATTATTGCGACCACCCTGACTTTCACCCTAATGTAAGAGTCCATTTCTCGAAAACTATTAAAGCTTTTTAAATTATAATTGGTACAAACTTGCATCTAGGAATTGCAACTGCAACGCAAGCATCCATATTTGACTTTTACCCATATTTCATGGTTCACTGACTTTGTGAATTATTGCGACCACCCTGACTTTCTATCTAATGTAAGAGTCCATTTCTCAAGATCTATTAGAGCTTCATTAATTGTATTTAGTACAAGCTTGCATTTAGGAATTGAAACTTCAATGCAAGTATCCATTTCTGACCTTGACCTACATTTCATGGCTCACTGACTTTGTGAAATAGTGTGACAACCCTAACTTTCACCCTAATGTAAGAGTCTGCTTTTAAGAGTTTCATTGATGATACTTGGTACATGCTTGCAACTAGGAGTGAAATTTTTATGCAGGCATCCATGTTTGACCTTGACCTAGATTTCATGGTTTGGTGACTTTGCGCCCCCACAGGCGCGACATAGCCTTCGGGGGAATTCTTGTTGTATGTTTTTGAGTCTTTAACAATATTTGTTGAATATTTTGCCATCTAAGGACAAGCAAAGGTTGGGGGCATTGTGTTTTACAAACACCATTTCTAGTTTTCCAAATAAATTTTGATGAAAACACAACCTGATGCCCCTTAATTTTGAAATGAACTCCTGCTATATATTAGGAGGAAGATTTCCATTTGGTACAAAAAGTATTAAAAGTAGAAGTAAAACAAAGATCAGGAATTGATACAATTAACTTACTCCACCCATAAAAGACACCAAAGGGAAAGAAATACAAACATTAAGCGACCAGACCATAATGGAAACCTAAACAAAGGAAGGCCATAAGGACAGTTACTTTCCCACAAAATGGCCATATGGCCATCCAAAATTAAAAGACACAAGTGATACACACAGTAAGTAACAAACAACAACATAAATAAATCGCCACAGAAGAGCCGCCTTGGAACGGTCAGTGGAAGATTTCCACTGGGGGGCTTAAATCGATTTTACGTGGCCACAATCCTCGCCCTTACTTCCGTCGCGATTTAGACAAATAATTTATTCAGTCCGCATGAAGGCCTCCTAACTCATCAGTGCAACATCTCCGTGAACACAGAAATCAAAGAACCACAGAGGTGAGACAACGGTGAGGACTCGACAGCAAGAAACCACTGAAATGCTGGAGCAAAAGAAAACCAACAGTTAGACTCCGATGAGCCCGACCAGAGACAGAACCTTGTTTGAATATTATTCACCTCAGTGAGACTGTGTGCAAAGCTTATGTTTCATCCATGCCAATTCAAGGTCAAGGTCACAATTAAAGGTCAGCAGTTTTATTTTTAATATGTCCAGTGGGATTTTAACCCAGGACCCTGTGATCAGAAGTTGGCAGCGCTAACCACTAGGCCGCACGGTCACTTCTACAACCAAACATCCCACGACTCTGACTCATTCTTGCAGTCTTCAGGCTGCCTTGACATAGCATTAGTTGTTAATCAGAAGTTTGCAAAAACTGAAGTATGCAGTGAGAAAACACATGACCTTTGATTCCAGAACTTGTTGTCTCAATTAAATGAGAGACCTAATGTTTACAAGACTCCATAAAACAGCCCCTGCCCATTGGGGCTTGAAGAAATATATGGGCTGCATGATGCTTCCACACAGAGCTGAAACCGACGCACACACGAGGACTGGTAAACCACTTAGAGGATCTACGCCTACCCAGGCAAAGCGGTTTGAGTCATTTGAGATGTCATTTCATCTCAATGTCGGGTAAAAGTCCCACAAAATTGGAAGCAACATCTCCAAAATAACTTTACAGTGTTGACGGGGACGATAAACCTCAAATCCAACAAACATAATCAAAGGTTTGCAAAAACTGGAGTACACAGAGAGAAAACACATGATCTTCGATTCCAGAACTTGTTGTTTCACATGACAATTAGATAAGAGACCTAATGTTTAGGAGTCACCATAAAAAACAACAAAGGATTATAATGCAATAGGCAAAAATCTAACCACTTGCTTCATCGCTACATTTCAGCTTGGAAGAGAAGAACCAGCAATGTCTATGGACTCTAGCGGTAAAATAATCTGGGCCAAACATTCGGAGGTACAGCAGGCCAACATCAAGGCCATGGCTGATCAAGAGATCAAGGATGGAGAGAGGTTGTCTCTGGCAGTCAAAGATATGGGTAGTTGCGAGATCTACCCACAAACCATACAACATAATCCTAACGGAAGGTAAGTACATCATGGCCCAGTTGGCCAAAGCATAGTTAGCTTAACGACTTTATTACACAGAAATGGATAAGGTAAGTATTTTGTGATAATTGAAGGATAGTTTTCCTTATTTCTCCATTAAAACCTATATTGTGGGTATTCATTAGAACCGCCTCACCGAGGCGGTTTTAATGAATACCCACAATATAGGTTTTTATGGAGAACTGACAAAACTATCCTTCAGTTATCACAAACTACTCCCCGCCCATAGGGGCTTGAAGAAATGTATGGGCTGCATGATGCTTCCACGCAGAGCTGAATCCAGCCCGCACACTAGTACTGGTAAACCGCTTAGAGGATCTAAGCCTGTCCAGGAACCGCGGTGCGAGGCGGACCCTCCTTGCTAATAAACCCTATTGGTTTAATTGGGCAACAGGGCTTGAGATGTCATTTCATCTCAATGTCGGGTAAAAGTCCCACAAAATTGGAAGCAACATCTCCAAAATGACCTTTAAAGTGTTGACGGAGACGTTAAACCTCAAATCAAGCAAACACAAACTACTCACTTTCACTGTTGCTATGTTGTTCGTGATCATATTAACTGTTCTAGCAGGTACAGTACCTTATCTGATATTTTTGCTGGAAAAAAAGTGAGTAGCTTTTTTTTCCAACTACTCACATTAGCTTTTAGTGCCAAAGAAGTTAACCCTTGTCCTGCTGTCTCATCTTTCAAACAATGTAGATCCAGATCAGATGGCTTCTGAATCTTCATTGTCACTCAGTTTATGAATTTATTGCAATAATTTGCATCAAGTAATCTGATTGGTTATTAATCAGCAGTGGGTGTGGCATTAAGTGCCCCCACCCATCGGGGCTTAAAGAAATAGATGGGCTGCATGATGCTTCCACCCAGAGCTGAAACCGACTGCACACGAGTACTGGTAAACCGCTTGGAGGATCGAAGCCTGCCCAGGCAAAGCGGTGCGATTCGGCCCATTCATGCTTATAAACCGTATTGGGTGACAGGGCTTGAGATGTCATTTCAGTGTCGGGTAAAAGTCCCACAAAATTGGAAGCAACGTCTCTAAAATGACCTGTACAATGTTGATGGGGACGTTAAACCTCAAATCAAACGAACAAACAATGGCATATTTAAATATTCAGTGAGACAAGGGTTTTAAAAACCAATTTCAGTAGAAGACCTAGGGTTGTCACGGATGGTACTTGCCATTATGCACCAGTTACCATGTGTTATCATGTGGTCATACAATTTTTACGACATGACGTTATCCACCAAATAACAGTGACGTTACATGATAATACTATAATGTTATTAATCAAATAATTTTGTATTGGTCTAGTTACAGGTTCGAGGTCTGCTGTATTGGCACGAGGCCGAAGCCAATACAGCTGTAGACCGAGGACCTGTAACTTGGCCAACACGAAATTACTTGATTAATGACAATTTTATTAATTGACGCAATTAAAAACATGATTTATGATTTTTGAATATTGGTTGACCTGGTGTAATACAGGATAATCAATTAATAAATGTTGTTACAGATTTGTAGTAGTTTGTGGGGATGGAGAATACATCATCTATACAGCTATGGCTTTGAGGAATAAAAGTTTTGGCTCAGCACAAGAATTCGTCTGGAGTAACGACTCGTCGGTTTACGCCATCAGGGAAGGCAGTAGTAGCGTTAAAATCTTCAAGAATTTCAAGGAACAGAAATCATTCAAACCAGACTTTGGCTGTGAAGGTAATTCGTTATATTTTAATTTGTGCATAAAATCCTATAAATATAGTTATTTGAAGCTATTCCTGAATGGACTAGAAGCTGTGTTCAAACAGCAAAACCCAGGTTCAAATCATGAAATTCACATGCTGTTTGAACATGGGTTTCAAACTTTTGATATCACAAGATGAACCTTGCAAACAAAACATTATGTTCGGCAACTTAACATGTATGTAGCATGCCCTGAATGTAGCATTTAAAAATTTAATGATGATGTCGGAACGTCATCAGTTGTGGAACTGACGTTATATAAATACAGTCAAACCTGTGAACAAAGGCCATCTGTGGGACAGGACAAATTTGGCCTTTATTCACAGGTGACCTTTATTCTGAGGTTTGACAATTACCATCAGGCCGTCAGTGTCCAAAATTCTTACATTTATTGATGAAATGTAAGCTGTCACTGGATGAAGAAGCATATTGTTTTCCATTTAATTTACATGACGCCAGCAACCCCACACGTGTTTAAATCTTTAAAAATGTTTGGAACCGGTGAAAAATATTTTCTCGATAGCTAAACGGTTGTGAATAGAGGTGGATAGAAAACAGCGCTGTTCAGCTCCCGAATTATCCCTCCGTGTCAATAACTAACAACAGCGTTTGACTTTACCCGCCGAGCGTCTGCTATTTGGCGCCAAAACATAACCATTCATGAGATCGTAGAAAAGTCCGTTTTTATGATGCAAACATCTACCGTTAGATGTAGCTAATTGTCTGAGGAGGATTAAATCATTTTCACATTGATTGTGGATTAAATTTTATGACTGGAGGATAAACGGAAATTAGAGACATTACTTGACCATATTTTCACACCTTATCGACACGCACCGCAGGGTGGCAATTATATGACAGGGATTAACAATAGTGTCATACTTGAACCGTAATAAATTCACTGATGGTTTGTCTCTGAATTGACAGTGCCGCAATTATTGTGATTTACTTACTGGGCTAGTTTTACCGTCTTAAGGACTGTCTGCCAATTTAATAAAAAAAAAATGTTTAGTCAATTTTTCTTCACTTTTCAAATTAACTATCTACAGTTCTTGTGTAAAACAGAATGCAATGAATTTATTCAATTCAACTCACTCACAAACCGTAACATGTTTGACCAGATCGCCAGGATTAAGCACAGCAATACCAATCAAGCAGGCCAATTATATGCCAATCAATGGCGATAATTACCTCAAAGCTAAAATCATGAGCGTGATGGATTCAATTATAGACCGTTATTCAAGGACAGCAACTCAGTTTGGGACTGAATAACATGACCGTTGACCGTAGTGCACAGTGGACCGCTATTCCCAGTTAATTTATTAAAGAATTTCGATGGGAGGGTTTGAAAATGACCGTTGTAATAAGGGGACCGTTATTCGGAGGTGACCGTAAGCACAGGTTCGACTGTAGTCATTTTTCTATATGATATAGATTTTATGTTCCCTAATTCATGTTTAATAGAAATATCTTGAGATGAGTATGCTTTAATTGAAATTAATTTTACTTCTGACAAATTCGTAAACTTAATGACAAACAGTGTAGATCTTCTTGAGAAGCCATCTGATTTTGATCTACGCTCTTTGCAAAAGTGATTGGTGTTGTGTTCAGGAGGATAAGGATTCATCAGCCATGAAAAAATCCAATTGTTCAAAGCATCGTTAGCTTAACAAGCTCGTTAGTGGTCATATTGTTAAGTGTTCAAGCTGGTTCAATATCTAAAATTTTGGTATTTTTGCTGAAAAAATGTGAGCAGCTTTTGCGAATGCAAAAGCTGTTCACATTTTTTCAGCAAAAATATTAGCATATTTGCCATAATAAATGATAAAAGTGTTAACGATACGTTAACTAATGACATTGTTAGTTTTGAACAACTGGCCCCTGATCATTTATGGACACATTTATCTTTAATGAATAAAGCCCCGCCCATAGGGGCTTGAAGAAATATATGGGCTGCATTATGCTTCCACGCAGAGCTGAATGCGGCAAGCACACTAGTACTGGTAAACCGCTTAGAGGATCTAAGCCTGTCCAGGAACCGCGGTGCGAGGCGGACCATCCATGCTAATAAACCCTATTGGTTTCATTGGGCGACAGGGCTTGAGATGTCATTTCATCTCAATGTCGGGTAAAAGTTCCACAAAATTGGAGGCAATGTCTCCAAAATGACCTTTACAGTGTTGACGGAGACGTTAAACCTCAAATCAAACAAAACAAAATAAAGGTTCAATATCTACAATTTTGGAATTTTTGCTGAAAAAATGTGAGCAGCTTTTGCCAATGCAAAAGCTGTTCACATTTTTTCAGCAAAAATATTAGCATATTTGCCATATTAAATGATCAAAGTTTTAACGATACGTTAACTAATGACATCGTTAGTTTTAAACAACTGGCCCCTGATCATTTATGGACACATTTATCTTAAATGAATAATGATTAAGTAAACAGTTTGATCAGCAAACCATTAGATCAAAACAAACAAAAACGATAGCGCAGTGGTAACGCATTCGACTCATGATCTAGAGGTTGTGTGTTCGAATCCGGCACCCGGTATCAAGGTGTGTCCTTGGGCATGACACATAATGACACTGCCACACTCCACCCAGGTGTAAATGGGTAGCAGTGGTGTAATAGTCACTGCCTCTCTCTCGCGTGTGTGAAAACATCCGGAATGAGTGTTCGAGAGCGATTAAATAAGCTTGCAGCTTCCATCACTATCGAACTGAAATATACTAGAGGAAACAAGAAACGCAACAACGTTTTTCTCTCGTAACTCCAAAAGTTTTTCTCTTATCGATACCAAATTTTGGTGGTAGTTCTCAACACTTTTGTCTGGCCTCTTATATCGGTATTTACGGTAAACCCAGTCAAGCATTGGCGACATGGTCAAAATATACGCCAACACATATTCCACGTGCAAACCTATACATTACCAAAGTTTACATCAAATGTTTTCTTGTTGTGTTTCTAAACGTCAACCCGACAAAAGGCAATAACATTTATTTGGATTATTGTATCCATATCATGCCGCGGCTACGTCAAAGACAGCGTGCAGAAGCAACCACAATGCTTGTGAATGGATCATCTCAATCCGCCGTGGCTGCACACTTTGGAGTTCATCGGTCGACGATATCTTGTCTCTATGAACGGCTTCGAACAATAGGGACAACTTGACCGTCCACGGAGTGGTCGTCAGTGTAAACCGTCATGACGTTAGGACCGTTACATTCGCTTGGTCTACTTACGGGACAGGCTCCGATTGCCGAGGGAGACAGCGGAGAACATTCGTGGAATACACAATAATCGGATTTCAGCCAAAACCGTACGGAATCGTCTTAGAGACTTTGGTATACGTGCGCGACGCCCGTACGTTGGTTTGGTACTTAATCAGCAACGATGTCAACGACGAATGGCCTGGTTGAATGCACATAGCCCAAGAAACTACACGTTGCAGCAGTGGACACGGATGCTCTTCACCGACGAATCTAGGCACCTCCTCTACCGTTCAGACAGACGCCAACGAGTCTACTGACGTCGTCGTGAACGTTTCACGGGTTCATGCGTTGCAGAGAGAGATCGTTACGGTGGAGGCGGAGTCATAGTCTGGGCTGGGATTTGCCAGGGCCATAAAACGCCTCTAATCTTCATTGAAGGCAACCTTACAGCTGTATGTTACCGTGTTAATGTGTTGGTACCCGTTGTGGTTCCATTTGTGCGACGTCATAACGTAGTCTTCCAACAAGACATCGCCAGACCTCATGTAGCGAGGGTATGTAGTGACTTTCTAACTGCCAACAATGTGGACGCGTTGTCATGGCCAGCCTATAGCCCTGATTTATTCCCGATACGCTGGGATATCATGGACAGGAACGTTAGGGCGCGCGACGCCCTCCCCACACATTACAAGGACTGAGACAGGCACTGTTACAGGAGTGGAACAACATCCCGATCGCCACCGTGAATCGTCTGATCAACTCTATGCATCGCCGGTCACAGCGAGAGGTGGTCACACGAGGTACTGACTCTGATGTTGTGTATTACTGACAAAAATGTGCAGTCGTACTCCTATACATCCAGCTAGGCTGCACGTGCGGAGTTTGTCACCAATAAAATTTTGTGATAAGGAAGTCAAATGATGAATGTCTCGAATATAATAAAATTGAAATTCGAATGTGGGCTATTTTCAGGAACACAGCTGTTCAAAAAGTTTGTTGCGTTTCTTGTTTCCCTTAGTATAAATTTGTATAAACTAAACGAAACAAAAACATTGAATTTAATTATTCTTTGCTCATTGCAGGTATCTATGGTGGTCATTTATTGGGAATAAGATCTGTCAGTGGTCTGACATTCTATGACTGGGAAACTACTGATCTTATCAGAAGAATTGAAATAAATGTTATTATAGAAATAATAATTATTCTTTGTTCATTGTAGGTATCTATGGTGGTCATTTATTGGGAATAAGATCCGTCAGTGGCCTGGCATTCTATGACTGGGAAACTACTGATCTTATCAGAAGAATAGAAATAACTCCAAAAAACGTAAGTTAAATTTAGTAATGTAGAAGGTCTCTCACTGTTGTGAGTTTCAGTCTCACTCATGAATCACGTGAGATGCCATGGAAGGCCAGGTGGTTTTTCTCTGCATACTCCAGTTTTGGTTTAATATAAGTGAAATACTCTTGAAGTGACTGTAAAACCTTAACCAAAAGGGAAGTAATGCAGGTCTTTGATTTATTTGATTTTAAGTTTAACGTTCCCGTCAACACTGTAAAGGTCATTTTGGAGAACTTGCTTCCAATTTTGTTGGACTTTTACCTGAAATTGAAATGAAATGACATTTCAAGCCCTGTTGCCCAATGAAACCAATAGGGTTTATAAGCATGAACAGTCCGACTCACACGCTTTGCCTGGGCAGGCAAAGCGGTGCGAGTCTGACCGTCCATGCTCATAAACCTTATTGGTTTCATTGGGCGACAGGGCTTGATGTCATTTAAGCAAAATTATGGGATAACATTCCTTATTTCTTGTTAGAATCATATGTTGTGGGTGGGCCTCTGTAGCCTTATGGGTATGAGCACTGACTCTTAGTCATTAGGTCTCTCACTGCTGTGGTTCCCGTTTCGCTCAGACTACAGGTCTCAGATAACAAGTTCTGCAGTGGAAGGTAGTTTTTTTTTTTTTTTTTTCAGGTACTCCAGTTTTTGCCCACCTGTTAACGACTAGCTGAAAATAGTTGAAATAATCTTGAAAGGACCGTTAACCCCAACAAAAATTCAAAAAGTATGTTGTGGGAACATTGAGGCGATTCTAACAAGTACCCACATCATACATTAGTGGGGCAATTCTAACAAGTACCCACAACATACATTAGACAATTCTAACAAGTACCCACATCATACATAGGTGATTCTAACAAGTACCCACAACATACATAATGAGGTGATTCTATCAAGTACCCTACCGGCCCCGATAGCTCAGTTGGTAGAGTGTCCGCTCCGGGGAACGGGAGGTCTCGGGTTCGATCCCGGGCCGCGACATACCAAAGTCATTAAAAATGGTACTAGCTGCTCCTCGTTTGGCACTCAGATTTACGGGGTAGAGCTAGGACTGGTCGATCCAGTGTCAGGATAATGTGACTGGGTGTGGTATCATGTAATGTGTCTGGGACATGATACTTCAGTGAGGCAGCACTATAAACGTGAGCATTGAGCTCCCTGTCGCAACTAGACACCGTCGTGATATGACTGAAAAATTGTTGAAAGCGACGTTAAACTCGAATTCACACACACACTATCAAGTACCCACAACATACATAATGATGTGATTCTATCAAGTACCCACATCATACATGAGGCGATTCTAACAAGTACCCACAACATACATAATGAGGTGAATCTATCAAATACCCACAACATATGTAATGAGGTTATTCTATCAAGTACCCACAACATACATAATGAGGTGATTCTATTAAGTGCCCACAACATACATAATGAGGTGATTCTATCAAGTACCCACAACATACATAATGAGATAATTCTATCAAGTACCCACAACATACATAATGAGACAATTCTAACAAGTACCCACATCATACATGAGGCGATTCTAACAAGTACCCACAACATACATAATGAGATAATTCTATCAAGTACCCACAACATACATAATGGGACAATTCTAACAAGTACCCACATCATACATGAGGCGATTCTAACAAGTACCCACAACATACATAATGAGGTGATTCTATCAAGTACCCTCAACATACATAATGAGGTGATTCTAACAAGTACCCACAACATAATGAGGTTATTCTCACAGGTACCCACAACATACATAATGAGGTGATTCTAACAAGTACCCACAACATACATTTTCAAGATAAAATAAGAAAATTCGCTCTTAATTATCCAAAATATGGAAAAAAAATCCTAGAGACTCAAGAATGAGTGAAACAGCCATGTGAACGAGTCATCTTTGTTCAATGTCATTGTAACTGTAGCCCTTAAGAGGTAAAGAAAATCTACATCTGAAAATGTCGTCTGCTTATGTAGTCTGCTGAATCTTCTTGCAAACTTTTAAACATATTTTTTGCATACAGGCAAACAGTATGGACCCAGATCAGACTGCAGTCTGATCTGGGTCCATACTGTTTGAAAAATCTAATTTTAAAGTACTTTGGCAGACGACAAAGCAGACGACAATTGTCATGATTGGCATTTTATGTTTTAAACATGTTTTCTTAACATCTGCAGATCTACTGGAGTGAGAACGGGGAATTATTATGTTTATCCACTGAAGAATCTTTCTTCATACTCAAGTTCAGTCAGGATGCAGTTGATCAGGCAAAGGATAACAGAGAATTGGTGACAGAAGATGGGATTGAAGATGCCTTCGAGGTAAGACCTTGTCAGCCCGTCTGACTCCTGAGGCCAGTTGTTCAAAGCATCATTAGCTTAACGAGCTTGTTAGTGATCAAATTGTTAACTGTTCTAGCAAGTAGAATATCTGAAATTTTGGTATTTTTGCTGAAAAAATGTGAGCAGCTTTTGCATCTGCAGATGCAAAAGCTGCTCACATTTTTTCAGCAAAAATATTAACATATTTGCCATAATAAATGACCAAATATTTTACGTACGTTAACTAACGACATTATTAGTTTTGAACAACTGTCCCCTGATCAGTAAACTGCTTAGAGGATCTAAGCCTGCCCAGGCAAAGCAGTGCGAGTCGGACCATCCATGCTTATAAACCCTATTTGTTTCATTGGGTGACAGGGCTTGAGATGTCATTTCATCTTAATGTTGGGTAAAAGTCCCACAAAATTGGGAGCAACGTCTCCAAAATGACCGATACAGTGTTGACGGGAGTGTCAAACCTCATATCAAACAAACAAACAAACAAGACCTCTGATCAGAAGTGCCCAGGTTCAATCCCTGGTAACATACTTTTGTGAAGATTGATCTTGAAATCTTTTCTGCAGTCATTCTGTCCTTTTTGCTGATTCAAGAAGTGCAGTTGTCAGTTTCTGGCAAAAGAATGTGCACTGTAATGGTTAACGAGTTACGTTTAAACCTGTCTAGGAAGTTTGGTTAGGTAATCTGACTTGCTCTGCATGACCTAAATAGTCTTAAGTGGGCTGTTAAACTCCAAACCAAACAAACACACAAGAATCTGTAGCTACATATTCCTAGAATAAACAGAAAGGACAACATGTATTGATAAGAAATGCTTGAGAATTTAAATACAGTAAAATTACTTCATTAAGACCATCTTTCGGACTGTTCAAAAGTGGTCTTAAAGACCACTTTTGAAAAGTCCCATAGGTGGTCTCTGACCAGAGGGCACTGTGCGCATAAAATAAAAAGAAAGATTAACTGCAACATACTAAATAAGCTTTTTATGGCAGAATTAGTCTTAATTTTAGGTGGTCTTAATAGCGTAATTTTTCTGTACATGTGCCATGACGAGAAATTCGTTTCCCTATTAATAGACGTATAACTGGGTATGTGCAAGCAACAATGGTTGAAATCAGTGTGTGTATGCATACAGTGACATCAGTGTCTTAGCCCTTGACCTGCTGAGCCAGGATATGTCTTAGCTTTCAAACAATGTAGATCCAGATCAGATGGCTTCTGAAGAAGCCATCTGATCAGGATCTACATTGTTTGTCATTCATTTTATGAATTTGTTGCAATAATTTGCATCAAGTAATCTGATTGGTTGATAATCAGCAGTGGGTGTGGCATATTTAAATATTCAACAGGACAAGGGTTAACATTTCTCTCTGTGGATGAGCCAAGATTCACAGTTAACTTAGGGCCCACGTGGCCTAACGGCTAACCTGACTCTTCAAGCATTAGGTCTCTCACCCCTGTGAATTCAAGCCTTGCTCGCGACTGTCATAGTTTGCTATGCACAGGCTCAAAGATCTATTAATTTGAGAGGTAAAACCAAAAACCTACAATAGGTCTTGTCGGCCCCCGCCCATAGGGGCTTGAAGTAATATATGGGCTGCATGATGCTTCCACGCAGAGCTGAATCCGGCCCGCACACTAGTACTGGTAAACCCTTAGAGGATCTAAGCCTGTCCTGGAACCGTGGTGCGAGGGGGACCACCCATGCTAATAAACCCTATTGGTTTCATTGGGCGACAGGGCTTGAGAGGTCATTTCATCTCAATGTCGGGTAAAAGTCCCACAAAATTGGAAGCAATGTCTCCAAAATGACCTTTACAGTGTTGACGGGGACGTTAAACCTCAAATCAAACAAACAAACAATAGGTCTTGCGCAACCAGCAAAATTGCCCCCGCGCATCGGGGCTTGGAGAAATAGGTTGGGCTGGATGATGCTTCCATGCAGAGCTGAAAGCAACTGCACATGGGTACTGGTAAACCACTTAGAAGGTCTAAGCCTGCCCCGGCAAAGTGGTGCGAGTTGGCCTGTCCATGCATGTAAACCATATTGGTTTCATTGGGCGCCAGGGATTGTGATGTCATTTCATCTCGGTGTCGGGTAAAAGTCCCACCAAATTGGAAGCAGCATCTCCAAATGACCTAAATAGGGTTGATAGGGACGTTAAACCTCAATCAAAACAAAAAAACAACCAGCAAAGACTAAGATCAGACTGCATGCATGCATGCAGTCTGATCTAAGTCTTTGCTGGACACATAGAGCTCTAGAGTCTGTAGGCTATTCAAAAAGCAACAAAGACTCTTGTCAAAATAGCTGGATGCATAAGCAGATCTGAGTCTTCATTGATCAATTTCGAAACCAAACGAGAGTCTCTCAGATGTACAGTTCCCCATAAAGCATTGAATTTTGGTTTTATTCTGTATGACCTATACAGTGTTGTCAAGCAAACAAACAAAATTCTCTGTCCTATAGGTTGTTGGTGAAACAGAGGAGATCGTTAAAACAGGCTGCTGGGTCGGTGACTGCTTTATCTACACCAACTCCGTGAACAGACTCAACTACTACGTGGGTGGGGAAATTGTTACTATTGCACATCTTGACAGGTAAGTGTTGACATTGTGTTCATAAAAGTGTTGACATTGTGTTTGTAAAAGTGTTGACATTGTGTTCATAAAAGTGTTGACATTGTGTTTGTAAAAGGAGCAAGCCCGTCATGAAAAACTACCTTAAACACCCTCTGAATAATGTGCTTCACACACACATTTGCAACTGACTTAACCCTTTTCGTACCAAATGGAATCTTCCACCTTATATAAAGCAGGAGCCCATTTCAAAATATAGGACTGTCAGGTTGTGTTTTCTTCAGAATCTGTTTGGAAACCGGTTGACGGTTTTGCACAGTGTAGGCCCTGATCAGATGCCATGTTCTGCGGCGTCTGATCTGGGCCTGCACTGTTTGCCAACTACCCATTTTGGGGTTTCCAGTACAAAATGGGTTAACAGGGTTAGATGCTTGACTTCTTACATCAAGTTACGTCAATACCTTCTCTACATGTCTGCATGTAACAAAGCCTCAGACAAGCCTGCGCCTATGCATTTTGAACCTTTTCTCTTGAGCTACTTCTGATAGACCATCATAGCAACAGATTAAGTATTTTGTGATAACTGAAGGATAGTTTTCCTTAATTCTCCATATAAACCTATATTGTGGGCACTCATTAGAACCGCCTCACAACCTATGTTGTGGGTACTCATTAGAACCGCCTCTGCGACATAGGTTTTTATGGAGAATTGACAAAAACTATCCTTCAATTATCACAAAAGGTCACCTCAATGAGGTGGTTCTAATGAGTACCCACAACATAGGTATTTAAAGAGTATTGACAAAAACTATCCTTCAATTATCACAAAAGGTCACCTCATTGAGGTGGTTCTAA
This sequence comes from Lucinisca nassula, assembly GCA_963580285.1. NCBI lineage: Eukaryota > Metazoa > Mollusca > Bivalvia > Lucinida > Lucinidae > Lucinisca > Lucinisca nassula. The sequence continues at coordinate 8,524,709 of OY757023.1, read as the reverse complement.
TGAGTACCCACAACATAGGTATTTAAAGAGTATTGACAAAAACTATCCTTCAATTATCACAAAAGGTCACCTCATTGAGGTGGTTCTAATGAGTACCCACAACATAGGTATTTAAAGAGTATTGACAAAAACTATCCTTCAATTATCACAAAATACCAACCTTACCTGTTGCTATGGTCCATTCCAGTTCTTAAACAGCTGTGTTGTTAACCATAGTTACAGTAAAATTCGAAAAAATCAGTCACTTCGAGGACTTGATGTAATTCTCCTAAAATTTTGACAAATTTGTTTCACGATCCAGCAAGGAGTCCAAAATGTGCAGACGGAATGGCAAACGTTGTAGATCCTGATCGGAGCAGTATCCCCAACATATGTTTCTAACCCCCAAAAAATAAAGAAATCCTCGTTACTCCTCCATATCTTGAGGTATGGCAATATACATGTATTGATAAATGAAAAGCTTTGATTATCAAAACAATGTAAAAACAGGATATATTGCCATTTTATCAGACAATAATTTTATTGACGGTTCCCAATACTGTTGAATTGTTCAAAGTACAGTAAAATTTCGCTATGAAGACCAGCATAAATCAAAACTAATTCTGCTTAAAAAAGCTTTTTTACAACGTTTCAGCTATTCTTTTTTCCGTGTTTTCTGCACACAGTGTCCTCTGGTAAGAGACCACCTTTGTGACTGTTCAAAAGAGGTCTTTAAGACCAAAGGTGGTGTTAATATAGAAATTTTACTGTATTGTAATGCAGGGCCTGACAGATCAAACTTTCAACCACTTGCGTGGCATTCCACAGCATCTTGAAAATAGCTTAGAATTACCATATTCCTTATACACGTATGTTCTATACATTTTTCTGGGCAAGTGAAATAAAAAATCACTTGCCCAGCCAAAATTTAGACTTGTCCTGAGCAGCTGAGCAGTGGATTTGTCAGGCCCTGTGTACTGTACTGCCTTGCCAGCAATGTAGACTCTGATCAGACTGTTCTGTGCTGAAAAATAAGAAAAAATGCTTGAAAATGCCATTTGCTAAACTTAGCACTTGAAGGGCTAAAACATAGTACATTTCTTTCTTATTTCTCTGAAACTTTCGTATTTTTCAGAATCATGTATGTTCTTGGCTACATTCCAAAAGACAACCGATTGTATCTGGGCGACAAAGAACTCAATGTGATCAGTTACTCGCTGTTATTGTCAGTACTCGAGTACCAGACTGCCGTGATGAGACAAGATTTTGAGACGGCAGATAAAGTTCTGCCGACAGTTCCAAGAGAACACCGAACCAGAGTGGCTCATTTCTTGGAGAAACAGGTGAGCTTACTATTGTTCTGCTGAACACAATAATCCAGAAGGGCATTTTGTCAGTCTCTGGCGAAAGAATATGCACTGTACTGGTTAACCCTTAAAACGCCGAGAAAATCTACATCTGAAAATGCCGTCTGCTTATGTTAGCAGACAACATAAATTTGGCAGACAACATAAGCAGAAGACATTTTCATATGTAGATTTTCTCGGAGTTTCAGATGCGTGTGCTCAGATTAACTTAACCCTTAAAATGCTGAGAAAATCTACATCGGAAAATGTCTGCTTATGTCGTCTGCTGAATCTTCTTGCAAACTTTTCAAAAATATTTTTTTATATAGGCAAACAGTGTGGACCCAGATCAGACTGCTCCTAAAGGAGCAGTCTGATCTTGGTCCGCACTGTTTGCAAAAATGATTTGTAAAGCAACCGGCAGACAACAAAGCAGACGACAGTTGTCGTGATTGGCACCTTATAGGTTAACAGCTTATATATATATACATAAGCCTGCCCAGGAAGTCTGGTTAGGTAAACTGATTGGCTAGATATAACCTAGATAGTGTTGACTGGGCCATAGAAACTCCAAACAAACAATATAACTTTAACCCTTAAGATGCCGAGAAAAACTACATCTGAAAATGTTGTCTGCTAATGTCGTCTGCTGAATCTTTTTGGCAAACTTATGAAAAATATTTTTGCACACAGGCAAACAGTGTGGATGCAGATCAGACTGTTGCTACAGGAGTAGTCTGATCTGGGTCCGTGCTGTTAGCAAAAAAAATTACTTTTAAGGTAACCAGCAGATGATAATTGTCGTGATTGGCATTTTATGGGTTAATAACGTTCACTGGGTCATTATACTGTTAAATACAAAGACTTCAGATTTATTTTAGTGTATCATAATCACAAGCCTGCATGGTGTTGTGGCTAAGCTACTTGCCTCATAAACAGGGAATTTTGAGTTTGATTCTGTGCTACCCCAGGACTTATATGAGTCTTTAGACTCAGGTCCTGCCTCTGTATGATCTTGGCTGTTGCGGGACCTAATCCCTAGCACACGTAATCAATTCATATACATGAAATTCGAGTGCCTGAGCAAACTGTGCAGACCAGTGCCCAGTTGTTCAAAGCATCACTTGCTTAACTAGCTTAGTGGTCAAATAGTTGACTGTTCTAGTTTGGTAAAGAAAATTTTGGTATTTTTGCTGAAAAAATGTGAGCAGCTTTTGCATCCGCAAAAGCTGCTCATATTTTTGCAGCAAAAATATTAGCATATTTGCCATATTAAATGATCGGAGTTTCAACGATTCATGAACTAACGGCATCGATAGTTTTGAACAATTGACCCTGGTATGGATAACTTTTCAAATAATGTAGATCCAGATAAGATGGCTCATAATGTGTGGTTAGGTAAATTGACGAGCTCAACATGACTTAAATAGTGTTGAATTCCGGACCAAAGCAGTTGAATGTGTAATGGACCTCAGTGGCCTAGCGGGTAAGAGTGCTGACTCTTAATCATTAGGTCTTTCACTGCTGTGGTTTGAGCTAGGCTTAGGTCATATTTGAGATGCCAAGTTCTGCAACGGAAGGTTGGGTGGTATTTCTCTGAGCACTCCAGTTTCCTCCACCTCTGATTAACTATCAGCTCGAAATGAGTGAAGTAATCTTGAGTGCAATAAAACCAAACCTTCACCCCCCCACCCCACCACCAAAAGAAACACAGAATGTGTTCAGTGTCAAAAGATGCAAGAGTCTACTTTAGAAGCTGAGGAGTGAATTGGTTTGCCATGCAGTTAATTTCTGTCTTGTTTGGCAGGGTTTCAAATCTCAAGCATTGGCTGTGACGTGTGATCCTGAACACAAGTTTGAGTTGTCAGTACAGCTAGGGGACCTGAAGACAGCTTACACTATAGCTAAGGAGCTTGAGGTAAGGGGCAGAGGAAGGATTAATTCACGCATGAGAGTTGTTCAGAATTTTGGCAGATTTCAGGTTATTAGTCACAAAGTCTGTTTTGTCACTGAATTTTGTCTCAAACTTGCAAAAATTACATTATTGAAAGGCTAATCATGGAAGTTGATAAAGTGGGTATTTGGTGTTAATTCAGGGGAGGCAACTCTTGCAAAAGTATTTTTGTCTCCCATGTCAGTAGGGGTCAACTCTTAAAGGAAAGAATTTGCTCCTGAGGAGCAAATTCTTTCCTTTAAAAGTACATGTAGACCCCTTTTTCAGCTGGACAGAATTTATAGATAAGCTTACATATTAAGACCACTTAAACTTTTGAACAGTCCCAAAGGTGGTATCGTATTTAGACACACTGGGTGCATAAAACACAAAGAAGGAATAATTGAAACCTTCTCAATAAGCTTTTGAGAGCAGATTTAGTCTTAATTTTAGGTGGTGTTAATATTGGAATTTTCCTGTATCCACCCTTAGCTGTTGCTTTGTATTGTAGGCAGAGCAGAAGTGGAAACAGCTTGCTGAGTTAGCCATACAAAAATGTGAGTTTGGTTTAGCACTGGAATGCTTACATCAGGCCCAGGACTTCGGGGGACTCTTGTTGCTGGCCAGTTCTGCGGGGAACGCCGAGATGCTGGCGAAGCTTGGCGAGACTGCGGAGAAGACGGGACAGAACAACGTAGCATTCCTCTCCTACTTTGTCTTGGGAAGGTTAGGTGTTGTTGGTTGTTTTCTTATTGTGATATTAATCTTATTTGACCCTTATCTTGCTGTCCACGACAACCCCAATCTTTGCAAACAGTGTAGATCCAGATCAGATGGCTTCTGAAGAAGTCTTATCCTGCTGTTCACGACAACCCCTATCTTTGCAAACAGTGTAGATCCAGATCAAAGAAGTCTTATCCTGCTGTTCACGACAACCCCTATCTTTGCAAACAGTGTAGATCCAGATCAAAGAAGCCATCTGATCAGGATCTACACTGTTTGGCATTCAGTTTATGAATTTGTAGCAATAAATTACATAAAGTAATTTGATTGGTTGATAGACAGAAATGGGTGTGGCTTAAATGAATATTCAGCAAGATAAGGGTTAAGCTGAATTTAAGAGTCAGAGCACCATTCATGGCTCTTAGCGGTCATTGAGACATCGGCTCAAAGTTTATGCTCATCAATTTTCTGAACCATCGAAATTAGAATTTTGTCTGCTCTACAAATTTAGCTTGGTGTTTGTATGATTTACAAGAAAATCTCCTAAATGAGATACTGCTGACACTTCGTAGCAATGTTTTTGACGGGTAAGTGGGTGTGTGTTAGTTGTAGTGCACTTTCTGCATGTGTACAGTCTTCTGAATGCCATATCGACAGTTGGTCAGGGGATTTGCCATCTCTTCTGATGGCTTCATTTGCAAATATCTTAATGTTTTAAAAACAGCAAAGGCTGTGATCAGGCACCGTGTTCTGATGTCTGATCTGGGCCTATGCCTGTTTGCCTGTGTTCTGTTTTGGAGTTTTCCCCTTATAAATGGGTTAATTTTCTCACAGTTCAATGACTGGCATGATATATTCAAACCTGCGCTAGTCAAGAACTAAAATGTGATTGCTTGGGACATAGAGGTTTTTTGATTTTTCAGTCTAAGATCAATTTTTCTTGCACACCAGACAAGGAAATCCGTGTTTTTACCCTGGGATAGAAATTTATGTTCTGACCCTGGTGTTCCGACCCCAAATTGAATATTATCGCGTGTTTGATAAATGCACTGGTTGATTACGACCTCATGCGTTGCGTCGTCATGCGTGACGTCACTAAACATTCCTGTTGTGTCATCACAAAATGGCGGACGTCGGTAACCGAAGTGACAGCAGCATTAAAAATTCGCAATAGAAATGGAAGGTATGCAAGAAAAAGAATCCAATATGGGTGTGAGGGGTGGATAGAAAAATCCGTCCCTCGGGATCACTGTCCGGCATCACTCGGCAAGCCTCGTGATGCCGGACAGTGACCCTTGGGACGGATTTTTCAATCCACCCCTCACACCCATATAAGATTCTTATATTATTTCACTGAATGAACAAAAAAAGAAGTACATGTATTTTCATTTATAGTGAAATAAAAATTGATTGTACACTGAAAAAAAAATCAGATTTTCTGTTTCTTTTTGTGCTTTAAACTGTAATTCTAACACAGCGCGCCTATATAGGCAATGGAAAATAACTGTGTTTTATTCTGCAACAAATCTCAGCTCGGAAGAGCGTGACGAGTGACGTCATTAAAATTCCCAATTTATGACGTCACTAGTCGATTTCCTTGACGTTAGACGGTGTAACGTCATTTTCTCGCATCGAAAACGTAAGAAAAGGATATAAATGCATGTGTATCAGTCGATAATTTTAGCGGGATTTCTTCTAACAATGGCGAAAGGTTGTGAGATTTTGAAGGAAACAACAACATTATTGCCGATTTTCGGCGTGTTAGAATCGAAATAGATCAGCTCTTGTCTGTGATTTGTTGAGTAATAAATCACAGTTTGTCGGTCAGTTGTAAGTAGACAAATCACGCGCGCTACGCGCTTGTGATTTGTCTACTTTACAACTGACCTCCAAACTGTGATTTATTACTCAACAAATCACAGCTAGAGCTGATCTATTTCTTAATTATTAAAGCAATTTTAAAGTGTCAGCCGTCACCATGGGGAACAACCTTTTTCCATGGTTATTTCTGGTCAATTTAGAGGTGTTCAGCATGTTTACTGGGTGTAATATCGGGTGTAAACTCAAAGTTTGCACCTGGAAAACAGCTTGGAATGTTACTTTATCAAATTGTTCACTTGAAATTTGCATTCCGATAATGTCTGCAGTTGCTAAGTTCATCTGGCGTCGCATGCATTATTTATGTCGTGTAGGTGCTAAAAGTGATGACATCAATGTTCGAATGACGATAAACGTGTGACGTTTCTGACACACATTTATTATGTTTAGCTAATGGACATCAAACAAACAGAAAATGGTATTTTTCAATGATACATCGAATTCACAAACAGTATAAATGAAAATTGTATTTTCACTGTTTGAAACAGGGACAATATCAGTTTTGATACATCAAATTCACAGTGAAGATGAAAATTGTATTTTCACTGTTTGAAACAGGGACAATATCAGTTTCGATACATCGACTTAACAAACAGTGAAAATGATACATCAAATTCACAAACAGTGAAAATGAAAATTGTATTTTCACTGTTTGAAACAGGGACAATATCAGTTTTGATACATCGACTTCACAAACAGTGAAAATGATACATCAAATTAAAAAACGATGAAAATGAAAATTGTATTTTCACTGTTTGAAACAGGGACAATGTCAGTTTCGATACATCGACTTCACAAACAGTGAAAATGATACATCAAATTCACAAACAGTGAAAATGAAAATTGTATTTTCATTGTTTGAAACAGGGACAATATCAGTTTTGATACAGCAAATTCACAAACAGTGAAAATGAAAATTGTATTTTCATTGTTTGAAACAGGGACAATATCAGTTTCGATACATCAAATTCACAAACAGTGAAAATGAAAATTGTATTTTCATTGTTTGAAACAGGGACAATATCAGTTTCGATACATCAAATTCACAAACAGTGAAAATGAAAATTGTATTTTCATTGTTTGAAACAGGGACAATATCAGTTTCGATACATCAAATTCACAAACAGTGAAAATGAAAATTGTATTTTCACTGTTTAAAACAGGCACAGTATCAGTCTCTATATTTCATTGAAAAACATGTAAGAAAGATGCTTGTTTAATGCATATTTGACCTAGAGGAAGCCGGAAAACTTAATGATAATAGAGGTGGCTTTTACCCTTGTCCTGCAGGGCACGGCAGTGCCTACCTTTGCAAACAGTGTGGATCCAGATCAGATGGCTTCTGAGGAAGCCATCTGATCTGGATCTACACTGTTTGACATTAAGTTTGTGAATTAAATGAATACACTTTGATTGGTTGATACTCAGCAATGGGTGTTGCATAATTAATTTATTCAGCATGACAAGGGTATAAAGGTCTGGTTATGTTTTCAGAATAGAGGAAGCTCTTGAAGTGTTGATAAACACCGGGAGATTACCAGAGGCAGCTTTCTTTGCCCGAACTTACCTACCTAGTCAGATATCCAGGTACGTTGTCCCACACTCACTCACTTTTATGACTGGGCTTCATTTTTGTAGCTTACTCACTCACTTTTATGACATAATTTTTGTAGCATACTCACACACTCACTTTTATGACACATCTTAATTTTTTGTAGCATACTCACTCATTCATTTTTGTGACTCATCTTAATTTTTGTCTCTTACTCACACATTTTTATGACATCTAAAATTTTGTAACTCACTCACTCACCCACACCAATTAGGTGCCCAGCATCCCACAGAAGGCACATTGACAAATAGAATAGCCTAAGAACATGTGCTGCAGGATGCAGTGTCTGATCAAGGTCTACAATGTATAAAAATACAGATATTTTCACAACTGGTTATCCACTTGTGTATAAGCCTGCCCAGTAAAAGTGTGGCTATGTAAACTGACCTGCTCAAAAATGACCTAAAATAGTGTTGATTGGGCCGTTAAACTCGGGTCAATACAAACAAACAAAATCGGGTAATATGTGAGATGTCTAGTTCTGCATGGGAAGGTCAGGTGTGTGTGGGGGCGGGGGGGTTCCGGGTTCTTTGTTTTTCGCCCACCTCTGATTAATGATCGGCTCAAAGTAGGTGAACTAATCTTGAAAAGGGTGGTAAAACTCGATTAAAACAGAAGAAAAAAAAATCCAGATACTCCGGTTTTCATCGCCTCAAATGATTGGCTCAAGATAATTGAATAATCTTGAAAGGGCCATAAAAAACAACAAAAAAAAACATAGTAGTAGTGAACTAGTCCCAAATGATAAGTGGAAGATTCCGGTTTTCATTCTACGGGTTAAGCTGATTGTCACTAACAAGTACCCACAAGTACCTACGACTTGTTTCTAACTCTAAATAAGGATAAAATCATCCCTTAACCCTTATCCTGCTGTTCACGACAACCCTTACCTTTGCAACAGTGTAAGTCCAGATCAGATGGCTTCTGAAGAAGCCTTATCCTGCTGTTCACGACAACCCTTACCTTTGCAAACAGTGTAAATCCAGATCAGATGGCTTCTGAAGAACCCTTATCCTGCTGTTCACGACAACCCCTACCTTTGCAAACAGTGTAAATCCAGATCAGATGGCTTCTGAAGAAGCCTTATCCTGCTGTTCACGACAACCCTTACCTTTGCAACAGTGTAAGTCCAGATCAGATGGCTTCTGAAGAAGCCTTATCCTGCTGTTCACGACAACCCTTACCTTTGCAAACAGTGTAAATCCAGATCAGATGGCTTCTGAAGAAGCCTTATCCTGCTGTTCACGACAACCCTTACCTTTGCAACAGTGTAAGTCCAGATCAGATGGCTTCTGAAGAAGCCTTATCCTGCTGTTCACGACAACCCTTACCTTTGCAAACAGTGTAAATCCAGATCAGATGGCTTCTGAAGAAGCCTTGTCCTGCTGTTCACAAAAACCCTTACCTTTGCAAACAGTGTAAATCCAGATCAGATGGCTTCTGAAGAAGCCTTATCCTGCTGTTCACGACAACCCCTACCTTTGCAAACAGTGTAAATCCAGATCAGATGGCTTCTGAAGAAGTCTTATCCTGCTGTTCACGACAACCCTTACCTTTGCAAACAGTGTAAATCCAGATCAGATGGCTTCTGAAGAAGTCTTATCCTGCTGTTCACGACAACCCCTACCTTTGCAAACAGTGTAAATCCAGATCAGATGGCTTCTGAAGAAGTCTTATCCTGCTGTTGACGACAACCCTTACCTTTGCAAACAGTGTAAATCCAGATCAGATGGCTTCTTGTCATGCAGTATGTGATCTGAACAAATATATCAAATAATTTGGTTGATAATCAGCAGTGGGAGTGGCTTAATTAATTTATGCAGTGGGATAAGGGTTAATGATCCATGTTAACCCTTGCCTGGACTGTCTCATAAAATCACAATAGACGGCCCCCGCCAATCGGGCCTTGAAGAAATAGATTGGCTGCAAGATGCTTCCACTCAGAGATGAAATCGACCACACACCAGTATTGGTAAACGGCTTAGAGGATCTAAGCCTGCCCAGGCAAAGCTGTGTGAGTTGGACCGTCCATGCTTATAAACTCTATTGGTTTCATTGGGCAACAGGATTATTTCATCTCAGTGTCGGGTAAAAGTTCCGCAAAATTGGAAGCAACGTCTCCAAAATGACCTATACAGTGTTGACCGGGATGTTAAACCTCAAATCAAACAAACAAACAAAAATCACAATAGAAAATTTTTGCACTTGTGATAAAAATATTTTTGTGTACCTTTACAGAGTTGTTCAATTGTGGCGAGAGTCTTTACCCAACAAGAAGGCAGCACTGTCTCTAGCTGACCCAGCAGAATACGAGAATCTGTTTCCCGGTCTCAAGGATGCCATGAAGACAGAACAGTTCCTCAAACCACAAAGAATGAGACGGTTCCCTGCAAGAATGTACCCACAGGTCCCGGTAGGCTATGGTTTCACCTTTATGAGCTTGGCTTGGAGAAATAGTTTAAGCTGCATGAGGCTTCCTCGCAGAGCTGGAAGTGACTGAACATTTGAGTACTGGTCAACTGCTTAGAAGGTCAAAGCCTGCTGAGGCAAAGTGGTGCGAGTCTGACCATTCCTGCCTATAAACGCCAGTGGTTTCTTTGGGCGGTATGGCTTTAGATGTCGTATTTAATAGTCCCACAAAATGGTAAGCAATGGCGTTAAACTGAACTAAATATTCTTGATCACCAGATCACATTTTTTCAGCAAAAATATTAGCATATTTGCCATATTAAATGATCAAAGTTTTAACGATAAGTTAACTAACATCATCATTTGATTTGAACAACTGGACCGGCCAGATAAGACCAGTTTTTCATCCAAAGTGTACTGATATTTTTCTTAATGCTGCCCGAATTCATTTGTATTGGTATTCATTAGAAGCGCCTCATAGAGGCATTTTATAATCAATACCACAACATATGTGTTCTTGCAGAAGTAAGAAAAGTAATATATGTATGTGGCTACCCCCTCTTATCTGGTGTTATGTTTTTGGGCATTAAACTCTAAACCAAAGCAGAAATAGCCCTGTTTTCATTTTGCTGTATCTGCACATACAGTTAAACTTAGATGGCTGGAACACGGATGGCTTTTTCAAATTCGCTCTTTAGTCCCTGGAATTTTTTTCATAACTTTAGATGCTAATATATTGGGGATAATTAACCCTTGACTTGCTGAATATTTAAAAATGCCACACCTGCAACTGATTATCAACCAATCAGATTTCTTGATGCAAATCATTGCAAGAAATTCTTAAACTGAATGACAAACAATGAAGATCCAGATCAGATGGCTTCTTCAGAAGATATCTGATCTGGATCTACATTGTTTGAAAGATAAGACATATCCAAGCTCATCAGGACAAGGGTCAAATGATTAAGGAAGAATATTCTTATTTTATTTAGAATTCTCCGTGGTGTAGTGGTTATGCTACTCGCCTTGTAAACCAGGGATTGCAGGAGTGATCCCGGGCTTCTCCAGACTTTCGGATAAGTCTTTAAACCGAGGTCCTGTCTCCGTATGACCTTAGCTGTTGGTGAGATGTAAAACTCACTTGAAAATGTATGTTGTGTGTATTCATTAGAATTGCCTCATCGGTGTATACACAACATACATCTGTTTTAAAGAAAATCAAAAAAAAAAGAAAAAAGAAAATATATCCGTATTATGACTCCTGGCCTTGCACTGTGGTTATCCCTCAATGGCTGGAACAAAAATTTATGGTCTCAAAGACATCCAAGCCATCGAAGTTCGACTATATTCATTGGAGCTCACTGTTCGGAAGACTTAAGACTTTCTTCGAAGTAGAGTGATTTTTCTAAAAGTTGTAAACGTAAACACATTCCCAAAGTGATGTATCTTGAAGATGTAATCATGAACATGCCCCATAATGCTTGCAGGCCAACACAGAGAGAACACCAGTAGATGAGATGAAGGCTGCCGAGGAGAGGGGAGCATTCACGTACCGACCGCCAAGAACAGATAGTGATGACGAACAGTTTGAGGAGGCAAGGGAACCATCACCCAGAACACAGGTGGGTGAAGTATTGATTGATTGATTAAGGTTTAACACCCCATCAACACTGTATAAGTCATTTTGGAGACGTTGCTTCAAATTTTGTGGGACTTTTACCTGACATTGAGATGAAATGACTTCTCAAGCCCTGTCGCCCAATGAAACCAATAGGGTTTATAAGCATGGACGGTCTGCTTTGCCAGGGCAGGCTTAGATCCTCTAAGCGGTTTACCAGTACTCGTGTGTGGTCGGTTTCAGCACTGCCTGGAAGCATCATGCAGACCATTTATTTCTTCAGGCCCCGATGGGCTGGGGCCGGGTGGGTGTAGTAAAATATGAAATTAGTCCCGTCACACGGAAACCTGTCTTCTGAGCTTGCGATAATGTGAGACACAAACCAGCCTGCTCAGCTACACAGGCTAGCAAGAAGCTTGAAATTTTAGAAATAGAAACTAGAGGTATTGTTCTATCCAAACAGGGAACACAAAGGCATATGCGCAGTCTGAACTGCACCTTTGTTGTTCTTAAATGGCAAAAACAGGTTTTCTAATGACGTGACTCAAATTAGAATGCCCTCCAATGGCCTGGTGGTCGGGAGCTTGGTCTCTTAACTCTTACGATGCCAAGAAAAACTACACCTGAAAATGTCGTCTGCTCAATTTTTTTTTTGCAAACTTTTTAAAAATACAGGCAATCAGTGTGGGCCCAGATCAGACTGCTCCTACAGGATCTGGGTTTACACTGTTTGCAAAAAATTACTTATAAGGTAACCGACAGAAGGCAAAGCAGACAACAATTGTCGTGATTGGCATATTATGGGTTAAAGGGCATCAATTCCCAAATAAAAGGAAGAATTAAGAGCATAGGAAAATCCAATAATACAATGATAGTTCATTCATTAATATTTGCCATATCCCAAAGAAGCTATTTGAAGGAGAGTCTAGAGGCTGAACCGTCACACACCTACAGAGGGACTGCAATAAAACAAACATGAATATACCAGTAAATTTTTCTTGCAACATCCCAAAATTGAACATAAATTTTTGGAAAATCAAAGTCAACATGGCAGTATGTTTAGAACATACCTGAAGTAGCAATCTGATGTGTGTCTACACCTTTGCCTTTCCGTTTCCACTTTTTGGACTCCTTGCTGGATCGTGAAACAAACATATTAAAATTTTAAGAGAATTACAGCAAGTCCTCAAGGTGTCAGAATTTTTAGGATTTTTATGGTAAACAATTATTAATTTCTGTGAAAATTGAACGTTCACATCCACAAAATTTTGTAGAAAATGTTTATTTCAGGGCAGCGACCCTATTCAGCCCAAAAACACATTAACAAATCAAAGGTGTGTGATGGAGTGAGTTGCGAGCTGAGATGGTTTTTACGAGCTGAGGTGGTTCTAATGAATACACAAAATTTAGCAAAAAAATATCTTTAAAAATTCACCAAGTACATACCTTATCTGTTGCTTATCTGTTGCTTTAGTACTAAAGGTGTTCGTTAAAAGCCTCCGTGGTGTAGTGGATAAGTTTGTCTCGCAAACCAGGGGTCCTGGGATCAATTCGGGCTTCTCCAGTCTTTTGAATGAGTCTTTAAACCGAGTTCCCATCTCCATAGGACCTTATTTATTGATGAGATGTAAAAACTCAAACATGCACCAAAGGTGTTCGAAACTCAAAACATACACCAAAGGTGTTAGATTTGGTGTTCGTACCACTTGCCCCTCAAGATGCTGAAAAAAACTACATCTGAAAATGTTGTCTGCTTATCTGCTTATGTCGTCTGCTGAATTTTTTCGCAAACTTTTTAAAAATATTTTTGCATACAGGCAAACAGAGTTAGCCCAGATCAGACTGCTCCAACAGGAGCAGTCTGATCTGGGTCCACACTGTTTGCAAAAAATTACTTTAAGGCAACCGGCAGATGGCAAAGCAGACGACAGTTGTCGTGATTGTCATTTTATGGGTTAATTTTGACTGTATGTTGGCATTAATCAGAATATGTACATAACTTTCGTGTTTACATATATGTATCATTATTGTCATCTTTTCTGCCCATCATTATCAGGATATTGATATAGAACAAGAAACAGACCTTTTCGGCAAGGACTTCAGTGATATACACAAAGAAGAGGTCAGTTTCACAGCATGGTGATTGGCTCGTAGAAGCATGACTGTAGATAGATACCGTAATGATCCTAAGTATTGGGACAGATAGGCCTAAGCAAACAATGTAGACCCAGATCAGACTGCTCCAGTCTGATCAGGGTTTACACTGTTTGCCATTCAGTCTGCACCTTTTGGACTCCTTGCTGGATCTTGAAACAAATTTATTAAAATTTTATGAGAAATAAAGCAAGTCCAAAAGGTGTCCGAATTTTTACGATTTTTACGGTAGATACACTTTGTTTATGATTTTAGTTCACCTTTATAATCGTATGCTTTATTGTGAGTTTATAAGATAGACACAAATAATTGTATGTTTCTCATTGAAAGTGCTCCACGAGACATATTTGAGGTACAGTAAAATGCCACTATTAAGACCACCTAAATTTTAGACAAAATCTGCTTTTAAAAGCTTACTGAGAAGGTGTCAGTCATTCTTTCTTTGTGTTCTCTACATCCAGTGTCTCCTTGTAAAAGACCACTTTTGAACAGTTCCAAAGGTGGTCTTAATGTAGGAATTTTACTGTTCTGTATTTATCATACCGTAAATATCCAAAAAATTTGGACAACTTGAGGATTTGTTGTAATTCTCCTAAAATTATAATAAATTTGTTTCCCGATCGAGCAAGGGGTCCAAAAAGTGCAGATGGAATGGCAAGCAGTTTAGATCCTGATCAGACTGCTCCTTCAGGAAAACTGGGTCTACGTTGTGTGTTAGGTCTGTCTGTCCCATTACAGTATGTATTCATACAGCATGCCTGATCAAACAGTGAAGTCTCAGATCAGAGGCAGCAGAATGCAGTGTCTCATCAGGGTCTACACTGTTTTCAATGCATCCAGCTATTTTTATGCAAATATTGTAATAAGTTATCTTTATAATTTTATTGTGTAGGAGTATACTGGAACAAAATCTAATCTTTTGCAAACAGGGTAGATTCCCGATCAGATGGCTACTAAAGAAGCCATCTTATCAGGATCTTAGAAGCCATCTGATCGGGATCTACACTGTTTGCAATGCATTGTCATGCAGTTTGTGTATTGAACAAATATATTATATCAGGCAACTTGATTGGTTGATAGTCAGCAGTGGGCGTGGATTAATTTATGCAGCAGGATAAGTGTTAATGATTCAAGCTGCATAGCACTATTATTATGAGCCCTATCATGAGAAAGCCTGTGTTTGTGACCAGATAAGGGACAAACCAGCCTGTTCAGCTACACAGACTAGATAAGAGTCTTGAATTTTATACATAGAAACTGGAGATAATGTACTAGGCAAGCAGGGAGCATTAACCTATTTTGTACCAGAAACCCAAAAACGGGTATCCTGGCAAACAGTGCAGGTCCAGATCAGACTCCGCAGAATGCAGCGTCTGATCAGGGCCTACACTGTTTGCAAAAAAGTTCAACCATTTTTATAAAAAAAAATTTAAGAAAACACTACCTGACACCCCTAAATTTTGAAATAGACTCCTGCTATATATAAGGAGGAAGATTCCATTTGGTACAAAAAGAGTTAAGGAGCTGATCAGACACCATAGATCTGCACCCGTGTTGTTTTCAAAAGCAAAAACGGATTTTTCCATGATATGGCTTATTTTTGCTATTTTAAGAAATTTATGTACAGTCGAACTTCAATGGCTCAAACACCTTTGGGACCACAAAAATCTGCTCAAGATAGGGTTAGTTCGAGCCACTGAGGGTTACTGCCAGGAGGCATAAAGGGTTAAAATTTGGGACGTCTTTTCGGTGTTCTATAATAAAAATGCATGCTGTGTGTAGTCATTAGAATTGCCTCTTTGAGGCGATTCTAATGAGAACACACAGCATACACTTGCAAGGTAAAAATAAAAAATCTCCTTAATTATCCTGCACTACTTCTTATGCAGAGGTTTTCCCTAGAGACACTATTGTGGGGGTTCGACTCAGCCATGGTAAACGAGCCATGGGTGTTTTAGCCATCAAAGTGCTACTGTATCTGTTAAGTACAGATTAAATATAAACTGAATGATGCAACTCTTTATTTTGCTTTTTAAAATATGTATAAGAATGTTTTTGTTTTAAGAAGATTTCATAATAGAAGTGAAGGCAATGATCAAGAATCGATACAATTAACCCACAGCTCCTGTCAGAGACACCAAGGGAAAGAAGCACAAACATGAAACAACTAGACCCTAATGGAAACATCACTAGCAGAAAGCCAAAAGGACAGTTAGTTTCCCACAAAATGGCCAATTGGCTATCCAAAGCAAACTAATATAAGCGAAACACACACGTAAAGACAAGCCATAACAAAAATAAAACAGGACAGAAGAACTGCCTTGGAACGGTCAGTGAAAAAAAATCCACTGGGCGGCTTAAATCAATTTAACGTGGCCACAGTCCTCACCCATACTTTTGTCGCGATTTAGACAAATAATTTGTTCAGTCCGCATGCAGGCCTCCTAACTCATCAGTGCAACACCTCCAAGAAAACAAAAATCATTCAACCAAGCCTGGAACAAAACTTTTATGTAAGACCTGTATTTTCAGATTTGTTTATTTGTTTGATTTGAGGTTTAACGTCCCCGTCAACATTGTAAACAAAACACTTTCACCCCGGCCTCGGTAGCTCAGTTGGATACGCGTCTGACTGGTGATCAGGAGGGTGCTGGTTCGATACCTGCCAGGGTCGGCATCATTCTTTGTTGGAGATTGATCCTGAAATCTTTTCAATGGTCATTCTCTCCCTTCTGATGATTCAAGGAGGGCAGTTGTCAGTTTCTGGCGAAAGAATGTACACTGTACTGGTTAACCGCTTACATATAAGTGTTGATAGGTAAACTGACCGCTCAAATATGACCTAAAACTCGTAGTGTTGACTGGGCCGTTAAACTCCAATACAAACATAACAAACTCTTTCTCCCCTCAGTTTCTAAAGTGGATCCTTCCATCTTTGAATTTAGGCATGTCTATCCTTGTAGTTGATTTAGGGAAAATGATTGACAGGATGACTGTGTACATTCTGATGAGAGAACTCCTTCTGAGCTATCCCATCTGGATCTACACTGCTGTACAGGACTCGAGGTTATAAAACTTTTTTCATGCTCATGAGCATGAAATTTGTCCTGCTCATAAATTTAAAAATGCCAACAATTGTTGGCATTTTAAATTTTATGAGCAGAACAAACAATATTCTTTGTTGATTATACCCCCACAAATGAAATTTTGGGGGGGTATATAGGAGTGAGCTTGTCGGTCGGTCGGTCGGTCGGTCGGTCGGTCTGTTGACTTGGTTTCCAGAAGATAACAAAAAAAGCACTTCACCGATTTTTTGGACGGGTTTTTTTAAAAAAAATCCGTCTCTTAAAATAGCGATGTCCGGCTGGGCGGGCGTCCTGCGGGCGGGCGGGCGTCGTCCCAGGTTTACCTTTTGGTTAACCTTTTTTCAAAGTGATATTTTTCATCTATTCTGCAGCAGATTGTTTTAATATCAGGACTGATGCATAAGTGGAGGTACCGCTTTCATGTATTATCCATAAATGGCGCAAAAGACTAAAATTTTGGCGGAAATTGTCATTTTTCAAACTTGCGTTTTTAAGGTTTACCTTTTGGTTAACCTTTTTTCAAATGCCAGTGTAGTGGATAGAGTGCTGGACTACGGATCCTATTGTTGACTATGAATCTGAGGGGCGTGAGTTCAAACCCCGGTGGAGACATTTTTATGCCCCCGGAATCTAAGATTCTGGGGGGCATATAGTTTTTGGTCTGTCCGTCTGTTTGTCCGTTTGTCTGTTTGTCCGTTTGTCCGTTTCTCCGTCTGCAAAAACTTTAACATTGGGCATAACTTTTGAATGGTAAGTGATACAGCTTTCATACTTCACATGTGCATTCCTTGTCACAAGACCTTTCAAGAGGTACCATAAATTTTGACCTCGTGACCTTCACCTTGAGATTTGACCTACTTTTGGCCTCATTTTTAAAAACTTTAACATTGGCCATAACTTTTGATTGGTAAGTGATAGAGCTTTCATATTTCACATGTGCATTCCTTGTCACAAGACCTTTCTATTGGTACTATAATTTTTGACCTCATGACCTTGACCTTGGCATATGACCTACTTTTTTAAAAACTTTAACATTGGCCATAACTTTTGATTGGTAAGTGATAGAGCTTTCATATTTCACATGTGCATTCCTTGTCACAAGACCTTTCTATTGGTACTATAATTTTTGACCTCATGACCTTGACCTTGGCATTTGACCTACTTTTTAAAAACTTTAACATTGGCCGTAACGTTTGATTGGTAAATGGTAGAGCTTTCATATTTCACATGTGCATTCCTTGTCACAAGACCTTTCTATTGGTACTATAATTTTTTACCTCATGACCTTGACCTTGGCATTTGACCTACTTTTTAAAAACTCTAACATTGGCCGTAACGTTTGATTGGTAAATGGTAGAGCTTTCATATTTCACATGTGCATTCCTTGTCACAAGACCTTTCTAATGGTACCATAATTTTTGACCTCATGACCTTGACCTTGATGTTTGACCTACTTTTTGAAAACTTTAACATTGGCCATAACTTTTGATTGGTAAATGGTAGGGCTTTCATATTTCACATGTGCATTCCTTGTCACAAGACCTTTCTAGTGGTACTATAATTTTTGACCTTGTGACTTTGACCTTGATGTTTGACCTACTTTTTAAAAACTTTAATATAGTCCATAACTTTTGATTGGTAAGTGATAGAGCTTTCATATTTCACATGTGTATTCTTTCTCACAAGACCTTTCCAGTGGTACCATAATTTTTTACCTCGTGACCTTGTGGCCTCAACCATGACATAATTTAGTGATGGGGCTTTCATATTGCACAGGCGCTGTCCGGGGGCATCGGTGTTTCACAAACACATCTTGTTCTTGTATAATTTTTGGTACACTGATGTAACATCATAAAATACAGGTCAAGTTCGATTTCCACTACAATTCGTCAATTTTCGACATAGTTATGGCCCCTTTCAAGTGAAAAAATTGCAAAATGGCGCTGTTGTACTATCAAGGCAGTTTTTGTGGGGGTATTTATCACCTTTAGTGATAGCTCTAGTTTGAGTATGAAAAGTGTCTCATTTGTTTTTATTTCAATACTTATTACTAAGTTATGAGCATTACACATTTCATGCTCAGTTGAGTTGAGCATGAAAAAATTTATAACCTCAGGTCCTGGCCTAAAGGGCTTATAGGTTTTTTTTTTTGTTTGTTTTAGAGTTTAACGGCCCAGTCAACACTATTTTAGGTGATTTTTGAGCCTGTCAGTTTACCTATCCACACCTTTCCTGGGCAGGCTTATACGTAAGCAGTTAATCAGTACAGTGCACATTCTTTCGCCATAAACTGACAACTGCCCTTCTTGAATCAGCGGAAGGGAGCGAATGACCACGATCAATCTCCACGAAAGAATGTTGCTGACCCCGGCAGGTATCGAACCCACATCCTCCTGATCACTAGTCAGACCCGCATCCGACTGAGCTACTGAGGCCGGCTTTTTAGGGTTTATCTTGATACCACCTCATTCTTTTTGTTCACTAACCACTTCATACGATATTATCAGGCTAAAGATACTGAGCCCAAAATAGATCTGCTCCAAGCAGAAGTTACAGAACCAGGCTCTGACGAGGTAGAGAATTAATTCTTTAGAATGGTGATAGTCTGATACCCTTTTAGTTTATCTTAACTAGTGTAAATAGTGGGACATTTCAACCAGCTGATATACAGTCAACCCTCTTTATACGGACATTCGTTATAACGACAAAATTCGTTATAACGACAGTTTCAATGGAATCAATCCTTTGCTCAAGGCTTAGCCTTGGTTATGATTGGCGTGTGGTTTGTAATCTTGTAATCTAATACTCCAAGAAATAAATATTATAGACATTTGTTAGAAACGCCTCACAGAGGCGATTCTAACAAATGTCTATAAGATTTGTCTATAAAATGTCTGAGGCGATTCTAACAAATGTCTATAAGATATGTTTCTTGGAGCAATGGATGTGAGAAGGCCCTTTACTACCTCTCATAACTCCTAACTAGGATTTTTTTATATCAACAAATTCGATATAACGATACCATATTAGGAAACAAATTTTGTTTATTTGTTTGATTTGAGGTTTAACGTCCCCGTCAACACTGTAAAGGTCATTTTGGAGACGTTGCTTCCAATTTTGTGGGACTTTTACAGTACTCGTGTGCGGGTCGGTTTCAGCTCTGCGTGCAAGTATCATGCAGCCCATATATTTCTTCAAGCCCCGATGGGCGAGGGCCGATTAGGGAACAAATAATGTCGTTATAACGAAGGTCCTCTGTATTTCTGTCCCAATATTTGAAGCTAATCTAGTTTACACTGTAGTTATTATTACTGCACATTAACCTCTGTAACTCCGAGCATCTTGTTAACTAGTACGAAAAATGTAGACCCCTGTAAACACCAATTTATATGGATAAAAGAGTGTTCTTGCATAAATATCTATGCGCATGGCTGTTTAAAGCCATTGTCAAATGGATTGAAAGCCATTCTTAAAGTGCAAAAACCATGTTCAAGTCATGAAATTCATGTGCTGTTTGAACATGGATTTTGAGCTTTTGATATCACAAGACTGGCCCTGCTTTGTTTACGTTATGTTGAGAGACGTAACGTTATCACCCTGAAAGTAGCGTTTTAGGGTTCTATGATGACGCCAGATGGTTACTGCGTAACCAAGTCACTGCAAACAACATTCTGAACTGGCCGCCATGTTGGTTTGCCGGTTGCATTTGAAGAGTTTATATAAAGTTTATATGGAGCTGTGGGGCGTTTTCGTCAAAATTTGCTGTCGGAATTGTAAATTATGCAAGAACTGTCATCCATGGTTATTTCATGGCATTAACATTTGCCGGATCCCTCGGAAGATATTTGAACATTCGGCCTAGCGGCCTCGTGTTCAAACAGCTTCCCCGGGACCCGGCGAATATTAATGCATGAAAAACCATGGTTGATCCCTATAGTTTACAGGGGTATACATGTATATTATTTTTCTTATTTCTGCTCCAAGACATAGGTTGTGGGTACTTGTTAAATGTAGATACATGTTAACAAGTTTGAAAACTGTTGACCCCTGTAAACCCCACTTTATATAGAAAAAAATGATTTACAGGGGTATATTCTTATATCTGCTCCAAGATACAGGTTGTGGGTACTCGTTAGAACCACCTCAATAAGGCATTCTTAATAGCGTCCACAGCCTATGTTTTGAATAGTAATAAGAAAAATAACATTTTATGCTCCAAGATATAGGCTATGGTTACTCATTAGAACCGCCTCAGTGAGGCCATTTTTCAAAGGGAGACAACTTTCGGGACTTCCATTTCACTTTTCTATAAGCTTTGTCCTGCTGGAAAAGGGGTCAACCCTTAAAGGAAAGAATTTGCTCCTCAGGAGCAAATTCTTTTCTTTAAGAGTTGACACATTTTAGCATGGGAGACAAAAATACTTTGGCAGGAGTTCCCTCCCCTGAATGTGTATCCATTCCCCTTAAAACAACTGTTATACGTAAACAAAAGTGTATAGATAGATTTTTGAACATCCTTATGGTATGAAGAGTTTGCTTACCTCGCTTTAGTTGTACTTAACAGCAGATTAACTTATTAGTGGTTCTGTTCTTTTTATATGCCACAACCTCTTTATAACACTATTAACCCTTTTTGTACCAAATGGAACCTTCCTCCTTATATATAGCAGGAGTCCATTTCAAAATTTAGGGCTGTCAGGTTCTGTTTTCGTCAAAAACTTTTCAGAAAATGGTTGAGCTTTTTGCAAACAGTGTAGGCCCTGATCAGACACCGCGTTCTGCGGCGTCTGATCTGGGCCTGCACTGTTTGCCAGGGTATCCATTTTAGGGTTTCTGTTACAAAATGGTTTAAAAGCCCGGGCTTCTCCGGAAATTCTGATGAGTCTTTAAACCAAGGTCCTGTCCACGTATGACTTTATGACGTAAACCTCAAACACACACACACACACACATTTAAAAAGGGTTTCTAGCCAAACCAAATATAGAAATATACATTTTTGGGGATCCCAAAAATGTATATTTTCTATAAAATCTGAACATAGCAAGCCATGTTACATCAAACACCATGTTTTACTGGACAATGTTATAAAGAGGTTTAGATGTAGTTCTTTTTGTTTATTGTTATTTACTGACATATTTTTGATCATTTTGTTTCCACACGGAATGTGTTACTAATATATGAGTCACATTTTGCATCATGCATACATATAACTACTAGAAATTGTGTTTTGCTAACAGTTTATCGAAGGTCATGTGCATTTTAGCTACTGTACTTACCTAATGTAGTCAGACCGACAGTGCTGAGCAAACAGTTTAGGTCCAGATGGAATGCTGCATTCTGCGGTCCCACATCCAGCTATTTTTAGACACACATCATTATCAGGAAGTAAATCCTACTTGTTCAAATTCTAGAACAGATATGGTAAAGAATAAAAATGTCTGAAAAGTTGGGTTAACCCTTAAGATGCCAAGAAAAACTAAATCAGAAAATGTCGTCTGCTTATGTCGTCTGCTGAATCTTTTAAATTTTGCAAACTTTTTAAAAATATTTTTGCATACGAACCCAGATCAGACTGCTCCTGGAGGAGCAGTCTGATCTGGGTCCACACTGTTTGCAAAAATGACTTTTAAAGTAACCCGCAGATGACAAAGCAGACGGCAGAGAAAGATAAGAATTATGTTTCTATTGTTGAACACCAATGGCTCAAACACCTTTCCGACTACAGAATACCCTCGTTATAACGAGTATTTGTTCCCTAACATCATACAGGGGTGGGGGTGGTGTGTGTGTAGGGTGGGGGGGGGGTATTCTTGCTGTTGTAAAGAATTTGTCATTATAAAGAATCCCATAATGGACTAGTATGATAGGAACCAAAGAGCCCTTTGCCCTTCATGACTGCAAGAAACAAATGTTGTAAACATTTGTTAGAATCGCCTCCACTCTTGGAGTGCTAAGGGGAATGGATACACCTTCAGGGGAGGCAACTCCTGCAAAAGTATTTTTTGTGTCCCATTATAATCGGGATCAACTCTTAAAGAAGCAAATTCTTTCCTTTAAGAGTAGACCCCTTTTTCAATGAGACAGAGGTTTACAAAAAAGTGCACAGGAAGTCCTGAAAGTTGTGCCCCTTTTGAAAAATGGCAGAAAAATCTACATGATGCCCCCTTAATGGGAACACCTGGCAGATTTTTCTGCCATTTTTCAAAGGGAGATAACTTTTCTATCAGCCCTGTTCCACTGAAAAAGGGGTCAACTTTTAAAGGGAAGAATTGCTCCTCAAGAGCAAATTCTTTCCTTTGAGTTGATCCCTATTGACATGGGAGACAAAAACACTTTTGCAGGAGTTGCCTCCCCTGAAGGTGCTCCCATTCCCCTTAAATACAATATTTTTATCTATATCAATTAGTCTGTCCGATCTTGAGCTTTGGATTCATTCCATTGACATTGACGCTACGGGGCGTATCAAACTAATTTGCATATTTAATTCACCAGTGTATTACTGAATTTATTACATGGCATTATTACATTCTCAGACAGGATGTCATATGATAAAAAGAGGCTTATGTGCAGTTGCAAATAAATTTATTGTTACATATATATACAGGGGTTCTCGGTGGAGTCGGACCCAGAATGGCCTGACTCAGAATCCGACAATGAAGCTGATAGGTCTGGTACTCGTATCAACACTGCCGAACAGGTAGAACATGGGAATACTGCTTAAAATACAAACCATTTTCAGTGCTTATACAGTAAAACCTCTGACTTTGGTGACCTCTCTAAAGCAGGCAACTTGTTTAATGCAAGCCTGCGATCAGTCCCCTCCCACCCCCACCCCCCATACACATAAAGTAAAAAAATAATACAAAGAAAATAAACATTTTAATGCTCCTGTTTACCCTATCTATATTGACAGACAGGCCAGAGGAAACAGTGTATACCCAGATGAGATGCCGCAAAATGCGGCATCTCATCTGGGTCTACACTGTTTGCTGTTTATCCAGTTATTTTTAGACACAGCATCATATAGTATATTGTACTTGTTCAAATTTTGAACAAATACGGTAAGCCGGCCTCGGTAGCTCAGTGGGATGCGCGTCTGACTTGTGATCAGGAGGATGCAGGTTCGATACCTGCCGGGATTGGCACCATTCTTTCGTGGAGATTGATCATGAAATCTTTTCTACGGTCATTCTCTCCCTTCCGCTGATTCAAGAAGGGCAGTTGTCAGTTTCTGGCGAAAGAATATGCACTGTACTGGTTAACTGCTTTCGTATAAGCCTGCCAAGGAAAAGTGTGGATAGGTAAACTGACCGGCTCAAAAATGACCTAAAATAGTGTTGACTGGGCCATTAAACTCCAATACTAACAAACAAAGAACAAGTATGATAAGGAGTTGAGGTAACTGAATATTTGGGATGAATATCGTAACCTGTCTTTAAGCAAGCACATTTCATTTGCTCCAAAAGAGCTTGCACATTGGACTGTGTATGCTAGAAAAATGTATTCTGACATAAACCTTTCAGCCCTGCAGACTGAAACAGATACCTTTCAGGGTCCAGTTGTTCAGAGTCTCTTTAGTTTAACAAGCTTGTTAGTGGTCATATTGTTAAGTGTTCCAACAAGTACAGTATCTAAAATTTTGGTATTTTTGCTGGAAAAATGTGAGCAGCTTTTGCATTTGCAAAAACTGCTCACATTTTTTCAGCAAAAATATTAGCATATTTGCCATAGTAAATGATAAAGATTTAGTAGTATGTTAACTAATGACATCGTTTTGAACAAATGGGCCCAGATGAGACAACACAAATTAGAACCCCAACAAATCATAAACATAATTTCAAGCATTATTTTCTCCGAAAAAGAAAGATTTCAAAAATTTTGACTGCTAATCTTGATTAGTGTTTGAAGGGTAAATGTTTTGATTATAAACTGGTATACAGTCTGAAAATGGTTTGTGTGGTATCAGTAGGCAAGCCCTCCCCTTCTGCTGCGTCAGTGTGTTAGCTCACAGGTTGTTGACATTCCATCATGAGAGCCCTCTGAATGGCCTATATTTACTTTTGCTATGATAAGCATATCAAAAGTAGATTTAAGCTAATTTGAGGGCTCTCTTAGGATTTCAGATAGTATGTCAATTTCCTGTGGTTGGCTCTTCCTTTATCCTACCTCAGTCTGAGTCACATGATATATTGTCAAGGTCATTACTTTTTTAGCTCAGATGTCACGTAGTGACTAGGTGAGCTTTTGGGATCACTTTTTGTCCGTATGTCGTGAATGTGTCCGTGCGTCCGTAAACAATTTTAAATAAGTATATCTCTAATACCCCATGGCCAATCTTGATCAAATTTCATGTGAAGCATCATTAGGTAGGGGGGAAGGGTGCATAAGGTTTTTGGGCTGATCAGATTGGAATTCTTGTAAAGGTCCCATAGACTTATAATGGGAAAATTTTTAAAAATCTTCTTCTCTAAAACCACAGGGCCCAGAGCTTAGATATTTAGCTTGTAACAATGTTAAGTGGTCACCTACATAAATCCTGCCAATCATGCCCCTGGGTTCCAAATGGCCCACGCCCGGGGGCCCCTTGCTCCCATAGACTTATAGTGGAAAAAGCTTCAAAAATCTTCTCTGAAACCACAGGGCCCAGAGCTTAGATATTTAGCATGTAGCAACGGCAAGTTGTCACCTACATAATTTGTGCCAATCATGCCCCTGGGGTCCAAACGGGCCACACCCCGGGGCCCCTTAGCTCCTATAGACTCCTATTGGAAAAAAAGCTTCAAAAATCTTCTACTCTGAAACCACAGGACCCAGAGCTTAGATATTTAGCATGTAGCAAGCGCAAGTAGTCACCTACATAATTCCTGCCAATCATGCCCCTGGGTTCCAAATGGGCCATGCCACGGCTCCCTTCGCTCCCATAGACTCATTATGGGAAAAATCTTCAAAAATCTTCTTCTCTGAAACCACAGGGCCCAGAGCTTAGATATTTAGCATGTAGCAACGGCAAGTGGTCACCTACATAATTCCTGCCAATCATGCCGCCGGGTCCAAACGGGCCACGCCCCGGGGCCTCTTAGCTCCTATAGACTCATAATGGAAAAAAAGCTTCAAAGATCTTCTCTGAAACCACAGGGCCCAGAGCTGAGATATTTAGCATGTAGCAAGGGCAAGTGGTCTCCTACATAAATCATGCCAATCATGCCCCTGGGATCCAAATGGGCCACGCCCCGGGGCCCCTTCGCTCCCATAGACTCATAATGGAAAAAAGCTTCAAAAATCTTCTTCTCTGAAACCACAGGGTCCAGAGCTTAGATATTTAGCATGTAGCAAGGGCAAGTCGTGACCTACATAATTCCTGCCAATCATGCCCCTTGGGTTCAAATTGGCCACACCCCGGGACCCCTTAGCTCCTATAAACTCATAATGTTAAAAAAAAGTTCAAAAATCTTCTTCTCTGAAACCACAGGGCCCAGAGCTTAGATATTTAGCATGTAGCAACGGCAAGTGGTTTCCTACATAATTCCTGCCAATCATGCCGCCGGGTCCAAACGGGCCACGCCCCGGGGCCCCTTAGCTCCTATAGACTCATAATGGAAAAAAAGCTTCAAAGATCTTCTCTGAGACCACAGGGCCCAGAGCTGAGATATTTAGCATGTAGCAAGGGCAAGTGGTCTCCTACATAAATCATGCCAATCATGCCCCTGGGATCCAAATGGGCCACGCCCCGGGGCCCCTTCGCTCCCATAGACTCATAATGGAAAAAAGCTTCAAAAATCTTCTTCTCTGAAACCACAGGGTCCAGAGCTTAGATATTTAGCATGTAGCAAGGGCAAGTCGTGACCTACATAATTCCTGCCAATCATGCCCCTTGGGTTCAAATTGGCCACACCCCGGGACCCCTTAGCTCCTATAAACTCATAATGTTAAAAAAAAGTTCAAAAATCTTCTTCTCTGAAACCACAGGGCCCAGAGCTTAGATATTTAGCATGTAGCAACGGCAAGTGGTTTCCTACATAATTCCTGCCAATCATGCCGCCGGTTCCAAATGGCCCACGCCCCGGGGCCCCTTCGCTCCCATAGACTCATAAAGGAAAAAGCTTCAAAAATCTTCTTCTCTGAAACCACAGGGCCCAGAGCTTATATATTTTGCATGTAGTAACGGCAAGTGGTCATCTACATAATTCCTGCCAATCATGCCCCTGGGTTCTCAATGGGCCACGCCCCTGGGCCCCTGGGACCCTTCGCTCCCATAGACTCATAATGAAAAAAAGCTTTCAAAATTGCTCAACCCGTTGTGCTTGGATGAACAAGATGGCTAAAATTATAAAAACCTCCTTGTGTCAACCAAAATTGCTCAAACCCTCTACTCTACCATATATTATCTTCAATTCCATTTGTACAATATGGATCAGGTGAGCGATCCAGGGCCATCATGGCCCTCTTGTTTTCTGTGGTTTTCTCTGGTTACTTTGGTTTCCTCCACCATGCATGACCACAACACCTAATATCTACAAATTTTTCAAACACTTCAGTAAGTTCTTACAGCTTTCTGTGTAGCCCCCGCCCATAGGGGCTTGAAGAAATATATGGGCTGCATGATGCTTCCACGCAGAGCTGAATCCGACCCACACACAAGTACTGGTAAACCACTTAGAGGATCTAAGCCTGTCCAGGAACCGCGGTGTGAGGCGGACCGTCCATGCTAATAAACCCTATTGGTTTCATTGGGCGAAAGGGCTTGAGATGACATTTCATCTCAATGTCGGGTAAAAGTCCCACAAAATTGGAAGCAACGTCTCCAAAATGACCTTTACAGTGTTGATGGGGACGTTAAACCTCAAATCAAACAAACAAACAAACAGCTTTCTGTGTATTCTCAGCAAAATAAATACCTTTCTTTAATAAGCAATACAGTCAAATTCCGCTATTAAGACCACCTAAAACAAAGACACTCTGCTTTAAAAAGCTTAATTTGAAGGATGCACTTAAACTGTCTTTGTGTTTTCTGCCAACAGTGTCCTCTGGTTAGGGTCCATCTTTGGGACTGTTCAAAAGTGGGTTTAAAGACCACTTTTGAACAGTCCCAAAGGTGGTCTTAATGTAGGAATTTCACTGTATTTTTTTACAAAAATTACTTTATTTTAAATTTTCAGCCTCATAACCTTTATCAAGAAACAACCATTCTGACACAAAACTCTTCATCTTCTTCCTCCAGGGGTCAGTTGTTCAAAACTAACGACAATGTTAGTTAACAAATCATTAAAAATTTGATCATTTAATACTGCAAATATACTAATATTTTTGCTGAAAAAATGTGACCAGCTTTTGCATACACAAAAGCTGCTCACATATTTTTCAGCAAAAACTATATTTTTTTTAGATATTTTACTTGATAGAACAGTTAACAATATGAACACTAACGAGCTCCTTCAGCTAAAAATGCTTTGAACAACTGGCCTCAGACCTATATTATGAGGGACTCCAGGGGGTAATTAGTATTTCAGCGTTAAAGAATGAATTTTATCTTAAGTTGGGTAAAATACTAAGTCGATTTTGGTTTTCAGCCTTCAAATCAAACTTTGGGGATAAAAATTTTCAATGAACATTATGATTTCTTTTTCTCCAGGAGTTATTGGTATTTCAGTGTTAAAGAATGAATTTTATCTTGAGTTGGGTAAAATATTCAGTCGATTTTGGATTTCAGCCTTCAAATCAAATTTAAGAGATAAAAATTTTCAGTGAACATAACATCTTTTTTTTATACCACAATCAGGCATTCTAGTAACCTGATCAAGGGGTTCAGATAACTGCACGCTATAATCGGTAGTGACATAAAATACCTTCTGCTGACCTATAATATGTCTAGGGACCATTTATAGACCGGACCTACTTTTCAGGTCCCAAATTTGCAAGTGTAAACAATAACACACAAGCTTTTATACATGGGAAAACAACGAAACAGCAAGTTATAATCTTTGCAATATTTATTTAAACAGATTTTCAGAAATTTAAGCTAAATTCTTAACTTCTCGAGCTTTCCTGGTTTGAATGGTCCGTTGGAATAAGTGAGCACTGCTACTGCGGTTGCATTTCGACCTAGAATATAATTTCTAAAGCTAAAATAACTATTAATTTGCTGATTTTCAAACATAATGTAAAGCTCTGAGAAACTTTCATTTGAGTGTCCATGTTGTTTCCAATGTGTCTGTGGCATGTTGACGTCAGAAACTTTGCACTATTTGACGTCCCGTTATACTACGTATGTGTGCCATGGCACTGAATGCCGCTTAACATACCACACTGTCTGCTGTCTTATTTGCTTAAATTTGCTAAATTATTGCAAAATCCCTTCATTGTTTTGAGTTGCCTTAAAAATTAAATACACGATGAGTGTCTTTAATAATAAAATATAATCATTTCATAGGGCTCGCTGAAGCTCGCCTCTTATTTTGTAACAATTGTGTCCAGTTGTTCAAAGTATCGTCGGCTTAAAAGAGTTGTTAGTGGTCAAAATGGTGTAATTGTTCAAATAAGTACAGTACACAACAACCTCATTATAACACAGTTCGTTATAACACGGTTATGGATATTACAAGGTTTCAAGATGGATCCCAAAAATCTATAAAATCTATACATTTTTGTTTGGATATAACATGGTTGTTTAACTAACACGGTTTCTGATTTGGACCCCATTAATAGTGTTATAAAGAGGTTGTGGTGTATCTAGATTAGCGGTATTATGCTGAAAAGATGAGAGTGCTACTTTCATCTTTTTCAGCTAACATCTTAGGGTATTTGCCATATTAGATGATCAAACTTTGATTGATACATTAACCCATTTAGTACGGGGTAATTGGCAAACATTGCAGGCCCAGATCAGACGCCACATCTGATCAGGGCTTACACTGTTTGCTAAAAGTTCAGTCATTTACCAAATCAATTTTGAAGAAAACACAACCTGACACCCCTAAATTTTGAAATGGACTCCTGCTATATATAAGGAGAAAGATTCCATTTGGTACAGAAATGGTTAATACAATCATTAGTTTTGAAGAACTTGTCCCTGGTTTCTTCTATCCTTCTGGAGGGATTTTGTTTTCTTGTTTCCACCTGGAGGGCTTTTTTCTGAGATTTTTGTTGAAAAAAAAAAGATTTCTCATCACAGTAGTTTCTCTGTCTCTTAGTTAAGGGGATTGGTTACACCTGGCACATTTTTAGCCATTTTTAAAAGGGAGGCAACTCCTGTGACTTCCTGTTTGCTTTCCCATAAACTGATTCCCCCTGAAAAAAAGGGGTCAATGTTTTAAGGAAAGAATTTGCTTCTAGGCCCAGTTGTTCAAAGCATCGTTGTAGGTGGTCAAAATATAAACTGTTCTAGCAAGCACAATATATAACACAGTGGCACTTTTGCTGCAAAAAATGTGAGTAGCTTTTGCAAATGCAAAAGCTACTCAAAATTTTTCAGCAAAAATATAAAAAATAACAGAAAATTTGCCATATTAAATGATCAAAGTTTTAACGATTTGTTATATATTGACCAGCTGGCCCCTGAGGAACAAATTCTTTCCTTTAAGAAATGACCCTAAATGGCAATGGATTTATCTTTCCTGAAGGTGTATACAGTCCCCTTAAACCCCTCAAGGTACTTTTCATTTCATGATATTTTTTTGTCATTGAAATGTCTTTTACATGCAGTATTTACTACGTCAGATTTTTACAAGTCTATCTTGACTCGCCGTCCCAATCCCCCCCCCCCCCCCCCCCCCCATTTCCATATCCATTCGCCAACCCCCACAGTGTGACTTTGCCTCTGAACATTTTGCAAATAAGCTTGCAGTTAAACCATGTAATTTTGTTTGTGTTGAGGTTTTACATCACCATCAACACTATTTAGGTCATTTGGAGATGATGCTTCAATTTTGTGGGACTTTTACCCAACATTGAGATTTTATTGCATCTGAATCCCTACTACCCAAAGCAACTGCTAGGGTTTAAGGAGCAGTCTGACTCGCACCACTTTTCCTGCAGGGCAAGCTTAGACCTTCTAAGCAGTTTACCAGTTCATATGCAGTTGGTTTCAGCTCTGGATGGAAGCACCATGCAGCCAATGTATTTCTCCAAGCCCCCGATTTTTAGCTCACCGTCACGTAGTGACGAGGTGAGCTTATGGGATCACTTTTCGTCCGTCGTGCGTCCGTAAACAATTTCTTTAAACGACATCTCCTAAACCACTGATCGGATTTTGACCAAACTTCACAGGAATGATCCTTAGGTGGTCCCCTTTCAAAGTTGTTCAAATGGTTCCGGTCCGTTGCACATCTTGGTTTTTGGGGCCAAAAATAGACTTTTTTCACCAAAAACTTAAAAAATCTTCTTCTCTGAAACCACAAGGCCCAGCTCTTTGATATTTGGTATGAAGCTTCATCTAGTGGACCCCTACCAAGATTGTTCAAATTATAGTGCTGGGGCCATAAATGCCCCCACTCCGGGGCCCTTTGGTTTTACAGGGGCTTATATAGGGACAATCTGTAAAAATCTTCTTCTCTGAAACCGTAAGGCCCAGGTCTTTGAAATTTGGTCTGAAGCTTCATCTAGTGGACCCCTACCAAGATTGTTCAAATTATAGTGCTGGGGCCAAAAATGCCCCCACTCCGGGGCCCTTTGGTTTTACATGGGCTTATATAGGGAAAATCTTTAAAAATCTTCTTCTCTGAAACCGTAAGGCCCAGGTCTTTGATATTTGGTCTGAAGCTACATCTAGTGGACCCCTACCAAGATTGTTCAAATAATAGTGCTGGGGCCAAAAATGCCCCCGCCCCAGGCCCCTTTGATTTTACATGGGCTAATATAGGGAAAATCTTTAAAAATCTTCTTCTCTGAAACCATGAGGCCCAGGTCTTTGATATTTGGTATGAAGCTTCACCTAGTGGACCCCTACCAAGATTGTTCAAATTATAGTGCTGGGGCCAAAAATGCCCCCGCCCCGGGGCCCTTTGGTTTTACATGGGCTTATATAGGGAAAATCTTAAAAAATCTTCTTCTCTGAAACCGCAAGGCCCAGGTCTTTGATATTTGGTATGAAGCTTCATCTAGTGGACCCCTACCAAGATTGTTCAAATTATAGTGCTGGGGCCAAAAATGCCCTCGCCCCGGGGCCCTTTGGTTTAACATGGGCTTACATAGGGAAAATCTTTTAAAATTTTCTTCTCTGAAACCGCACGGCCCAGGTCTTTGATATTTGGTATGAAGCTTCATCTAGTGGACCCCTACCAAGATTTTTCAAATTATAGTGCTGGGGCCAAAAATGCCCCCGCTCGGGGGCCCTTTGGTTTAACACGGGCTTATATAGGGAAGATCTTTAAAAATCTTCTTCTCTGAAACCCTAAGGCCCAGGTCTTTGAATTTGGTATGAAGCTTCATCTAGTGGACCCCTACCAAGTTTGTTCAAATTATAGTGCTGGGGCCAAAAATGACCCCGCCCCTGGGCCCTTTGGTTTTACATGGGCTTATATAGGGAAAATCTTTAAAAATCTTCTTCTCTGAAACCGCAAGGCCCAGGTCTTTGATATTTGGTATGAAGCTTCATACAATGGACCCCTACCAAGATTGTTCAAATTATAGTGCTGGGGCCAAAAATGCCCCCGCTCCTGGGCCCTTCGGTTTAACATGGGCTTACATAGGGAAAACCTTTTAAAATTTTCTTCTCTGAAACCGCAAGGCCCTGGTCTTTGATATTTGGTATGAAGCTTCATCTAGTGGACCCCCACCAAGATTGTTCAAATTATAGTGCTGGGGCCAAAAATGCCCCCGCTCCAAGCCCTTGGGTTTTACATGGGCTTATATAGGGAAGATCTTTAAAAATCTTCTTCTCTGAAACCCTAAGGCCCAGGTCTTTGATATTTGGTATGAAGCTTCATCTAGTGGACCCCTACGAAGATTGTTCAAATTATAGTGCTGGGGCCAATAAATGCCCCCACCCAGGGGCCCTTTTGTTTAACATGGGCTTATATAGGGAAAATCTTAAAAAATCTTCTTCTCTGAAACCGCAAGGCCCAGGTCTTTGATATTTGGTATGAAGCTTCATCTAGTGGACCCCTACCAAGATTGTTCAAATTATAGTGCTGGGGCCAAAAATGCCCCTGCTCCGGGGCCCTTTGGTTTAACACGGGCTTATATAGGGAAGATCTTTAAAAATCTTCTTCTCTGAAACCCTAAGGCCCAGGTCTTTGATATTTGGTATGAAGCTTCATCTAGTGGACCCCTACCAAGTTTGTTCAAATTATAGTGCTGGGGCCAAAAATGACCCCGCCCCTGGGCCCTTTGGTTTTACATGGGCTTATATAGGGAAAATCTTTAAAAATCTTCTTCTCTGAAACCGCAAGGCCCAGGTCTTTGATATTTGGTATGAAGCTTCATACAATGGACCCCTACCAAGATTGTTCAAATTATAGTGCTGGGGCCAAAAATGCCCCCGCTCCTGGGCCCTTCGGTTTAACATGGGCTTACATAGGGAAAACCTTTTAAAATTTTCTTCTCTGAAACCGCAAGGCCCTGGTCTTTGATATTTGGTATGAAGCTTCATCTAGTGGACCCCCACCAAGATTGTTCAAATTATAGTGCTGGGGCCAAAAATGCCCCCGCTCCAAGCCCTTGGGTTTTACATGGGCTTATATAGGGAAGATCTTTAAAAATCTTCTTCTCTGAAACCCTAAGGCCCAGGTCTTTGATATTTGGTATGAAGCTTCATCTAGTGGACCCCTACGAAGATTGTTCAAATTATAGTGCTGGGGCCAATAAATGCCCCCACCCAGGGGCCCTTTTGTTTAACATGGGCTTATATAGGGAAAATCTTAAAAAATCTTCTTCTCTGAAACCGCAAGGCCCAGGTCTTTGATATTTGGTATGAAGCTTCATCTAGTGGACCCCTACCAAGATTGTTCAAATTATAGTGCTGGGGCCAAAAATGCCCCTGCTCCGGGGCCCTTTGGTTTAACATGGGCTTACATAGGGAAAATCTTTTAAACTTTTCTTCTCTGAAACCGCAAGGCCCAGGTCTTTTATATTTGGTATGAAGCTTCACCTAGTGGACCCCTACCAAGATTGTTCAAATTATAGCACTGGTGCCAAAAATGCCCCCCACCACGGGGCCCTTTGATTTTACATGGGCTTATATAGGGAAAATCGTTAAAAATCTTCTTCTCTAAAACCGCTAGGCCCAAGTCTTTGATATTTGGTATGTAGCTTCACCTAGTGGACCCCTACCAAGATTGTTCATTTTATAGTGCTGGGGCAAAAAATGCCCCCGCTCTTGGGCCCTTTGGTTTTACATGGGCTTATATAGCGAAAATCTTTAAAAATTTTCTTTTCTGAAACCGTAAGGCCCATGTCTTTGATATTTGGTATGAAGCTTCACCCCACAAGGCCCCCCCCCCCCACCACGCCCCGGGGCCTTTTGGTTTTACATGGGCTTATACGGGGAAAATCTTAAAAAAACTTCTCTGAAACCGCAAGGCCCAGATCTTTAATATTTGGTATGAAGCTTCACCTAGTGGACCCCAACCATGGTTGTTCAAATTAAAGCCCTTGAGTCAAAAATGCTCCCGCTCCGGGGCCCTTTGGTTTTACATAGACTTATATATGGAAAATCTTGAAAAATCTTCTTCTCTGAAACCGCAAGGCCAAGGTCTTTGATATTTGGTATGAAGCTTCACCTAGTGGACCCCAACCATGGTTGTTCAAATTAAAGCCCTTGGGTCAAAAATGCCCCCGCTCTGGGGCCCTTTGGTTTTACATGGGCTTATATAGGGAAAATCTTTAAAAATTTTCTTCTCTGAAACCGTAATGCCCTTGTCTTTGATATTTGGTATGAAGCTTCACCCCACAAGGCCCAGGTCCCCCCCCAACCCGTACCCCCTCCCCCCCCACCCCCTCACCCCCCAGCAGGGCCTTTTGGTTTTACATGTGCTTATATAGGGAAAATCTTTAAAAATCTTCTTCTCTTAAACCTCAAGGCCCAGATCTTTGATATTTGGTATGAAGCTTCACCTAGTGGACCCCTACCAAGGTTGTTCAAATTATAGCCCTAGGGCCAAAAATGCCCCCGCTCTGGGGCACTTTGGTTTTACATAGACTTATATATGGAAAATCTTGAAAAATCTTTTTCTCTGAAACCGCAATGCCCAGGTCTTTTATATTTGGTATGAGGCTTCATGTAGTGAACCCCTGCCAAGATTGTTCAAATTATAGTGCTGGGGCCAAAAATGCCCCCGCCCCGGGGCCCTTTGGTTTTACATGGGCTTATATGGGGAAAATCTTTAAAAATCTTCTTCTCTGAAACCACAAGGCCCAGGTCTTTGATGTTTGGTATGAAGCTTCATCTAGTGGACCCCTACCAAGATTGTTCAAATTATAGTGCTGGGGCCAAAAATGCCCCCGCCCCGGGGCCTTTTGGTTTTACATGGGCTTATATAGGGAAAATCTTTAAAAATCTTTTTCTCTGAAACCGCTGACCCAGGTCTTTGATATTTGGTATGAAGCTTTACCTAGTGGACCCCTGCCAAGATTGTTCATATTATAGTGCTGGGGCCAAAATGCCCCCGCTCTGGGGCCCTTTGGTTTTACATGGGCTTTTATAGGGAAAAATGTTTAAAAATTTTCTACTCTGAAACTGTAAGGCCCATGTCTTTGATATTTGGTATGAAGCTTCACCCCACAAGGCCCAGGCCCTGGGGCCAAAAATGCCCCCACCCCGGGGCCTTTTGGTTTTACATGTGCTTATATAGGGAAAATCTTTAAAAATCTTCTTCTCTTAAACCTCAAGGCCCAGATCTTTGATATTTGGTATGAAGCTTCACCTAGTGGACCCCTACCAAGGTTGTTCAAATTATAGCCCTAGGGCCAAAAATGCCCCCGCTCTGGGGCACTTTGGTTTTACATAGACTTATATATGGAAAAGCTTGAAAAATCTTTTTCTCTGAAACCGCAATGCCCAGGTCTTTGATATTTGGTATGAGGCTTCATGTAGTGAACCCCTGCCAAGATTGTTCAAATTATAGTGCTGGGGCCAAAAATGCCCCAACCCCGGGGCCCTTTGGTTTTACATGGGCTTATATAGGGAAAATATTTAAAAATCTTCTTCTCTGAAACCACAAGGCCCAGGTCTTTGATGTTTGGTATGAAGCTTCATCTAGTGGACCCCTACCAAGATTGTTCAAATTATAGTGCTGGGGCCAAAAATGCCCCCGCCCCTATGAAGCTTTACCTAGTGGACCCCTGCCAAGATTGTTCATATTATAGTGCTGGGGCCAAAATGCCCCCGCTCTGGGGCCCTTTGGTTTTACATGGGCTTTTATAGGGAAAAATGTTTAAAAATTTTCTACTCTGAAACTGTAAGGCCCATGTCTTTGATATTTGGTATGAAGCTTCACCCCACAAGGCCCAGGCCCTGGGGCCAAAAATGCCCCAACCCCGGGGCCCTTTTGGACTTATATAGGGAAAATCTTTAAAAATTTTCTTCTCTGAAACTGTTAGGCCCATGTTTTTGATATTTGGTATGAAGCTTCACCGCACAAGGCCTAGTTACACCCCCCCCCCACTTATATAGGGAAAATCTTTAATAATCTTCTCTGAAACCGCAAGGCCCAGGTCTTTGATATTTGGTATGAAGCTTCATCTGGTGGACCCCTACCAATATTGTTCAAATTATAGTGCTGAGGCCAAAAATGCCCCCACCCTGGGGCCTTTTGGTTTTACATGGGCTTATAGAGGGGAAAATCTAGAAAAATCTTCTTCTCGGAAACCACAAGGCCTAGGTCTTTGATATTTGGTATGAAGCTTCATCTAGTGGACCTCTACCAAAATTGTTCAATTATAGCCCTGAGACCAAAAATGCCCCCGCCTCGGGGCCCTTTGGTTTTACATAGACTTATATAGGGAAAATCTTTAAAAATCTTCTTCTCAGAAACCACAAGGCCTAGGTCTTTGATATTTGGTATGAAGCTTCATCTTGTGGACCTTTACCAAGATTGTTCAAATTATAGCCCTGGGGCCAAAAATGCCCCCGCTCCGGGGCCCTTTGGTATTACATAGACTTATATAGGGAAAATCTTGAAAAATCTTCTTCTCTGAAACCAGAAGGCCTAGGTCTTTGATATTTGGTATGAAGCTTCATCTAGTGTACCTCTACCAAGATTGTTCAAATTATAGCCCTGAGACCAAAAACGCCCCTGTCTCGGGGGCCCTTTGGTTTTACATAGACTTATAACTTATAGAGTCTAACTGTTGGTTTTCTTTTGCTCCAGCATTTCAGTGGTTTCTTGCTGTCACCTCTGTGGTTCTTTGATTATTTGTGTTCACGGAGATGTTGCACTGATGAGTTAGGAGGCCTTCATGCGGACTGAACAAATTATTTGTCTAAATCACGGGTGAAGTAAGGGTGAGGATTGTGGCCATGTAAAATAGATTTAAGCCCCCCAGTGGAAATCTTTCCACTGACCATTCCAAGGCGGTTCTTCTGTGGCAATTTATTCATGTTGTTGTTTGTTACTTACTGTGTGTATCACTTGTGGCTTTTAATTTTGGATGGCCATATGGCCATTTTGTGGGAAAGTAACTGTCCTTATGGCCTTCTTTTGTTTAGGTTTCCATTATGGTCTGGTCGCTTAATGTTTGTATTTCTTTCCCTTTGGTGTATTTGATGGGTGGAGTAAGTTAATTGTATCGATTCCTGATCTTTGTTTTACTTCTACTTTATATAGGGAAAATCTTTAAAAATCTTCTTCTCTGAAACCACAAGGCCTAGGTCTTTGATATTTTTGGTGTGAAATTTCATCTAGTGGACCTCTATCAAGATTGTTCAAATTATAGGCTATTAGCCCTGGGGCCAAAAACGCCCCCGCCCCGAGACCTTTTGGTTTTACACAGACTTAAATAGGGAAATCTTTAAAAATCTTCTTCTCTGAAACCACTAGGCCCGTGCCTTTGATATTTGGTATGGAGCTTCATCTAGTGGACCTCTACCAAGATTGTTCAAATTATAGCCCCCACCCCGGGGCCCTTTGGTTTTACATAGACTTATATATAGAAATAATC
This sequence comes from Lucinisca nassula, assembly GCA_963580285.1. Classification (NCBI taxonomy): domain Eukaryota; kingdom Metazoa; phylum Mollusca; class Bivalvia; order Lucinida; family Lucinidae; genus Lucinisca; species Lucinisca nassula. Next base: position 8,486,877 of record OY757023.1, on the reverse strand, counting down.
TTTGAAAATTTTCTTCTCTGAAACAGCAAGGCCCAGGTCTTTGATATTTGGTGTGAAGCTTCATCTAGTGGACCTCTATCAAGATTGTTTAAATTATGGCCCTGAGGCCAAAAATGCCCCCCGCTCCGGGGCCATTTGGTTTTACATAGGCTAATGTAGGGAATACCTTTAAAAAATCTTCTTCTCTGAAACCCCAAGGCCCAGGTCTTTGATATTTGGTGTATAGCTTCATCTAGTGGACCTTTGCCAAGATTGTTCAAATTATAGCCTTTGTTGATATTTGGTATGAAGCTTCACCTCTTTAGACCTCCCTCAACATTATGCACATTGTAGCCCTGGGGTCAATAATGGCCCTCCCTGAGGCCCACTTGTTACTCTATCATATGGATCAGGTGAGCGATCCAGGGCCATCATGGCCCTCTTGTTTTTTTCATGTACACAATTAAAAGAAAATTTACTCTCTTTTTTTTCGATAAATAGCAATGCTTCATCCTGCACTCGTGAAAATTCTGTTGTTTTCAACATACTTAATGAAATATTTTTCCCCTCAAAATGTATCCTCTATTTACTTGTAGCAGCTTGTATATGATAATGTATTTTCCTCTGTTTTAGAGATTAGAACCCCCTCGAGGACCACCACAGAGAACATCACCCCCTAAAGAACCCTCAGAGCCAGTGAGGACATCACCTCCTAAAGAACCCTCAGAGCCAGTGAGGACGTCGCCCCCTAAAGAACCTCCACAACCACAATTAGGAGCTAAAGAAATAGCAGATCTAGAAAAAGAATTAGAATTGGATTTAGAAAATTTAGATGTAAATGATACTGCAGTAAGTATAAGATAGGAAATTTTTACACACCAGATAAGGAAATCCTGATCTTAACCCAGGGATAGAAATTCTTATCCTACCTAGGTTATCCTACCCAGGGATAGGATAACAGAATCTTATATGGGTGTGAGGGGTGGATGGAAAAATCCGTCCTGAGGGTCACTGTCCGGCATCATATAAGATTCTTTTTCTTGCATACCTTCCATTTCTTAGCGCGGATTTTAAATGCTGCAGTCACTTCGGTTACCGATGTCTGCCATATTGTGATGACACTACATGAACGTTTAGTGATGTCCCGTAACGTGCTATGACGTCAACCTTAACATCGGCGCATATGAGGTCGTATTCAACCAGTATTCAACCAGTGCATTTATCAAACACACAAGAATATTGAATTTTGGCTAAGAACACGATGGTTAGAACAGAATTTCTATCCCAAGCTAAAACCATGGATTTCTTTGTCTGTTGTGCAAGAAATTCTTATCATAGCCAGCTTAACATACCCAGGGGTAGGATAAAAAAAAAAAAAAAAAATTTCACATTATGATGTGCACTGGTTGAATTGAACATCAGATACACTGTCACAATGTTTGCCGTCACTGGCATACAGTGACGTCAAAAATGCTGCATTATTGTCATCAAAAAATGGCTGATGTTGAAAGTGACTTTATAATAAAAAAAATCCACTCTCAGAATTAAAAGGTATGCAAGAAAAAGAATCTTACATGGGTATGAGGGGTAGATAGAAAAATCTATCCATCGGGATCATTGTCTGGCATCACTCGGCAAGCCTAGTGAGATTCTTACAATATACTCATGTCAGACAATTCCATATTCCATGACAATAAGTCCGGCCTTCGTGGCTCAGATGTCCAGTGAAATTCGGCTATAAAAACCACCTAAAATCAAGACTAATTGTGCTTTAAAAAGCTTATTTAGTAGGTTGCAGTTATTCTTTCCTTGTGCCTTCTGCATACGTCCTCTGGTCAGAGACCATCTTGGAACTGTCCAAAAGTGGTCTTAAAGACCACTTTTGAACAGTCCCAAAGGTGGTCTTAATATAGGAATTTAACTGCATATTCAGCTGATGATCAAGAGGGCATAGGTTCGGTTCCCCCAGATCGGCAACTTTCTTTTGTAGAGCTTGATGAAGAAACATTTTTAGGATCCCTTGATTCAAGAAGGGCAGTTGTCAGTTTCTATCAAAAGAATGAGCACTGCACTGGTTAACCGATTTTGTTCTGGAAACCCCAGAAAGGGAAATTGGCAAACAGTGCAGGCCCAAGTCAGACGCCACAGAATGTGGCGTCTGATCAGGGCCTACACTGTTTGCAAAAAGTTTAGCCATTTTCCAAATAAATTTTGAAGAAAACACAACCTGACACCCCTAAATTTTGAAATGGACTATTTGGTACAAAATGGTTTAATCACTTATTTATTTGTTAATAATTTCTTGACAACATACACCATACTGAATAGACATATGCATCAAAGGATTGGATGTTGGCTTTCCTTGATTAATACCGATATGCATACAAGATTGTTTCTATACATGAGAGTCCTGACCAAATATCGTCAGATTGTCGTACTTATACAGGAAAACTAGAAAACAATAACGCAAATGTATATAAATGTTAATCACTTCTGTATAAGCATGTCCAGGTAAAGTGTGGTTAGATTAACAGACTGGCTTGAAATGAGAAGCCTCCGTGGCGCAGTGTATAAGCTACTCGCCTCACAAACTAGGGGTAGTGGGTTCGATCCCGGGCTTCTCCAGACTTTCGGATGAGTCTTTAAACCGAGGTCCCAGCCCCTGCACATCGGGGCTTGAAGAAATTGATGGGCTGCATGATGCATCCACGCAGAGCTGAATCCTACCGCACACGAGTACTGGTAAACCACTTAGAGGATCTAAGCCTGCCCAGGCAAAGCAGTGCAACTCGATGCTTATAAACCCATGCTTGTAATCCCTATTGGTTTCATTGGGCGCTAGGGCTTGAGATGTCATTTCATCTGAATGCCGGGTAAGAGTCCCACAAAATTGGAAGCAATGTCTCCAAAATGACCTATACAGTGTTGATGGGGATGTTAAACCTGAAATCAAACAAAACAAAGCTAATAAAAGACCACCTTTGGGACTGTTCAAAAGTGGTCCTACAGACCACTTTTGAACAGTCCCAAAGGTGGTCTTAATATAGGAATTTTACTGTATCTAAATGTTTACCACTTCTGTGTAAGCCTGTCCAGGAAAAGTGTGGTTAGATTAACAAGCCAGCTGGAAATGACCTAAATAAAGAGAGATTGATCATGAAATCTTTTCTATTGTCATTCTCTCCTTTATGCTGGTTCAAGAAGGGTAGTGAAAGAATGTGCACTATACTGGCTAACAACTTATGTATAAGCCTTCACAGGAAAAGGTATGGTTAGGTAAACTGAGTGGCTCAAAATGACTTAAATATAGTGTTGACAGGGCTGTTACACTCCAAACAAACAAGCAAAACCTTAAAAGATGATTTAAGGGGAATGAGTGCACCTTGAGGGGAGGCACTCTTACAAAAGTATTTTTGTCTCCCATGTCAATAGGGGTCAACTCTTAAAGGAAAGAATTTGCTCCTGAGGAGCAAATTCTTTCCTTTAAGAGTAGACCTCTACTTCAGTTGGACTGAACCTATAGAAAAGCGAACAGGAAGTTGCAAAAGTTATCTCCCTTTGAAAAATGGCGAAAAAATGTGTCCGGTGTTCCTATTCCACTTAAAGATGGATCCCAAAATAAATATATATAGAAAAATGACTTAGTTATTAGCCCCGCCCATAGGGGCTTGGAGAAATAGATTGGACTGCATGATGCTTCCAGGTAGAGCTGAAACCAACCACACATAAGTACTGGTAAACCGCATAGAGGGTCTAAGCCTGCGAGTTGGACCTTCCCTACATATAAACTCTTTTTGTTTTGTTTGAGTGGCAGGGCTTGAGATGTCATTTCATCTCATTGTCGGGTAAAATGTCCCACAAATTTGGAAGCAAAAGGACCTAAATACTGTTGACGGGGTGTAAAACCTCAATATTAACAACAACGGGGCTTGGAGAAATAGATTGGGCTGCACGATGCTTCCATGCAGAGCTGATACCGACCGCACATGAGTACTGGTAATCCGCTTAGAACGTCTAAGCCTGCCCAGGAAAATTGCTGCGAGTCGGCCTGTCCATGCTTATAAACCCTATTGGTTTCAGTGTTGATGGGGACGTTAAACCTCAAATCAAACAAACAAAATCAATATTAACAAACAGTTGGACCACCTCTGTTTGGGTAACGATTGGCTTTATGTAAGTGAAATAATCTGGAAAGGGCAATAAAAAAAAATCAGACAAATGGCATACATCATATCTAAAGTAACACTTGTTGCTATGGTTGCTATGCTTGATTTACTAAAATTCTAAAAACACTGTGCTTTTGCTTTGCTAGGAACCGGGTGTTTCAGAACAGGTAATAAAACAATGCTGTAGTAATAGGGACTATACACTGGTTGAATGTATCTAAAATGTGCTTAATTAGATGGATTGAACTGGCTATACTACTGACACTGTTTTGTTAATTTCTTATCCTGCTGAATAAATTAATTTAGCCACACCACTTCCAACTAGTCATTTTACTTGATGTAACATTTCTGCGGCCCCCGCCAATCGGGGTTTGAAGAAATAGATGAGCTGCATGATGCTTCCACGCAGAGCTGAAACCGACCACACACGAGTACTGGTATCTAAGCCTGCCCATGGAAAGCGGTACGAGTCGGACCGTCTATGCTTATAAACCCTATTGGTTTCATTGGGCAGCAGGGCTTGAGATGTCATTTCATCTTAATGTCTTGTAACAGTCCCACAAAATTGGAAGCAATGTCTCCAAAATAACCTTTACAGTGTTGACGGGGACATTAAACCTCAAATCCAACAAACTCTCAATCATTTGGTCTCTCACTGCTGTGGTTAAATCCTTGCTCATCACTGCATAACAGGCAGTGTAGACCCTGATCAGATGGCTTCTTCAGAAGCCATCTGATCAGGATCTACACTGTTTGCAAAGGTAGGGGTCGTTGTGTTCAGCAGGATAAGGGTTAACTGGATTGAGTGCAAGTTCGCTCATTGGTTAAGCATGTTGGTAATTGCTGGTACCCATCCCACTTATGTAGCCTTTACTAACATTCTTAGTTGTGGTGTGGATAATTGAAAAGCAAATTTAGATTTTAGCTGGCACACTAGAAATCCTATAAGACCTGTATGAACAGGGTACATCAGTTTGCGCATCCAGAAAAAAAAATAAATAAAAAAAAACACCTGAAAATGTACCTACAGGGTTGAAAGGGTTAAAATAGCAAGCCCAACTTATTGAGGTGAAAATGTGCACTTTCAGTATACCGAGACATTTAAAATCACTTTGAACAATCAATTAGTTTTAATTATAAAGCTTGAATTTGCCCTGTTAGAAAGATTTGTTTTCTGTGAAAGCATATGATCTCCCGTAGTGCATGACAAAAGCTGCAAAAGGATGTGTATGACCAGCGAAGACTTGGCCTGTGCATCCAAGTAAACTGATCAGAATCTTTGCTGATTATGTCAGCCTGGGGTCATGCCCCACCCCCTCAATTTCATAAAAGGCCAGATATCATTACCTTAGAAAGCATTCAGATCCCCACCCACAAACCATATATATATTGTTCCTTATGATAACACGTATTCAGTAACACCAACCTGGGGGTCCCCTGGGTGTGCTGGGGCCATGCCCCACCCCCTCCACTTCGTAAAAGGCCCAGTATCGCAGAAACCATTCAGATCCCCACCCCTAAACTATATATATTCTTGTTACTTATGATAGAACACATTCAGTGATACCAATCTCTCATGCCTCACCCCTACATTTCACAAACGGCTAAATATGTGAGAAACTCTGAATTCAGAGCCCAACCCTTAAACCATCTATATCCATATTCCTTATAATAAAATGCATTCAGTGACACCAACATGGGGCCACCGGGGTATCCCAGGTCATGCCCCACCCCTCCACTTCGTAAAAAGCCATATATCTCAGAAACCGTTAAGATCCCCACCCCCTAACTCATATATTTTCTTGTTCCTTATGGTAAGGCTCATTCAGTCACACCAACCTGGGGGTCTCTGTGCTGGGGCAATGTGCTGGGGCCACTCAACTTCATAAAATGCCATATAGCATAGAAGCCATTCAGATTTTCACCTTGTAATCCTGGATATATTCTTGTTCCTTATGATTAGACACATTCAGTCACACCAACTTGTGGGGTCCATAGGGGCTGTTCCGCTCCCCCTCCATTTCATAAAAGGGCCTCATATCTCAGGAACTGCACAGATCCCCACCCCTGAACCATATATATATTCTTGTTACTTATGATATGGTGCATTCATTGACACCAACCAGAGCTCTGTTGGGTCCATGCCCCACCCTCTCCACTTCATAAAATTCCTAATATTTCAGATACAGATTCAACATGGGTGCTCATTTGGGTATTGGGGTTCGTTTGGGGAACTTTAATAGTCAGTAGATTAAAATCATATCATGTTAAAATACATGGCTGCCAGTGGACCTGAGCTCTGGTGAGCATAGTGGCCCATGAGCCTCTTGTTAGTAGGTTTTGTAGTGTGCTGTCTCATATCTAGTCACCTTTAACCCTTGTCCTGCTGAAGAAATTTATTAGCACAACCCATTTCTGACTTACAACCAATCAAATAACTTGATATAAAGTATTCATTAGATTCTCAAATTGCATGGCAAACATTGTAGATCCTGATCAGATGGCTTCTGAAGAAGCCCTCTGATCTGGATCTACCCTGTTTGCAAAGGTAGGGGTTGTCGTGGTCAGCAGGATAAGAGTTCAATACAATGTGTGGTAAAAACTAATATTTGTTGTCATGGAAACCAAAAATGACAACAATTGTATGCTACATTCTAATAACCCTTCAACATTTAATAGATCATATTAGGCCACTGTTATGCAGTGGTGACATGTCATTTAGTATTTTCCATAGTTATGCAACATCATTTAGCAAAGTTGTGAAACTTTATCATGGCATCTAAGACAGTGTCGAAGCTGTTATCTTAATTTTCTCTGGAGAAAATACAATAAAATTGGTCATGTGGTTTAAATGGAGAATCTTACATAAGTGCTCATGTATTATTGAATTTATTAAACGAGTTGAGGAAAAGGGATAAAATGCGAGGCTATGCCGAGCATTTTATCCCTTTTCTTCAACGAGTTTAATAAATTCAATAACACATGAGCACGAATGCAAGATTCTATTTATCATATGGCATTTAAAACGCATTTTATTAACGATTGTTTAACAAAACTGTCAATATTCTGCCATTAGTAAATGCGACGTTATTATGGACGTCATACATGTAACGTTACGGGGCGTATCTAACTAATTTGCATATTTAATCCACTAGTGGATAATTGAATTTATTACATGGCGTTATTACACTCTCAGATGCGACGTCATATGATAAATTATCTTATACTCATGGTCATTTCAAGGCTCATTTCTTTAATTCCGTATGTGTGTGTGTGTGAATTCGGGTTTAACGTCGCTTTCAACAATTCTTAGCTCGTCTGTTTTTTTAAAAAAAAAAACTTTCGAGCTATTGTCATCACTCCGGCGTCTGCGTTGTCGTCGTTTGGCGTCGTCGTTCCAAAAAAACTTAACCTTGGCTATAACTTAAAAAGTATTAGACCTAGCCTCATGAAGCTTCCTACGCTATACTGGTTACCAAAACTTCATAAAAAACCTTACAAAGCACGGTTTATTGCAAATTCTAGCTCTTGCACTACCACTGAACTTTCTAAATTATTAACTTCCTGTCTTACTGCTATTAAAACGCATGTAATTAAATATTGTGATAAAGTCTTTGAAAGATCAGGAAGAAATCTGTTTTGGTCTATAAAAAATTCGAATGAGGTTTTAAATAAATTGAAATCTAGACATTTTCGTGCTTCTAGTCTGTCTACCTACGATTTTTCCACTCTTTACACTACACTTCCTCATAATCTTATAAAAGAAAAGCTTAATGATTTAATTGAATGGACTTTTCACAGAGAAGATTCTCTCTATCTTGCATGTAATGTCAGAAATGCATTTTTCACTTCTAAAGAGCATAAGAATTATACACTTTGGTCATGTCAGAAAGTGTGTGATGCCCTCACCTTTCTACTTGACAATATTTATATTAGATTCGGTACTAAGTTATTAAGACAAATTGTGGGTATTCCGATGGGTACTAATTGCGCACCTCTTGTGGCTGATCTGTTCTTGTATTGTTATGAAAGAGACTTCATTTTGTCGCTTTCCATTGATAACCAATCTGAAATTATTGAAGCTTTTAGCTCTACTTCTAGATATTTAGATGATTTATTAAATATTGATAATACCTATTTTGATGGTTTGATCAGTCAGATTTACCCCCTAGAACTTCAGTTAAATAAAGCAAATTCTTCTGATACCGAGGCCCCGTTTTTGGATTTACATCTGTCTATTGTAGATGGATTTGTTTCGTGCAAAATTTATGATAAACGCGATGACTTTAATTTTGAGATTGTAAATGTTCCTTTTTTGGATGGTGATGTTCCTTTGCGCCATCCTATGGCGTTTATATTTCGCAATTAATTCGATTTGCTAGAGTGTGTAGTCATGTAACTGACTTCAACACTCGTAATAAATTATTAACGGCTAAACTCCTTAATCAGGGTTATCGGTACCATAAACTACGCAAAGCCTTTTCAAAATTTTATAGACGCCATTCTGATTTAATTTCAAAATTCAATATTGGACTTAAATCTCTTCTGCAACAAGGTCTATCGGAACCTGAATTTTATGGTGACTTGGCATATAAATTCAGAAAAATATATAACCGCAATGACTTCAGCACCCAATTTCGTAAAATCATTCTTCGATATAAAAAGATTGGGTACAACATGGATATTATACGACAGACTGCATGCATGGTAGTTAACCCAATCACGGTTGGCAACTTTGCTTCCCTCTTTAATTGCACACCGGTGGGTCAGGCCTCAGATTCTATGACGGCTCCAACGTAAAGGCTTATTGAAAATTAGAGAGATAATGTCGGTTGGTGCCTGATGCTCTGTCTCTGGTCGGGCTCATCGGAGTCTAACCGTTGGTTTTCTTTTGCTCCAGCATTTCAGTGGTTTCTTGCTGTCGAGTCCTCACCGTTGTCTCACCTCTGTGGTTCTTTGATTTTTGTGTTCACGGAGATGTTGCACTGATGAGTTAGGAGGCCTTCATGCGGACTGAACAAATTATTTGTCTAAATCGCGACGGAAGTAAGGGCGAGGATTGTGGCCACGTAAAATCGATTTAAGCCCCCCAGTGGAAATCTTCCACTGACCGTTCCAAGGCGGCTCTTCTGTGGCAATTTATTTATGTTGTTGTTTGTTACTTACTGTGTGTATCACTTGTGTCTTTTGGTTTTGGATGGCCATATGGCCATTTTGTGGGAAAGTAACTGTCCTTATGGCCTTCCTTTGTTAAGGTTTCCATTATGGTCTGGTCGCTTAATGTTTGTGTTTCTTTCCCTTTGGTGTCTTTTATGGGTGGAGTAAGTTAATTGTATCAATTCCTGATCTTTGTTTTACTTCTACTTTTCATACACACACTCATCATCAAAAGAGCTACATTTTGACCAAGGACCATAACAACATTGTTGATTTTGGCTGAATTATCTCCCCTTTTCCAATTTTTTCGGGTTTAACGTCACTTTCAACAATTCTTAGCTCGTCTGTTTTTTGAAAAAAAACTTTCGAGCTGTTGTCATCACTCCGGCGTCTGCGTTGTCGTCGTCTGGCGTCGTCGTTCCAAAAAAACTTAACCTTGGCTATAACTTAAAAAGTATTAGACCTAGCCTCATGAAACTTCATACACACACTCATCATCACAAGAGCTACATTTTGACCAAGGACCATAACAACATTGTTGATTTTGGCTGAATTATCTCCCCTTTTCCAATTTTTTTCTGAAACACATTTTTTGCTCTCATATTAATACTATTCACAACAGAGCCTTCAAACTTCACATGAATGTTCCTTGGGACAAGACCTTTTCAGTGATACCACACTTTTTGATCTGTGACCTTGACCTTTGAACTTTGACCTATTTTTCGAAAATTTAACCGAAAACCTTAACCTTGACCATATTTCCAAAAGTATTTGGCCTACCTTCATGAAACTTCATACACATACTCACCATCACAAGAGCTACATTCCCTACAAGTTTTATAACTCCATCTTGCAATTTGATTGCTCTTGTTTGACTTAGAACTTTGGTTTTCTAAAAGAAACTGCAGACGAGCGTTGGCACCCGCATGCGGTGCTCTTGTTCAGTCATATCACGACGGTGTCTGGTTGCGACAGGGAGCTCAATGCTCACGTTTATAGTGCTGCCTCACTGAAGTATCATGTTCCAGACACATTACATGATACCACACCCAGTCACATTATCCTGACACTGGGTCGACCAGTCCTAGCTCTACCCCGTAAATCTGAGTGCCAAGCGAGGAGCAACTAGTACCATTTTTAACGACTTTGGTATGTCGCGGCCCGGGATCGAACCCGTGACCTCCCGTTCCCCGGAGCGGACACTCTACCAACTGAGCTATCGGGGCCGGTTAATTCCGTATGAAAACATTTCATATGAAATTAAGAAATAATCCTTATCCTGCTGTTCATGACAACCCTACCTTTGCAAACAGTGTAGATCCAAATCAGATTGGCTTCTGAAGAAGCCATCTGATCAGGATGTACGATGTCATTTATTTTGTGAATGTAAATGAATAAATCACATCTAGTGATTTGATAGGTTGAAATGTAAAAAGGAACTAAATAAGCTACTGCTTTCGTTCTGATCCTAAAATTTTGTATTGACTCTGTTTATTTGCTTGAATGTTCAAATGTTTGTGGAAATAAATATGTTTTAAACTAAATGTAAAAAGGTGTGGCTAAATTAATTTATGCAGTGGGTTAAGGGTTAAATTCTTTATAAAATGACCATGCTCATTTCTTATCGCATTGTATGCGGGAAACTCCTAATGGGGTACCTTGGCAAACAGTGTAGGCCCAGATCAGACGCCGCAAATGCGGCGTCTGATCAGGGCCTGCACTATTTGCTAACAGAATTTTTCGTCGAAAATGGAATAAAAATGAAAAAAATAGGCCTGACAGCCTTTATATGGCAAATGGACTTGTCCAACATATAGCAATGGAAGAGTCCACTAGCATACAATGGGTTACATTTCATATGAAAAAACCATGACTGTGAGATTGTCTTTATACCAGGGCATAAGGTGATGGAAAAGTAGCTTAGTGATTAGTTTCTTTTCATTTATGTGAGAATTAAAACACTGGTGCTGGCCTCGGTAGCTCAGTTGGATGCTCAGGGAGGACATGGGTTCAATACCTGCTGGGGTCGGCAACGGTCTTTCAGGAGATTGATCATGAAATCTTTTCTACGGTCATTCTCTCCCTTCCACTGATTCAAGAAGGGAAGTTGTTAGTTTGTGGCGAAATAATGTGCACTGTACTGGTTAAGAGCTTATGTATAAGCCTGCCCAGAAAAAGAGTGGATAGGTAAACTGACCAGCTCAAAAATGACCTAATAGTGTTGACTGGGCCATTAAACTCAAATACAAAAAAACAATAATTCACCGGTACTTCAGCACCCAAATTGTCAAGTTTATTTCTCAAATACTATATAGCTTTAATAATGATACTTGCTAGTACATACTGATATCTAGGGATAACAACTACAATGCAAGCATCCATTTGACCTTGACCAGTCACCTAGATTTCATGGCTCGGTGAATTTGGAGCTCTACAGGCGTGACATAGCCTTCGGCAGAATTGTTGTAAATTTCAAAATGCCAACAATTTTTGGCCTTTTAAAATATATTTATAAGTAGGACAGACAACATTCTTTGCTGATCTGAGCAGACAAATTGCCTCATTTGTTTGTATTTTAATAATTAAGCATTTTAATAAGTATGAGCTTTTCAAATTTCATGCTCATAATTAAGTATTTTAATTAATATGAGCTTTTCAAATTTCATGCTCATAATTAAGTATTTTAATTAGTATGAGCTATTCAAATTTCATGCTCATTTCTCATGATTTGACCCATATGAGGTAATGGCCTGTTTTCAGGCATAAATTCAGGGCTTTAGATAATTTTTTTTCCAAAAAGTACAGTACTCGTCTTTTTTTTAAAAAAGGAGTAACGAGAAATTTTTAAAGAGTACTGACAAATAAACCAAAAAACTTTATTTTGCATCCTCCATACAATGTTTTTATGGCCTGATTTGTGGCCAGTTGTACTGTTTGTTTTCTTATAGAAACACGTATTCAATATCTGTGACTATTAGAAAACCAGCAGTAAGCCTGGCCACATATCAGTCAAAACAATGCCATATCGAAATCTCTTCTGAGCAGTTTGTTGACAGAGCAATATAGCTTTTGGGGTTCAGTTCTCTTGGAGGATAGCAGGACCTATGATTATTGTGGCCAAAGAGTTTTGGGGGCGAAATAAAAGAATATGAGCTTCACTTTATTGTCAAAGATATGGAGTGAAACTCAAATTCTTTAAACTTTTATTCCTTTTCCAAACCATATTCTATTTTATCATATATTGTCCATGGATATATTTTATTCCACCCTTCGATCGTGCAAGTTTGAATTATGGACCCATCGTGTTTCCTTACACTATTACAATCAGAATCAGTTACTGGGTCATTAATCTGTCAGGACCTTTTTCACAACAAGTGCAGCAGAGACAGGCTTCTGATCATAAGGATTGTCTCTGAATTATTTTCAGCCCTTTTTGTAGGCTGTTTTGGAGGTTGTCCTCGCCTCATGCTTTGTCAATATTCACGCTACTTTCGGTTTAAAAGGGGTTGTAATGTTTGTAATCAAGGTGGTGTACGCCGTTTTTCGTAGTCGCAGCAATGGTTTCAGCCGTTTACTGATCGGCTTACGCTACAATATTCGGTGCGGTTTAATCATTGACCGAAACAAAGGGACGCTACTCAATTCATTCGGATATCCTCTACCGTTTTCTTTGACTTTGAAAACAACCGGCGGAAAAAACAAAATACGCTCTCGAAAAATATTAAATGTGTAATGCTTATTTGTTTTTCGTACCTGATACGCAGCAGATTTGAAAAAAAGGTGTATCCTCCCAAATATTTTCGTAATTTAGGCGGTACGCAGCCTTATCTAAAGCCCTGAAATTACATATGAGCTGGTACATGACCAAACCTAAGAGAAACCCTTTGTTCTGCCCAGGCATCAAGCCTGTCTGGGGGTTGGTTGGGTGTGGCGATTGTGTCATGTATCTTAAGTCATTGGGGCATCCAACTGATATTGGTTCACAGTTGGGCAAGAAGGCCTGCTGTCCTTTTAGCCGATAAGGGTAGAAGCAGAAAGTTGTTATTTCTTCAGGTTCTCCACTTCCATTCATTTTCCTCTTTCTTCTCTGTGCCTCACTTTCATCTTTTCTACTGTCTCCTCCATCTCTTTTTTTTCCTTTCACTCGGAGATGACCTTTCTTCCCTGTCCCTCACTTTCATCTCCTCTACTCTCTCCACCAACTCTTTTCTCCCTTTCACTGGGAGATAACCTTTCTTCTCTGTCCCCCACTTTCATCTCCTCTACTCTCTCCTCCATCTCTTTTCTCCCTTTCACTGGGAGATAACCTTTCTTCTCTGTCCCCCACTTTCATCTCCTCTACTCTCTCCTCCATCTCTTTTCTTCCTTTCACTGGGATATAACCTTTCTTCTCTGTCCCTCACTTTCATCTCCTCTACTCTCTCCTCCATCTCTTTTCTTCCTTTCACTGGGAGATGACCTTTCTTCTCTGTCCCTCACTTTCATCTCCTCTACTCTCTCCTCCATTTCTTTTCTCCCTTTCACTGGGAGATGACCTTTCTTCTCTGTCCCCCACTTTCATCTCCTCTACTCTCTCCTCCATTTCTTTTCTCCCTTTCACTGGGAGATAACCTTTCTTCTCTGTCCCCCACTTTCATCTCCTCTACTCTCTCCTCTATTTCTTTTCTCCCTTTCACTGGGAGATAACCTTTCTTCTCTGTCCCCCACTTTCATCTCCTCTACTTTTTCTCCCTTTCACCGAGAGATAATCTTTCTTCTCTGTCCCTCACTTCCATCTACTCTACTCTCTCCACCAACTCTTTTCTCCCTTTCTGTTTCAATGAGAGATGACACAAAATGATGTGTTACTAAACCCCAACACAGTCAATCAGCCATTTTATTTTCAAAGTCATTTTTCAGAGAAACTAATGCTTGAAATTTCATGTGAATCATCTGCTGATTCACATGCAATGTCTACTTCCATTTTCTCTGAAATAAGACAAGTATTTAAAAATGACGTCTGCAAAATTAATGTTGTGATCTGCAGTTTCAGGTTTTTAATGCCAATGGCAACAATTTTTCATCTGCTTTGTTGTCTGCCAAGTACTTTAAAATTAGTTTTTGCAAACAGCGTGGACCCAGATCAGACTGCTCCTCAAGGAGCAGTCTGATCTGGGTCCACACTGTTTTTTCACAGCCTATATGAAAAATTATTTTTAAAAAGTTTGTAAGAAGATTCAGCAGAAGACATCAGCAAACAACATCAGCAGACGACATTTTCAGATGTGTTTTTTTCTCAGCAGCTTAAAGGTTAATGTATGGACCTGTCATTTCAGGATGTGAATTTAGATGAAGAAGATTTATTAGAAGATTAGCAATGTGGAATATTTGTAGACTTGGACAGTGAAAATGTAAGACTATATACAAAAGTGGTGGAAAAAGAAATGACTGTGATTCAAGAGTGTTTGTCCAGCCGGGGTCAGAGGCTAGAAAAAAAATAACATGCAATAATCATCATATGGGCCCTGTCAAGCGATTTTGGTACTTATCGCCTATGCGAGCAGCAAAGGTTCAGGCGAGCCTGCGCATCCGCGCAGTCTCGCCAGAACCTTCGCTGCTCGCTCATACAAGCAGTGAATCAAGAGGAACCTTCAGACAGAAAGCCATATCCCTGGCCACTCTGAATGGCTGGGCATGCGCAGTTAAAATTTGTCATGACAGAATGCTCGAAGACAAAAATTTGCTTGGCGGGGCTCATATGTCTCTGCTATTCAATGACATAGCATCGTGTCATAAAAACATATGAATACATGTTTACCCTCATCCTGCTGAACACAACAAGCCTTACCTTTTCAAATAGTGTAGATCACATCACAAAGCCAGATCTAGCTAAGGCATCACCAACAGAGCTGTCTTCCTCTAGCCTCTGTTGCTCTATCTGCAACAGACAGTTCAGAGCTAGAATTGGTCTCATCAGCCACCATAGAACACGGTAACATTTCTCAAATGGTCATTGTCATTAATGACAGATGAACTACAGTCAACCCTGTCAAAGTGGCCACCTCGATTAAGCAAGCAACCTGTCTTAAGCAAGCATGAATTTAGTTCCCCCAAAAAGGCAAATGCATTAAAATTCACCTGTATTAAGCAAGCACCTGTCTTAAGCAAGCACATTTTGATTGTCCCTTAGGTGCTTGCTCAGTACAGGTTGGACTGTATTATTAGATCCAGATCAGATGGCTGCTAAAGAAGCAATCTGATCAGAATCTGCATTGTTTTCATTATATATCAAGTAATTTGATTGGTTGATAGTCAGAAATGGACGTGGCTTAATCGGTTTATTCATTTGGATAAGGGTTAGACTTTATAACTAGCACTTAATGTCATGATGCCATCAGTGACAACATTGTAAAACCCTCCAAAATTTCTTATGCTCCCAAAGGAGGGCATATAGTTTCTGCACTGTCCGTTTGTGGGTTTGTGCGTTTGTAAGTCCGCACTTTTTTGGGGGCATTGCTCACTTATAGTAACAGCTCGTTTTCATAAGAACCAGCATAGCCTCAGATAAGAGAGGGTAATATAGCAAAATTCCGCTATTAAGACCAACTTTGAGACCACTTTTAAACAGTCCCGAAGGTGGTCTCTGACCAGAGGACATTGTATGCAGAAAACACAAAGAAGGAATGACTGCAGCCTACATGTATTAAGAAAGCTTTTTAAAGCAGAATAAGTCTGAATTTTATGTGGTCTTAATAGCGGAATTTCACTGTATGTGTATTATTTTTTTATTTCCACACGAAACATGTGTTGTGGGTACTCATTAGAAGCCCCTCAACGAGGCACTTCTAATGAGTACCACAACATGTGTTTTCATGCAGAAATAAGGAAAATATCAGTATGTTTTGGATGGATGTATGAGTCCAGAATCCCACACCCATGGGTGTTTTGCATAAAATTTTATGAAACTTGCAAAAAAACTTGCTTCATTAACTTCATATTGAAGTGAGAGGTTGTCGATATTGATACGGAGTAATGAGAATCCAGGTTACAGCTATTTATAGCCACACTATTCTTGTCTTTGTGAGGTCAGTTGTGAAACGAGGGTCATCTGTAGAATGTGGACGGGATTCATGTGTTGGATTTGGTAAACTGTGTAGATCCTGATCAGATGATCAGGATTTACTCTGCTTAATCCCATTAGGACTAAGGCTGGCACGATTAATCGGATAATCGATTATTCAGTCGATAAATTCCACAACAACGATTATCATTACTGATTAGTTTGCAATCGATTAGTTGATAAGTACAATTTACTACCCAAAGTTGTGCCTCAAATAGCTGTATGAGTGGCAAGCAGTGTAGACCCAGATGAGACGCCGCATTCTGCACTGTTTGCTCAGGTCTGTCTGTTCAAATGCATACGGAAAAGTACAGCATAAGGTAGGAGTCGTGCTCAGACAGGTAAAAGTATGACAAAATATTCAGTGATTACTAATTGATTATCGATCGCAATGACAGGACGATAATTGATTATCTTTTCAGCTCCGATTAGCCAGCCCAAATTAGGACCATTTTCCCAGTCTACACTCAATTTTCTTAATTTCTTGTTAGAAAGATTTGTTGTGGGTACTTGTTAGAATAGCCTCAGTGAGGAGATTCTAACAAGTACCCACAACGTATAATTAAATAGAGATATAAGACAAGTCACATAATGATAACACACCTTTGCACTTAACATTATGGAAACACGCCCATACAAATACATTGCCACCTTTATCACCGAAAAAATGAAAATTTTATGATGAAAAAGTGTGAGAGTTTTCTTATTTCTGCTCCAAATATAGATTATGGGCATCGAGGCGGTTCTAACGAGTACCCACAATCTATATTTTAGAGCAGAAATAAGAAAAATAAGGTATACCCCCGGAAACCTTTATACATACTTTTATATAGTAAAACTGGGGTTCAAGGGGGTGAAAAATATATAGGCGTGTTTGCGTGATGATGGCATCTTTCTTGTATCTTGAACTAGCATTTTTCAGATGAAAATGTTGAATATTTTTCTTATTTGAAGTTCAAATATAGATCGAATGAGTATCCTCAATCTGTTTTTGAGGAAAAATAGGGAAAATAATGTATCCCCTTGCAAACCAAACTTTTCTCTATAAAAAATGGGGTTTAAAAGGATGTACATTTCAAGGACTTGTTATTGTGATGTTCCAAAATTATCCTTTGCTTGTTTCTCCTCCTTATATGGAGTTATATACAGTCGAACTTTGGAACCATGAAAATCTGTCCGAGACTGGGGTAGTTCGAGCCACTGATGGATACTTCTAGGAAACATACCAGGGGTAATTTTGGACTTTTTTTCGCTGTTCTACAATATAAATGTATATTATATGTGCTCATTAGAATCACCTCATTGAGGCGATTCCAATGGGTACACACAACATGCATTTGCAAGATAAAAGACAAACATACCCTAATTTTTCCTTCACTACTTCTTACGTAGGGAAATTCCCTAGGAACTCAAGAACAGGTTCCACTCAGCCATAGTAAACGAGCCATCGGTGTTCTGCAGCATCTCATCGGGGTCTACACTGTTTGCCACTCATCCAGCTATTTTTAAGCTCAAAATTGGTAATTAACCCGTTGCATGCAAGAAACCCCTAAAGGGGTACCTTGGCAAACACTGCAGGCCCAGATCAGACGCCGTCCGATGAGGGCCTGTAATATTTGCTATTACTGTATTTTCCATCAAAAATAGAAGAAAAAAAAATAGGCCCGACACCCCTTATATGACAAATGGACTTGTCCAACATATAGCAATGGAAGAGTCCACTAGTATACAATGGGTTAAATTGTACTGGTTCAAATTTTAGAGCAAGTAAGGTAAGGATTTTTAAGTGTCCGAATATTTAGGGTAAATACGGTATCTACCATCTCGAAATAAGTGAATAATTTTGAAAGGGCCATACCCCCACCCCCCCCCCCCCCCCCCAAAAAAAAAAAAAATCTGGGCACCTGGCAACATTGCAGTAACAACTGACAAGTATTGCTTTAACACTTAAGCTGCCAAGAAAAACTACATCCGAAAATGTCGTCTGCTTATGTCATCTGCTGAATCTTCCAGCAAATGTTTTTAAAAATATTTTTGCATACAGGCAAACAGTGTGGGGCCAGATCAGACTGCTCTTACAGGAGCAGTCTGATCTGGGTCCACACTGTTTGCAAAAACAGTCCTTTAAAGTAACAGGCAGACTACAAAGTAGACGACAATTGTCTTCATTTGCGTCTTATGGGTCAAAGTTATTTACCAATCCCTTGGGTGGATTTTAAGTGTATACTGGCCATCATGATAGATATTGGTCCAGAAGTTTCTGACCTATCTGTAACTTTATGACCAAGGTCATAGACTAAGAAATTTGATGTTTTAACTCTTATCATGCTGTTCACAACAACCCCTATCTTTGGAAACAGTGTAGATCCAGATCAGATGGCTTCTGAAGAAGCCATCTGATCAGGATCTACACTGTTTGGCATTCAGTTTATGAATTTGTAGCAATAAATAACATCAAGTAATTTGATTGGTTGATAGACAGAAATGGGTGTGGCCTAAATGAATATTCAGCAAGATAAGGGTTAAAGAGGTGAGAGTAGGAGAGCTACACTGTCTGGCAAAAGATTTAAAGTAAATTTTCATTTGTAGAAAACTAGTGTGATTATATTTTGGACCAAGCCAGAATGATCATCATAATATTAGGAAAAGATGTCCATGTGAAATAATGGCGTCCAACATGGTGTCAGAAATGACAAATTTTAGTTGAAAATGATACCACCTTCCTTATTTCTGCTTTCAACATAGATTGTGGGTGCTTGTCAGAAATGCCTCAATGAGGCGGTTCTACTGAGTATCCACAATCTATGGTTTGGGGCAAAAATAAGGCAGATAATGTATATCCCCAAAAACCCCACTTTTCTCCATATAAAGTTGGGTTTAGAGGGGTCTTCGATTCACGGACTTGTTATCGTGAGGAGTTCACTGATTCTTGTTAGACACATTTATGATCTGAGGGCCATTGTTATGAATAAAAGGTATGAAACATGAATAAAATGATATATGGTAGTCATTGTTCTTTTGGTTCTCTCCAATTTTATCCAATAGATTGCCATGAAAAATTCCTCAGAAAGGTCTTTCTTGCACACCTGGGGCCAATTGTTCAAAACTAATGATGTCATTAGCTAACATATCGTTAAAACTTTGATCATTCAATATGGTGAAAATATTAATGTTTTTGCTGAAAAAAAATGAGCAGCTTTTGCAAAAATACCAGAATTCTAAACATTATACTTGCTAGAACAGTTAACAATTTGACCACTAAAGAGCTTGTTAAGCTAACGATACTTTGAACAACTGGGCCCAGATAAGGAAATCCAGAACTTAACACGGGAACAGATATTCTTTAATCTTATCCTACCCAGGGATAAGATAATAAGAGTTTTCAGACATTTGGTGTGCACTGGTTGTATAGGATGTCAAGTACCTCATCACGAAAACACGCCTATATAATTACGACCCCCTTGAACCCCACTTTTATATAGTAAAACTGGGGTTTCCTAGGGTAAACCTTATTTTTCTTATTTCTGCTCTAAAATATAGATTGTGTGCCCACAATCTATATTTTGAGCAGAAATAAGAAAAATATCACAATTTTTCATCTGAAATTTTGCGTTTTTCAGCGATAAAGTTCACAATGTATTTGTATAGCCGTGTTTTCGTAATGCCGCCTTCAAGCAGCCCCTGCCTATCGGGACTTGATGGGCTGCATGATGCTTCCAAGCAGAGCTGAAACCGACTGCACATGAGCACTGGTAAATCGCTTAGAGGAACAAAGCCTGCCCAGGCAAAGCAGTCCGAATCGGACGGTTCATGCTTATAAACCCTATTGGTTCCATAGGGCGACAGAGCTTGAGATGTTATTTCATCTCAATTCCTCTGTAAGTCCCACAAAATTGGAAGCAAGATCTCCAAAATGACCCATAGTGTTGTTGCAGACGTTAAACCTCAAATCAAACAAACAAAACCCCGATTTTAATGATGTCAGTGCACATAAAGTGTTGTCAAAAACGCCGCATTATTGTCATCAAAATATTTTAGCCCTTGACAATCGAAGTGAATGCATTATAAAAAAGAATCCACACTCAGAAATGAAAGGTATGCAAGAAAAAGTATCTTAGATGAGTGTGAGGGGTGGATAGAAAAATCCATCCCTCGGGATCACTGTTTGGCATCACTCAGCAAGCCTTATGATGCAGGACATTGACCCTCGAGAGGGATTTTTCTATCCACCTCTCACAACCATGTATGATTCATATATTCTTGCCCATGAGTTTGATCCATTTTTAGCACTGCAGGGATAGTTTGTCTTTGCCTGTGGGCTGAGAAGCTAATGCACAGGGTTTAGAATGACGTAAGAATTCAAACAAAGCCTCATCCCGCTGAATAAATAAAGCCACACTCATCCACCAATCAAAAAACGATACCTATACATGTAAATGTGTTTTGTTAAATTCAAAAACTGCATGGCAAACCGTGTTGATCCTGCTCATTCAGAAGCCATCTGGTGGCAGAATCAGAATCAGAATTGTTACTGGTGACACGTCAAAAGACATTCATACACCAGGACCTGTGATGTGGGAAGTTAGTCTCTAGCTCTAACCAAAGAGGTAAATTTAGCTACACAATCATCAGCACCTTCAGCTGTCGAAATAATCGAATCGGGAAGGGCATTCCAATCTCTAATGGTTCTGGGGAAGAACGACTCTTTATAAAAAATTTAATGTCAGTTCTTGCAGTAAGGGTCTGAAACGCCAACGAATGGTGATTTCTACAGTGTCTAGCTGGGGGAACAAGGTCGTCTGTTGGAATGCTGGCAGCACCCTTTAGACCTTTGTATAATAGGATTAGCCTACTGTCTTTTCTCCTTTTCTTGAGAGACTCCCATTTTAATTTTCCAAGTATTCCAGTCATGCTCCCAGTTTCAAAGCAGTAATTGCCTGTTACAAATCTAGCAGCTCTATTCTGAACTTTCTCAATTTCATCGTTAAGGACCACTCCACTGGGGTCCCAGATACAGCTACCATATTCCAAGATTGGGCGAACAAGACCTTTATATGCTGCCTCTTTAACATCCTGGTGGCACTGATGAAGATTTCGCCTCAGGAAACCAAGCGTTCTATTTGCCTTAGTACACATGTTGCTAATATGAGTATTCCATCTCAAGTTGTGTGAGATTGTCACTCCAAGGTATTTAATGGAGTCCACATTCTCGAGGACCGTTCCCTCTAAGGTGTAAGAAGCCTCAACTTTATTAGATCTCTTCCTAGTTTTCTGCATAATATTGCATTTAACTGGCTGAAATCTCATGCCCCATTTTCGGGCCCAACATCCTAATCTATCTATGTCAGCCTGAAGTTTCGCAGTCATCTGTATCTCTAATTTCCCGGTAACAAACACAGTCATCTGTGAACAGTCTTATTTCTGAGTCAATGTCAGTGGAAATATCATTGATGTACAGGGAGAACAAAAGTGGACCAAGAACGGTCCCTTGCGGGACTCCAGACAAAACTGGAGCCCACTCCGAAGATTCACCATTAACAACAACCCGCTGATTTCTGTAGCAAAGAAAGGAATCTATCCATTTTAGGGTCTTTCCCCCAATTCCATAACCAAATAACTTAGATTTAAGTAGTTCATGAGGAGGGGTGTCAAAAGCCTTCTCGAAGTCCAGAATAAATGTGTCCACCTGTCCCCCTTTGTCCAAGATTTTTGCCCAGTCATTAATAACTGTGCTCAGCTGAGTTTCACAACTGTGCCTTTTCCTAAATGCATGTTGTCTGTGACAAAAATTTATGTTCGTCCAAGTGGGCCATGTTTGAGCAGACTATATGTTCCAGCAATTTACACAGAACCCAAGTCAGAGACACAGGGCGATAATTACGGGCAAGAGCCCTATCTCCTTTTTTGAAGAGTGGACAGATGTTTGCTGAGAGTCATTCTTTGGGGATTTCACCCGTATCAAGAGACTGTTGAAACAAGTGTGCAAAAACTGGACCCAACTCATTTGCTAGTTCCTTCAGGACTCTATGATGAAGCTCATCAGGTCCTAAGGCCTTACTGGGGTTTAAGCCTTGAAGTAACTTGATCACGCCTGCAGCTGTCACAACAATATTATTCATGAATGGGTGTTGAGTGGACTACCAGTCAATGGAACCTCCGTGAACTCAGTTTTATTAAACGCATCATTGAATTGACCAACTAGTTCCTCTGCCCTTTCAGAGTCTGATTCAGCAACCCCGTTCCCTCCTCTTTTATTAAGGGGCGGGATACCTTGCCTGTCTTTCTTCTGGCTATTGATATATCTGTAGAAGTCTCTGGGATTTGCCTTTACATCACCTACCAAGTTATTCACATACAAATCATGCTGATTTTTTATATCAGTCTTGATTTCACGTCTCAAGTTTTCAAATTTTGTCCGGAGTTTACCACTTCCTGTCTTTTTTGCCTTTGCATGAATCTTATTCCTTCTGCGATTTTTCTCCTTATCTCTGGAGTGATCCAGGTAATAGAAGATACAGACCTACTAGTTTTTGAGGGGATATGATTTTCGGCCGAAGTATGTGGCCATAGTGGGATAAGGATTAAAAAAAAATGATGTTTGTTGAAGATAGTTGCAGTATGTGAAATCACTTAAATATATGTAAAAGGAACTGAAAATGATTAGAGTTTTTTCTTGCACTGCATTTAAACAAAGCACCCACATCTCTAGTGCAGAGTGAAGCTCACTTCCAAATATTTACATTCTCACCACATTTACAGAAAACCCCTAAAGAAAACTATATCTTCCATGTCATCTTTATCTCTGCAGAGGACTTCAGATGGTGTTCTGGTGAAACCAAGTGCTCAAGAGGTTAGTTGAAGAAAAAAGGGGGGATAGAAAAGTGGGTGAAATGAGTTTGTACAGTGGGAAAGGGGGGATAGAAAAGTGGGTGAAATGAGTTTGTACAGTGCGATCGAGTGTGTTAGTATAGTTAAAAGATAAAAATAGATACTGGCATTTTAGGTGTTGAGTGGACTACCTGATGGAGTCTGACAGCTGTGCTAAACTGTGCCATGGTTTGTATATTTGTATTGGAGTTTAACGGCGCACAGTCAACACTTTTTAGGTCATTTTTGAGCCGGTCAGTTTACCTATCCACACTTTTCCTGGGCAACCTTATACATTAGAGGTTAACCAGTACAGTGCACATTCTTTTGCCAGAAACTGACAACTGCCCTTCTTGAATCAGCCCCCCCGCCCATAGGGGCTTGAAGAAATATATGGGCTGCACGATGCTTCCACGCAGAGTTGATACCGACCACACATTAGTACTGGTTATCTGCTTGGAAGGTCTAAGCTTGCCGTGGAAAACTGATGCAAGTCGGCCCACCCATGCATATAAACCCTATTGGTTCTATTGGGCGGCAGGGATTGAGATGTCGCTTCATCTCAATGTCGGGTAAAAGTCCCACGAAATTGGAAGCAGCGTCTCCAAAATGACCTAAATAGTGTTGACGGGGACGTTAAACCTCAAATCAATCAAATTGAATCAGCCGTAGGGAGAGAATGACCATAGAAAAGATTTCATGATCAATCTCCTCAAAAGAATGTTGCTGAGCCCGGCAGATATCGAACCCGTGTCCTACTGATCACCAGTCAGACTTGCATCCAACTGAGCTACCGAGGTTGACAAACTGTGCAACGGTAGGAAGAACTTTCATTCTTGCACACCAGACAAGGAAATCCGTGATTTTACCCTGGGATAGAAATTTATGTTCTGACCCTGGTGTTCCGACCCCAAATCGAATATAATCGCGTGTTTGATATATGCACTGGTTGATTACAACCTCATGCGCGGCGGCGTCATGCGTGACGTCACTAAACATTCCTGTAGTGTCATCACAAAATGGCGAAAGTCGGTAACCGACGTGACAGCAGCATTAAAAATCCATGCTAAGAAATGGAAGGTATGCAAGAAAAAGAATCCAATATGGGTGTGAGGGGTGGATAAAAAAAATCCGTCCCTCGGGATCACTGTCCGGCATCACTCGGCAAGCCTCGTG
Source organism: Lucinisca nassula (assembly GCA_963580285.1). Taxonomy (NCBI): domain Eukaryota; kingdom Metazoa; phylum Mollusca; class Bivalvia; order Lucinida; family Lucinidae; genus Lucinisca; species Lucinisca nassula. The sequence continues at coordinate 8,462,433 of OY757023.1, read as the reverse complement.
ATGCCGGACAGTGACCCTTGGGACGGATTTTTCAATCCACCCCTCACACCCATATAAGATTCTTATAGGACGCAGTGTGGCTCATACCCCACTAATTCCAATTCTCCATCATTATGTACATTTCGAGCGACTTAATGGAAATAGAGGATCTTACATGAGTGTTCATGTATTATTGAATTTATTAAACGAGTTGAGGAAAAAGGATAAAATGCGAGGCATTGCCGAGCATTTTATCCCTTTTCCTCAACGAGTTTAATAAATTCAATAATACAGGAGCACGAATGCAAGATTCTATTTATCATATGACATTTAAAACGTATTTTATTTGCGATTGTTTACAAAAATGTCAATATTCCGCCGTTAGTAAACGCGACGTCGTTAAGGGCGTCATACATGTAACGTTACGGAACATATCTAGCTAATTTGCATATTTAATCCACTAGTGGATTATCGAAAATAATACATGACGTTATTACACTCTCAGACGCGACGTCATATGATAAATGGATACACCTTCAGGGGTAATAACTCCTGCAAAAGTATTTTTGTCTCCCATGTCAGTAGGGATCAACTCTTAAAGGAAATAATTTGCTCCTTTCCTTTAAGAGTTGACCCCTTTTTCCTATAGAAAAACAAACAGGAAGTTAGGAAAGTTATCTCCCTTGAAAATAGCGGAAAAATCTGCCAGGTGTTCCTATCATACTTCAATCAATACCATGAGCAAGAAGCTGACATCAAAGGGCACATTTAGAACCCGCGTGTTACGTCATTGTATATGAAGTGACATCAACTGCCTTTCACTAAAAGATCTGGAACTGTTGAAAAAGTAAATGTTAGTTAGGGCCCCGCACTGAAAGTGTGGGTGCCCTATAGTAATCACTCTGTCCGTCCGTCTGTCTGTCTGTCCGTCTGTCTGTCTGTCCGTCCGTCTGTCCGTCTGTCCGTCCACAAATTTTTTTATCCTCCATAACTTTTTATTATTCCTGGATGGATTTAAATATTACTTGGCATCATTCAGTCCGTCCGTCTGTCTGTCTGTCTGTCTGTCCGTCTGTCCGTCCACAAATTTTTTTATCCTCCATAACTTTCTTATTCCTGGATGGATTTAAATATTACTTGGCAGAAATGTTAACCATAATGTGATGGAGTGTTGCGCGCAAGACTCAGGTCCGTACCTCAAAGGTCAAGGTCATACTTAGAGGTTAAAGGTCAAAAAAGGGTCTTTCCTGTGTCCAATTAATAACTTTGTTATTATTCCTGGATGGATTTAAATATTACTTGGCAGAAATGTTAACCATAATGTGACAAAGTGTCACACGCAAGACCCACAGCCGTACCTCAAAGGTCAAGGTCATACTTAGAGATAAAAGGTCAAAAAAGCGTCTTTTTTATTGTGTCCAATCTATAACTTTCTTATACCTGGATGGATTTAAATATTACTTAGCAGAAATATTAACCATAATGTGACAGTGTGTCACGCGCAAGACCCAGGTCCGTACCTCAAAGGTCAAGGTCATACTTAGAGGTGAAAGGAAAAAAAAAACGTCTTTTTTAACATCAACATTTTCCTACTCCTCTGATAGCGCTGCCGGGGCCCTAGTCAGTTTCACTGACAGCTCTAGTTATAATTTAAAAACGACGTTTTTATACGCCATTTTGAAGAACCTGACGTATTATGCTATACCACGGCATCTGTCCATGCATCTGTCCGTCTGTAAACTTTTCGTTTCCGGATAACTCCTCTAGAAGAATACAAAATGGGGAATTTCGGCCGAAAGTGTACTTATGCAATACATAAGTATATAGAAAGTGGATAGGAGGAGCAGCAGGAAGGGCCCAGAATGCTGGTATAAAGAAAGTGGATAGGTAGGAACACCAAGCATACACACAGATAGGAAGGGACACCAAGCATGCACACACAGATTGGAGGTATGTACGGAGATGGTTTATGGAACCAGTAACCATGCCAGTCACCATGCAATACGCATGCGCCGACTGGAGTGCTGGCTCCACGTTTTGCATTTCCGGCCTGATTTCCTACTTTCGATTTATTATTTACGACCAACTGACTGACAACCTGTTCAGCTGAGAATACTAAGTCTTAGGTTTATCAAAGTAATAATTAATTCTCATGATCCACACACACTAGAAATAAGACTGTGTCATATGTTAATTTTATGTCAATAAATTCGTCATGGTCCTAGTACGGCAAATGTCACTGTGAAGGTAGGGTATTGTATCCCGTGGTGACTGGGAAGTATGGCAAGCCATTTTAGTATTTATTATGGATTGTGTGTGTGTAAATTCGGGTTTAATGTCCCTTTCAACAATTTTTCAGTCATATCACGACGGTGTCTGGTTTCGACAGGGAGCTCAATGCTCACTTTTATAGTGCTGCCTCACTGAAGTATCATGTCCCAGACACATTACATGATACCACACCCAGTCACATTAGCCTGACACTGGGTCGACCAGTCCTAGCTCTACCCCGTAAATCTGAGTGCCGAGCGAGGAGCAGCTAGTACCATATTCTTAACGACTTTGGTATGTCGCGGCCCGGGATCGAACCTGTGACCTCCCGTTCCCCGGAGCAGACACTCTACCAACTGAGCTATCGGGGCCGGTCTATTTATTATGGATTGTGGATATCTTATTTATCGCCCTCCAAACATGCAGTAAATGATAACGAAATAAAAGATGTAAAAATAATTAATTTATCAAAGAGACAATTAAATACAGCTGAAATATCGCTATTAAACAAAGGACTAAAATTTACACCCACCCCACCTATAGGAAACCCTGAACAACTGACTGAAGACGTGAAAGAATTTAATAGAAAAGTACGTCTGGTCGAATACTTTGATGGCACAGAAGATACAGACATATCTTTGGTAAGAAACAAAAGTGATTTTACCCCACCCCCTGAAAGAAATAATGCCGTAGACAAATTCATTTCTACTGTAGAGGAATTTCCAAAAACTAAGCTTAACGCCATTTCAAAACCAAACATTATCAAGTCTGAAGCAAACGCAATAAAATCTTTGCAAAATGATCAGACCATTATTATTAAAGAGGCGGACAAAGGCGGCGCAACGGTTATTATGGACAGGGAGCATTACCTCGAAATGGTAGAAACTACTCTAAATGACAAAGAGTACTATGAAATTTTAACAAAAGATCCCCTTAGGGAGACAAAACTTAAATATAATAAATTTTTAAAGAAATATGAACGTAAACTAACTAAAAAAGAAATGAACTATTTAGAACATTTTGAGGTAAAAGAAAGTCAGTTTTATGGTCTTCCAAAGATACATAAGAGTCAAAAAATTACTAACAAGTGCAAACAAATAAACTCATCCTATGTTGAGGTTAAAGAAGTCGGGGACTTAAAATTACGGCCGATTGTAGCTGGGCCTTCATGTCTCACCCACAGATTAAGTAATCTCCTAGACATTATCTTACGCCCATACACAAAGCATGTACAAAGTAACCTGCGAGATTCAACGGATTTTCTTAATAATTTACCAAACTTAGTTCCAACCGATACCATATTAGCCTCATTTGACATTGAGTCGCTTTATTCAAACATTCCACATGATTTAGGAATAGAAGCGGTACGTTTTGGTTAGAGAAATATCCAGAAACATTGAACGGTAGATTCTCCAACGAATTTATCTTAGACGGAGTAAGGTTAATATTAGAAAACAACACCTTCTCTTTCAATGATAAGTACTATAAGCAAGTGAAAGGGACCGCAATGGGGACCAAATTCGCGCCCGTTTATGCAACTCTAACTGTAGGGTATCTCGAACAAAAGTTGTATAAAGAAATAGAAACGACTTTTGGTTCGGAAATCGGAACATATTTCATTCAAAACTGGAAAAGGTTTTTAGACGATTGTTTCTTACCATGGACAAAATCTTTCAAAGATTTAGAACAAGTACACGCAATCCTTAATAGCTTGCATAAGGATCTAAATTTTACATTACAACACAGCAGGGTGCAGCAGGCCTTTTTAGATGTTTTGGTAAAGAACCAAGGTGGTAAAATTGAAACCGATATATTTTATAAAGAAACCGACAGCAAGCAGTATCTGTCATTTGATTCTTGTCACCCTCGGCACACTAAGATGAATATACCATACAATCTGGCACGCCGACTCAGAACAATCATTTCAGAAGAACATGTGGTTCAAACACGTATGGAAGAATTAAAATCATTTTTAATCAAACAGAAATATCCGTTACAAATAATTGAGCACGGCATAAATAGAGCTATGTCGTTAGATAAAGCCGTTCTTCGGACAGTGAAAGAAAAGTCTGAAGACAAAATTATTCCATACGTGTCAACCTACAACCCGAAGGATCCCGAATTGTTCAATGTTATACGAGACAATGTCCCGATTTTAGAAGAGGATGACAAAATGCGAAGAATTCTTACAAAATATAAACTAATAAAAAGCAAAAGGCAACCCTATAATCTAAAGCGGTTACTTACAAAAGCAAATTTTAAGTCTAATGATACACCCAAAGTGACAAAATGCAATAAACCGACCTGCGGCCTCTGCATTCATTTACTAGAAGGTAATTCATTTACATTTCGATGTGGAACAAACTTCACAATCCACGAGAACATGTCATGCGACGTAAAAAATGTTGTTTACGTGATGAAATGCCGAGGCTGCGGAGAGGAATATATTGGCGAAACTGGTAATTTACTACGACAGAGGGTGACAATACATAACCAGCAAATTCGGGACCCCAAGACAAGAATGATTAAAGTTAGTGAGCATATAGCAAATTGTGCACATGATTTAAACCCAAAATATAATATTTTTCCCTTTTATAAGATGTATTCGGAGAGTACAACTTTAAGGCGTGCAAAAGAAAAGCTATTTATTAATACCCTCAAGCCAAAGTTGAATAGAAACAGCTAAGGGACACGTGCCATCAGGGTATTGACTGACCAGACTGTGCGATGATACCGGTTTTTATCAGTTTTTAACGTAACGTCATTGATTCCGGAAGTAACGCCGGAAGTAACGTCGTTACGCATTGTTGCTACGTTACCATTTAATGTCTTCTTGAAAATCTGTTAAAACAGTGAAACCGCGGTAGAAGTCTACTGAATAATAAAGAATTGTGTGGCAATATCGGACTTTTTTGATTTTCTATATATATATATATATATATATATATATATATAATATAATGAATAGGATATCTTATATAGCATATAAGATATCTGATATGTTATATAAGATATCTTATATGCTATATTAGATATCTTATATAACATATCAGATATCTTATATGCTATATAAGATATCTAGTAGGATATATAAGATATCTTATTTACCCAAATATATAAGCTATCTGATATGCTCAATAAGATATCTAATACAGCATATAAGATATCTTATATAACATATCAGATATCTTATATATTATATAAGATATCTTATGTAATATATAAGATATCTTATGTAATAATGGAAATAAGATAACTTATATGATATATAAGATATCTCATATATTATATAAGATATCTTATATGTTATATTAGATATCTTATTTGGTATATTAGATATCTTATTTAGCATATCAGATATATATTCCAGTAAATAAGATATCTTATATCCTATATCAGATGTCTTATTTAATATATTAGATATCTTATATAGCATAATAGATATCTTATATAATATATAAGATATCTTATTTACCTAACTATTTAAGATATCTTATATGACAAATAAGGTATCTAATATATTTTACAAAAAAAATAATGAAGTCTCCCCGAAACTGCCAACGAATGACTACCCCCATTTATGCCTAACATTCCATAACCCATTTTGTACCAGAAACAATGGCAAACAATGCAGGCCCAGATCAGATCGGGGCCTACACTATTAATAAAATGTTCAGCTTTATTCAGATTACACAACCTCTCATCATGTGTCATACCTAATTTTCGAAATGGGCTCCTGTCATAAATAAGCAGGAAGATTCCATTTGGTAAAAAAAAAAAAAAAAAAAGGATAAAAGGGACAAAGAAAAATTGAACTAATTATGCGAAAAGTAGAGGCAGATACCAGGCTGAATATATGGACAGTCTGGTGAGAGTCTTTGTTTTTTGTTTCTGTCAAAATACATGCAACGAGCAGTGCTTGGCATAACTCAAGTTTGAAGTTAATTAATACTTCCACTATCTTGTAAGGGAGGGTTATTAAATTAAACAAACAAAAGCAAGCTGGATTTATTCTCTCTATCAAAAAAAAAAAAGAAAAAAAAAAAGAAAAAGATGTAGTCTTTAATCTGATCGCACCTGTTTGGGAACCCCGTTTTATTTATAAACACATATGTACAATTACAGTTTATAATTAATAATTAGAATTTCTCCAGTCCTCTGCAGCAGTCTAATGGAGAGAGGTAGTGACTATTATTTGTCATTTATTTCCAATTTATATAAGATATCTTATATATTAATTAAGATATCTTATTTATCAAACGTATATAAGATATCTTATTCAGGGCTTTAGATAATGCTGCGTACCGCGTAAATTACGAAAATAATTGGGAGGATACTCCTTTTTTTCAAATCTGCTGCGTATCAGGTACGAAAAACAAATTAGCATTACGCATTTAATATTTTTTGAGAGCGTATTTGGAACGCACGTGAAATAAATGACGTGTTTTATAAAAGGCGGGAAATTCTCACACGGGAAAATTATGCATTCATAAATTATTTCAAGGGAATCAAGTTTTATTGGGTTTGGGGTTACGGTCCTTTCAAGATTATATCACATGATCCGATCGTTAATCAGGTGAGCGTAAACCGGAGTAATCTGAACTACAGTAAGACGAGCGAGCAGTGAAGTATCGGATCAGTCAGCGCATGCGCGCAGGTCATTGCTCAACAGTATCGACGCGCATCAGTCTGCGCATCGCTGATACAAGCTGGGTTATCCAAACGGACTTGCGTAGTTGTTGAACATGTTGTTCTGACTAACATAGTGGTTGCGCATGCTGGTCTAAGTCTTCGAGTATCGTGCGACCTGTGAAGACTCTGATTAGCCTGCGCATCATTGCAAACTGCTCAGTCTTCGCTGATCCCAAGAGACTTTTGCAGGGCTACTCAAAGATAGGTGAGAAAAAAGGTTTCCCGGGTTTTGCATGTTGATCTGGGTCTTTGCAAGGTGTTGTGCGACGCAGCTCGGTATACACACTGTTTACTTGTAATACTTTCGCAGACGGATCAAGCTGATCAGAGTCTTTGCAGATCATTGGCAACCAGTGAAGACGCACGTTCAGCCTGAGTTCTGAAACGTCAAATGACATGGATAATTATTGAGTAGTCTCCCTTGAACAGATTACTTATTCAGCCATCGGTTATTTTTTGTATTGCTTTAATAACACGCTTTCAGATGAACCAAACAAATTATTTTTTATTTAAATATTATAATTCTATATTAAAAGATACCTAGAAGTTAAATGTTCAAATGTTTTTTAAATAAATAACGTGGCTATTGCTTCGACCCAGTACACCACTTACTTGTGGAATGCATGTAAATATAAAACTATATAATTCCAGTGGAGTACCATTAGCTTCACTTACTTGTGAGAAGCCAATTGCTCATACCGATTTTAATGACATTTCAAAAACCAAACAATGGTGCCCATTTTACTCATGCCCTACCCAGTGCTCTACCCAGCCCAGCCCCCCCCCCCCTCTGCCCTAAAATCCTAGCTGGAGCACTGCAATCCCTAAGTTCTTTACAGCTGACCAGGAGTCTGTTTCTGCCGAACTTTTTGTGAAAAAGGTCCTGACAGATTTTTTACCCATTAACTGGTTCCGAATATAACATTGCCTGTAAGGAAACACGATGGGTCCCACGATCGAAGGGTGGAAGAAAATAAATATCCATGGACAATATATGATGAAATTGAGAATATGGTTTTGAAAAGGAATTATAAAAGTTTTAAGAATATGAGTTTCATTCCATATCTTGGACAATAAAGTGAAGCTGATATTCTATTTTTTCAGAATCTCTTTGGCCACAATAATCAGCCATTGAAGTCCTGCTATCCGCCAAGAGAACTGAACCCCAAAAGTTAGATTTCTCCGTCAGCAAACTGCTCAGAAGAGATTTCAATATGGCATTGTTTTGTCTGATTTGTGACCAGGCATACTGCTTGTTTTCTAATAGACACAGATATTGAATATGTGTATCTATAAGAAAACAAACAGTACACCTGGCCACATATCAGTCCATAAAAACATTGTGTCGAGGCTGCAAAATAAAGTTTTTTGGTTTATTTTTCAGTACTCTTTAAAAATTTCTCGTTACTCCTTTTTTTAAAAAAGGACGAGTACTGTACTCTTTTGAAAAAAAATTTATCTAAAGCCCTGGACTTATATGTTAAATAAGATATCTGATATGCCGATTAAGATATCTTATATACAAATATAAATAAGATATCTGATATAATATATCAGATATCTGATATGTTATATAAGATATTTATATGCTATATAAGATATCTTATATAGTATATTAGATATATTATACAGCATATAAGATATGTTGTATGTTTTAGTAAACAAGAGATCTTATATGTTATATAAGATATCTTTTTTAACATATAAGATATCTTATAAATCATATCAGATATCTGAATTGCAGAATTAAATAAGATATCTCATATAGGATATAAGATATCTACTTTAGGATATAAGATATCTTAATTGTTATATCAGATATCTTATATAGGATATAAGATATCTTATATCCTATATAAGATATCTTATATCCTATATAAGATATCTGATATAATATATCAGATATCTACATTCCTTAATAAATAGTAAAATTGCTTGCCATAGGGAAGGAACGTTGCATTCATAATTTCTTTGCATCAAACAAAGTATCCTTTAACAAATCCTAACCTACCTTCATTTATGAGGTGCCATTTTACTATTTAATTGAAATTCAAGATTTTGTTTGTTTTGGATATTTTGTTTGTTTTGGAGTTTAACAGCCCAGTCCTAACTATTTAGGTCATTTTTAAGCTGGTCAGTTTACCATTCCATACTTTTCGTGGGCAAGCTTATACGTAAGCTGTTAACCACATTTCGAAAACACTGCCTATACAAATACATCGTAAAGTTTATCGCCACAAAAAGGAAACTTTAAAGATGAAAAATTGTGATATTTTTCTTATTTCTGCTTAAAATAGAGATTCTGGTTACACGTTAGAACCGCTTCACCGAGGCAGTTCTAACGAGTACCCACAATCTATATTTTGGAGCAGAAATAAGAAAAAAGAGGTTTACCCCTGCCAACCCAAGTTTTACTATATACAGTGGGGTTCAAGAGGGTCAAAAGCTTTATAGACGCGTTTCATGATTAGTACAGTGCACATTCTTTCACAGAAACGGACAACTGCCCTTCTTGAATCAGCAGAATGGAGAAAATGACTGTAAAAAAGATTTCATGATCCATGTCCAGGAAAGAATGTTGCCGACACGGACAGGACTCGAACACGTGTCCTCTTGATCACCAGTCAGACCTACATCTCACTGAGCTACCGAGGTCAGCTTGAATTTCAAGATAGTTATTAATAAAATTTCTGATATCTATAGTAAAACTATTGGATTGCAATAAATATCATTAGATATGTATAAATAATATTAGATATCTATTATCTATTTTATGATATACATAATACATTCAGGGACATCTATAATTCGAATTATAGATATCTGTTATTCGACGGAAAGATGTTAAATATTTAAGAAAATATAATTACATTTATTGATATCAATAATATAGTTTCTTTTATTCATTATTGAAAATTGTGACATCTATAATTCAGCCTTTTAAATGATATCCATAATTTGATTTTTAGATATCTATATATGCAAAGACATTATATATGTATATATCTATAAATTGAAAAATAGATATCTATAATTTGAACATATATTAGATATCAGTATTATAGATATTATTTATAGATATCATTATTATAGATATTATTTATAGATATCATTATTATAGATATTATTTGTTGATATCTAACAATAATTATTGATATACTATAGTTTATTGCAGATATCTATAAATCAAATTATAATTATCAATAAATCAAATTATAGATATGGACAATTAACGTTATTGATATCTATAATTATCTGTATTTTTTGCTATCATAAAATGAAATTCATGATATGTTATATATATTTCTTTATATCAATAGATTTGTTATCTGATATCAATAATTTATTTGCATATATAAATATCTAAAAATCAAATTATAGAGATCATTTAAAAGGCTGAATCATAGATATCACAATTTTCAATAATGGATATCATAAAATACATTTTGGTCATGAATAAATGAAACTATTGATATTTTATAATGCTGTCCAATATTTGATATCCATATATCAAAATAAAAGATATCTACTATTGAAATAATTGATAACCATTTACTTGCTATGGATATCATGAAAAAAATAATAAATATCTAATATCAGTAATGTTAATTATCTATAATTTGATTTATAGATATCTATAAACTGATTTATAGATGTCATTATTATGGATATTATTTATCGATATCTGACAATAATTATTGATAAATTGTAGTTTAGTTCAGATAACCATAAATCAAATTATAGATATCAATTAATGAAATTATAGATATGTATAATTAACATTATTGATATCTATAATTATCTGTATGTTTTGCTTTCATAAAATGAAATCCGTGATATGTAATATATATGTCTTGATACCAATAGATTTGTTTCCTGATATCAATAATTTCTTTTCATATATAAATATCTAAAAATCAAATTAAAGAGATCATTTAAAAGGCTGAATTATAGATATCACAATTTTCAATAATAGATATCATAAAATATATTATGGTCATGAATACATGAAACTATTGATATTTTAAAATGCTCTTCAATATTTGTTATCCATATATCAAAATAATAGATATCTACTATTGAAATTATTGATAACCCTTTACTTATTATGGATATCATGAAATAAATAATAAATATCTAATATCAATAATGTTAATTATCTATAATTTGATTTATATATTTCTACAAATTGATTTATAGATGTCTATAACAAAGATATAGGATATCAATAAATATAATTACATGTCTTTAAATAATATTAGATATGTATTATTTATTTCATTATATCCATAATGTGTTAAGGGATATCTATAGTTCCAATTATAGATATCTTTTATTCGATATAGAGATATCAAATATTGATGAACATTTCAGGATATCAAGAATTACATTTATTGATATCCTTCATATATTTTCTGATATACATTATTGAAAACTTTGATATCTATTATCCATCCTTGAAATGGTATCTGTAATTTGATTTTATGATATCTATATATGTAAAGGAATCATGGATATCATTAGACAAATTTATAGATATCAAGAAATATATATTACATATCATTGATTACATTTTATGATGTCAAAATATTGATAATAATGTTAATCATACATATCTATAATTTGATTTATAGATATCTATAATTTGATTTATAAATATCTAAAAAACAATTACAGATTTCTCTGAATTGTATTAAATAGTAATATCACATCATGCCTCATACACTTGTCATGATGACTCATACCGCTGTCACTATGACTCGCAAAGCTGCCATGATGACTCATACACCTTTCGTCCTGACTCAAACACATGCCACTCTCTATCACTTTGACTCGTTTAGCTCTTGCTATGACTCACATTGACCCATACAGCTGTCACGGTGACTCATACGTCTGTAACCATGACTTATAATGCTGTCACGAGTTGCGTACAGCATGGATCATACAGCTGTCACGACTACTTAAACACTTGTCAGCATAACTTATAAAGCTAATGACTAATACTGCTATCACCATGAATCATACGACACCATAAATCAAACAGCTGTCATCTTGACTCATACAGCTGTCAGTGATGCATGCATCTGGCATCATGGCTTTTACAGCTGACACCATTACTCATAGAGCTGTCACAATGACTTATATAGCTATAACCGTGACCGGAAGCACAAAGCAGTAAATATTATCATTACCACAGTTATGTTTTAACAATCTAATTAAAAATAGTACTGTTGCTCTTCACAAACAATTATATTAAAAAAAAAAGAGTTCAAATGATAGCTATATGAGTCCTAGTCGTAGCTTTATAAGTCATCGTAAAACATGTATGAGTCATATTGACAGCTGTTGTAGACATGGTGACAGTTGTAGTAGTCACGGTGGCAGCTGTAGGAATCATGATGTGAGTCATGTTGACAGGTGTATAAGTGATGTTAACACTTTCTGTTCTAATTGGTTTCATATACACATGTAAACTGATTTACTATGTTATTTTTCATATATATTGTGTATGTCATGTATCCTTTGCAATGTATGATTCCACTGATATTGTAATCAGTATTTCATAAATATAAAAAGAACTATCAACAGGACTCACATAGCAAAAAACATTCATCCCGACAGCTTTCACCATGAATCCCAAAGCTATCTGAATGACTCATATAACTGTCATCATGATTCGTGCATCTCTAAGCGAGATTCCTAAAACTATCCCCTTGATGAAAGCAGCTGTCACCATGGCACATACATCTGTCTCCGTGACAGCCATCAGTATGTCTCATCCAGCTATAAGCATGACTCATATAGCTGTCGCCAGGGGTCAGTGACACCCACAGCTGTCTCCAAGGTTCATACAGCTATCACAATGACCCATATAGCTGTCATAATGACTCTCATACTGCTGTCACAATGATTCATGCATATGTAACAATGGCTCATACAGCTGTCTACATGGCTCATACAACTATCACCATGACTCATTCAACTATCATCATGACTCGTACTGCTGCCACCATGACTGATAAAGCTGTCATCATCACTCATACAGCTATCGCCATGAGGTATGCGGACAGCACTTTCATAGCTGTTATCATGGCTCTTCCAGCTGTCTCTGTGGTTCTTACAGCAATCACCATGACTCATACCGCTGTCACCATTACTAATTCAGCGATTGTCACGACCTATTCAGCTATTACCATGAATACAGCAAACATCTATCTCCATATCTACTGTAGATATTGCAATGACTCATACAACAATTAGATCACTCACACAGCTGTTACCATAACTCATACAGCCATCAGCACGACTTCTACAGCTATCACCAGGAATCATACAGCGCACACAATGACGCAGATATCTTAATTTCACATACAACTGCCAACGAGATTTATTGTATCTCCTATAGCTATCAGCATGAACTATGCATTCGTAGCCATTGTTCATACAGCTGTCACGACGACTTATATGACTGTCACGATGTCTTTCAGCTGTAACAATGACTCATAGAACAGTCGACATGTCACATACAGCTGTCACCATGATCCGTACAACTCTTATCACTGAGTATATACAGATATCAACATGTTTCATACAGCTATCGGCATGGCTTGAACAGCTGTCACGATGACACATACAGCTGCATGCCATGATGGCTCATGCATCTGTCACAAATCATGACTCATATACAGTCATGACTATGACTGCCACTACGATGATGCATACAGCTATCACAATGACTGATTCAGCTGTCAGCGGGGATCATACAGGTCTCATCATGCCTCATACACTTGTCATGATGACTCATACGTCTGTCATTATGACTCACACAGCTGTCATTATGATTCATACACCTGTCATCATGACTCAACTACATGTCACTCCCTGTCACTTTGACTCGTTTACTATTGCTATGACCTACACAACTGTCAAATTGCCCCATACGGCTGTCATGATGACTCTTACGTTTGTAACCATGACTCATCACGTTGCCACGAGTTGCATACAGCATGGCTCCTACAACTGTGACAACGCCTCACAGTTGTCAGCAAAACCCATGAAGCTAATGACTAACACTGCTGTCACCATGAAATGAACGACACCGTAAATCAAACAGCAGTCATCTTGACTCATACGGCTGGCACCATGTATTTTACAGCTGACACAATGATTCATAGAGCTATCATAATGAATTATATAGCTTTAACCGTGACTAATACAGCTATCACATTGACAAATACAGCTCTCTCGGTGACCCATATCATTACAAATACAGCTGTAAAGATGGCTGACTCATGTAGCTGTCACCATGACGCACATAGCTATAACCATACAGCTGTGACCATGACGCCTATATCTATCAGCACGACTTATGTAGCTTTCACCAAGGCTCTTATTGCTACTGTCATGACTTCTACAGCTGTAAACATGACTCCTATAACTACCGCCATGACCTATACAGCTGTCATCAGTACCAATGTGGCTGTTAACATCACTTATACACTTGTCAACATGACTCACACAGCTATCACCATGACTCCTTCAGCTGTCACCATGACTACTACAACTGTCACCATGACTGCAACAGCTGTCCGTATGACTTATACATCTATGACAATGACTAATAAAGCTGTAACTAGGACTCATATAGCTATTATTTTAAATATTTTTATAAAATATAAATATGTCCATGAAGAGCAACAGTACTATTTGTAATTAGAATGTTAGAAATATCTTCATTACTATTTACATATAATATTTACAACATTGTGCTACTTTTGCCCATTGTATTTAAAATAGTCTTTCTGTGCTAATTGGTTGCACATACACATGCCACTGATTTACTATGTTATTATTTCTTACATATTGTGTATCCCTTGTATGCTTTGCAGTGTATGATACTACTGATATTGTTTTCAGTATTTCATTTATAAATAACAGAAATATCAAGCTGACTAACACTGCTTATACCTTCATTCATACAGCTTTTACCATGACTACGATAGCCATCACAATGACTCATATAACTGTCATCATGATTCATGCATCTCTAAGCGTGATTCCTACAGCTTTCACCGTGATGAAAGCAGCTGTCACCATTGCATATACTTCTGTTTCCGTGACTCTTACAGCCATAAGTATGTCTCATACAGCTGTATGCAAGACTCATATTGCTGTCATCAGGAATCATTGAGCTTTCACTTTGACACTTACAGCTGTTTCCAAGGCTCTTGCCGCTATCATAATGACCCAAACAGCTGTCACAATGACTCTCATACTGCTGTCATCATGACTGATACAGTTGTAACCATGGCTCATACAACTATCACCATGACTCATACAACTATCATCATGACTCGTTCTGCTGCCAGCATGACTGATAAAGTCGTCATCGTCACCCATACAGCTATCGCCGTGACGATGCTGACAACACTGTCCAAGTGCTGTAAGCATAACACATGGATCTGTCATCATGGATCATACAGCTGTCTCTGTGGTTCTTACAACAATCACCATGACTCATACTGCTGTCGCTATTTCTACAGTAAAGTAATTATCATGCCCCATTCAGCTGTTACCATGACTAACACAATGTCTTGGATATCTTAATTTCACATACAGCTGCCACCAATACTTATTCTGTTTTCAACAGTTATAGCTTCTATAGCCATCAGCATGGAATATGCAGCTGTATCCATTGGTCATACATCACCTTAAAGGCTGTCACAATGACTCAAACAGCTTTCGTTACGATTTCTATAGCTCTTACAATCACTACTCCAGGTGTCAGCATGAATCTTACGAAGGTAACCATGACACCTTGTCACCATGACTCATACAGTTACCACCATGACTCGCATCCCTTCCACTAAGACTTATATAGCTTTCATCGTATCTAATACAGCAATCACTATAACTAATACAGCTGTCACGACGACTCATAGCATAACTCATACGGCAATCACGATAATTCGTACAGCTATCAACACGACACAAACAGCTATTACAATAACTCATAGAGCTATTTCCATGACTCGGATATCTCTCAGCACGACATTTAAAGCTTTCACCAGGACACCTATAGCTACCACCTTTACTCATTCAGGTGTTACTTTGACTTTTTAGCTATCGCAAACACCTATACGGCTCTAACCATTACCAATACAGCTGTTAACATCACATATACAGCTGTCACCATGACTCACTAATCTATCATCATGACTACTGCTACGAGTGTCAGTATAACTACTACAGCTATCAATATGACTAATGCATCTTTAAAAATGGCTCATACGATCGTCGGCATGGCTTATATAGCTATCGCCAATGCTTACAGCTTCCACAGTGACTCTTACAAGTGTCACCATAATTCATGCAGCTCTAAACGTGATCCCAACAGCTATCACCATGGCGAATGCAGCTGTCACCACAGCTCATATAGCTATCTCCATGACTCATAGAGCCACCAGTCTGTGCTCATACAGCTTAAAGCATCGCTCATATTGCTGTCGGCAGGGTTCATACAGCAAACACTATGTCTAATACAGCTGTAACAATGAACCAGATGACTACGCCTAAAGCTGTCTTCATGCCTCATACAGCTGTCAGGATGACTCGAACGGCTGTCACAGTCACTCATTCATTGACCACCATGGCCCATAAAGCTATCATAATGACTAATACAGCAAGATCACGCCCATCGGGACTTTGAGAAATAAATCGGTATGCAAAGTGCTTCCACGCAGAGCTGAAACCGACCGCACGTGAGTACTGGTATGCAGCATAGGTCTAAGCCTGTTCAGGCAAAGACCGTCCATGTATATAAACATTTTGATTTCATAGGGCGACAGGGCTTGGGATTTCATTTCATCTCAATGTCGGGTAAAAGTCGCACAAAATTGAAAGCAACGTTTCGAAAATGACCTAAATAGTGTTGACAGGGACTTTAAACCTCTATTCAAACAAACAAACAAACAAAAGACTAATAGAGCTATCTCAATCACTCAAACAGCTATCACCATGAGGGTTGTAGCTATTACCATAACTCATACAGCAATTAAGATGACTCATACAGCTGTCACCAGGACTCACATAGCTATCACCACGACTTCTATAACTATCACCATGAATTATACAGCTACCGCCATGATTCATACAGGTATATTTATTCACATACAGCTGTCACCACGACACACAGCGCTTTCAATAGCCATATCTCCAAAACTGTCACAAAGAACCATGCAGCTGAAACCAATCGCTCATACAGCTGTCCATATCAACATGACTCACACAGCTTTCCTCACGACTCCTACAGCTGTCACCATGACTTCTTCAGATGTCATCATGTCTCATACAGCGGTCCCCATGACACATACAGCTGCCATCATGACGCATACAGCTGCCGGCACGACTTCTACACGAATCATACGGCGCCCAAAATGACTCGGATATCTTAATTTCATATACAGCTGCCATAAAGACTTATTCCTTTTCAACAGTTGTATCTCCTGTAGCTATAAATTATGCAGCTGTAACCATTGTTCATGTAGCTATCAACATCGCTTATAAGGCTGTCAACATGACTCACACGGCTTTCTTTATGACTTCAGCTGACACTATGACTACTTCAGTTGTCACCATGACTCTAACAATGGTACCCATGACACCTATAGCTGTCGCCATGACTCAAACAGCTGTCAACGTTGCTCGCATCCCTCTCACTAAGACTGATATAGCTTTTATCGTGTCTAATTCAGCGATCACTATAACTTATACAGCTGACACGACGAGTCATATCATGACTAATACAGCCATCACGATGACTCATACAGCTGTCAACACGCCACCACGACACATGCAGCTATTACCATAACTCATACAGCTTTTACCATGACTCCGATATCTATTAGCACGCCTTTTAAGCTTTCACCAAGACACATACAGATATCGCAATTACACATTCAGATGTCACCTTGACTTGTATAGCTATTGCTATGACCCATTACCAATTCAGCTGTTAACATCACACATACCATGACTCACAAATCTGTCATCATGGCAACTGCTGCTTTCAGTATGACTACTACAGCTGTCAATACATCTTCAAAATGGCTCATGCGGCTGCCATCATGGCTTTTACAGCTATCACATAACAACAGCTTTCACCGTGACACTTAGAACTGTTACTATAATTCATGCAGCTCTCATCTTGATCACTACAGCTGTCACCATGATGAATACAGCTGCCATCTTAGTTCATGCAGCTATCTCCGTTACTCATACAGCCATCACTCCGTGCTCATACAACTATGAGAATCGCTCATATTGCTTTCATCAGGGGCCATAAAGCTTACACAGCTGTAATAATGAACCACATGACTATGCCTAAAGCTGTCTTCATGCCTCATACAGCTATCAGCATGAATCAAACAGCTGTCGCAGTGACTCATTTAGTGACCACTATGACCAATATAGCTATCACTATGACTAATACAGCAAGCCCCGTTAACCTCTATTCAAATAAACAAAGGGAAGACAAATACAGTTAACACAATTACTCGTACATATATCACTTTGATTCTTGTAGCTATTTCCATAACGCATACAGCTATTAAGATGACTCATACAGCTTTCACCGTGACTCACACAGCTATCACCACGACTTCTATCACTATCACCATGATTCATACAGCTACCAACATGACTCATACAGATATCTTAATTTCAAACACAGCTGTCACCATGCTAATAAACCCTTTTGGTTTAATTGGGCGACAGGGCTTGAGATGTCATTTCATCTCAATGTCGGGTAAAAGTCCAACAAAATTGGAAGCTACGTCTCCAAAATGACCTTTAGAGTGTTGACGGGGACGTTGAACCTCAAATCAAAGAAACAAACTTACAGCTGCTGTCATAATTCAGAGGTTGCTGCTATCGCTATGTCTACACTATAGTTGTCACCATGCCTCCTTCATCGGCAACACTGGCTCATATCGCCATGACACTTGCAGATGTCACTATGGTTCATAAAGCTATCATAGACTCATAGAGCTATCATCATGTCGCCTTAAGCTGTCACCATGGCTAATAAACTATCATCCTGATTCACACACCTTTCATCAAGACTCACACAGTTATAAGCATGGCTCATATAGCTTTCACCATAGGTCATACAACTATCACTATGACTATCTCCAAGAATCACATAGCCCAGATAATCCTGCACACTACGATTTTCTGTTCCATGTTGTAGTACTTGCTTCCAAAAGATTATCCCTTATATATGACATTTTAACTTCACCACAGCTGGTGTTTAGGGAATGTGTGGCGGCTGTCAAAAGTCTCCCTGCCCTTCGGCATAGTTGGGTTATATGTTCTAGTCCTTTTCGATCATTTTTTTCACTGCTTAAATTTTAGAATAGTTGAGGGTCACTGGCTAGGCCTAAATGCGGAAACGAGCTAGTCCGTCCCATAAAAACATGTACACTACGGCTTTCGGTTCCGTATTGAGCCCTTGGTTGCTTTCAAAGGATTACCCATTATATAAAACATCATACAGTTATTAACCATGTATCAAATGGCTATCACCATGAATTGTGATATACTTTTATCTACTCTGTAAACAGTAGATATTTACCGTAAACTTCGCATAAATGTTACGCACCATGAGTGGGTTTACAGAAAATAGGAATTTTTTTGTAATTCGGGTTTATTTCCTTTCGGAGATATGGCCCTTTGAACATTGAAAATAGTCACCTTATTCATGTATTAATGTCAACTTTATTAAGGGAAAGACTAATGCACCTTCACTTTGAATTCATTTTGACAGTGTTTATGGCCGCCCATCGGGGCTTGAAGAAATAGATGGGCTGCATGATGCTTCCAGAGCTGAAATCGACCACACATGAGTACTTGTTAACCGCTAAGAGGATCTAAGCCTGCCAAGGCAAGGCGGGGCGAGTGGACCCATCCAAGGTTATAAACCCTATGGGTTTCATTGAGAAGTCATTTCATTTCAGTTTTGGGTAAAAGTCCCACAGAATTGGAAGCAACTTCTCGAGAATGACCTATACAGTATTGACTGGGATGCTTAACCTCAGATCAAACACAAAGTGTTATGGCACTTGCTTGATGAAAATTAGTGGCAAGGCATAATGCATTGCTTTTATTTTTCTAATGGCATACTGTACTTTTTTTATTTGAGGTTTATCATCCCCATGAACATTGTAAAGGTCATTGTTGGAGATGTTGCTTCTAGTTTTGTGGGACTTTTACCAGACATTGAGATGAAATGACATCTCAGGCCCTGTCACCCAATGAAACCAATATAGTTTATATGTATGAGGGGCCCAACTCGCACCACTTTTTCCTGGTCAGGCTTAGAACCCCTAAGCAGTTTACCAGTACTCATGTGCGGTCTGTTTCAGCTCTGCGTGTAAGGATCATGAAGCCCAGTCTATTTCTTCAAGCCCCCATGTGTTGGGGCCAGTAAACATTTTGATTGTTTTCATACAGCATGCCTTTATGATCTAATTTGTATAATTTCTACATTTAGGCATGATATAGTGAAGCTGGAGACTAAAGATCGCTGCCATGAGGAAGGTACAGTACAATATTTGAGAAACCAAAGGAATTTTGTAAGAACATTTTTTATACGAAATTAGGAAAGCTTTGAGTGAGTTGACATATGATTACAGTTTGCCAATTAGACGTGTGCCATTAATTGCTGTAGTCTCAAATATGTAATGCTATCCAATTGATAGGAGTTGTTTAGATGATTCCATTTAAATGCCAGTTAAAGTTAATGGGGCTTGACCAGAAAATATGCCAAAATAGGATTGGTTCAGCCGTTACATATTTTAGGTGAAGCTTTAGGCCTATGCTATAAAATAAAAGTGAAGTCATTGATCTGGAATCGATACAATTACCTCACACCTCCCATCATTGACAAGAAAGTGATGTTCCTTGTATCATGTACTTGTAATTACATGATTATACTAAATCGTTAAATACAGGTATAAAATCAGACTAAAGATTTTTTGCTCACCAGAGCCGAAGGCTGTGGCAGATCTTATAGATAGGCAGTTGTCCGTCGTCTGCGTAGTATATCTGGCATCAACACTTACAGACAACATCCCCGTCTGAAGCCACTTGTCCGATTGAGATCAGATTGTATCTGTAGCATCCTTTGGTTGTAGGATTTAAAGTTTATGTTTTTTATGAAATAAGTGTGGTTGCTATAGCAACTTTGAGTTTCCCTAGACTTCTGATGGGGAAAATTGAAAAATTGCATTAACTGCCAAGCTTTTGCAGATATTTTGACAAAACTTATGTTCCTCGTGTAGTCTAGCATGTGCCAACTGATTTTTGGCATAATGCTCCTTTTTAGCTTGCCTGTACTAAGTACATGGAAAGCTATTGTTGTCACCTCGGTCATCTACGTGCGCGTTTGCATTTGTATTTGTGGGATCCTTCCCGTCACACTGCGTTAAAGTTATTCAAATGCTTAAATCTCAACAGCCACTCATATTTGGAGCTTAAGTACCTTGAAGGGTCTTCTGATGTTCAAAGAGAACAGATCGCTGGGTTTATGCCCCTGAGTGGGCCTAGGGGTCAAAATCTAGAACACCAATGTAATTCTATGTTTAAAGTTTTTGAAATGCTTATATCTCAACAGTCACTCATCACAAAACATTCATACTTACAACTTGGATACCTGGGAGTGTCTTCTGAGATTCCAAGACAACACACCCCTGTGTTCATGCCTGGAAATGGGGATGGGGTGGGGCTAGGGGTAAAAATCTAGGACACCTTTGTAATTTGTTGTATACGTTTCTATTATGCTAACAAGTTTTAGACACAACTGGTTATACATCAACCAATCAAGTGACATTGGTTCACGTGTAAAAGGGTGAGGGAGATGATGACCTACATTTCAGGGTCCAGTGATTTTGCCTTATACATTGAAGACTATTAGTAGGAGAAATGTCAAACCTGGGATATTAGTTCCATGTGACTCCATGATTGACCTCAAAATATATCTAGGCCACTGTGACCAATATATTTAATGGTTCAGCGATTTTGCCTATTATCTCGAATACTATTTGATGTAAAAATGTCATACATGGGTTATTAGTTCCAAGTGACCTGCTGATTGACCTTAAAATGTATCTACATCAGTGTGACCTATATGTCATGGTTCAGTGATTTTGCCTATTATCTTTAATACTATCTGATGGAGAAATGTCATACGTGGATTATTAGTTCCATGTGACCCGATAATTGACCGCAAAATATATCTAGGTCATGGTGACATACATTTCATGGTCTAGTGATTTTGCCTATTACTTTTAATATTATTTGATGGAGAAATGTCCAACCTGGGTTATTAGTTCCATGTGACCCCATTATTGACCGCAAATATATCTAGGTCAGTGTGACCTATATTTCATGGTTCAGTGATTTTGCCTATTATCTTGAATACTTTTTGATGGAGAAATGTCATACCTGGATTATTATTTCCATGTGACCCGATAATTGACCGCAAAATATATCCAGGTCAGTGTGAGCTATATTTCATGGTTCAGTGATTTTGTCTATTATCTTCCATGTGACCCCATAATTGAGCTTGAATTATATCTAGGTAAGTGTGACCTGTGTTTCATGGTTCAGTGATTTTGCCTATTATCTTGAATACGATTTGATCGAGAAATGTCTCACCTGGATTATTGGTTCCATGTGACCAGATGATTGACTTAGAAATATATGTAGGTCATTGTGAGCCATTTTCATGGTTCAATGATTTTGCCTTATAATCAGACACAATTTAATTCGAAATGTAATATCTGGAATTATGTTCCATGCATCCCAGTTATTGATCTCAGAATATATCTAGGTGAGTGTGACCTATATTTCATGGTTCAGCAATTTTACCTTATATCTTGAAGGCGCGAAACAGGCGAGCTATGCTGTCATGTGACAGCTCTTGTTATTTTTTTGCCAAACCAAAATGCCCAAAAGAACAACTAAAAAAAATCATCTCCCCAGAAACTATATGCTCTATGAGGCTGACAGACTTTCGGATGAGTCTTTAAACCGAGGTCCCGTCTCCGTATGACCTTAGCTGTTGGTGGGACGTAAAACTAAAACTCACTCACTCACTCTATGAGGCTGATGCTCAATGGCCATATTCACCATATTTTCCCTTACAGGTTAAGTGTTTTTCTTTTGTTTTTATTTTTCATGAAATTCTGCTCATTATTTTGGTTGCTATGGCATCTTAGAGGTTACATAGCCTTATAATGGTGAAAATAGAAGAATGGTATTTACTGCCGAGTCTTGCAGATATTTTGACAAAACTTTCATATTAATATCCTTTATGCTGTCATCTAACTGATTTGAGGCCTAATGATCACTTTTATTTGTTGCTTGGCTGCCATGGAAACCGAAATGCCAGAAAAAATACTTAAAAAAAACAACAAAACAACATCTTCTCAGAAACCATATGGGACTGAGACTTTATGGAAATATTTACAGAATTTGCCATGTCATGTTTGATATATTTTATGAAATTCGGCTCTTTAGTTTGGTTGATATGTCAACTTAGAAGTTCAATAGACTTGTAATGTGGAAAATTGAAAACTGGTACTGACTGCCAAAATATAAGTGAAGGCAATGATCAGGAATAGATGCAGTCAACCCACAGCTCCCATCAGAGACACCAAAGGGAAAGAAACACAAACATGAAACAACAGACCCTAATGGAAACATCAACTGCGGAAAGTCAAAACAGACAGTTACTTTCTCACAAAAGTGCCAACTGGCTATCCAAAACAAAATAATATACGCGACACAAACACTTGAGACAAACCATAACAAAAATAAACTGCGACAGAAGAACCACCTTGGAACGGTCAGTAAAATGAACTCCGCTCCGCTGGGGGAGGGGGGAGTCGGGGGGGGGGGGGGGGGCTTAAATCAATTTTTCACGGCCACAATCCTGGCGATTACTTCCGTCGCGATTTAGACAAATAATTTGTTCAGTCCGCATGAAGGCTTTCTAACTCATCAGTGCAACATCTCATACCTATATTGGTATTATGTGAAAGTACATCAAGTACATGCTTTTGATGAAAAGTCATTCTTGAAAGGGGCCCCGGGATGTGGCCAGTTTAGACCCAAGGGACATGATTGGCACAATTTATGTACGGGGACCACTTGACATTGCTACATGCTTAATATATATGCTCTGCGCCTAGTGGTTTCAGAGAAGAAGAATTTTTAAGCTTTTTTTCCATTATAAGTCTATGAGGGCTAAGGGGCCCGGGGAGTGGCCAGTTTAGACCCCAGAGGCATGAATGGCACAATTTATGTAGGGGACCACTTGACATAGCTACATGCTTAATATGTAAGCTCTGGGCTTAGTGGTTTCAGAGTAGAAGATTTTTAAAGCTGTTTTTCCATTATAAATATATGGGGGCTAAGGGGCCCCGGGGCTTGGTCAGTTTAGACCCCAGGGGCATGACTGGCACAATTTATGTAGGGGACCACTTGACATTGCTACATGCTTAATATATATGCTCTTGGCCTAGTGGTTTCAGAGAAGAAGAATTTTTAAGCTTTTTTCATTATAAGTCTATGGGGGCTAAGGGGCCCGGAGAGTGGCCAGTTTAGACCCCAGAGGCATGAATGGCACAATTTATGTAGGGGAGTACTTGACATAGCTACATGCTTAATATGTAAGTTCTGGGCCTAGTGGTTTCAGAGAAGAAGATTTTTTAAGCTTCCTTTCATTTAAATCTATGGGGGCTAAGGGGCCCCGGGGCCTGGCCAGTTTTGGCCCCAGGGGCATGATTGGCACAATTTATGAAGGGGAACCACTTGACATTGCTACATGCTTAATATGTAAGCTCTGTGCCTAGCGGTTTCAGAGAAGAAGAGTTTTTAAGCTTTTTTCCATTATAAGTCTATGGGGGCTAAGGGGCCCCACGGCGTGGCCAGTTTAGATCCCAGGGGCATGATTGACATTGCTACATGCTTAATATGTAAGCTCTGGGCCTAGTGGTTTCAGAGAAGAAGATTTTTTTTTATTTTTATTTCCATTTTAAGTCTATGGGGGCTAAGGGGCCCCGGGGCGTGGCCAGTTTAGATCCCAGGGGCATGATTGGTTAAATTTATGTAGAGGACCACTTGACATTGCTACATGCTTTATATGTAAGCTCTGTGCCTAACGGTTTCAGAGAAGATTATTTTAAGCTTTTTTTCGGTTATAAGTCTATTAGGGCTAAGGGGCCACACGGCGTGGCCAGTTTAGACCCCCAGGGGCATGATTGGCACAATTTATGTAGAGGACCACTTGACATTGCTACATGCTTAATATGTAAACTCTGTGCCTAGCAGTTTCAGAGAGGAAGATCTTTTAAGCATTTTTATTATAAGTCTATGGGGGATAAGGGACCCCGGGCGTGGCCAGTTTAGAACCCAGGGGCATGATTGGCATAATTATTATGCAGGGGACCACTTGACATTGCCACATGCTTCATATGTAAGCTCTGAGCCTAGTGGTTTCAGAGAAGAAGACTTTTTAAAGTTTTCCCATTGTAAGTTTATGGGAGCTATATGTTGCCATGGCAACAATAGTTTCCATCTGATCTGCCCCAAAACATAATTCATCTTTTCCCCCACCTTTTATCCTTGTCTTGCTGAATAAATAATGCCACACCCATTTTTGACCATCAACCAATAAAAGTACTTGATACAAGAAGTTCAATGAGCCTAACCACTCACCTGAGGAACGTTTTAGTTAGCTGTTTGTCTCATGGTCTTTGAGCATATATTTTTTTTTTTTGAAGTTCTTCCTTATGGGACACGGCATTGTCAGTTTGGACCCTAGGGGCATGTTTGGTAGGATTAATGTAGGTGACCAGTTAATGCTGCAAAATACTAAATATTTAAGCTTTTGACCTTTGGTTTCAGAGAAGAAATTCCAACCTCCGTAGCTCAGTCAGATGCGCATCTAACTGGTGATCAGTTTAGACCCCAGGGGCATGCTTGGCACATTTTATGTAGGCGACCACTTGACATTGCTACATGCTTTATATGTAAGCTCTGGGCCTAGTGGTTTCAGAGGAGAAGATTTTTTAAGTTTTTCCCATTGTAAGTCTAAGGGAACTATAGGTTGCAATGGCAACACCAGTTTCAATCTGAATTGCCCCAAAACATACTGCATCTTTTCCCCCAATCGGATAATGCTTCCCATGAAATTTAATCATGATTGGCCAAGTGGATTTAAAGATATACTTATTTGAAAATATGAACGGACGCCGGACCATTAGCATACTAATACCTAACATGAGCCCTTGGCTCAGGTGAGCTAATAATACTAGCGGTTACAGAGAAGATTATTTTTTAAGCCTTTCTTTCCATTATAAGTCTATGTGGGCTAAGGGGCACCAGGGTGTGGCCATGATTGGCACAATTTATGGAGGGGACCATGGTGTGGCCAGTTTAGATCCCAGGTGCATGATTTGCACAATTTATGTAGAGGACCACTTGACAATGCTACATGCTTATATGGTAGCTCTGTGCCTAGCGGTTTCAGAGAAGAAGATTTTTTAAGCTTTTTTTCATTATAAGTCTATGGGGGTTGAGGGACCCCGGTGTGGCCAGTTTAGACCCCAGGGGCATGATTGGCACAATTTATGTAGGGGACCACTTGACATTGCTACATGCTTAATATGTAAGCTCTGGGCCTTGTGGTTTCAGAGTAGAAGATGTTTTAAGCTTTTTTTTCCATTATAAGTCTATGGGGGCTAAGGGGACCCGGGCCGTGGCCAATTTAGACCCCAGGGGCAAGATTGGCACAATTTATGTAGAGGACCACTTGGCATTGCTACATGCTTAAATGTAAGCTCTGTGCCTAGCGGTTTCAGAGATGAAGATTTTTAAGCTTTTTTTTATTATAAGTCTATGGGGGCTTAGGGACCCCGGGACGTGGCCAGTTTAGAACCCAGGAGCATGATTGGCACAATTTATGTAGGGGACCACTTGACATTGCTACATGCTTCATATGTAAGCTTTGGGCCTAGTGGTTTCAGAGAAGAAGTTTTTTTCCCATTGTAAGTCTATTGGAGCTATATGTTGCCATGCCAACAAGAGTTTCCATCTGATCTACCCCAAAACATACTGCATCTTTTCCCCCAACCTAATTGAAATTTAATCATGATTGGCCAACTGGCTTTAAAGATATACTTTGTTGAACATGTGAACGGACGACGGACGGCTGATACATGTACGTATCACTCATACATGGACACATTCATTTATTACCATGGATCTTATACTATTACCAGAGGACTTAAACAGCTTCCACCATGACTCTTAAGGCTATTACCATTACTCATACTGGTATTACTATGACTAATACAGCAATCACCACGACTCACACAGCTAGCACATTGACTCCTAAAGTTATCACCATGACTCCTACAGCTGCCATGATTCATACAGCTGTCCCTATGACGTATAAAGCTGCCACAAGACCCATACAGTTGTAACAATGACTCTTAAAGCTGCTGTCATAATTCAAAGGTTGCTGCTATCGCTATGTCTACACTACATCTGTCACCAAGACTCCTACATCGGCCACTCTGGCTCATATCACCATGTCTCGTGCATATGTCACTATGGTTCATAAAGCAATCACCATGACTCAGAGCTATCATCATGTCGCCTTAAGCTGTCACCATGGCTAATAAACTATCATCCTGATTCACACAGCTTTCATCCTGACTCACACAGCAATAAGCATGGCTCATATAGCTTTCCCCATAGGTCATGCAACTATCACTATGACTATCCCTAAGAATCACATAGCCCAGAAAATCCTGTACACTACTACAACCGGCCCGATAGCTCTGTTGGTAGAGTGTCCGCTCCGGGGAACGGGAGGTCACGGGTTCGATCCCGGGCCGCGACATACCAAAGTCGTAAAAATGGTACCATCTGCTCCTCGCTCAGCACTCAGATTTACGGGGTAGAGCTAGGACTGGTCGACCCATTGTCAGGATAATGTGACTGGGTGTGGTATCATGTAATGTGTCTGGGACATGAAACTTCATTGAGGCAGCACTATAAAAAGTGAGAATTGAGCTCCCTCTCGCAACCAGACACCGTCGTGATATGACTGAAAAATTGTTGATAGCGACGGCAACCCGAAATCACACACACACTACGATTTTCGGTTCCGTGTTGTAGTCCTTGCTTCCAAAGGATTATCCCTCATATATGCTATTTTAACTTCACCACAGCTGGTGTTAAGGGAATGTGTGGCGGCCGTAAAACGTCTCCCTGGCCTTCATCATAGTGTGGGTTATATTTTCTAGTCCTTTTGGATCATGGATTCCACTGCGAATGTTTGAGAATATTTGAGGGTCACTAGTTGCGGAAACTAGCTAGTCTGTCCCAGAAAGACTTGTACACTACGTTGCTATCACCATGTCAACCGCAGCTGTCTTCATGACTCATACAGCTTTCATCATGATTCATTTAGCTATCATCATTACTCATGGAACTGTCACCATGAGTTAAACAGCTGTCATCATGACACATACAGCTATCCCCACGAATCATATAGCTATCTCGGATACGCCTGTATTACCTTGGCCCATACAGCAATCACCATGACTTATACAGCTATCAGCACGACTAATACAGCTACCACAACTACTCATGCAGCTGTCAAGATAAATCATCGAGCTCTCACTATAGCTCACACAGCTATCACACAGCTTTCACCATGAATCATATTTTAGAATAATTACTCTTATAGCTATCACCATTTGTTATACAGCTATCACCATGATTCGTACTGCTGTAATTATGTGCCATACAGCTGTCCTCATGATTCATATACCGTAACTACCATCATGAATCATATAACTACTCTTACAGCTGCCATCTTGGCTTATACAGATATCAGAGTGACCCATGCAACTGTCAACAAGGCCATTAAACTGTAAAAAATTGACTTATACAGCTATTACTATGACCAGTTAGTGTACTACATGTATCTAACAATCTTCAAGCCAAAAACTGCATGTTGGAGAGGTACAGATAAACTCCTCGTTTTTCATCACTATAAGAATATAAAAATATGCAAGTGTATATATATATATAACTGCGGCCTCTGCATTCATCTTGTGGAAGGAAGTTCATTCAAATTTAACTGTGGAATTGACTTCACGGTGCATGAAAACATGACCTGCGAAGTCAAAAACGTTATCTACGTGATGATGTGCAGGGGCTGTGGGGTGGAATACATTGGGGAAACAGGCAATTTTCTGCGTACGCGAGTTACTATCCATAACCAGCAGATTAGAGACCCCAGTACCAGAATGCTGCAAGTCAGTGGGCACATCGATGAATGCGCTGGCGACTTGAACCCTAAATACTACATCTGATGTACACAGAAAGTACAACACTACGACGGGCTAAGGAAAACGCATTTATCAACAGTTTAAAACCCAAATTAAACAGGGCTAGTTAGTATGTAAAGGAATTTGATAATTTAGATAGATATGATGCCATCAGGGTATTCAATTTTGTATGCATTTATATTTTGTTATGCATGTATTTTGAAATCGCAGCTTGAAGTTAAAACAGTTTCTAAAGATATCATTACATAAAAACAATGTATGTTCATATACACACGAGCAGATATATGGTTATACATTGAATCTCATTTATGTTATTCAACTACCGGAAATGTTATTAATATCAGGCGGAAACGTTACTTATGACGTGACGTTCGTTGCTAGGTTATTCAATGTCTTCTTGAAAATCTGCAAAGCAGTGAAACCGCGGTAGAAGCAAATCAATTATAGTGTTTTTGGACATCGGAATAGTTTATTCTCTCTCTCTCTCTCTCTCTCTCTCTCTCTCTCTCTCTCTCTCTCTCTCTCTCTCTCTCTCTCTCTCTCTCTCTCTTGTGATAAATGTTACAATTTTTAAAATGTCTGCAAAATGTACATATCTGTCCATGTTCACTAAAGAAGTTGGAGGGGCATATTGCTTCTGCTTCGGTCGTCCGTCTGTCTGTCCGTTTTGATGCGTAACATATCATAAGAACCGCGTATGCTAGCGTTTTGAAATTGTATATATGGATTCCTCATGGACAATTAGGTGACGCGATTTTTTTTCTCATCCCCTTTCGAGAGTTATTGCCACTTGATTTTTTTGTGGGGTGGTGGATAAAATCTTGTCAGCAAAATATCTCAAAATTCATTGGAGCTAGAACCTTGAAAGTTAGTGAATAGATTTGTGGTGATGAGTTATGACCCTTTGTCACTTTGGGTATTTGTACATTGTACCTCTGTATGTTTTGTGATGCAAAGCATAATTTAAGAACCGCGTGTGGTAGGGTTTTGAAATTTCATATATGATCTTATCCGGAGTATATACCTTTTCAGGAGTTATTGCCCTTTGAATTTTTTTCTTATAAAATCTTGTCAGCAAAATATCTCAAAGACTATAAGAGCTAGAGCCTTGAAAGTTGGTAAATAGATTGGTTGTGATGAGTAGGTGACCTGATGAACTTTTGATTAAATTCCGAAAAATACTTCATGAGTTATGGCCTTTTGTCACTTTGGGTATTTGTACATTGTATGTTTTGTGATGCATGGCATAACTTAAGAATCGTGTGCCAGTGTAGTGGATAGAGTGCTGGACTACGAATCAGATTGTCGATTATGAATCAGAGGGTTCAAATGTTCAAGAGTTCAAATGCCAGTGGAGGAATGGAAATTTGTTCTCTTTTGTTCTTATTTTCTTTTTTCTTCATATATACACATTAACAGTTATCATCTCCCTCGCACAGTGAGTGGGTGTTTTGGTTTTACGTCTCACCAACAGCTTAGGTCATACTGAGACGGGACCTCGGTTTAAAGACTCATCCGAAAGCCCGGGATCGATCCAATCTCTCTCCCTCGCACAACCAAATTAGAAGTGGAGGCAATGATCAGGAATCGATTAAATCAACCCACAGCTCCCATCAGAGACACCGATGGGAAAGAAACACAAACATACAACAACAGATCCCGATAGAAACATCAATAGCGGAAAACCAAAAGGACAGTTACTTTCCCGCAACATGGGCAATAGGCTATCCAAAATAAAAAAATATAAGCGGCACAAACACCCAAAGACAAACCATAACAAAAAGAAACCGCGACAGAAGAACCGCCTTGGAACGTTCAGCGGAAACGAATTCCACTGGTGGGGGTGGGAGGATTAAATCGATTTTACGTGGCAACAATCCTCGCCCTTACTCCCATCGCGATTAAGACATAATGACATAATTTGTTCAGTCCGCATGAAGGCATCCTTACTTATCAGTGCAACATCTCCGTGAACACAAAAAATCAAACAGCCACAGAGATGAAACAACGGTGAGGACTCACAGCAAGAAACCACTGAAATGCTGGAGCAAAAGAAAACCAACAGTTACATTCTGATGGCCAAGCTGTTAGGGGATGGGGATATTGGATTTATACATGCATGCATGAGTGTTTGTGTGTGCATGCATGCATATGTGTGTGCATGTATGCATGCATGTGTGAGTGCATGCATGCATGTATGTGTGCATGCAAGTCTACATTAGTGTGTGTGTGCATGCTTGCATGAGTGTGTGTGCATGCATATGTGCTTGCATGCATGCTTGCGTGTGTGCACACGCATATGCATTCATGTATGTATGTGTGCATGCATGATGGCATACAGGTGTGTGTGCACATGCAAACGTGTATGTGCATGCATGTGTATGTACATGCATGCATGTGTGTGAGTGTGCATGCATATGTACATGTCTGCATGTGTACATGTGTGCATGTTTGTATGACTCGCATCCCTCTAAAAATGTCCATAAGTATCTGTCAATCTTTTATATTTAAATTGTGATGAACTTTTCCTTGTGTTTCAGAATCAACATGGAGGGGAAGAAGAACAGTTACAGACGCTAAAAGCAGGAAGAAGTGAAATGAATTATAAATAAAAATTAAATGAAATACTGTCTGCCAACAAAATTCAGTTGTTCTTGCTTACTATCAGTTTTTATTTTGTGTTTTTTTTTTGTTTTGTTTTTGACATGCCTGCTTTTAACATGGTACGACGTAGGGACCTATTTTTCTGTCCATTTGTTTGTTCACCCACCAGCCATCAAAATAGATGTGAAGGCAATGATCAGGAATCGATAAATAAAACCACAGCTCCCACTATCTAGAGACACCAAAGGGAACGAAACACAAACATGAAACAACTAGACCCTAATTGAAACATCAATTAACACAGAATGGCCAATTGGCTATCCAAAATAAAATAATATAAGCGACACAAACACTCAAAGACAAGCCATAATAAAATAAACCGCGACAGAAGAACCGCCTTGGAACGGTCAGCGAAACGAATTCCACTGGGGGTTTAAACTGTGTTTTGTACAAATAATTTTGCAGTGGAACTTTCTTATGGAATTAGGACATAGCCAGTTCACAGGACTCATAAGAAAAAAAATGTAAATAGATCACCAATATGCTGATAGCCAGTGCAAGTATAGTGCGCATTCAGCTTTTAGAAACGGACAGGCAGAAGAGGGCGAAATACCATAGAATATAGTCCGTGATCATTCTCACTCGCAAGAAATATCCTCAGTCTAGAGATGATCAATCCCTCGAGCTTGCGCATTCAATTGAGCCACTGGGATACTTTATGGACACAAAGCTGCTGTTGAAATAAATTATGCCTATACTGTTAAAACAAATTAACAAGTCCGGGAAATACATACCCATTTAGACCCCACTTCATACATATGAAAGTAGGGTTGGCAAGGCTGCCCCCGCCCATAGGGGCTTGAAGAAATGTATGGGCTGCATGATGCTTCCACGCAGAGCTTAATCCGGCCCGCACACTAGTACTGGTAAACCGCTTAGAGGATCTAAGCCTGTCCAGTAACAGCGGTGCGAGGCGGACCGCCAATGCTTATAAACCCTATTGGTTTCATTTGGCGACAGGGCTTGGGATGTCGTTTCATCTCATTGTCGGGTAGAAGTCCCACAAAATTGGAAGCAACGTCTCCAAAATGACATTTACAGTGTTGACGGGGACGTTAAACCTCAAATCAAACAAACAAAGAGTTGGCAAGGGTATACATTTTTACCATATTCTTACCCACAGCATAGACGTATATACTCATTAAAATTGCTTCGAACAGTCTGTTATAATGAGCACTAACAATCTAAATTTGAGCCAGAAATAGGAAAAGTGCCACAAACTTCAATAGATGAATAAAAACTGACAGAAAGCAGTGTAAGATGTGTGTGTTATAATAGGTCCCATTGACAGAAGTACTGAATTGAAGAGCTTATACATTTTCCAATGTTTTACAATGTAATTAACATGGTGATTAAAGCATCAAAAATAACATTGATGAACGTATTCGGAAATGTAAGCAGAGAAACGTTTGTTAAATGCATTGCCAAAATATTCGCACAATAAATGACGTCTGTAAACGATCAGGAATCGATACAATTACGGCTTACAGCTTATAAGATCTAAGCCTTCCCAGGAAAAGTGATGCGAGACGAACCGTTTTAGTTCACCTGAGCCAATGGCTCAGGTTGAGTTATTGTGATCATTCACCGTCCGACGACGTCGGCGTCGTCGTCCGTCCGTCCGTCCGTCTAAAATTTCTTTAAACATCAACTCCTCCTAAACCACTGAACAGATTCTGACCAAACTTGGCAGAAATGATCCTTATGTGGTCCTCTCTCAAAGTTGTTCAAAGAATTCAATTCCATGCAGAACTCTGGTTGCCATGGCAACGAAAAAAGGAAAATAAGAAAAAAATCTTTAAAAATCTTCTTCTCTGAAACCAGAAGGCCTAGGTCTTTGATATTTGGTATGAAGCTTCATCTAGTGGACCTCTACCAAGATTGTTCAAATTATAGCTCTTGGGCCAAAAATGCCTCCATGCCGTGGCCCACTGTTTTTACATAGGCTTATATAAGGAAAACCTTTAAAAACCTTCTTATCTGAAACCCAAAAGCCCAGGTCTTTGATATTTGGTATGAAGCTTCATCGAGTGGACCTCTACCAAGATTGTTCAAATTATAGCCCTGGGACCAAAAGTGGCCCCGTCCCGGGGCACACTGGTTTTATAAAGGCTGATATAAAAATCTTCTTGTCTGAAACCAGAAGGCCCAGGTACTGAACCTCTACCAAGATTGTTCAAATAATAGCCCTGGAACCAAAAACGCCCCCCCCCCCCCGCGCCGGGGCCCACTGGTTTTATAAAGGCTGATATAGGGAAAACATATAAAATCTTTTTGTCTGAAACCAGAAGGCCCAGGTCTTTGATATTTGGTATGAAGCTTCATCTAGTGAACCTCTGCCAAGATTGTTCAAATTATAGCCCTGGGGCCAAAAACGCCCCCGCACCGGAGCCCACTCGTTTCACATATGCTTATATAGGGATAACATATAAAAATCTTCTTGTCTGAAACCAGAAGGTCGAGGTCTTTGATATTTAGTATGAAGCTTCATCTAGTGAACCTCTACCAAAAATTGTTCAAATTATAGCCCTGTGGCCAAAAACGCCCCCGCACCGGGGCCCACTCGTTTTACATAGGCTTATTTAGGGAAAACATATAAAAATCTTCTTGTCTGAAACCAGAAGGTCCAGGTCTTTGATATTTAGTAAGAAGCTTCATCTAGTGAACCTCTACCATGATTTTCAAATCATAGCCCTGAGGCCAAAAATGCCCCCCCGCGCCGGGTCCACTGGTTTTATATATGCTTATATAGGGAACATTTTAAAAATCTTCTTCTCTGAAATCAGAAGGCCAAAGTCTTTGATATTTGGTATGAAGCTGTATCTAGTGGACCTCTACCTAGATTGTTCAAATTATAGCCCTGGGGCCAAAAACGACCCTGCCCCGTGGCCAACTGGTTTTACATAGGCTTATATAGGGAAAACCTATAAAAAATCTTCTTCTCTGAAACCAGAAGGCCCAGGTCTTAGATAATTGGTATGAAGCGTCATCAAATGGACCTATACCAAGATTGTTCAAATTATAGACCTGGGGCAAATAATGCCCCTGCGCCGGGGCCCACTTGTTTTACCTAGGCTTATAAGGGAAAACCTTTAAAAATTTTCTTGCCTGAAACCAGAAGGCCCAGGTCTTTGATATTTGGTATGAAGCTTCATCTAGTGAATCTCTACCAAGATTGTTCAAATTAATACCCTGAGGCCAATCATGCCCCCATGCCGGGGCCCACTGGTTTAACATAGGCTACTATAGGGAAAACATATAAAAATCTTCTTCTGTGAAACCAGCTGGTCCAGGTCTTTGGTATTTAGTATGAAGCTTCATCTAGTGAACCTGTACCACGATTGTTCAAATTATAGCCCTGGGGCTAAAAGTGCCCCCCCCCCCCCCCCCCATCGCTGGTGTTCACTGGTTTTACATAAGCTTATATTAGGAAAACCTTTAAAAATCTTATTGTCTGAAACCAGAAAGCTCAGGTCTTTTGATACTTGATATGAAGCTTCATTTAGTGGACCTCTTCCAAGATTGTTCAAATTATAGCCCTGTGGTCAAAAATGCTCCCGCGCCGGGGCCCACTGGTTTTACATAGGCTAACAGAGGGAAAACCTTTAAAAATCTTCTTGTGTGAAACCAGAAGGCCCAGGTCTTTGATATTTGGTTTGAAGCTTCATCTAATGGACCTCAACCATGATCGTTCCAATCATAGCATGGGGGCCAAAAATGGCCCCGCCCTTGGGTCCACTGGTTTTACATAGACTTCAACCATAGTGCAGTTTATATTTTACTTTTGGTCCTTTGAGATCAGCGTGAATATTCTGAGAAATCAAAAATAAATTATTAGTTTAGACTCAAATTCTAGACAGGTTTTTAATTATTTGGACCTCATTTTTTTATTTATATCAGTCTTTGAATCGACTGCCTATTCGAAATTCGCTATTCCTCTGGCTTTCGTTGCCGGATCATAACAGGGTGACTGATGAGGCTTTATTATCCGAAACTACGTAGTATGACCCATCTTCTTTCTTATGAATATTTTCATTGCTCTTAAAGGAACTCTTTTTTTAATTTTATTTGCCGTCACTGCAGCTGGTGTTGTGCCGTGTGGCGACCGTAAAACGTTTCCCCGTGTATCAACCATAGTGCAGTTTATATTTTACTTTTGGTCCTTTGAGATCAGCGTGAATATTCTGAGAAATCAGAAATAAATTATTAGTTAAGACTCAAATTCTATACAGGTTTTTAATTATTTGGACCTCATTTTTTTATTTATATCAGTCTTTGAATCGACTGCCTATTCGAAATTCGCTAAATTGCAGTATGCTTCCTCTGGCTTTCTGCTGGATCATTTCAGGGTCACTGATGAGGCTTTATTAGCCGAAACTACGTAGTATGACCCATCTTCTTTCTTATGAATATTTTCATTGCTCTTAAAGGAACTCTTTTTTTTTATTTGCCTTCACTGCAGCTGGTGTTGTGCCGTGTGGCGGCCGTAAAACGTCTCCCCGTACATCAACCATAGTGCAGTTTATATTTTACTTCTGGTCCTTTGAGATCAGCGTGAATATTCTGAGAAATCAGAAATAAATTATTAGTTTAGACTCAAATTCTAGACAGGTTTTTAATTATTTGGACCTCATTTTTTTATTTATATCAGTCTTTGAATCGACTGCTTATTCGAAATTCGCTAAATTGCAGTATGCTTCCTCTGGCTTTCGTTGCCGGATCATTACAGGGTCACTGATGAGGCTTTATTAGCCGAAACTACGTAGTATGACCCATCTTCTTTCTTATGAATATTTTCATTGCTCTTAAAGGAACTCTTTTTTTAATTTTATTATAAAGAGAAAACTTTTGAAAAATCTTATTGTTCAAAACCAGAAGGCCGATGCCTTTTATATTCGATGTTTAGCTTCATTCAGTGGACCTCTGCTTAGGTTGTTCAAATTGTAGACCTGGGTCCAAAAATTGCACCACCCTGGGGCCTACATGTTAATCTCTTAGCTCAGGTGAGCGATATAGGACCATCATGGTCCTCTTGGTTAAACCCTTGCGGTATTGTTTGGGTGGTAGGCCTTGAGATGTCAGTTTATCTCAGTGTCGGGTAAAAGTCCCTCAAAATCGAAAGCAACCTCCAAATATCCTAAATGGTATTGCCTGGGAAGTAAAAACTATTGACAAACAAATCTTAGCTATCACCACAGTTAAGATGGCTGTCATCTTAGTAGCACAGCTATCATAACAGGAAGCAGGAAGAACGACTGTCAATTGAGTCATATATGTCTACACGGGTAAGTTTCACACCTATCACCACAGGTAACGAGGCTGTTACCTGAGTTATACGACTGTCACCACAGGTTGAATTGCCAGGTAGAATGGCTATCACAACTGATGCCGCACACAGCTTTTACCCTTAATATTTTGGCTTGTATGGCGTTGAACTTATTCTCACAGATATCACCACAGGTAATATGGCGATCACCTAAGCTTCACTGCTATCACCACATGTAGTATGGCTAACTCTTTAGTTTTACATCTGTCACCACGGGTTGTTAATCAATGACTTCTGTCTCACAAAAGTCACAATAAGTAGTATGGTTACAAGAGTTTCACAACTATCAACAAGGTCAATATTGGTATCACCCGAATTTTTCAGCTATCACCACAACACCGCAGTTAATATGGCTATCACCTCAGTTTCACAGCTGTCACCACATATATTATAGCAATCACTTCAGTTTCACCGCTGTCACTATAGGTATTATGATTATCACCTTAGTTTCACAGCTATCACCACAATTTGGCTAACACCCGACTTTCTCAGCTTTCCTTCACAGCAGATAATATGGCTATCACCAGAATATTCACATATAACACCAAAGGTTATTTCGCTATCACCTCAGGTTTACATCTGTCACCATAGGTAATAATTATAGCAATCAACTATGCTTCACAATTGTCACAACAGGCAGTATGATTATCGGACGAGTTTCAAAGCTATCACTGCAGGTAACATGGCTATCACCTCAGTTTGACAGCTGTCACCACAGTTAATATTGTTTTCAACAGAGTTTCACAGCTATCACCATAGGTAATATGGCTATCACCTCCGTTTCATAGCGGTCATCTCAGGAAATATGGCTATCGCCCGAGCTTCACAACAAGAAATATGACTATCACCTGATTTTCACAGCTATCATCGCAGGTAATACGGTTCTTGCCTGTATTTTAAAACTGCTGTCAACAATACAGCAATCGCCTCTGTTTCATAGCTATTACTAAATTGAGTATGGATATCACCTGAGTTTCTCAGCTGTCACCACAGGTAGTAAGGCTATCATCTGAGCAGGTAATATGACTTTAACAGCTACCACCACAGGTAATATGGCTGCCACCTCAGTTTCATATCGTCACCTCAGGCAATATGGCTGTCACCTGTATTTCACAAGAAGTAGTATGACTATCATCTGATTTTTACACCTGCCATTATAGGTCATATACATATCACCTCGGTTTAGCAGCTGTCACCACAGGTAATGCAGCAGTCACCTCTATCACTGCAGGCTATATAGGGCCACCACCTGAATAACAGTTGCCACTATATATAATATGGCTATCACCTCAGTTTCACAGCTGCCAGTCCAGGTAATAAAGCAGAAGTGGAGGCAATGATCAGGAATCGATACAATTAACCCACAGCTCCCATCAGAGACACCAAAGAGAAAGAAACACAAACATGAAACAACAGACCCCAATGAAAACATCAACAGCGGAAAACCAAAAGGACAGATACTTTCCCACAAAATGGACAATAGGCTATCCAAAATAAAATAATATGAGCGACGCAAACACCAAAAAACAGTTAATGACAAAAATAAACCGCGACGGAAGAATTGGAAAGGTCAGCGGAAACGAATTCCACTTGGGTGTGTGTGTGTGGAGGGGGGGGGGCTTAAATCGATTTTACGTGGTCACAATACTCGCCCTTCCGTCGCGATTTACACAAATAATTTGTTCAGCCCGCATGAAGGCCTCCTTACTCATCAGTGCAACATCTCTGTGAACACAAAAACTCAAACAACCATTGAGATGAAACAACGGTGAGGACTCGAAAGCAATAAACCAATGAAATGCTGGAGCAAAAGAAAACCAACAGTTAGACTCCGGGGTAAGGCTTTCAAATTAGTCTTATAGATATCGCCACGGGTACTATGGCTATCTCCTGAGTTTCCAGTTTTACAGCTGTCAACACATTTGATGTGACTTTATGCGGACTTTATGCATTTTTCACTTCTAAAGAGCATAAGAATTATACACTTTGGTCATGTCAGAAAGTGTGTGATGCCCTCACCTTTCTACTTGACAATATTTATATTAGATTCGGTACTAAGTTATTTAGACAAATTGTGGGTATTCCGATGGGTACTAATTGTGCACCTCTTGTGGCTGATCTGTTCTTGTATTGTTATGAAAGAGACTTCATTTTGTCGCTTTCCATTGATAACCAATCTGAAATTATTGAAGCTTTCAGCTCCACTTCTAGATATTTAGATGATTTATTAAATATTGATAATACCTATTTCGATGGTTTGATCAGTCAGATTTACCCCCCAGAACTTCAGTTAAATA
This sequence comes from Lucinisca nassula, assembly GCA_963580285.1. Classification (NCBI taxonomy): domain Eukaryota; kingdom Metazoa; phylum Mollusca; class Bivalvia; order Lucinida; family Lucinidae; genus Lucinisca; species Lucinisca nassula. The sequence continues at coordinate 8,422,771 of OY757023.1, read as the reverse complement.
AAGCAAATTCTTCTGATACCGAGGCCCCGTTTTTGGATTTACATCTATCTATTGTAGATGGGTTTGTTTCATGCAAAATTTATGATAAACGCGATGACTTTGATTTTGAGATTGTAAATTTTCCTTTTTTGGATGGTGATGTTCCTCGTGCGCCATCCTATGGCGTTTATATTTCGCAATTAATTCGATTTGCTAGAGTGTGTAGCCATGTAACTGACTTCAACACTCGTAATAAATTATTAACGGCTAAACTTCTTAATCAGGGTTATAGGTACCATAAACTACGCAAAGCCTTTTCAAAATTTTATAGACGCCATTCTGATTTAATTTCAAAATTCAATATTGGACTTAAATCTCTTCTGCAACAAGGTCTATCGGAACCCGAATTTTATGGTGACTTAGTATATAAATTCAGAAAAATATATAACCGCAATGACTTCAGCACCCAATTTCGTAAAATCATTCTTCGATATAAAAAGATTGGGTACAACATGGATATTATACGACAGACTGCATGCATGGTAGTTAACCCAATCACGGTTGGCAACTTTGCTTCCCTCTTTAATTGCACGCCGGTGGGTCAGGCCTCAGATTCTATGACGGCTCCAACGTAAAGGCTTATTGAGAATTAGAGAGATCTAATTCAAGGTAATGTTGGTTGGTGCCTGATGCTCTGTCTCTGGTTGGGCCCATCGGGGTCTAACTGTTGGTTTTCTTTTGCTCCAGCATTTCAGTGGTTTCTTGCTGTCGAGTCCTCACCGTTGTCTCACCTCTGTGGTTCTTTGATTTTTGTGTTCACAGAGATGTTGCACTGATGAGTTAGGAGGCCTTCATGTGGACTGAACAATTTATTTGTCTAAATCGCGACGGAAGTAAGGGCGAGGATTGTGGCCACGTAAAATCGATTTAAGCCCCCCAGTGGAAATCTTCCACTGACCGTTCCAAGGCGGCTCTTCTGTGGCGATTTATTTATGTTATTGTTTGTTACTTATTGTGTGTATCACTTGTGTCTTTTAATTTTGGATGGCCATATGGCCATTTTGTGGGAAAGTAACTGTCCTTTTGGCCTTCCTTTGTTTAGGTTTCCATTATTGTCTGGTCGCTTAATGTTTGTATTTCTTTCCCTTTGGTGTCTTTTGTGGGTGGAGTAAGTTAATTGTATCAATTCCTGATCTTTGTTTTACTTCTACTTTAACAATAATTTGTCTAAACCATAAAAGAACCAAGGACGAGGATTGAGGCCATGTAAAATCGATTTAAGCCCCCGAGTGGAATACTTTTTGCTGACCATTCCAAGGCGGTTCTTGTGTTGTGGTTTATTATTGTTACAGTGCGTCTTTGCATGTATGTATTGCTTATGTCTTTTTATTTGCGATCGCTGTTTGGCCATTTTTGTGGAAAGTAAATGTCCTTTTGGCTATCCGCTTGTGGTGTTTTCATTAGGGTTTAGTTATTTCAATTTCGTATTTTTTCCCATTGTTGTCTCTGTTAGGAGATTAGGGGTAATTGAATCCATTCCTGATCATTGTCTTCACCTCTATTTTTAAACCCTGTTTCACAGCTATCACCAAAGGTGGTATGACAAACACCTCAGTTTCACAACTGTCACCTCAGGTTATTAAGCAATGACCTCCGTTTCACAAATGTCAGAACAGGTAGTTTGTTTATCACCAGAGTTTCACAGCTTTCAGCAGGTAATATCGCCATTACCTCAGTTTCTTAGCTATCATCACATCACCACAGGTAATAGGGCTATCACATCAATTTCACAGCTGTCATAACATAATATATAGCAATCATTTTACCATGTATGGTAGTATGGCTGTCGTCTTAGCTTCACAGCTATCACCACAAGTAATATGGTATCATCTGAATTTCTCAGCTTTCCTTCACAGCAGGTAGTATGGTTATCACCTGACTTTAACATCTGTCACCAAAGATCATATCGCTATCACCTCAGACTGACAGCTGTCACCACAAGTAATACAGCAATACACTATGTTTCACACTTGTCACAACAGGTAGAATGGTTATCAACTGAGTTTCACAGCTATCACTACAGGTAACATGGCTGTCACCTCAGTTTGACAGCTGTAACCACAGGTTATATTGCTATCAACTGAGTTTCACAGCTATCACCAGAGCTAATATGGATATCACCTCCATTTCACAGCTGTCACCACAGGAAGTACAGCTATCATCTGAGCTTCCCACAAAACATAATCACCTGAATTTCAGAGCTAACATTACGGATAATACGGCTGTCATCTTGGTTGACAGCTGTCACAACAGGCAATACAACAATCACCTCTGTTTCACAACAGTCACTAAAACTCGTACGGTTAAGGCCATTTTTCCCAGCTGTCACCACAGGTAGTAATGCTATCACATGAGTACACAGGTTTTTGCTTTCATTGATTGCAGTTTAATGGCCCAGTCAACACTATGTATTTTTTGAGCTTGTCAGTTTACCTATCCACACGTTTCCTGGGCTGTCTTGTACATAAGTGGTTAACCAGTACAGTGTACATTCTTTCGCCAGAAACTGACAACTGCCCTTCTTGAATCAGCGGAAGGGAAAGAATGATGATAGAAACGATTTCATGATCAATCTCCACGAAAAAATACTGCCAACCCCGGCAAGTATTGAATCCGCGTACTTCTGATCACCAGTCAGACGCATCACCGCCGGTAATATGGCTATAACCTCAGTTTTACAGCTACCACCACAGGTAATATGGTTGTCACCTCAGTTTCGCATTTTACACCTCAAATCATATGGTTATCACCTGAGTTTCACAAGAAGCAGTATGACTATCATCTGTAATATGCCTGTCACCTCGGTTTGACAGCTGCCACAGGTAATACAGCAATGAAGTCTGTTTCACAGATATTCCCATAGCTTGTTTGGCTATCCCCTTAGCTTGACAGCTATCACTACAGGCTATATGGCCATCACCTGAGTAGTATGGTAATCACCAGAGTTTAACAGCCATCGCCAAAGGAAATATCGCCATCACCTCAGTTTTACAGCTGTCACCATATATTATATAGCAATCGTTTAACTATAGGTAGTATGGCTATCATTTTAGTTTCACAGCTATCACAACAAGTAATATGGCTATCACCTGACTCTCTCAGCTTTCCTTCACAAAAGTTAGAGTGCTATCACCTCAGTTTGACAGTCGTTACCACAGATAATATAGCAGTCAACTATGATACATACTTGTCAAACAGTTAGTATTGTTATCACCCGAGTTTCAGAGTTATCCCTACAGGTAACAACGATATCCCCTCAGGTTATATTGCTATCATCTGGGTTCCATAGCTATAAAAGTATGTAATATGGCTATCACCTCCATTTCACAGCTGTCACCTCAGGAAATATGGCTATCACTTGAGCTTCACAACAAGAACTAGGACTATGACTTGAATTTCGCAGCTATAATCACAAGTAAAACGGTTATGACATCGGCTTACAGCTGTCACAAGAGGTATTTGCAGAAATCACATCTGTTTTACAACTGTCGCTACAATTAGTATGGTTATCACCTGGCTTCATTGCTATCACAGAAGGTAATGTGGCTATAAGATCAATTTTACAGCTACCACCACAGGTAATATGGCTGTCACCTCAGCTTCACATATTTCGCCTGAGTTTCACTATGCTTAGTATAACTATCATCTGAATTCCACAACTATCAGTATAGGTAATATGCCTATCGCTTCGGCTTGACATCTGTCACCACCGGTAGTACAGCTGTCACCTCTGTTTCACAGCTGTTACCAGAGTTAGTATGGCTATCCCCATAGTTTCCAGTTATCGCCACAGTTTATATGGCCATTACTTGAGTAACAGTTGCCCAAATATGTAATAAAGCTATCAACTAAGTTTCACAGTCTATCACCTGAATTTCACAACTATCTCCAAAGGTATTATGGCTATCACCTTAATTTGACAGCTGTCACCACAGTCTTTCACCTACATTTTATAGCTTTCACCACAGGTAATATGGCTATCACCACGGGTAGTATGGCTATCATCGCATATCTGCTAACTTGTTGTAAGTTGTTCTTTAGTGTTTTCTAATGGTCTGATCACCCCGTGTGGGGGAGAGAGGGCTGATTGTTCCGTTTCATAAACACTCGTATTTTTCTTGTTTTGTGTATGTTTCCTCTTCCTGTCGTGAGTGGGCTGTGTCTTGTGACTGTGGCGCTCCCTGGGTCTTTCTTTTAAATTTTCACAGCTGTCGCTAAAGATAGTATTTAGCACCCAATTTCGTAAAATCATTCTTCGATATAAAAAGATAGGGTACAACATGGATATTATACGACAGACTGCATGCATGGTAGTCAACCCAATCATAGTTGGCAACTTTGCTTCCCTCTTAATTGCACGCCGGTGGATCAGGCCTCAGATTCTATGACGGCTCCAACGTAAAGGCTTATTGAGAGTTAGAGAGATCTAATTCAAGGTAATGTTGGTTGGTGCCTGATGCTCTGTCTCTGGTCGGGCCCATCGGAGTCTAACTGTTGGTTTTCTTTTGCTCCAGCATTTCAGTGGTTTCTTGCTGTCGAGTCCTCACCGTTGTATCTCCTCTGAGGTTCTATGATTATTTGTGTTCACGGAGATGTTGCACTGATGAGTTAGGAGGCCTTCATGCGGACTAAACAAATAATTGTCTAAATCGCAACGGAAGTAAGGGCGAGGATTGTGGCCACGTAAAATCGATTTAAGCCCCCCCCCCCCCCCCAGTGGAAATCTTTCCACTGACCGTTCCAAGGCGGTTCTTCTGTGGCGATTTATTTATGTTGTTGTTTGTTACTTACTGTGTGTATCAATTGTGTCTTTTTATTTTGGATGGCCATATGGCCATTTTGTGGGAAAGTAACTGTCCTTATGACCTTCCTTTGTTTAGGTTTCCATTATGGTCTGGTCGCTTAATGTTTGTGTTTCTTTCCCTTTGGTGTCTTTGATGGGTGGAGTAAGTTAATTGTATCGATTCCTGATCTTTGTTTTACTTCTACTTTGCTGTCAACCCAGTTTCACACACAAAACCTATCATCTCAGTTTTCACAACTGTCGTAAAAGAAAGGTAAAACAGTAAACACCTCTTATTTACAGCTGTCACCAGAAGTAGTCACAGCTATCACAACAGGTAATATGGCTGGCACACGAGGTGCACAGCTGTCATCACAGGTTATATAACAATCACCTCAGTTTCACAGCTGGCAATATAGGTAGTATGGCTATCACATGATTTTCATAGCAATCCAATCAGGTAACATGGCTGTCGCCTTAGTTTTATAGCTACTACCACAGATTATATCATTTTAGCTGAGTTTCTCAGCTTTCTTAATTGATAGTTTGATATTCACAGGTAATATGGCTATCACATTACTTTCTCAGCTGTCACCAAAGATGGTATAGATATCACATCAGACTTACAGCTGTTACCACAAGATATATGGCTATCATCTGTGTTTCACATCTGTCGTCCATAGGTAATATAGCAATCACCTGTGTTTCATCATTGTCACCAGAGGTAGTATGGCTTTTACTTGAGTTTCACAGCTATCACCTCAGCATCACACTTATTACCACAGGTAGTATGGCTATAGATTCAGTTTCACAGACGTCACCACAGGTAATCTCGCTATAATCTGACATTTACAGTTGTCACCTCGGGTGATATGCTATCACCTCGTATTCAAAGCTATCACCACAGGAAAACAGCTTTCACCACATGTAATATAGCATTCACCTGTGTTTCACAATTGTCACCACATGTAGAATGGTTATCACCTGGGTTTCAAAGCTACCACCACAGGGAATATAGCTATCACATTAGTTTAACAGCTGGATTTCACATCAGAGTTACAGCTGTCACCACAGAAATATGTCTATCACCTCATTTTACAGCTATCGCCAGAGACAGAATAGCAATCACCTGTGTTTCACATTTTTCACCAGAGGTAGTATGGCTATCACTTGAGTTTCACAGTTATCACCTCAGCATTACATTTATCACCAAATGTAGAATGGCTATCGCATCGTTTCACGGCTTTCAACATTGGTAATATGACTACAATCTGAGTTTTACTTTATCACTGCATGTAAGATGGTATCACCTCGGTGTCACAGCTATCACCATAGGACATCAGTTTCACAGGTGTCATCAATGTTATATAGCAGTGACCTGTGTTTCTCCATTATCGCAACAGGTAGAATGTCCATCAACTGAGTGAGTGGGTGTTTGAGTTATACGTCCCACCAACAGCTAAGGTCATACGGAGACTAGACCTCGGTTTAAGACACATCCGAGAGTCTGGAGAAGCCCGGGATCGATCCTGCGATCCCTGGTTTACAAGGCGACTAGCGTAACCACTTCAACACGGAGGCTCCTATCCATCACTTGAGTCTCACAGCTAACAGCACATATGACATGATAATCACTTCACTTTCAAATCTGTTAGCACGATAAATTAAAAATCCTCAGATAATAAGGCTATAACGTGAGTTTCTCAGCTATAACCACAGGAAGTATAGCTATCACATCCGTTTTATAGATATCACCACGGGTAATATGGCTATCCCCTAAGATTTTAAAGTGGTCACCACAGATTATATAGCAGTAATATTAGTTTCACAGCTGTCACCATAGGTGGTATGGCTATCACATGGGTTTCGCAGCAAACAAAACAGGTAAAACAGGTAAAATGGCTTTCACATTAGTTTCGCAGCTATCACCATAGCTAATATGGCTATCGTATGGCTTTCAGAGCTTTCCCTACTGGTAGTATGGCTATCTCCTCGGTTTCACAGCGGTCACCACAGGTGTTATGGCCCTCGTGTGAATTTCACAGCGTTCACCACAGATTATATAGCGTGAGTTAAACAGCAATCATAACAGGTTACATGGTTTCTCCTCAGTTTAGCTGTCACCACAAATAATATGGTTATCACCTGGGATATACACTATAGGAAATATGGCTATGACATTAGTTTCACATTTGTAATCACAGGTAGTGCGGATATCACATCAGGCTTGCAGCTGTCGCAACAGGTCTTTTGGCTTTCACCCCAGTCTAACAGCTTTCAACACAGGAAGTATAGATACACCTTACTTTTACAGCCTTTCACCAAAGGGCACACGGCTATCACCTCATTTTCACAGCTGTCCCAACAGGTTATATAGCAAACATCTCTGTTTCACATATGTCACCTGAATTTCTCAGCTATCACCAAAGGTTATATCGCTATCACCTCAGTTTCACAGCTGGCGGTTAAACATTAAAATTGATCTTTAGTTTAACGCTGCAGCATATATACAAGCGAATTAGTTACATGACGTCCCTTCCGACGTTATGAAAACTTTTATAAAACACAACTGTTAGCTGGGTATCACCACAATTTCACAGCTGTCACCACAAAATAGAAGTGAAGGCAATCATCAGGAATCGATACAATTATCTCACACCTCCCATCCAAGACACCAAAGAGAAAGAAACATAATCATAAAACAACTTCACCACAATAAAAAACGCCACAATCGGAAAGCCCAAAGGGCAATTACTTTACCACAAAATGACTGTCCAAAATAAAAAGATACTGTAACAATAATAAACCACAACAGAAGAATCGCCTTGGAACGGTCAGTATTTTAACTGGAGGGTGAAATCGAGTCTAACTGTTGGTTTTCTTTTGCTCAGGCATTTCAGTGGTTTCTTGCTGTCGAGTCCTCAGCGTTGTTTCATCTCTGTGCTTGTTTGATTATTTGTGTTCACGGAGATGTTGCACTGATGAGTTAGGAGGCCTTCATGCGGACTGAACAAACTATTTGTCTTAATCGCGACGGAAGTAATGGCGAGGATTGTAGCCACGTAAAATTGATTTAAGCCCCCCAGTGGAATTCGTTTCTGCTGACCGTTCCAAGGTGGTTCTTCTGTCGTGGTTTATTTTTGTTATGGTTTGTCTTTGGGTTTTTGGTGTCGCTTATGTTATTTATTTTGGATAGCCTATTGGTCTTTTTGTGGGAAAGTAACTGTCCTTTTGGCTTTCCGCTGTTGGTGTTTCCATTAGGGTCTGTTGTTTCATGTGTGTTTATCTTTCTCTTTGGTGTCTCTGGTGGGAGCTGTGGGTTGATTGTGTCGATTCCTGAGCATTGCCTCCACTTCTATTTTACATGGCTATCGAATGTTTTGCAGCTGTTATTTCATGAATTATGGTTATCAACACAGTTTACCAAATATCACCACAGGTTATATGCCTATGTACAGTTTCACAGCTATCACCACATACTATGTGGATGCCACTACAATTTCGTAGCTATTGATTGGTTATGTTGGGGTTTAACGACATGTCAACCCTTGTGGGTCATTTTGTGTCGTCTCCCAGATAAAAAGGAGAAAAGAGAAAGAAGAAGTAGAGGAGGTGAATGAGAGTGGGCAGAGACAGCGCTAAATAAATGAAAGTGAAGAAATAGAAGAAATACCAACGTTACCTTCTATCCTTAATTGCTGCTAGGCCAGCAAGCCTTGCCTAACTGTAAGCCAATATCAGTTGGCGCCCAGTTGATGCAACACCTTCGCCTCACCCAACCCCACCCCCTCCATATTTTGCAGCTATATGTAATCTGTCACGACAAGTTATTAGGCCAACACTTACTTCACAGCTGCCACCACAAGATATTTGGCTATAACACGACATGTTTACTTTACTATCACTACTATGTCCAGCGGTCACCTTAAGAGATATGGCTATTATAACAGTTTCAAGGCAGTCACATCGGGAATATGAAATTAACTAGATTACAAAACTGTTTAAGATTATCATCACAGCTTTACAGCACAATCTCAGGTTAAAAATACCATAATTTCTAATCTGTCACTACATGTTATATTACTATCACTGCAGTTTCTCATATGCAACCACATTTTATATGACTTTCGCAACACATTCACTACTATCACCATACTCTAAATATCTATCACCACAGCTTCATAACTGTCTCCACATAGTGTAGTGGTTTTGCTACCCGTCTCATAAACCAGGGATCGCAGCTTATAAACGTGTCGCCACCGTTTCAGATGTCGCCATATCAACATAGGCTATATAGCTATTTACACAGTTTCAGCGCTGTCACCACTGGTTATTTTGATAAGCAGCACAGTTTCCATGACTATCACCACAGGTCACATGTGTAATAAAACTTTCACAACCGTTTCACGGCTATAACCATAGGTAATAAATAACGACACTATCACAGCGCTCACGACAGATTACATGGCTATTACAGCAGCTTCACGGTTATCCCCGACGCTATATTGCTATGTTTTGCTCTTTCACCACCCGTTATATGGTTATCACGCCAATATCACAGCTAAAATCAAACGGTTATTTAGATTTAAACACAGTCTCATACGTGGCTTTCGCCACAGTTTAACAACTATCAGCACATGTTTATTAGGTTTCAGCACCTTTTTACAGCAGCTGTCACCATTGGGCTATTTAAATTTCATTACACTTGCACCTTTACCACAGGTTGCGTCGCTATAACTTCAAATTCGAAGCTATGACCACAGGTTATATGGATTTCAGCACAGCTTCACAGCTGCCACCGAGGGTTATGTGGCTATCACCGCAGTTTTAGAGATATCACCATATGTAATTTAGATTTTAGCACAATTTCACAGCTGTCATCACAGTTTCACAGTTATCACCGCAAAATATATAGATTTGTTTGTGTTTCTTTCCCTTTGGTGTCTCTAATGGGAGCTGTGAGTTAATTGTATCGATTCCTGGTCAATGCCTTCACTTCTATTGAGCACATTTACATGGATGTCGCAGCCCATAAAGTTTATTTGGCTATCACCACAGTTTCATAGCTGTCGACGTAGGTTACGTTGGTATCACCACAGTGTTACAGCTATCACTACATATTATTTAGAATTCATCATAGTTTGACAGCTGTCACTATTGGTAATGTGATAATCCCTGCAGTACCACGGTTCATTAAGGTTTTAGCACAGTTCCAAAGCTGACATCACAGGTTACATGGCCATCATCACAGTTTCACAGATATCACCACAGAATTTAAAGATTTCAGCACAGTTTCACAGCTGACACCAAAAGCTTTTATAGATTTCAGCACAGTTTCAGAGCTTTTACCAAAGGTAACGTAATAATCAGCACAGAGCAAAGCTTTCCTCACACGTTGTTGAGTTTTTAGCTCAGATTCATAGCTGTCATAACACGTTACATGGGTGTCATCACCGTTTAACAGCTATGACTACAGATTATATAGGTTTCAGCAGCACAATTTCACAGCTGTCATCATCGGTCACATGGCTATCACCAAAATTCCACAGCTTTCACCACAGATTATATAGATTTCAGCAGTTTCATAGCTGTCACGTGTGCACAGGTAATGTGTATATCGCCAAAGCTTCACAGCTATTACCACGGGTTATTTATAGATTTCAGCGCAGTTTATAGCTGTCACTTCACGTTACGTGGCTATCACCACAATTTAACAGCTATCACCATAGGTTATCTCGATTTCAGCACAGTTTAACCTCATCATCACAGGTTATTTGGATTGCAGAACAGTTTCACGGTAGTCACCACAGGTTATGTGGCTATCGCGGCAGTTTTACAGCTTTCACCACAGGTAATTTATATTTCAGCACAGTTTCACAGCCCCCACCACAAATAATATTGGTTTCAGCACACTTTCACAGCTGTCACCACTCGCAAAGGTTATTTGGCTATAACAATAGTTTCACAGCTGTTGTCATCATAGATTACATGACTTTTACGACAGGGTCACAGCTATCACCACAGGTAAATTATATTTCAGCACAGATTCACAGCTGTAATCACCTCATAGTTTCACAGCTCCCATCGTAGATGATATAGATTTCAGCACACTGTCATAGCTTTCGCAACTCTCAAAGTTTATTTGGCTATAACTATAGTTTCACAACTGTTGTCGCCACATATTATATGTTTTTTTCGACAGTGTCACAGCTATCACCACAGTGAAGAGCTTATTAGAGGAGAGCACCAAACCCCTCTATTAACTACATATGGACAGTTGTTTCCGTGGATTTGTATCTGCTTGTTTAAAAGGCAGCCAGTTTCTGCCAAGGGCCATAAGTGTCAGATGTTGAAACCACAAAGCGTTTTATTACCCAGTAATCTGGAGTTTATATCACAGCCAGTTAATCAGACAATGTATTTGAAATGTATTGATGATCAGTTTATTTAAAAGTGCTTTAGTATTTTGCAGTTAATGGTCAGTTCTTCATTTATATATATGTGTTGTTTTTTTTTTTCAAGGAATGAATCGTATTTTATTAAATGTACTGGCGGTAAGTTTTTACCTGATGCGACTTCTGTTTGAAGTAAACATTGACATAGATAAGAGGGTATTTGATTATACGATTAAAGGATAACTTATTAAAGGATAATTTTCTCCATACTTGGATATTCATTATAATCGCGAAGGCGATTCTAAAGAGTGCATGGGAAACAACGACAATTATCCCTTTCAACAAATACTCAATGGAAAAAGGAAAATGTCCCTTGTAGGGACAATGTTCCAGATAAGGCCGGTTGCTTTAATTAATTTTCAAAATGTTTTTACTCCTTAAGTTTTTTTTGTTGCTGTATTTTTTGTGCCAAGACATTTCAAATTTTCCTTTAATTTTGACGACATCCTTAGCTATCAACACGAATAAAGACTGTGTAAATTCAAGAAAGCATAGCCTATCTGCATCTCGGTTTCAAATGTTAAAGCTCGTTAACAGAAATATGACTTCTGACATTAAAGTCTCACCACAATGTTATGATAACTAAAGATCAGATTTGAACTTTTCTGTTTGAACCTAACCAATCAGATCAGTTTTCCGGAAATGGCAGGCTGAAGAGTTAACAGCTCTAGTATTATGTGCCACTTGCCACATGTTATTTAGATTTCTGCATAGTTTCACAGCTGTCACCACAGGCAACATAATAATCAATGCAGTTTCACAGCTGTCACCACAGGTTTAGTTTCAAGCATAGTTCCATAGCTGTCATCACAGGGTACGGGGTCATCACCACATTTTCACAGCTATCACCACATATTTTGGAGATTACAGCACAGTTTCACAACTGTCATCGCAGATTACGTGGCTCTCACACCAGCTGCAGAGCTATAACCACAGTTTCCCATCTATCACCACAGGTTATCTAGATTTCAGTACAGTTTCACAGCTCTAACGCCAGGTTATTTAGCACAGATCACAGCTGTCACCACTGATTACGTGACCATCGCCAGTTTCACAGTTTTTATTACAATATTTCAGAATCCTGATGCGATAATTGGTCGAAACTAGAAAGTTTGGCCAAAACGTGTACTTTCCATGCTTTTCAGTTCTGTTGTTTTGCTCTTCCAAATGATAAACCTTACAAAAAACATATTTGATGTGACTATAGCAGGCGTTAAGGGAGTGTGTGGCGGTCGTAAAATGTCTCCCCGCCTTTCGTCATAATGTAGTTTATATTTTCTTGTCCTTCGGGAACATTGGTGTATTGTGGAATTTTGAAAATGTTTCAGGGCCACTGATGAGGCCTTATTGGCCGAAACTAGCTGCTCTGGCCAAGTAACCTTTTGCGCTCCATGCTTTTCGGATTTATTGTTTATTCCTTGCTTTCAAAGGATAACTCTTTTATAGAACATATTTCACAGTAGGTTATTTTGAATTCAACAGTTTCACAGCCGTCACCATAGGCTACATGACTAGCACCACAGTTTCACAGCTATCACCACAGGTTATTTATAATTCAGCATCGTTTCATAGCTGCCATCATAGGTCAAATTGCCATCACCGATGTTTCACAGATATCACCACAGGTTATTTAGTCTTCAGTATAGTTTTATAGCTGTCCCAACAGAAAACTCGCAGTCACAACAGGCAACTCGGCATCACAAGAGTTTCACAGCTTTCACAATATGTTATTTTGATTTCAGCACAGTTTCACGGCTTCACAACAAATAACATAGTTGTCACCACAGTTTCACAGCTGTCACTATAAATTATACAGATATCAGTATATGTTCACAGCTGTAACACAGATACTTGGCTCTCAACAAACTTTCGCAGGTATCACAACAGGTTATTCCGATTTCATCACAGTTTTACATCTGTCACCACAGGTTATGTGGTTATCACCACAGTTTCGCAGGTATCACCACAGGTTATTCAGAATTCAGCACAGTTTCACATCTGTCACCACAGGTTATGTGGTTCAGCTGTCACCACATATTACGTGGCTATCGCAACAGCTGCAGAGCTAAAACCACAATTTCCCATCTATCACCACAGGTGATTTAGATTTCTGTAGAGTTTCACAACCCTTACACCAGGTTATTTAGCACAGATCACAACTGTCACCAGGGGTTACGTGACCATCGCCAGTATCACAGTTTTTATATAATATTTCTGAGTCCTGATGTGATAATTGGTCGAAACTAGAAAGTTTGACCAAAACGTTTACACTCCATGCTTTTCAGTTCGAATGTTACTATAGCTGGCGTTAATGGAGTGTGTGGCGGCCGTAAATTGTCTCCCCACCTTTCGTCATAATGTAGTTTTATATTTTCTTGTCCTTCGGGATCATTGGTTTATTGTGGAATTTTGAAAATATTTCAGGCCTTATTGACCAAAACTAGCTGCTCTGGCCCAGTAAACGTTTGTACTCAAAGCTTTTCGGGTCTATTATTTATGCCTTGCTACCAAAGGATAATTCTTATAGAACATACTATTTTGAAATCAGCAGTTTCACAGCTGTCACCACAGGGTACGTGACAATCACCACAGTTTCACAGTTATGACCACTGGTTATTTATAATTTAGCACTGTTTCACAGCTGTCACCATAGCGTAAAATAGCCATCACCGCTGTTTCATAGATATCACCACAGGTCATTTAGTTTTCGGTACAGTTTTTTAGCTGTCACGATAGACAACTCGGCATCACAACAGGTAACTCGGCATCACCGCAGTTTCACAGCTTTCTCAATATGTTATTTTGATTTCAGCACAGTTTGACAGCTTCACAACAAATAACATAGCTGTCACCACAGTTTCACAGCTGTCACCATAAATTATACAGATTTCCGTAGATTTACACAGCTGTCACACAGATACTTGGCTATCACCTTACTTTCGCAGGTATCACCACAGGTTATTCCGATTTCATCACAGTTTCATCTGTCTCCACAGGTTATGTGGTTATCACCACAGTTTGCCATCAATTACTACAGGCTTTTAGATTTCATTGCAGTTTCAGAGCTGTCGCCCATGTTATTTAGATTTTAGTACAGATCACAGCTGTCACCACTGGTTGCCTGGCCATCGCAACAATTTCACAGTTTGTTTTACTATATAAGGATCATGATGAGGCTCATTGGACGAAACTTGTTAGTTTGGCCCAAGAAAACTTGTACCCTCCATGCTTTTCAGCTCTGTTGTATATTCCTTGTTTCCAAATGATAAGCCTTTCATAGAACATATTTGCTGTGACTATAGCTAGCGTTAATGGAGTGTGTGGCGGCCGTAAACTGTCTCCCCGCCTTTCGTCACAATGTAGTTTATATTTTCTTGTCCTTCGGGATCATTTGTGGAAGTTTGAAAATATTTCAGGGCCACTGATGAGACCTATTTGGCCGAAACTAGCTGCTCTGGCCCAGAAAACTTGTGCACTCCATGCTTTACGGATCTGTTGTGTATTCCTTGCTTCCAAAGGATAACTCTTTTATGGAACATATATCACAGTAAGTTATTTTGAATTCAGCAGTTTCACTGCTGCCACCACAGGCTATGTGACTAGCACCACTGTTTCACAGCTATCATCACAGGTTATTTATAATTCAGCATCGCTTCATAGCTGTCACCATAGGTTAAATGGCCATCATCGCTGTTTCACATATATCACCACAGGTCATTTAGTTTTCAGTATAGTTTTATAGCTGTTACAACAGACAACTCGGCATCACAACAGTTAAATCGGCATCACCACAGTTTCACAGCTTTCTCAATATGTTATTTTGATTTCAACACAGTTTTACAGCTTCACATCAGATAACATAGCTGTCACCACAGTTTCACAGCTGTCACCACAAATTATGCAGATTTCAGTACATTTTCACAGCTGTCACACAGACACTTGGCTATCACTTAACTTTGGCAGGTATCACCACAGGTTATTCAGATTTCAGCACAGTTTCACAGCTGTCACCACCGGTTAAGTGGCTATCCCCACAGTGTGCTATCAATCACCACGGACTTGTACATTCCATGCTTTTAGGCTCTTTTGTATATTCCCTGCTTCCAAATAAACCTTTCATAGAGCATATTTGCTGTGACTATAGCTGGCGTTAATGAAGTGTGTGGCGGTCGAAATCTGTCTCCCCGCCTTTCGTCACAATGTATCTTATATTTTCTTGTCCTACGGGATCATTGGTGGAATTTTGAAAATATTTCAGGGCCACTGATGAGACCTATTTGGCCGAAACTAGCTGTTCTGGTCCAGAAAACTTGTGCATTCCATGCTTTACGGATTAGTGTTTATTCCTTGCTTTCAAAGGATAACTCTTTTATGGAACATATTTCACAATAAGTTATTTTGAATTCAGCAGTTTCACTGCTGTCACCACAAGATACGTGACTAGCACCACTGTTTCACAGCTATCATCACAGGTTATTTATAATTCAGCATCGCTTCATAGCTGTCACCATAGGTTAAATGGCCAGCATCGCTGTTTCACAGATATCACCACAGGTCATTTAGTTTTCAGTATAGTTTTATAGCTGTCACAACAGACAACTCGGCATTACAACAGGTAAATCGGCATCACCACAGTTTCACAGCTTTCTCAATATGTTATTTTGATTTCAACACAGTTTTACCGCTTCACATCAGATAACATAGCTTCCATCACAGTTTCACAGCTGTCACCACAAAATTATACAGATTTCAGTACATTTCCACAGCTGTCACACAGATACTTGGCTATCACCAAACTTCTGCAGGTAATACCACAGGTTATTCCAATTTCAGCGCAGTTTCACAGCTGTCACCACAGGTTAAGTGGCTATCACCACAGTTTGCCACCAATCACCACGGACTTGTACATTTCATGCGTTTAGCCTCTGTTGTATATTCCTTGCTTACAAATGATAAATCTTTCATAGAACACATTTGATGTGAATATAGCTGGCGTTAAGGGGGTCTTTGGCTGCCGTACAATGTCTCTCCGCCTTTCGTTATCATGTTTTCAATAATTTCTTGTCCTTCGGGATCATTGGTTTATTGTGGAATTTTCAAAATATTTCAGGGTCAATGATGAGGCTGAATTGGCCGAAACCAGCTGCTCTGGTCCAGAAAACTTGTGCACTCCATGCTTTTCTGATCTGTTGTTTATGCCTTGCTTCCAAAGAATAACTCCTTTATAGAACATATTTCACAGTAGGCTATTTGAATTCAGCAGTTTCACAGTTGTCACCATAAGCTACGTAACTAACACCCACTCTCATAGCTATCACCAAAGGTATGCATAATTCTGCCTCATTTCACAGCTGTCACCATTGGTTAAATGTCCATCACCGCTGTTTCACAGATATAACCACAGGTTATTTAGTTTTCAGTATAGTTTTATAGCTGTCACAACAGACAACTCAGCATCACAACAGGAAACTCGGTATCAGAGCTCTCTCAATGTGTTATTTTAATTTCAGCACAGTTTTACAGCTTCAGAACAGATAACATAGCTGTCAACATAGTTTCACAGCTATCACCACAAATAATACAGATTTCAGCACAGTTTTACAGGTCAACACAGTTTTACAGCTTTTCATCAGATAACATAGCTGTCACCACAGTTAAATAGCTGTCACCACAAATTATACAGATTTCAGTACATTTTCACAGCTGTCACACAGATACTTGGCCATCACCAAACTTTGGCAGGTATCACCACAGGTTATTCAGATTTCAGCACAGTTTCACAGCTGTCACCACAGGTTAAGTGGCTATCGCCACAGTTTGCCATCAATCTTCACGGACTTGTACATTCCATGCTTTTAGGCTCTGTTGTATATTCCCGGCTTCCAAATGATAAGCCATTCATAGAACATATTTGCTGTGACTATAGCTGGCGTTAATGGAGTGTGTGGCGGCCGTAAACTGTCTCCCCGCCTTTCGACACAATGTAATTTAAATTTTCTTGTCCTTCGGGATCATTGGTGGAATTTTGAAAATATTTCAGGGCCACTGATGAGATCTATTTGGCCGAAACTAGCTGTTCTGACCCAGAAAACTTGTGCATTCCATGCTTTACGGATCTGTTATTTATTCCTTGCTTCCAAATGATAACTCTTTCATGGAACATATTTCAAAGCAAGTTATTTAGAATTCAGCAGTTTCACTGCTGTCACCACAGGCTACGTGACTAGCACCACTGTTTCACAGCTATCATCACAGGTTATTTATGATTCAGCAATACTTCATAGCTGTCACCATAGGTTAAATGGCCATCATCGCTGTTTCACAGATATCACCACAAGTCATTTAATTTTCAGTATAGTTTTATAGCTGTCACAACAGACAACTCGGCATCACAACAGGTAAATCGGCATCACCACAGTTTCGCAGCTTTCTCAATATGCTATTTGATTTCAACACAGTTTTACAGCTTCACATCAAATAACATAGCTTCCACCACAGTTTCATAGCTGGCACCACAAATTATACAGATTTCAGTACATTTCCACAGCTGTCACACAGATATTTGGTTATCACCAAACTTTCGCAGGTATCACCGCAGGTTATTCCGATTTCAGCACAGTTTCATAGCTGTCACCACAGGTTAAGTGGCTATCAACACAGTTAGCCATCAATCACCACGGACTTGTACATTCCATGCTTTTATATTCCTGTTGTATATTCCTTGCTTACAAATGATAAACCTTTCATAGAACATATTTGATGTGAATATAGCTGGCGTGAAGGGAGTCTTTGGCTGCCGTAAAACGTCTCTCCGCCTTTCGTAATAATGTTGTCTATAATTTCTTGTCCTTCGGGATCATTGGTTTCTTGTGGAATTTCTAAAATATTTCAGGGCCAATGATGAGGCTGAATTGGCCAAAACCAGCTGCTCTGGTCCAGAACACTTGTGCACTCCATGCTTTTCTGATCTGTTGTTTATGTTTTGCATCCAAAAGGTACCTCCTTTATAGAACATATTTCATAGTAGGCTATTTGAATTCAGCGGTTTCACAGCTGTCGCCACAAGGTAGGTAACTAACACCAACTATCATAGCTATCACCACAGGTATTCATAATTCTGCCTCATTTCACAGCTGTCACCATAGGTTAAATGGCCATCTCCGCTGTTTCACAGATATCACCACAGGTTATTTAGTTTTCAGTATAGTTTTATAGCTGTCACAACAGACAACTCAGCATCACAACAGGAAACTCGGTATCACAGCTTTCTCAATGTGTTATTTTGATTTCAGCACAGTTTTACAACAGATAACATAGCTGTATACATAGTTTCACAGCTGTCACCACAAATTACACAGATTTCAGTACATTTTCACAGCTGTCACACTGATACTTGGCTATCACCAAACTTTGGCAGGCATCACCACAGGTGATTCAGATTTCTGCACAGTTTCACAGCTGTCACCACAGGTTTAGTGATTATCCCCACGGTTTGCCATCAATCACCACGGACTTGTACATTCAATGCTTTTAGGTTCTGTTGTATATTCCCTGCTTCCGAATGATAAGCCTTTCATAAAACATATTTGCTGTGACTATAGCTGGCGTAAATGGAGTGTGCAGCGGCCGTAAACTGTCTCCCCGCCTTTCGTCACACTGAAGTTTATATTTTCTTGTCCTTCGGGATCATTGGTGGAATTTTGAAAATATTTCAGGGCCACTGATGAGACCTATTTGGCCGAAACTAGCTGCTCTGGCCTAGAAAACTTGTGCACTCCATGCTTCACGGATCTGTTGTTTATTCCTTGCTTCCAAAGGAAAACTCTATTATGGAACATATTTCATAGTAAGTTATTTTGAATTCAGCAGTTTCACTGCTGTCACCACAGGCTACGTGACTAGCACCACTGTTTCACAGCTATCATCACAGGTTATTAATAATTCAGCATCACTTCATAGCTGTCACCATAGGTTAAATGGCCATCATCGCTGTTTCACAGATATCACCACAGGTCATTTAGTTTTCAGTATAGTTTTATAGCTGTCACAACAGACAACTCGGCATCACAACAGGTAAATCGGCATCACCACAGTTTCAGCGTAAATATTCTGGAAATCATATATAATTATTGGTTTAGACTCATATTCTAGACAGGTTTTTAATTATTTGGACCCCATTTTGATTTATATCAGTCTTTGAATCGACTGCCTATTCGAAATTCGAAAACTTTCAGAATGTTTCCTCTGGCTTTCGTTGCCGGATCATTACAGGGTCACTGATGGGGCTTTATTAGCCGAAACTACGTAGTATGACCCATCTTCTTTCTTATGAATGTTTTCATTGCTCTTAAAGGAACTCAATTTTGATTTTTATTTTCCTTCACTGCAGCTGGTGTTGTGCCGTGTGGCGGCCGTAAAACGTCTCCCCGTACATCAACCATAGTGCAGTTTATATTTTACTTTTTGTCCTTTGAGATCAGCGTAAATATTCTGTAAAATCATATATAATTATTGATTTAGACTCATATTCCAGACAGGTTTTTAATCATTTGGACACTTTTTTGATTTATATCAGTCTTTGAATCGACTGCCTATTCGAAATTCGAAAAATTGCAGTATGTTTCCTCTGGCTTTCGTAGCCGGGTCATTACAGGGTCACTGATGAGGCTTTATTAGCCGAAACTACGTAGTATGACCCATCTTCTTTCTTATGAAAGTTTTCATTGCTCTTAAAGGAACTCATTTTTGATTTTTATTTCTCAATATGTTATTTTGATTTCAACACAGTTTTACAGCTTCACATCAGATAACATAGCTTCCGCCACAGTTTCACAGCTGTCCCCACAAATTATACAGATTTCAGTACATTTCCACAGCTGTCACACAGAAACTTGGTTATCACCAAACTTTCGCAGGTATCAACACAGGTTATTCCGATTTCAATACAGTTTCACAGCTGTCGCCACAGGTTAAGTGGCTATCACCACAGTTTGCCATCAATCACCACGGACTTGTACATTCCATTCTTTTAGGCTCTGTTGTATATTCCATGCTTACAAATGATAAACCTTTCATAAAACATATTTGATGTGAATATAGCTGGCATTAAGGGAGTCTTTGGCTGCAGTAAAATGTCTCTCCGCCTTTCGTAATAATGTTGTCTATAATTTCTTGTCCTTCGGGATCATTGGTTTCTTGTGGAATTTCTAAAATATTTCAGGGCCAATGATGAGGCTGAATTGGCCGAAACCAGCTGCTCTGGTCCAGAAAACTTGTGCACTCCATGCTTTTCTGATCTGTTGTTTATGCCTTGCTTCCAAAGGATAACTCCTTTATAGAACATATTTCACAGTAGGCTATTTGAATTCAGCAGTTTCACAGCTGTCGCCGCAAGATAGGTAACTAACACCCACTATCATAGCTATCACCATAGGTATTCATAATTCTGACTGATTTCACAGCTGTCACCATAGGTTAAATGGCCATCACCGCTGTTTCACAGATATTACCACAGGTTATTTAGTTTTCAGTAAAGTTTTATAGCTGTCACAACAGTCAACTCAGCATAACAACAGGAAACTCGGTATCACAGCTTTCTCAATGTGTTATTTTGTTTTCAGCACAGTTTTACAGCTTAACAACAGATAACATAGCTGTCAACATAGTTTCACAGCTATCACCACAAATTATACAGATTTCAGCACAGTTTACAGCTTCACAACAGATAACATAGCTGTCAACACAGTTTTACAGCATCACATCAAATAACATAGCTGTCACCACAGTTTCACAGGTGTCACCACAAATTATACAGATTTCAGTACATTTTTACAGCTGTCACACAGATACTTGGCTATCACCAAACTTTGGCAGGTATCACCACAGGTTATTCAGATTTCAGCACAGATTCACAGCTGTCACCACAAGTTAAGTGGCTATCCCCACAGTGTGCCATCAATCACCACGGACTTGTACATTCCATGCTTTTAGGCTCTGTTGTATATTCCCTGCTTCCAAATGATAAGCCTTTCAAAGAACATATTTGCTTTGACTATAGCTGGCGTTATTGGAGTGTGTGGCGGCCGTTAACTGTCTCTCCGCCTTTCGTCACCATGTAGTTTATATTTTCTTGTCCTTCGGAATCATTGGTGGAATTTTGAAAATATTTCAGGGCCACTGATGAGACCTATTTGGCCGAAACAAGCTGCTCTGGCCCAGAAAACTTTGCACTCCATGCTTTACGGATCTGTTATTTATTCCTTGCTTCCAAGTGATAACTCTTTTATGGAACATATTTCACAGTAGGTTATTTTGAATTCAGCAGTTTCACTGCTGTCACCACAGGCTACGTGACTAGCACCACTGTTTCACAGCTATCATCACAGGTTATTTATAATTCAGCATCGCTTCATAGTTGTCACTATAGGTTAAATGATCATCATCGCTGTTTCACAGATATCACCACAGGTCATTTAGTTTTCAGTATAGTTTTATAGCTGTCACAACAGACAACTCGGCATCACAACAGGTAAATCGGCATCACCACAGTTTCACAGCTTTCTCAATATGTTATTTTGATTTCAACACAGTTTTACAGCTTCACATCCGATAACATAGCTTCAACCACAGTTTCACATCTGTCACCACAAATTATACAGATTTCAGTACATTTCCACAGCTGTCACACGGATACTTGGATATCACCAAACTTTCGCAGGTATCACCGCAGGATATTCCGATTTCAGCACAGTTTCACAGCTGTCACCACAGGTTAAGTGGCTATCACCACAGTTTGCCATCAATCACCACGGACTTGTACATTACATGCTTTTAGTCGCTGTTGTATATTCCTTGCTTACAAATGATAAACCTTTCATAGAACATATTTGATGTGAATATAGCTTGCGTTAAGGGAGTTTTTGGCTGCCGTTAAATGTCTCTCCGCCTTTCGTCATTATGTTGTCTATAATCTCTTGTCCTTCGGGATCATTGGTTTATTGTGGAATTCTTAAAATATTTCAGGGTCAATGATGAGGCTGAATTGGCCGAAACCAGCTGCTCTGGTCCAGAAAACTTGTGCACTCCATG
The DNA here is from genome assembly GCA_963580285.1 of Lucinisca nassula. Taxonomy (NCBI): domain Eukaryota; kingdom Metazoa; phylum Mollusca; class Bivalvia; order Lucinida; family Lucinidae; genus Lucinisca; species Lucinisca nassula. The sequence goes on along the minus strand of OY757023.1, from coordinate 8,400,406 downwards.
CTTTTCTGATCTGCTGTTTATGCCTTGCTTCCAAAGAATAACTCCTTTATAGAATATATTTCACAGTAGGCTATTTGAATTCAGCAGTTTCACAGCTGTCACCACAAGCTACGTCACTAACACCCACTATCATAGCTATCACCACAGGTATTCATAATTCTGCCTCATTTCACAGCTGCTACCATTGGTTAAATGGCCATCACCGTTGTTTCACAGATATCACCACAGGTTATTTAGTTTTCAGTATAGTTTTATAGCTGTCACAACAGACAACTCAACATCACAACAGGAAAATCGGTATCAGAGCTTTCTCAGTGTGTTATTTTGATTTCAGCACAGTTTTACAGCTTCAGAACAGATAACATAGCTGTCAACATAGTGTCACAGCTATCACCACAAATTATACAGATTTCATTACATTTTCACAGCTGTCACACAGATACTTGGCTATCACCAAACTTTCGCAGGTATCACCTCAGGTTATTCAGATTTCAGCACAGTTTCACAGCAGTCACCACAGGTTAATATGTGGCTATCCCCACAGTTTGCCATTAATCACCACGGGCTATTTAGATTGCAATACAATTTCACAGCTGTCACCCCAGATTATTTAGATTTTAGCACAGGTCAAAACTGTCACCACCGGTCGCCTGGCCATCGCAACAGTTTCACAGTTTTTTTTTTTTTTTTGTACTATTTCAGGGTTCTGATGAGGGTCATTGGACGAAACAAGTTAGTTTTTACCAAGGAATACATGTATACTTTATGCATTTCATAGAACATATTTGATGTGACTATAGCTGGCGTAAAGGGAGTGTGTGGGGGCCGTAAAATGTATCCCCGCCTTTCGTCATAGGTAGTTTATATGTTCTTGTCCTTCGGGATCATTTGTTTACTGTGGAATTTTGAAATTATTTCAGGGCCACTGATGAGGGCTAATTGGCCGAAACTAGCTGTTCTGGGCCAGAAAACTTGTGCATTCCATGCTTTTCGGATCTGTTGTTTATTTCTTGCTTCCAAAGGATAGAACATATTTCCGGTTGGTGTTTTTGAATTCAGCAGTTCCACAGCTGCCATCACATGCTACGCGACTAGCACCACAGTTTCACAGCTATCACCACAGGTTATTTATAACTCTGCATCATTTCATAGCTGTCACCACAGGTTAAATTGCCATCACCGCTGTTTCACAGATATCACCACAGGTTATTTAGTCTTCAGTATAGTTTTATAACTGTCACAACGGAAAACTCGCAATCACAACAGATAACTCGGCATCGCCACAGGTTTATAGCTTTCACAAAATGTTTTTTTTATTTCAGCACAGTTTCACAAAAGATAACATAGCTGTCACCACAGTTTCACAGCTGTCACCACAGATTAAAGATTTCAGCACTTTTTCACAGCTGTAACACAGATACTTGGCTTTCACCAAATTTTGGCAGGTATCACCACAGATTAATCAGATTTCAGCACAATTTCACAGCTGTAACCGAAGGTTATGTGGCTATGACCACTGTCTTACAGCTACCACCACGGGTTATTTATAATTCAGCACCGTTTCACAGCTGTCCAAATGTCCATCACCGCTGTTTCACAGATTATCACCGCAGGTTATAGTGTCAACTCGGCATCACAACAGGTAACTCAGCATCACCACAGTTTAACAGCTTTTCAATATGTTATGTTGATTTCAGCACAATTTCACATTTCGTGTTGTGAAGCTCTAGTGAAAGCCATATTTCCTGAGGTGACAATGTGCAATTGAGGTGATAGCCATATTACATATATTTATGGCTATGGGACTCAGATGATAGCAATATAACCTGAGGTGATATCGTTGTTACCTGTAGGGACAACTTTGAAACTCGGGTGAAAACCATACTAACTGTTGTGACAATTATTAATCATAGTTGACTGCTGTATTACCTGTGGTGACGACTGTCAACTGAGGTGATAGCGATCTTACTTTTGTGAAGGAAAGCTGAGAAAGTCAGGTGATAGCCATATAACTTGCTGTGATAGCTGAAAACTAAAATGATAGCCATACTACCTATAGTGACAGCGGTGAAACTGAAATTATTGCTATATAATGTGTCGACAGCTGTGAAACTTAAGTGATAGCCATATAACCTGTGGTGATGTGATGAAAGCTAAGAAATTGAGGTGATGGCTATCACCACAGGTTATTTATAATTCTGCGATGGCTGTTAAACTCTGGCGATAACCATACTACCTGGGGTCATAGCCATATTACCTGTGATGACAGCTGTGAAACTTGAAAAATCACGTGATAGCCATATTACCTGTGGTGATATCTGTGAGACTTATTTGAAAGCCTAACCACCTATGGCGACATTTGTGAAACTGAAACGATAGCCATAATACCGTAGTGGTAACTGCTACTCAGGTAATGACCATATAGCCTCTGGGAATAGCTGTCAAGCTAAGGGGATAGCCAAACAAGCTATGGGAATAGCTGTGAAACAGACTTGACTGCTGTATTACTTGTGGTGGAAGCTGTCCAAATGAGGTAACAGGCATATAACCTGTAATGCTAGCTGTGCAACTCAGATGATAGTCATACCTGCTTCTTGTGAAATTCAGGTGATAGCCATATTACCTGAGGTGTAAGATGCGAAACTGAGGTGACAGTCTTATAACCTGTGGTGGTAGCAGTAAAACGGAGGTTATAGCCATATTACCGGCGGTGATGCGTCTGACTGGTGATCAGAAGTACGCGAGTTCGATACTTGCCGGGGTTGGCAGTATTCTATCGTGGAGATTGATCATGAAATCTTTTCTACGGCCATTCTTTCCAGGAAAAGTCTGGATAGGTAACCTGACTGGCTCAAAAATGACAAAATAGTGTTGATTTGGCCATTAAACTCGAATGCAAACAAAAACCTGTGAACTCCTGTGATAGCATTAATTACTACCTGTTGTGACAGCGGGGTAAATCAGATGTAAACCATCCTAGTTGAAGTGACAGTTGTGAAACAGAGGTGATTGTTGTATTACCTGTTGTGACAGTTGTCAACCGAGATGATAGCCGTATTGCCTGTAACGATAGCTCTGAAATTCAGGTGATTCTTATTTTTTTGTGGGAAGCTCAGAAGATAGTCATAGTTCCTGTCGTGACAGCTGTGAAATGGAGGTGATATCCATATTACCTCTGGTGATAGCTGTGAAACTCAGTTGACAGCAATATAACCTGTGGTTACAACTGTTAAACTGAGGTAACAGCCATGTTACCTGTAGTGATAGCTGTGAAACTCAGGTGATAACCATTCTACATGTTGTGACAAGTGTGAAACACAGTGGATTGCTATATTATCTTTGGTGATAGCTATCGGTCTGATGTGATAGCGATACGGCCAGGTGATAACCATACTACCTGCGATAACCACACTCCCTGTTCTGACATTTGTGAAACGGAGGTCATTGCTTAATAATCTGTGGTGACAGTTGTAAAACTGAGGTATTTGTCATACCACCTTTGGTGGTAGCTGTGAAATTTGGTTTAAAAATAGAGGTGAAGGCAATGATCAGGAACGAATTCAATTACCCAAAATCTCCTAACAGAGAAACCAATGGGAAAGAAATACGAATATAAAATAGCTAAACCCTAATGAAAACATCACAAGCGGATAGCCAAAATCACATTTTCTTTCACACAAAATGGCCACACAGCTGTAGATAATAAAAAGACATAAGCAATACATACATGCAAAGACGCAATATAACAAAAATAAACCACAACAGAAGAACCGCCTTGGAACGGTCAGCAAAAGTCTTCAACTCGGGGGCTTAAATCGATTGTACATGGCTTTGGTTCTTTTATGGTTTAGACAAATAATCGTAAGTCCGCATTAGGTCACATCACATGTGATGACAGCTGTGAAACTGGAAACTCAGGTGATGGCCACATTACCTGTGGTGATATCTGTAAGACTAATCTGAAAACCTTACTACCTGGGGTGACAGCTGTGAAACTGCGGTGATAGCCATATTATATATAGTGGTAACTGTTATTCAGGTAGCGGCCATATATAGCCTGCGGTGATAGAGGTGACTGCTGCACTACTTGTGGTGACAGCTGCCAAACCGAGGTGATATGTATATTACCGTTAATGACAGGTGTAAAATTCAGGTGATAGTCCTACTACTTCTTGTGTAATACAGGTGACAGCCATATTACTCGAGGTGAAAGATATGAAACTGAGGTGACAGCCATATTACCCGTTGTGGCAGCTGTTAAAGCCATATTACTTGCTCAGGTGTAATAGCCTTACTACCTGTGGTGACAGCTGGGAAAGTCAGGTGATATCCATACTCAATTTAGTGACAGCTATGAACAGATGCGATTGCTATATTATCTTTGTTGACAGCTGTAAAACACAGGCGATAACCGTATTACCTGCGATGATAGCTGTGAAAATCAGGCGATAGTCATATTTCTTGTTGTGAAGCTCAGGCGATAGCCATATTTCCTGAGATGACAGCTATGAAACGGAGGTTACAGCCATATTACCTATGGTGATAGCTGTGAAACTCTGGTGAAAACAATATGAACTGTGGTGAAAGCTGTTAAACTTAGGTGATAGCCATGTTACCTGCAGTGATAGCTTTGAAATTCGTCCGATAACCATACTGCCTGTTGTGAAAAGGTGAAACATAATTGATTGCTATAATTATTACCTATGGTGACAGCTGTAAACTGAGGTGATAGCGAAATAACCTTTGGCGATATATATTAATATTCTGGTGATAGCCATACTACCTGCTGTGAAGGAAAGCTGAGAAAGCCAGGTGTTAGTCATATTACTTGTGGTGATAGTTGTGAAACTAAGGTGATAATCATAATACCTCTAGTGACAGCGGTGAAACTGAAGTTATTGCTATAATATACAAGGTGACAGTTGTGGAACTGGGGTGATAGCCATATTACCTGCCGTGTTGTGGTGATCCCTGAAAAACTCGGGTGATAGCAATATTGACTTTGTTGATAGTTGTGAAACTCTAGGAACCATACTACCCATTGCGACTTTTGTGAGACAGAGGTCATTGGTCAATAACCTGTGGTGACATTTGTAAAACTGAAGAGTTAGTCATATAACCTGTGGTGATAGCAGTGAAACTGGGGTTAAAGTCATATCACCTGTGGTGATAGCTGTGAAACTCAGTTGCTAGCCATATTTCATGCGGTGATATCTGTGAGAATAGGTTCAAAGCCATACAAGCCAAAATATTAATGGTAAAAGCTGTGTACGGCATCAGTTGTGATAGCCATTCTACCTGGCAATTCAACCTGTGGTGACAGCCGTATAACTCAGGGAACAGCCTCATTACCTGTGGTGATAGCTGTGAAACTCAACCGTGTAGACATATATGTATATGACTCAGTTGACAGTCATTCTTCCTGTGATGATAGCTGTGCGACTAAGATCATAGCCATATTAACTGTGGCAATAGCTGAGATTTGTTTGTCTTTGGTTTTCACGTCCCAGGCAACACCATTTAGGAGATTTAGGGGTTGCTTTCTTTTTGAGGGATTTTACCTGACACTGAGATAAACTGACATCTAAAGGCCTAGCGCCCAAAGAAACCGCAAGGGTTTAAAAGACGGTCCGTCTCGCAACACTTTTCCTGGAAAGGTTTAGATCTTCTAAGCGGTAAGCCGTAATTGCATCGATTCCTGATCATTGCCTTCAGTTCGATTCCATTAACGTTTCTAACACGTTTACAGACGTCATTTTATTGTGCGAATATTTCGGCAATGTATCAAAAACGTCATTTATCAAGGGCGTCTCTTGCCTGATGCCTCAAGTTGACCTGTCTCACGAGCTACGTCGGTCGGTGTGTGCTCGGAGGGGATGTGCTGTGTTTGCCGGGTCTTGTCCATCATCCGTTTCGGTTTCAGAACTTTGGGGTTGAGACACACTGATGAAGATTAAATATCAGAAAGGCCTCTGTGTCACTAAATTAGGTATAGTTACGCCTTAATTATCAAACGTTTCTCTGCTTACATTTGCGAATGATTTCATCAATGATATTATACCCGCTTTTTCGAAGAAAAATCTGGTATATTGTTTTCGTACCAGAGTTGAGTGAGCGTCTGTCCGTCCGTCTGTCTGTCCGTCCGTCACGTTTCTCGTAAATGGATCTCCTCTGCAACCACTGAAGTTACACTTTTGAAACTTTGCATGTGGATAGTACATGGTATGTAGATGGCAGTTGGCTACATTTTTGTGACCTTGACCCCAACATGGCCCCCAAGGGCAAAGGTCATAAAGCAGGACATTATCATATCTTCTAAACTGTTGGGATTGCACTTCCGAAACTTGATTATTGGATAGCCCTTGGAATGTAGAACATATTGGAATACTTTTCGTGTGACCTTGACCCCAACATGGCCCCTGGGTCAAAGGTCAAAAAGTAGGACTTTATCATATCTTCTAACCTGTTGGGATTGCACTGCCGAAAATTGATTATTGGATAGCCCTTGGAATGTACAACATATTGGAATACTTTTCGTGTGACCTCGACCTCAACATGGCCCCAGGGTCAAAGGTAAAAAAGTATGACATTGCCAAATCTTTAGTGTTATTCACAGAAAAATCGGGTATTTGCGATGGTATACCATCGACTGCGCCATCTAGTTTTGATGCTTTAATCACAATTTTAATAACATTATAAAACATTGGAAAATGTAGTAGCTCTTCAATTCAGTACTTCTGTCAATGGGACCCATTACGAAAACACACACATCTTACACTGCTTTCTGTCAATTTTTCTCCATCTATGGAAGTTTGTGACACTTTTCTTACTTCTGGTTCAAATTTAGATAAATGGTGTTCATTAGAACAGACTCTTCGAAGCAGTTAGAGAAAACGACCAGTGGGTCACGTATACCCCAGGCCAGCGCCACCCTCTAATATAGCTTTTGAGCTTGTATGTAATATGAATGAAAAGTCAAGAAGCTATAAGAATCTATATATGTGCTTGTAAAAGCTAAACCAAACATAAAAATTCTAAATGGACCACCGAGTGAGGGCATCAAAGTTACTGAAGGGTTGGGGGCATCAATGTTACTGAAGCAGCAGGGTGGGATATGCATCAATAAAATCTTTGTTCTGGTAAGCAAACTCGATGCAAGTATATATTGAATTTATCTTAGAGTATAGAACATACAGGCATCTATAAACTTTGTCATAAAACTTTAAACAAATGTAAAATTTCTAAGTCTGTGACCTTGAGATTACCTTGGGTGGGGGGAGGGACAAACATAACGAAATGTTTGGACTGGTTTGCAACTATGATGCAAGTATCTACTGAATTTGTGTTGGAGTTTAGAACATACAGGCATCTATAAACTTTGTCATAAAATTTTAACCAAATGCAAACTTTTTAAGTCTTTGACCTTGACCTCAAGGTCACTGTGGGGCTGGGACATGCATCAATGATATCTTTAGACCAGTATATAACTTCAGTGTAATAATCAAATAAAGATATCAAAGGGTTCAGAAGATATAATCTCTTAGAAACTATGACGCAAAACTTTAACCACAATGTTAACGGAAGGAAGAAGGATGGACGGACATCGGGCGGACAGATGGACGGACGGACGTTCTCACAAATGGATAGTTATGTGGCTATTTTTGGCAGGATCGATACTTAAGTGGCTTCTTTTAGCCACAGAAAAGAAGTATTTTCGGTGTCTAACGGAATAAAACCCATTGACTTACATTGATTCTGTCCATTTACATAGCCACCTAACTATCCATTTGTTGGTGCTGACAGACGGAAAGACGGACGGACGAACGGCAGGACGAAAGCATTATACCCCATAGCATACCTCGTATACCGGGGGTATAATGAGTACATAGTACGTCTATGCTGTGGGTAAGAATATGGTAAAAATGTATGCCCTTGCCAACCCTACTTTCATCTGTATGAAGTGGTGTCTAAATGGATATGCATTTCCCGGACTTGTTTGTTTGTTTTAACAGTATAGGCATAGTTTATTTCAACAGCAGCTTTGTGATCATAAAGTATCTCAGTGGCTCAGTTGAATGCGCAAGTTACTAATGATCAGCTCGTGGGATTGATCATCTCTAGGCTGAGGATGTTTCTTGCAAGTGATCTTGATCATGAACTATATGTTCTTTAGCATCTCGCCCTCTTCTGCTTATCTTAGGACCGTTGTCAGTTTCTAAAAGACGAATGTTCACTATACTTGCACTGGTAATAAACATATTGGTGATCTATTCACATTTTTCTAATGAGTCCTGTGAACTCGCTGTCCCAATCTATAAGTTCCACTGCAAAGTTATTTGTACAAAACACAGTTTTCCTAAGTATTTCGAAATAATGGTGAGTCTTGGGACTTGCAAAATTTAATTTGTAAGTCCCTCAGAGAAATTATGAGCTGTTTGTTTGATTTGAGGTTTAACGTCCCCGTCAACACTGAAAAGATTATTTTGGAGACGTTGCTTCCAATTTTGTGGGTTTATTTGTCGATTCCTGATCATTGCCTTCACATCTATTTTGTGTGCTGTTGGATGAACAAACAAATGGACAGAAAAATAGGTCCCTAAGTCGTGCCATGTTAAAAGCAGGCATGACCAAAAAAAAAAAACTGAAAGTAAGCAAGAAAACAACTGAATTTCGTTGCCAGACAATATTTCATTTATTTCTTAATTATAATTCATTTCAATGCTTCCAGCCTTTAACGTCTTTTACTTTTCTTCTTCCCCTCGATGTTGATTCTGAAACACAAGGAAAAATTCAATCACAATTTAAATATAAAAGATTGACAGATACTTATGGTCAATTTTGAGAGGGGTGCGAGTTATGCAAACGTGCACACTCTTGCAAGCATGCATACACACACTCATGCAAGCATGCACACATACATGCATGTATGCACTCACACATGCAGGCACGCATACATTCACACATGCATGCATGCACACGCACACACAGGTATGCATGTATAAATGCAATATCCCCACCCCTAACAGCTTGGTTGTGCGAGGGAGATGATAACTGTTTATGTGTGTTTATGAAGAAAAAAAGAAAAGAAGAAAAAAAGAACACATTTCCATTCCTCCACCGGCGTTTGAACTCACGACCCTCTGATTCATAATCGACCATCTGATTCGTAGTCCAGCACTCTATCGACTCCACTGGCACACGTTTCTTACGCTATGCTATGCATCACAAAACATACAATGTACAAATACCCAAAGTGACAAAAGGCCATAACTCATGAATTATTTTTTTCGGAATTTAGTCAAAAGTTCATCAGGTCATCTACTCATCACAACCAATCTATTTACCAACTTTCAAGGCTCTAGCTCTTATAGTTTTTGAGATATTTTGCTGACAAGATTTTATATAAAAAAAAACAACAAAGGGCAATAACACTTGAAAAGGGCATAATCCGGATAAGGAGAAAAAAAAACACGTGTCTGCTAATTTTCCATGAGAAGATCATATATGAAATTTCAAAACCCTAGCATACACGGTTCTTAAGTTATGCTATGCATCACAAAAAATACAGAGGTACAATGTACAAATGTCCAAAGTGACAACGGGTCATAACTCAATACCACAAATCTATTCACCAACTTTCAAGGCTCTAGCTTCAATTTCAATGGATTTTGAGATATTTTGCTGACAAAATTTTATCAAAATAAAAATCAAGGCAATAACTCTTGAAAGGGGCATATTCCGAATGAGAAAAAAATCGCGTCGCCTAACTTTCCATGAGGAATCCATATATTACATTTCAAAGCCCTAGCATACATGGTTCTTAAGTTACGCTATGCATCACAAAGCATACAATGTACAAATACCCAAAGTAACAAAGGGCCATAACTCATGAAGTATTTTTCGGAATTTTGTCAAAAGTTAATGAAGTCATCTAGTCATCACCACCAAATTATTCACAAATTTTCAAGGCCTCTAACTCTTCTAGGTTTTGAGATATTCTGCTGACAAGATTTTATCAAATACAAAAAATCAAAGGGCAATTACTCTTGATAGGGATGAGAAAATAATACGCGTCACCTTATTTTCCATGAGGTATCCATATATATTTCAAAACCCTAGCATATAGGTTCTTAGGTTATGTTTTAAATTTTAAAATTTGTAACATTCATCACAATAGAGCTAAAGTCATACCTATATACTTGCATATTTTTATATTCTAAAAGTGATGAAAAACTACTATGTGTTTATCTATACCTCACCAACATGCATATTCGGCTTGAAGATTGTTAGATACATGTAGTACACTAGCTGGTCATAATAATGTAGAAGTGGAGGCAATGATCAGGAATCGATACAATTAACCTACAACTCCCATCAGAGACACCAAAGGGAAAGAAACGCAAACATGAAACAACAGACCCTAATGGAAGCATCAATAGCGGCAAGGCAAAAGGACAGTTACTTTCACACAAAATGGCCAATAGGCTATCCAAAATAAAATGATATAAGCGACACAAACACCCAAAGACAAACCATAACAAAAATAAACCACGACAGAAGAACCGCCTTGAATAAGTCATGTTTACAGATTCATGGCCTTGTTGACAGTTGCATGGGCTATGCTGATATCTGTATAAGCCAAGATGGCAGCTATAAGAGTAGTTATATGATTCATGATGGTAGCTACGGTATATGAATCATGGTTTGATTTGGGGTTTAACGTCCCCGTCAACACTATAAAGGTCATTTTGGAGACGTTGCTTCCATTTTGTGGGACTTTTACCCGACATTGAGATGAAATGACATCTCAAGCCCTGTCGCCTAATGAAACCAATATGGTTTATTAGCATGGACGGTCCGCCTCGCACCGCGGTTCCTGGACAGGCTTAGATCCTCAAAGCGGTTTACCAGTACTAGTGTGCGGGCCGGATTCAGCTCTGCGTGGAAGCATCATGCAGCCCATATATTTCTTCAAGCCCCTATGGGCGGGGGCGCTTATATGAATCATGGGGACAGCTGTATGACACACAATTACAGCAGTACGAATCGTGGTGACAGCTGTTTAACAAATGGTGATAGCTATAAGAATAATTATAAGAGTAAGACTAAAATATGATTCATGGTGAAAGCTGTATGAGTCATGGTGATGGCTTTTTGAGTTATAGTGAGAGTTTGATGATTAATCTTGACAGCTGCATGAGCATTTGTGGTAACTGCATGAGTCATGTTGACAGTTGTATGAGTCATGGTGATAGCTGTATGTACAAAGGTAATACAGGCGTAACCGTGATAGCAATATGATTCGTGGGGATAGCTGAATGAGTCATGATGACAGCTAAATGAATCATGATGATAGCTGTATGACTTATGAAGGCAGCTGGGGGCGACATCTTGATAGCCATTTGATACATGGTTATAACTGTACGATGTTCTATATAATGGGCAATCCTTTGGCAGCAAGGGCTACAATACGGAACCGAAACCCGTAGTGTACTAGTTTTTTCTGGGACAGACTAGCTAGTTTCCACAATTAGGCCTAGCCGGTGACCCTCAACTATTCTCAAATTTTCGCAGTGGAATCAATGATCCAAAATGACTTGAAAATATAACCCACACTATGATCAAGGGCAGGGAGACGTTTGACGACCGCCACACATTCCCTAAATACAAGCTGTGGTGAAGTCATATATCATAATCCTTTGGAAGCAAGGACTACAACACGGAACAGAAAATCATTGTGTACAGGGTTATCTGGGCTATGTGATTCTTGTGATAGTCATTGTGACAACTGTATTGGTCTTGTGACAGCTTTATACGTCATAGGGACAGCTGTATGAATCATAGTGGCAGCTGTATGAGCCATGGGGATAACTTTAGGAGTCAATGTGCTAGCTGTGTGAGTTGTGGTGATGGCTGTATTAGTCATATTAATACCATAATGAGTAATGGGAATAGCTATAGGAGTCATGGTGGAAGCTGTTTAAGTCCTGGTAATAGCTACCAGAGCGATGACAATAAATGAATGTGTCCCTGTGGTAGTGATACGTACATGTACCAGTCGTAGTGATAGCTGTAGTCGTCACGGTGGCAGCAGTTTAAGTCATGGTGACAGCTCTGTGTGTGTGCGTGCGTGCGTGCTGGGGCGTGTTTCGTCCCACCAACAGCTAAGATCATATAGAAACGGGACCTCGGTTTAAAGATTTATCCGAAAGTCTGGAGAATAAAAAGCTAAAAGGTTGCCTTTGGAAATAAAGAGCACATACAAGAACGAAAATCGGAGACTCGGTTTTATTGAGTCTCTTCATACACAGCAATATAGTTTGCAAGGCTGCATACGCCTCCTACCACCGGCTTAAGCGATATTCGATTTTCAAACTCAATAACCCCAGAGGAAAAGAAAATATAATCTGCACTATGATGAAGGACGGGGAGACTTTCTACGGCCACCACACGGCACTTAACACCAGCTGCAGTGAGGTAAGGGTTGCCTTTGGAAACAAAAAACAAATAAAAGAACGAAAATCGGAGACTCGGTTTTATTGAGTACCTTCAGAAACAGCAATATAGTTTGCAAGGCGTATGATCCCAAAGGAAAAGGAAATATAATCTGCACTAAGAAAATATAATCTGCCCAAATCGAACTCAAGATACCTGGTTTCTAAGACGAGTAGCTTAACCGCTACACCCGCGGAGGCTTTAATGGTGGTGACAGCTGAATGAGACATGGTGATAGCATTGTAAGTCATGGGGCTAGCTGTATTAGTCATGGGGACAGTTGTGTGAGCAATGGTGAGAGCTATGCGAGTCATGCTGATAGCTGTATGCGTCATGATGACAGCTGTATGTGTCATGGCGAACGCTGTGTGAGACATGATGACACCTGAAGTAGTCATGGTGACAGTTGTATGAGTCGTGAGGACAGCAGATGTGTGCGTCATGTTGATATGGACAGCAGTATGACCAATGGTTACAGCTGCACGAATCATAGTGACAGTACATGAGATAAAATGGCTGATGAAAGCGTTATGGGTCTTGGTGATAGCTGTATTTGAAATTAAGATATCGTTATGAGTCATGCTGGTAACTGTATGAATCATGGTGATGGTTGGAGAAGTCGTGGTGATAGCTGCGTGAGTCACGGTTACAGCTGTATGAGTCATCTTAATAGCTGTATGAGTTATGGTAATAGCTACAAGAATCATGGCGATAGATGTATGCGTGACTGCGATAGCTGTATTAGTCTTTCCTTTGTTGATCTGAATAGAGGTTTACGGGGCTTGCTGTAATAGTTATGGTGATAGCTATATTGGTCATGGTGGTCACAAAATGAGTCATTGTGACAGCTATTTGATTCATGCTGATAGCTGTATGAGGCGTGAAGACAGCTTTATGCATACTCATGTTATTCAATCATGTTATTCAATGCATCAGGCATAGTGTAAGCTTTATGGCCCCTGGCGAAATATAAGCGATGCTTATAGCTGTATGAGCACGGAGTGATGGCTGTATGAGTAACGGAGATAGCTGCATGAACCAAGATGACAGTTGTATTCATAATGGTGATAGCTGTAGTGATAACGGTTAGAGCTGTATGAATTATGGTGACAGTTGTAAGCGTCACGGTGAAATCTGTTGTCATGGTGATAGCTGTGTAAGCCATGCTGACAGCCGTATGAGCCATTTTGAAAGATGTATTAATTATATTGACAGCTGTAGTTGTCATACTGAAGGCAGCATTTGCCATGATGACAGATGTGTGAGTCATGGTATGATTGATGTTAACAGCTGAATTGGTAATGGTGACAGCTGTATTGGTCATGGCAATAGCTTTAAAAGTAAAGGTGACATCTGAATGTTTAATAGCGGTATATATATGTGTCTTAGTGAAAGATTAAAAAGGCGTGCTGATAGATATCAGAGTCATGGTAAAAGCTGTATGAGTAACGGTAATAGCTGTATGTGTCGTGGTGGCAACTGTATGAGTCATTTTGACAGCTGTATGAGTCATCGTGATGGCTGTATTAGTCATTATATGACTAATCGTGGCAGCTGAATTAGTTATAGTGACCGCTGTATTAGACACTATAAAAGCTATATTAGTCTTGGTGAGAGGGATGCGAACAATGGTGATAGCTGTATGAGTCATGGTGACAGCTATATGTGTCATGGATACCATTGTAAGAGTCATGGTGACACCTGAAGTAGTCACCGTGACAGCTGTAGAAGTCGAAAACAAAAGCCGTGTGAGTCATGTTGACAGGCTTATAAGCGATGTTGATAGCTACATGAACAATGGTTACAGCTGCATAATTTATGCTAATAGCTACAGGAGATATGATTGTTGAAAACGGAATAAGTTTTGATGGCAGCTATATACGAAATTAAGATATCCGAGTCATTTTGGGCGCCGTATGATTCGTGTAGAAGTCGTGATGATAGCTGTATGAGTCATGATAACAGCTGTATGTGTCATGGCGACCGCTGTATGAGACATGATGACATCTGAAGAAGTCATGGTGGCAGCTGTAGGAGTCGTGAGGAAAGCTGTGTGAGTCATATTGATATGGACAGCTGTATGAGCAATGGTTCATAATGACAGTACTGGAGATATGGCTGATGAAAGCGCTATGGGTCGTGGTGACAGTTGTATGTGAATTGAGATATCTGTATGAATCATGGTGGTAGCTATATGATTCATTGTGATAGTTAAAGATGTCGTGGTGATAGCTGTGTGTGTCCTAGAGACAGCTGTATGAGTCATCTTAATAGCTGTATGAGTTACGGTAATAGCTACAACCCTCATGGTGATAGGTGTATGAGTGATTGAGATAGCTGTATTAGTTTTTTGTTTGTTTGTTTGAATAGATGTTTAACGTTCCCGTCAACACTATTTAGGTCATTTTCGAAACGTTGCTTTCAATTTTGTGGGCCTTTAACCGACAGTGAGATGAAATGAAATCGCATGCCCTGCCGCCCTATGAAACCAAAAGGTTTATATGCATGAACGGTCCTACTCGCACCACTTTGCCTGAACAGACTTAGACCTAAGCTGTATACTAGTACTCGTGTGCGGTCGGTTTCAGCTATGCGTGGAAACACTTTGCATCTTAATTTAATTCTCCAAGTCCCGATGGGCTGGAGCTTGCTGTATTGGTGATGGTGATAGCTATATGGCTCATGGTGGTCACTGAATGAGTGATTGTGACAGCTGTTCGAGTCATCCTGACAGCTGTATGAGGCATGAAGACAGCTTTAGACGTAGTCATCTGGTTCATTGTTATAGCTGTTTTAGACATAGTGTTTGCAGTATGAACCCTGTCGACAGCAATATGTGCGATGCTTTAAGCTGTATGAGCACAGAATGATGGCTGTATGAGTCACGGAGAAAGCTGTACGAGCTGTGGTGACAGCTATATTCGTCATGGTGATAGCTGTCGGGATCACGATTAGAGCTGCATGAATTTTAGTGATAGTTGTAAGAGTCTCTGTGAAAGCTTTAAGCATTGGCGATAGCTGTATAAGCCATGCTGACGGTCGTATAAGCCATTTTTAAAGATGCATTAGTCATATAGATAGCTGTAGTAGTTATACTGACAACAGCAGTAGTCATGATGATAGATTAGTGAGTCATGGTGACAGCTGTATGAGTGGTGTTAACAGCTGGAAATATTGATTATCAATTAAGGGCAATAAGTCCATCATGGATGACTGCAGCAGGAAAAGAATTTGACTACTACAAACTTAGACGTTTGGGAAAAACAGACATAGGCATATTTTATGACAGACAGCAATATAAGATCCGGTACTCCAAATCAAAAACTGTTTACTTTTTATTCCCTCTGAGTATATTTAAAATAAAACCTATATGAATCCTAGTGATAGCTTTATTAGTCATCGTCATACATGTATGAGTCATACTGACAGCTGTTGCAGTCATGATGACAGTTGTAGTAGTCATGGTGGCAGCTGTAGGAGTCATGATGATAGCTGTTTGAGTCATGATGACAGGTGTAAAAGTGATATTAACAGCTATATTGGTCATGATGACAGCTGTATAGGTCATGAAAGTAGCAATAAGAGCCTTAGTTATAGGAGTCATGTTTACAGCTGTACAAGTCATGACAGTAGCAATAAGAGCCTTAGTAAAAGCTACAGAAGTCGTGCTGATAGATATAGGCGTCATGGTGACAGATGTATGGTTATAGCTATGTAGGTCATGGTGACAGCTGCATGAGTCAGCTGTATGAGCCATCATGATAGCTGTATAAGTAATGATATGAGTCTTCGTTACAGCTGTATTAGTCGATGTGATAGCTGTATTAGTCACGGTTATAGCTATATCATAAGTAATTGTGAAAGCGTTAAGAGTCATTGTGTCAACTGTATAATCCATGGTGCCAGCTGAATGCATCATCGTGACAGCCGTATGAGCTGAGATGAATGCTGTTTGATTTACGGTGTCGTATAATTCATGGTGACAGCAGTAGTAGTCATTAGCTTCAAGGGTTTTGCTGACAACTGTTTGAGGCGTCGTCACAGCTGTAGGAGCCATGCTGTCTGCAACTCGTGACAACATGTTGAGTCATGGTTACAGAAGTACGAGTCATCGTGACAGCTGCATTGGTCAGTGTGACAGTTGTGTGAGTCATAGCAGGGGTAAACGAGTCAAGGTGACAGGGAGTCACATGTGCTAGAGTCATGATGACAGGTGTATGAGTCATAATGACAGTTGTGTGTGTTAGTGTTAGTGACAGCCGTATGAGTCAGCATGACATGTGTATGGGGCATGGTGATACCTGTATGTTTCACGGTGACAGCTAAATCAGTCATGGTGATAGCTGTATGCATCATGGTAGTGGTAGTTATGGTCATGGCTGCATATGAGTCGTGATTTGTGACAGATGTATTAGCCATCATGTCATGCAGCTGTATGAGTCATCGCGACAGCTGTTCGAGCCATGATATATACCGATAGCTGTATGAAGCATGTTGATATCTGTATATGAGTCATGGTTAAAGCTGTACGGATCATGGTGACTGCTGTGTGTGCCATGTTAACTGAGTTATGGTGACAGCTGAAAGACATCGTGACAGTCCTATGAGTCGTCGTGACAGGTATATAAACAATGGTTACAGTCGCATAATTCATGCTGAGAGCTATAGGATATATGACTGTTGCTAACGGAATATATCTTGGTGGCAGTTGTATTTGAAATTAAGATATCCGAGTCATTGTGGGCGCTGTATGATTCCTGGTGATAGCTGTAGATGTCGTGCTGATAGCTGTTTGAGTTATGGTGACAGCTGTGTGAGTGATCAAATTGCTGTATGAGTCAATGCAATAGCTACAGGATACATGGTGGTAGATGTTTGCTGTATTCATGGTGATAGCTGAATAGGCCATGACAATCGCTGTATTAGTAATGGTGACAGCAATATGAGTCGTGGTGATTGCTGTAAGAACCACAGAGACAGCTGGAAGAGCCATAATAATAGCTATATGACTTATGCTGGCAGCACTATGATAGTGTTGTCAGCATACGTCATGGCGATAGCTGTATGAGTGATGCTGACGGCTTTATCAGTCACGCTGGCAGCAATTCGAGTCATGATGATAGTTGTATGAGTCATGGAGACAGTTGTATGAGCCATGGTTATAACTGTATGAGTCATGTTTACAGCTGTATGGACCTTGGAGACAGCTGTAGGTGTCACGGTGAATGCTCAATGACCCATGACGACAGCTGTATGAGTCATGCTTATAGCTGTATGAGACATACAGATGGTTGTATGAATTACGGAGACAGATGTATGTTCCATGGTGACAGCTGCTTTCGTCAAGGTGATAGCTGTAGGAATCACGCTTAGAGATGCGTGAATCATGATGACAGTTATATGAGCCATTGTGATAGCTGTGAGATTCATTGTTAAAGCTGTAGGAATGGAGGTATTAGCTGTGTGAGTCATGTTGATGTGAGTCACGGTCAGTGGAAATCGGTAAAATCGGTTTAAGCCCCCCAGTGAAATTCTTTCCACTGACCGTTCCAAGGCGGTTCTTCTGTGGCGGTTTATTTATGTTGTTTGTTACTTACTGTGTGTATCACTTGTGTCTTTTTATTTTTTCGATGGCCATTTGGCCATTTTGTGTGAAAGTAACTGTCCTTATGGCCTTCCTTTGTTTAGGTTTCCAATTTTGTCTGGTCGCTTCATGTTTGTGTTTCTTTCCATTTGGTGTCTTTGATGGGTGGAGTAAGTTAATTGTATTGATTCCTGATCTTTGTTTAACTTCTACTTTACAATATCAGTGGTACCATACATTGCAAAGCATACATGGCACACACAATATATATGAAAAATAACAGGACTCTTGCATTATCAGGGGTAGTCCTAGGAAGATAAATGAATATGGGGTGCCGAATTACCATTTAATACAATTGGGAGATATCTATAATTTTACTCTAGGTATCTATATATCAAATTATAGATATCTATAAATCAAATTATAGATATCTATAATTAACATTATTATCAATATTTTGGTATCATAAAATGTAATCAATGATATGTAATATACATTTCTTGATGCCTATAAATTTGTTTAATGATATCCATTATTCCTTTACATATAACGATATCTAAAATCCAATTATAGATACCATTTAAAGGCTGGATAATAGATATCACAGATTTGAATAATGGATATCAGAAAATATATTATGGATATCAATACTTGTTATTATTGATATCCTGATATGTTCATCCATATTTGATATCTATGTATTGAATAAAAGATATCTATAACTTGAATTATAGATATCCCTTAACACATTATGGATAAAATGAAATAAATAATACATATCTTATATTATTTATAGATATATAATAATATTTGTTGATATTCTATATTTTTATTACAGACAACTATATATCAATTTGTAGATATTTATAAATCAAATTATAGATATCTATAAATCAAATTATAGACATTTATAATTAACATTATTGATATTGGATATTTATTATTTCATGATATCTATAATATGTAAAGGGTTATCAATAATTCCAATTGTAGTTATCTTTTACTTGATATATAGATATCAAAGATTGAAGAGCATTTGAGGATATCAATATTTTCAATTATTGATGTCAATAATGTATTTTATGTTATCCATTAATGAAAATTGTGTTATCCATACTTCAGCCTTTTAAATGATTTCTACAATTTGAATTTAGATATTTATATATGCAAAGAAATAATTGATATCATAAAACAAATCTATTAATATCAAGAAATATATATAACGTTTCCTGGATTTCATTTTATTATATCAAAAAATACAGATAATAATAGATATCAATAATGTTAATTGTACATATCTGTAATTTGGTTTATTGATATTTATAATTTGATTTATAGATATCTGTAATTAAATATAGGATATCAATAATTATTTTTAACTATCTATAAATAAAATTAGATGTCTATTATTTATTTTATGATATTTAAAATATGTTAAAGGATATCTATAATTCAAATTATAGATATCTATTATTCTATATATAGATAGCAAATATAGAAGAACATTTTAGGATATCATAAATATCATTTATTGATATCCATAATATATTTTCTGACATTCATATCTAAAAATAATATTAATATATGTATTATATATTTTATGATATCTAAAATATGTTAAGACATTTCTATAATTCTTTTATTCGATATATAGATATCAAATATTGAAGAACATTTTAGGATATCTATAATTACATTTATTGATATCCAAAATATATTTTCTGGTATCAATTACTGAAAATTGTGATATCTTTAATTCAGCCTTTGAAATGATATCTATAATTGGATTTTTTGAATATCTATATATGCAATGGAATAATTGATATCATAAAATAAATTTATAGATATCAAGAAATATATTTTACATATCATTGGTTACCTTTTATGATATCAAAATATCGATAATTAAAGGTATAAAAATGTTAATTATAGTTATCTATAATTTGACTTAATGATATTTCGGTAGGTCAGTCAGATGCAGGTCTGACTGGTAATCAGGAGGACACGAGTTCGATTCCTGTTGGAGTCGGCAACATTCCTTCCTATCTTTTCTATGGTCATTTTCTCCCTTCTGCTGATTCTAGAAGGGCAGTTGTCAGTTTCTGTGAAAGAATGTGCACTGTATTGGTTAACCGCTTAGGTATAAGCTTGCCCAGGAAAAGTGTGGATAAGTTAACTGACCGATTCAAAAATGACCTAAATAGTGATGCCTGGGCCATTAAACTCCAATACAAGCAAATAAACTAAATCTTGAAATTTAATTAAATAGTAAAACGGCACCTCATAAATGAAGGCAGGTAATTATTTGTTGAAGGATACTTTGTTTGTCGCAAACAGCTTATGAATGCAACGTTGCTTCCCTATGGCAAGCCATTTTACTATTTATTATGGCATAAAAATATCTTATTTATTATATAAGATATCTTATTTATTATATAAGATATCTCATATAGGATATAAGATACCTAATATCCTAAAGTAGATATCTTATATCCTATATGATATAAGTTATTTAATTCAGCAATTCAGATATCTGATATGATATATAAGTTAACTTATATCTTAATTAAGATATCGTATATAACAGAATATATCTTTTATGTTAAATAAGATATCTGATTGTCTTATTTACTAAAACATATAAGATATCTTATATGCTATATAAGATATCTAATATACTAAATAAGATATCTAATATAGCATATAAGATATCTTATATAACATATCAGATATCTTATATATTATATAAGATATCTTATTTATATTGGTATATAAGATATCTTAATTGGTATATCAGATATCTTATTGAACATATAAGATATCTTATATAGCATATAAGATATCTTATTTAACAAATGATATCTTATATACATTTGATAAATAAGATATCTTTATCAACATATAAGATATCTTATGTAAATTCGAAAGAAATAACAAATAATAGTCACTCCCTCTTGTATCTATATGCACATTAGACTGCTACACAGACAGAAGACTGGAAAAAAATGATTATAAATGCTTTTTTGAAGTGTGTTTTTTTAGAGAGAGAGAGAGAGAGAGAGAGAGAGAGAGAGAGAGAGAGAGAGAGAGAGAGAGAGAATAAATCCAGCTTGCTTTTGTTTGTATAATTTAATAATCCTCCCTTGCAAAAATTCTTCAGATAGTAGAAGTCTTAATTGAACTTCAAACTCTGAGTTATGCCAAGCGCTGCTCGCTGCATGTATTTTGACCAAAAAAAGACAAAGGCTCTCACCAGACTGTGCATATATTCAGCATGGTTTCTGCCTCTACTTTTCGCATAATTAGTTCAATATTTCTTTGTCCCTTTTATCCCTTTTTTTACCAAATGGAATCTTCCTCCTTATATATGGCAGGAGTCCATTTTGAAAATTAGGTATGACAGGTTGTGTAATCTGAAAATAGTTGAACGTTTTGCAAATAGTGTAGACCCTGATCTGATCTGGGCCTGCACTATTTGCAAGGGGTTCTGGCACAAAATGGGTTATGGAATGTTAGGGATAAATGGGGGTAGTCATTTCCAGATATGCTTTTGGCAGTTTGGGGTAGACTTCATTATTTTTTTTTGGTAAAATATATTAGATATATTATTTGTCAAATAAGATATCTTATATATTTAGGTAAATAAGATATCTTATATATTATATAAGATATCTTATAAGTTGTATAAGATATCTAATATATCAAATAAGATATCTGATATAGGATATGATGTCTTATTCACTGGAATATATAAGATATCTGATATGCTAAATAAGATATCTAATATCCCAATAAGATATCTAATATAACATATTAGATATATAATATATCAGATATCTTATGTATCATATAAGCTATCTTATTTCCATCTTAAAATAATATATCTTGTATAATAAATAAGATATCTTATATTATAAATAAGATATCTTATATAATAAATAAGATATCTGATATGCTATACAAGATATCTCATATGCTATTTTAGATATCCTATTTATTATATAAGCTATCTTATATATTTTGGTAAATCAGATATCTTATATCCTATATTAGATATCTCATATCCTATATAAGATATCTAATATAATAAATAAGATATCTAATAAAGCATATACGATATCTTATATAACATATCAGATATCTTATATATAAAGATATCTCATATATTATATAAGATATCTTATATGCTATATAAGATATCTTATATAACAAATAATATATCTAATATAATATATATCTTATATAATAAATTAGATATCTACATTCCATAATAAATAGTAAAATGGCTTGCCATACTTCCCAGTCACCACGGCAGCACCCGCCCATAGGGGCTTGAAGACATATATGGGCTGCATGATGCTTCCAGGCAGAGCTGAATCCGGCCCCCACACTAGTACTGGTAAACCGCTTAGAGGATCTAAGCCTGTCCAGGAACCGCAGTGCGAGGCGGACTGCCATGCTAATAAACCCTATTGGTTTCATTGGGTGACACGGCTTGAGATGTCATTTCATCTCAATGTCGGGTAAAAATCCCACAAAATTGGAAGCAACGTCTCAAAAATGACCTTTACAGTGTTGAATGGGACGTTAAACCTCAAATCAAACAAAAATCAGTCACCACGGAGCTTCCCAGTTACATTTGCCGTACTAGGCCCATGACGAATTTATGGACAATTTTCTCTCCAGCGGACAATTCAATTGACAGAGGCTGTATGAATACAAATTATACCATATGCAAGAATTAACATATGACACAATCTTATTCTAGTGTGTGAGGATTCTGATAATTAATTATTACCCAAATATTCTCATGTGAACAAATTACTCGGTGTCAATAAAGGCCGCCAGTAAATCGAAAGTAGGAAATCAGGCCGGAAATGCAAAACCTGGAGCCAGCACTCCCGTCGGCGCATGCGTATTGCATGATGACTGGCATGGTTACTGATTCCATAAACCATCTCTGTATATACCTCCAGATTGGGAGGGACACCCCGCATGCACACACAGGTAGGGACACCCAGCATGCACACAGATAGGGAGGGACACCCAGCATGCGCACACAGGTAGGGACACCCCACATGCACACATTCAGGGTAGGGCACCCAAAACACCCGATAGGGACACCCAGTATGCACACTCAGATAGGGACAGAGTAGGGACACCCAGCACGCACGCACCAGATAGGGACAGGGTAGGGACAACCTACTAGAGAAGCGGGGAAGCAAAGCATTTCAATACCTGGGAAAACACAACTGTCCGCGGAAGCTATTCGGCACATCGCTTTGGGCGAGATTGGGATACGGGCTGCGAAGTCGAGATATGGGATAGGCGAACGACGGGTTCTCCGTATTCGGCAAGGCTTGGAGAACGAGGAAACCAGGGACGAGGCAGAGCAAGCACGAGCGGAAGCCAAGGACGAGGCAGAGCAAGCACAAGCCGAAGCCAACCGAGAGAAACAGAATTCTAGAGCTAGAAGCCGACCTCGCAGAACTACAGCACACAACAATGTGCAAAGTACAAAGCACAGGAGGACAAGGATACCTCGACCATTGCACGGCAGGCCAGCGGAGAAGGGGCGGAATGGCGGAGCTGGAGAAAGCCAAGCTGCGCAACATCGCACTGGGGAAGCTTGCAAAGAAAGACAGTGGCGGAGCGAAGTGGAGTCCGAGAAAGCAAAACTGCGAGAAGACCTTGCGGAAAGAAAGAGGGAGGAGCAGCTGGAGGTCGAGAACGCAAAACTGCGAGAAGACCTTGTGCGTGCGGCCCTCCTGCGGGGAAGGACAAAGCGCTGAAAGAAGGGAAAGAGGTCATAGTGCCGGAAAAGTCGCAGCAGACGCACGTCGAGGTCGAAGACACCCTGCTACGAAAGTGTACCTTTGCCCCCTAGAGGTTGGCTTCCAGACACAGCAAAGTGTACTTCCAATTAGAGAAATAGAGGTAAAGGGCATACACATGCCTAGAGCCCAGCTGTCGCGAGACGCCTACGCCGAAATCCGATCTGACGAGAGGCGAAGAAAAAATACCACATCTCCCAAGCCAGGTATGCAAGAATTCGGGGCAATACAGAGGGACATACTCCTGCATGAAACCAGGACCAACCAGATAGAGCAACTTGGGAATCTCTTCGAAGCGCCGCACCACAATTGTTTCTATCCGAGAAGGACAAAGAAATTTTGGAGCTCTCGTGGACACACGTTCTACGAAAGTTAACAAATCCCCCTGCAATTTCACGAGATATATATATTCTCGTTGCCAGGGAGCTTGTAGAAAGTGGTATAGTAGTAGACATCTTCTATATCTACCCCCCAAACCAATTCCGACCTTCTGCAGGAAAATTGCGATTCGTTGTTGCGGAGTCGGAGCCGGCAGAAAGACATACAGGCGAATCTATCGACTGCCTTGCTACTATGTCCGACAGCGGCGTACCACTACACCTCTTGGATGGCTCCACTTGCAAATGCGGGGCCATAGACCACTGCGTTGCTAGTGAGGAATGCGTTCTTTGGAAAAACAGGGATCTTCCCACCGGACCCCGAACAATGCTACCACCGCTAGAAATTCTAGAAGAGATCGAAATCGCGGACGTTGTTTGCAACATCGAGAACTTACACGACGACGACTGTCTAGGTTGGATTCTTCGATATGTATATACACGCCTTGTCGGAGCTATGGCGGCGGCCTTCCCATGCAAACGCCATACATGTACGTGGCTGAGGCTTGCAGGAGACAATCTCTGCAAAGAGCCGTGATTAGAGCCTCCGCGGACCACGCTTGGAAGAACAACCCAAATCCACCACCAAGATTTGCTAAACACAAGCATGCCCAGAGGAAGATTGGAATTGGACACCACCCCACCCTTCACAGCGTGGAAAAAAGCCGGCGATCTTTCGGAGGTGACCTACCTTTGCAAAAACTTCTCGGTAGGCCGAAACAAAAAGATGAATAGGCTACTTCTTCTCTTGTCGGATCCCAACGAAGGACAACCCTCCACCAACGCTCCAGTGTACGGGTATCGCATTCAAGAAACAATGCGACTCCTGGGTGGAATGGAAAGCCTTCGAATGCTCGACCAACCATTTCTTTGCAAACTAGGCAAATCTATGAATCGCCCATTTCGAAGAAAATGGACGATCGACAAGTGATGTCCGTAGAAGACCTCCTCCGCTACGCCGAAACAACCCCAAAACTAGAAATATACGAGACTACTGGCTCCCACCCCACCAGAACCATAAAATACGATATGAATATAAAATCGTGTTTGTGTTCCTCTGGAACAAATGCTCTGCGTGGCAGAGGAGAAAACTGCATTTGGCAGCGAATATAGGTATATCAGCAACGCGCAAAGCGAAAAGAATTCCGCAATAGCCTCCCGAGCAGGGCGACTAGTGTGGAACTCTTTTCCGCAGGCCTCTATTCTATATAGAAAGAATCGCTGGCACATCGGGGGAAGCAGTAGGCGTATCGATGGAAACGGTCGAGGTATCGAAGGGGAGAGGTCGGATGTCGAGGATTGGGAAACATCTCTTCCAGATTGCTGGTAGAGGAGATCCTATCTTCAATGCAGACCAGCAGGATCTCTTGCCTCCGACCGGATAGGTGGATCGTGCTGGGGTTTCGGGAGCAGCACTGGATACACGAAAGCCTAGGGTCGTGCTGGCAAACGATTCCTCCAGCTCCAGGCTTCGACCTTGTGGGCACCAGCTCCAGCTGTTCGAAGGTACTCAAAGATACTTGGGGGTCTTCGACTATTCCATGTAGAAGGGATCCCCCACCGGCGGTGGCTTCTGTGCTAGTTCCTCCGAAGGAACGGGAACAACGGCCGGCGGGTTGGTGTTCGGCGGCTTCTTCGCGTGTGGCGGAGCCATGGGCGTACAATGGTACAATGGTTCCAGGTCTTTGCGACCACCGCCCAGACGACCACCGCGGCAATCGAGATGTATACCCATCCTCGGGCCGTATCCAGTCGTTGTCGTTGTCTCGATGTTGCAAACAACGTCCGCGATTTCGATCTCTTCTGGAATTTCTAGCGGTGGTAGCATTGGTGGGGGTCCGGTGGGAAGATCTCTGTTTTTCCAAAGAACGCATTCCTCGCTAGCAACGCAGTGGTCTATGGCCCCGCATTTGCATGTGGAGCCATCCAAGAGTAGTGGTGGTACGTCGCTGTCGGACATGGTAGCAAGGCAGTCGATACATTCGCCTGTATGTCTTTCTGCCGGCTCTGACTCCGCAACAACGAATCGCATTTTTCCTGCAGAAGGTCGGAATTGGTTTGGGGGTAGATGTAGACAATGTCTACTACTATACCACTTTCTACAAGCTCCCTGGCAACGAGAATATATATCTCGAGAAATTGCAGGGGATTTGTTATCTTTCGTAGAACGTGTGCTCCGAGAGCTCCAAAATTTCTTTGACCTTCTCGGATAGAAACAATTATGGTGCGGCGCTTCAGAGAGATTCCCAAGTGCCCTATCTGGTTGGTCCTAGGTTCGTGCAGGTGTATGTTCCTCTGTATTCCCCCGAATTCTTGCATACCTGGCTTGGGAGATGTGGTATTTTTTCTTCGCCTCTCGGACAGATAGCCTGCCAGATCGGATTTCGGCGTAGGCGTCTCATGACAGCTGGGCTCTAGGCATGCTTTTGTGTATGCCCTGTACCTCTATTTCTCTAATTGAAAGTACACTTTGGTGTGTCTGGAAGCCGAGCCTCTAAGGGGCAGAGGTACACTTTCGTAGCAGGGTGTCTTCGACCTCGACGTGCGTCTGCTGCGACTTTTCCGGCACTATGACCTCTTTCCCTTCTTTCAGCGCTTTGTCCTTCCCCGCAGGAGGGCCGCGCGCGCAAGGTCTTCTCGCAGTTTTGCGTTCTCGACCTCCAACTGCTCCTCCCTCTTTCTTTCCGCAAGGTCTTCTCGCAGTTTTGCTTTCTCGGCCTCCACTTCGCTCCGCCGCTGTCTTTCTTTGCAAGCTTCCCAAGTGCGATGTTGCGCAGCTTGGCGTTCTCCAGCTCCGCCATTCTGCCCCTTCTCCGCGGGCCTGCCTGTGCTTTGTACTTTGCACATTGTTGTGTGCTGTAGTTCTGCGAGGTCGGCTTCCAGCTCTAGAATTCTGTTTCTCTCGGTTGGCTTCGACTCGTGCTTGCTCTGCCTCGTCCTTGGCTTCCGCTCGCGCTTGCTCTGTCTCGTTCTTGGCTTCCTCGTTCTCCAAGCCTTGCCGAATACGGAGAACCCGTCGTTCGCCTATCCCATATCTCAACTTCGCTGCCCGTATCCCAATCTCGCCCAAAGCGATGTGCCGAATGGCTTCCGCGGACAGTTGTGTTTTCCCAGGTATTGCAATGCTTTGCTTCCCCGCTTCTCTAGTAGGTTGTCCCTACCCTGTCCCTATCTGGTGCGTGCGTGCTGGGTGTCCCTACTCTGTCGCTATCTGTGTGTGCATACTGGGTGTCCCTATCTGGTGTGTATTTTGGGTGGCCCTACCCTGTATGTGTTTATGTGGGGTGTCCCTACCTGTGTGCGCATTCTGGGTGTCCCTATCTGTGTGCATGCTGGGTGTCCCTACCTGTGTGTGCATGCGGGGTGTCCCTCCCTATCTGTGTGTGCATGCTTGGTGTCCCTTCCTATCTTTGTGTATGCTTGGTGTTCCTACCTATCCACTTTCTATATACTAGCATTCTGGGCCCTTCTTGCTGCTCCTCCTGTCCACTTTCTATATACTTATGTATTGCAGAAGTACACTTTCGGCCGAAATTCCCCATTTTGTATACTACTCCTCCTACAGTTACATCTCTGATCAAGCTGAAACTTCATGCATAGACCATGATTTGGGGCAGCGCATATTGTTTTGAGGTTATTGTCCATCAAATAATAATAGAGTTAAGCCCCTTTGAAATTTTTTGTAAACATTTGTTTCCGGATAACTCCTGCATTTTACATCCGATCAAGCTGAAAATTCAAATATAGTTAGACCATGATGTAGGGCAGCACATATTGTTTCGAGGTTAAGGTCCACCGAATAATAATAGAGTTATGCCCCTTTGAAAAATTGTGTTAACCTTTTGTTTCCAGGTAACTACATTTTACATCCGATGAAGCTGAAACTTTACATACAGTTCGACCATGATGTGGAAAAGCATATTATTTTGACGTTACGGTCTGCCAAATATTACCAGGGTTATGCCCCTTTCACTGATTTTTCTAAACATTTCGTTTCCAGATAACTCCTACATTTTACATCTGATGAAGCTGAAACTTTACATATAGTAAGACCATGATTTGGAACAGCACATATTATTTTGAGGGAGGTTACGGTCCGCAAAATAGTTATGCCCCTTTCACAGATTTTCCTAAACATTTAGTTTCCTAGTAACTCCTCCCAACATTTTACATCTGATGAAGCTGAAACTTTACATATAGTTAAAGTGTGATGTGGAGCAGTGCATATTATTTCAAGGTTTGAAATTTCATATATGGATTCTTCTTGAAAAAAAGTTGACCCATATTTTTTTCTTATCTGAATTATCTCCCCTTTTTGAGTTATTTCCCTTTTAATTAGATAACATAGGAATCTTGTTAGCAAGATATCTCAAAAAGTATTTGAGCTAGACCCTTGAAATTTGGTGCACTGATTTGGCCTGAAGAGGAGATCACCTTATTAAATTTTAACGAATAAATATGCACTTTGTTTGAATTTATTGCCCTTTGCAATGTTTGGCCATTTAATCCTGTTGCTAATAAGTGTATAGCATAACGTTAGAACCATGTATGCTAGTGTTTTGAAATTTCATTTATGGATTCCTCATGAAAAAAAATGATGAACCGTATTTTTTATCTGAATTATCTCCCCTTCTTGTTAACGTTTGACTAAATTACCAAAATACTTCTTGAGATATTGCCCTTTGTTACTTCTGGTATTTGTACATTGTATGCTTTATGTTGCAAAGAATTACTTTAGAACAGTATCTGTTAAAGTTTTGAAATTTCATATATGAATTCCTCATAGAAAAATAGCTGACACGTATTTTTTTCTCATCCAGATTATGCCCCTTTCCAGTTATTGCCATTTGAAAAAGTTTGATAAAATCTTGTCAGCAAAATATCTCAACAAGAGCACCACATGCGGGTGTCAACGCTCGGCTGCAGTTTCTTTTAGAAAACAAAAGTTCTAAGTCAAAAAAGGGGCATAACTGTGCAAAAAATATTTTGAGGGTTACCTCACCTATTGGTATGAGTTCCCCTTTTCATAACGAACAACTAGTCCGAGTTTCAAGTAAATATGTTCAGTAATGACAGAGATATTACAAAATGTTCAAGTTTTTACACGACAACGCAGACGACGCCAGACCTATGACAATACCTCGTCGTTCTCTTCGAAAACAGCCGAGCTAAAAACTATTGGAGCTAGAGCCTTGAAAGTTGGTGAATAGATTGGTGGTGTTAAATAAAACTTTGAAAACTTTTCTTTGGTTATGGCCCTTTGATAAATTGGGCATTTAGGGGCAAGCATATGGTTGGGGGTATTTTGTTTTACAAACACACACGCCATGAAATATTTTCGATAATCCACTAGTGGATTAAATATGCAAATTAGCTAGATACGTCCCGTAACGTTACATGTACGACGTTCTTAACGACGTCGCGTTTACTAATGGCGGAATATTGATATTTTTGTAAGCAATCGCGGATAAAATTCGTTTTAAAAGTCATATGATAAATAG
Organism: Lucinisca nassula; assembly: GCA_963580285.1. Classification (NCBI taxonomy): domain Eukaryota; kingdom Metazoa; phylum Mollusca; class Bivalvia; order Lucinida; family Lucinidae; genus Lucinisca; species Lucinisca nassula. The sequence continues at coordinate 8,370,615 of OY757023.1, read as the reverse complement.
AATCTTGCATTCGTGCTCATGTATTACAGGATTTATTAAACTCGTTGAGGAAAAAGGATAAAATGCTCGGCAAAGCCTCGCATTTTATCCCTTTTCCTCAACTCGTTTAATAAATTCAATAATACATGAACACTTATGTAAGATCCTCTATTTAGGGGATAACCCTCCTTCAGTTTTGATTGGCTATTCCTGCAGATGAAGAGGACAGAGTTTATGCTTTAAAAAGTTTCATTTCAATAAAGTTTGAAAACTAACACAACAGTCTGATCCCTTGCTTGCTAAATATGCCTATAAAATCGTCTTTGCTGCATAGCTCCTTTGGTTTAATAGGACTTTCTTCAAAATTGCAGCTAAGGGTGGCATGGATATGTTAAGAGTTATGAACTCCAGATTAGTGAATTTGTAGACACTGAGTGGCATAGACCTACTTTCAAGTACAGGTAAACATAAAGGACCATCATGTCCCTCTTGTTTCTATCTGCAGCAGAGAGTGAAGTTAGATTCAGTATGAGAATATAGTGCAGTACAGATCAGATTGCTCCTACGAGTCTGCTTGGGGCCTGCATGGTATAACATTGCAACAAGGCCTAGCGGAGCCCGAATTCTATGGTGACTTAGTGTATAAATTTAGAAAAGAACATGCCTGTAATGACTTTAGTACCCAACCAGTGCTTCAGCTGAAGTGAACGACCCGCCGGATGCTTTTAGCTTTATGAGTGTTACCATATATGGGTATCGCGGCCATGATCATGTGACCTGGACCTAAAACGGTTCCCCCAATAAATGCGCCTTATCGTAAGGAGCAAAAATATATCTTATACTTTAGTACTGTATTCTGAATCGTTTGCAGGATAAAATGCATTCTCACTTTTCCAATACAAAAGCAAATGTGTCAAAGTTTGACCTAGGCACAAAGACGGTCAAGGTCAGCCCAGGGTCACCATTTTAGCAATTTATGATGGGCCTACGTCCCAGATGCTATTTATAAAGTTTCGTGGAAATCTGCCCAGTGGTTCGGGAGAAGACTATTTTTGAAGGGTTTTTACCATATATGGCTTGGCGGCCATTTTGGTCATGTGACCTGGACCCCATCAGCAAATTTTGGCTTCCCCCATCCCATAGAGGCTCCATATGAAATTTGACTTCAGTCGGCCCAACGGTTTCCGAGGAGAAACAGTTCGAAAATTTTCACATTTTTCGCCTCGGCGAGGCTATACTAAATGGAATGTAATATTTCGCAAGTTCATTGGTTAGATCTCATTGATATTTATCAGTATGCCAAAAATTGTTTAAATATTCCAAGCGGTTAAGTCACTATCAACAATTTTCACAAACGGGTTACGGACGGACAGACTGACACGGTGATTTTAGGGCACTCTTAGAAAATCAACCGACTTCAGTCGGTCGCTTTTTCTGCGGGTCGTGCAATTTCGTAAAATCGTTCGTCGATATATAAAGATTGGGTACAACATAAATGTTATAAAACAGACTGCATGCATGATGGTTAACCCAATCACGGTTGGCAACTTTGCTTCCATCTTTGATTGCACACCGGTGGGTCGGGCTTAAGTTTATATGACGGTTCCAGCGTAAAAACATAAATGGAATTTTATTTTATTTTAGTATTCTTTATGTTGGTTGGCGCCTGATGCTTCGTCTTTGGTTGGGCCCCTCGGAGTCTAACTGTTGGTTTTCTTTTGCTCCAGAAATTCTGTTGTTGTATGCTGTCGATTCCTCAACCTTGTTTCATCTCTGTAGTTTTTTGATTTGTATGTTCTCGGAGATGTTACACTGATGAGTTAGGAGGCCTTCGTGCGGACTAAACAAAATTAGTGTATACCGCGACAGAGGTAAGGGCGAGGATTATGGCCATGTAAAATCGATTTAAGCCCCCCAGTGGTATTCTTTCCACTGACCGTTCCAAGCGGTTCTTCTGTTGCGGTTTATTTATGTTGTTGTTTGTTACTTACTGTGAGTATCACTTGTGTCTTTTTATTTTGGATCGCCATTTGGCCATTTTGAGGCAAGTAACTGTTTTTATGGCCTTCCTTTGTTTAGGTTTCCATTATGTTCTGGTCACTTCATGTTTGTGTTTCTTTCCCTTTGGTGTCTTTGATGGGTTGAGTAAGTTAATTGTATCGATTCCTGATCTTTGTTTTACTTCTACTTTGCTAGTTGAAAAGTCACACTATGAAGCACGCCTATACAAGTTACGAAAAAAAAAACGCCTATACAAATACATTGTAAACTTTACCGCAGGAAAAAAAAAACATTTTAAGATAAAAAATTGTGATAGTTTTCTTATTTCTGCTTAGAGCCGAAATAACAAAAATAATGTTTACCCCTGTAAACCCCAGTTTTACTGTATAAAAATGGGGTTCAAGGGGGTCAGAATTATATAGGCGTGTTTGTCGTGATGCATGTCACTATAATAAAGAAATGCTAAGCTCTTAACTCCATTCAGAAAATCTTAATCATCGATTTTTTAATACTCATTTTAGCCCATACATCACTATGGGAAAGTTTCAGACCTCACCCTCCGCCGATTTCTCCAGCAAGTCGTATGCCTCTGCGACAGTCAGGAAAGGCTGTGATTATTTGGAGAAAATTGAAAAACAAAGAAATGAGAGCACAGGCTAAGTCCATTTGACGATGATTGTCAGGTAAAATAATAAATATTCAACTTTATAAATAGATATGCAATTTCGACACACCTTATATTCGAATGGCTCACTAGGAACAGGGAGTCACTAGCGCGATGTGCTGTCAACAGTTGTCATAAAGAATTATACCGATATCAAATGTGGTGTCACAGCTAATTATTTTCCATGAAGTGATCGTACAAATTAAACATAGACGGCCTTGTAATGTACAAGAGCAGTGACCACTTCTATATATGGTTTAGGGCTGGAGCCGAGCGATGGTCTCCCTGTTCACCGGCAACGGGGAATAGGGGTACCACCGAACGGCTACGGTGTAGTGCCAGCATGGATTCGTTCCCTGGGACCCCACCAGCTGACGACCCGCGACACGGGGAAACTGGAAAACAACAACAATATATGGTTTAACAGGGTGTGTCGAACCTGTCAGAATGTCTTAGTCTGTGAAAGAAAATATAGATTTTGCAATTATCTCCAAATAATCACAGCCTTTCCTAGATGTTGCAGAGGCATACGACTTGCTGGAGAAATCGGCGGAGGGTGAGGTCTAAAACTTTCCCATAGTGATGTATGGGCTTAAATGAGTATTAAAACTTAAAAGCGAGAAACGAAAAAATCGATGATTCAGATTTTCTGAACGAGGTTTAGCAGTTTTTGTGGACTAACAAAATCAAAGTTTGGAGAACAGTTGTAAAAACTGACCATAGCTTTAATATTTTGTCTGCTTTAAACTGACTTCCAAATTGTGATTTAATACTCTCCTTGCACTGATCTATTTCATTTGTAACAACAACTTCAAGTTCCGTCCCCGCCCATTGGGGCTTGAAGAAATAAATGGACTGCATGATGCTTCCACACAGAGCTGAAACCGACCCGCACACAAGTAATGGTAAACCGCTTAGAGGATCTAAGCCTTCCCAGGCAAAGCGGTGCAAGTCGGTCCGTCAATGCTTATATTTATTGGTTTCATTGGGCGACAGGGCTTGAGATGTTATTTCATCTCAATGTCGGGTAAAAGTCCCACAAAATTGGAAGCAACGTCTCCAAAATGACCTATACAGTGTTGACGGGGACGTTAAACCTCAAATCAATCAAACAAACAAACAACTTCAAAATTGATCGATACATTCCACAAAAAATGTTTATCATTACTGATTTGCTTGTAATCGATTATTTGATAACCCAAGTGTTGTCTAAATAGCTGGCTGATAGACAAACAGTGTAGACCCTGATGAGGCACTGCGTTCTGCTGCGTCTCATCTTGGTCTGCACTGTTTGCTCAGGCCTGTCTGTTTAAACACATATGGTAAAGTACAACATATATTGTAGGAGTTATGCCTAAACAGAAATCAAGACAGATAAAATTATGACCAAATATGTTATTACTAATCGATTATCGATCGCGATTGCATGGCTTTTAATCGATTATCTTTTCAGCTCCGCTTAGCCAGCCATGACCACAAATCAATGAAAACTTTGCTTTCTTCAGATTATTTCAACCTTGGCCATCGTTTAAAGATCGGACCCAATATACAGGTTTAAAGAAATCTCACCAACTGAGCCAGTGCACGACAAAACCTAAAATAAGACGTGCGCCCATTGAAGACTCAGATCAGCCTGCGCATCCATATAGTCTAACCAGAGACTTCTTGCTGCATGAGGAAGCATTGGGCCCTTAGTCAACCTTAGGGTGCACAACGAAGACACTGATCAGACTGTGCGGATACGCAGGCTGATCTTAGTCTTCGTTGGGCCCACGTCTGATTGTAGGTTTTGTCATGCGCTGGCTCAATTTTCTGACTGAAACACATGCATTTACCTGTTTTTGTAACTTATCAGATTTGAGGTGACAATTGTCTGTCTACGAGCATCTTTCAAGGTCGTGGTCTTAAGATCAAGGTTACTGTGGCTAGTTTATAGAAAAACTTTTAGCGCCTATATTTCTTCACCGATTTCAATATAATTTCACACAAATGTTCCTTATGACAATATCTCGAACAAGATCGACTTCCAAGGTTGTGGCCTCAAGGTCACTTTTGCTATTTTTAGAAAAACTTTGTCATTGCTCTAGCCCCTACATTTATTGACCGATTTCAATATGACTTCACACAAATGTTCCTTATGACTATATCTCAAGAGAGTTCGACTTTCAAGGTCATGGCCTCAATGTCAAGGTCCATGTGGCTATTTTTAGAAAAACCTTTTCATAGCTCTAGCGCCTATATTTATTGACCAATTTTAATATTACTTCACACGTGCTGCTTATGATAATATCTCATGAGAGTTAGACTTTCAAGGTCATTGTGGCTATTTTTAGAAAAACTTTGTCATCGCTCTAGCGCCTACGCTTATTGACTGATTTTAATATAACTTCACACAAATGTTACTTATGATAATTTCTCAAGCAAGTTCGCTTTTAAAGTCATGGCGTCAAGGTCAAGGTTACTGTTGCTATTTTATAAAAACATTTTCATCGCTCTAATAGAACTTAACACAAATGTTTCTTATGATAATATCTCGAGTTGCTTTGACTTTCAAGGTCATGGCCTTAGTCAAGGTCACTGTGGCTATTTTTAGAAAAACTTTGATCGCTCTAGTGCCTACATTTATTGACAATTTTTTAATATAACTTCACACAAATGTTGCTTATTATAATATCTCGAGCGAGTTCGACTTTCAAGGTCATGGCTCAAGGTCAAGGTCATTGTGGCTATTTTTAGAAAAAACTTTGTCATCGCTCTACACCTACATTTATTGACGGATTTTAGTATAACTTCACACAAAAAATGCTTATTATAATATCTCGAGCAAGATCGACATTCAAGGTCATGGCCTCAAGTCAGGGTCGCAATGGCTATTTTTAGAAAAACATTGTCATCACTCTAGAACCTACATTTATTGATGGATTTTAAACAAACTTTAGGTCACTGATGAGGCCTAATTGGCCGAAACTAGCTAGTCTGGCCCAGAAAACATGTACACTCCATATTTTTCACTTCTGTGTTGTATTTCTTGCTTCCAAAGGATAACCCTTTTATAGAACATATTTAACTTCACTACAGCTGGTGTATGGGAATGTGTGGCGGCGGTAAAACGTCTCCCTGCCCTACATCATAGTGTAGCTTATATTTTCTTGTCCTTTGGGATCATTGATTCCATTGTGGAATTTTGAAAATATCTGAGGGTCACTGATGAGGCCTAATTGGCCGAAACTAGCTAGTCTGGCCCAGAAAACATGTACACTCCATATTTTTCACTTCTGTGTTGTATTCCTTGCTTCCAAAGGATAACCCTTTTATAGAACATATTTACATAAATTTTGCAAATGATAATATCTCAAGCAGGTTGGACATTTCCCAGTTCAGTGTTTCTTTCCACACATGAAGTTGTCTTGTGAGAGGGGATTTGTATCGAATGCGATGCCTTGTTTATTAATTTAAATGTACCTTCCTGTGTCTGGACTAATCTCCTCCGATTTTGCTGACTACCACATATCTATAGAGGTCTACCTACAAATTATCATTCTACATATTCAAAACATCAGAAATTTCACTTGCCCATCACACTTGTGATAGAACTGATGTTTTCAACACAATCGTAGCAAACTATTTATACGACTTTATGTTTCAAAATAAATTCAAAATACTGAGGGAGATTGATTTATTAGACCTAATTATAATACGTTGCTTCCAATTTTGTGGGACTTTTACCCGACATTGAGATGAAATGACATCTCAAGCCCTGTCGCCCAATGAAACCAATAGGGTTTATAAGCATGGAGGGTCCGACTCGTGCGCACCACTTTGCCTGGGCAGGCATAGATCCTCTAAGCGGTTTACCATTACTTGTGTGCGGGTCGGTTTCAGCTCTGTGTGGAAGCATCATGCAGCCCATTTATTTCTTAAAGCCCCGGTGGGCAGGGGCGGTTGGTCGATTGTAACCAAACTTCACAGGAATATTTCTCACATGGTCCTCTTCGAAATTCCTTCAAAGAATTTTGTATATGCAGAACTCTGGTGGCGATGGCATCGAAACCAAAAAAAAAAAATATTTAAAAATCTTCTCCTCCAAAACCGCTCAATGGATTTTATTCTAATTTTGCATGAAGTTCCTTGGGTGGACCTCTGTCAGATTCCTTGATGAAATTTGGATCCGACAAAAAATATGGCCGACATGGCATGCCCCACATGGTCACCATGGCCATGCCCCCTTGGCTCATTAGCTTTCAAAGACTTATAAGGGGAAAAGTTTTAAAAACCTTCTCTTCCAAAACCACTCAGCTCAATGGATTTCATTCTTACTTTGCATGAATGTTTCTTTGGTGGACCTCTGTCAGATTCCTTGAAGAAATTTTGATCAGACAAAAAACATGGCCACCATGGACACGCCCATTGGCTAATTAGCTTCCGTAGACGTATAAAGGGATTTTTTTAATCTTCTCCAAAACTGCTAAATAGATTTCGTTCTTAATTTTCATGAATGTTCCTTGTGTGGACCATTGTCAGATTCCTTGAAGAAATTTTGATCAGACAAAAAACATGGCCGCCATGGCCACCACCTTTTGCTCATTAGCTTCCATAGACCAGTAAAGGGAAAAACTTCCACAATCTTCTTCTCTATAACCATAAGGCCTAAATCTAAGACATTTAGTATGTAGCAAAGTTATGTGGTCACCTACTAAGTCCTGCGAACTATGCCTCTTGAGTCCAAATTGGCAATGCACCGGGGCTTTTTAGCTCCCATAGTATAATAATGAAAAAATCTTGAAACTTTTCTCCTCTGAATCCATAAGGCCAAGAGCTTAGTATGTAGCAACTTGAAGATTTCAACTGCATAAATCCTGATAACTATGTTCATTATGGCCCATTAGCTCCCATAGACTTATACTGGGAAAAAACTGACAAAAATCTTCTTCTCTGAAACCATCAGTGCCCAGAGCTTATATATTTAGTATGCAGCAACGTGAAGTGGTCACTCACATAAATCCTGCCAACAATGCCCCTGGGGTAAAAAATTGGCCACACCCAGAGGCTTATTAGTTCCCATAGACTTATAATAGGAAAAACTTAAAAAAGTCTTCTTCTCTGAAACCATAAGGCCCAGAGCTTTAGACATTTAGAACGGAGCAACGCCAAATGGTCACTCACATATATCCTGCCAACCATGGCTCTGGGGTCCAAAAGACCATGTCCCTGGCGTCCAAACTGGCCATATTCGTCTCTCAAACTGTTAGACCCAGGGCTTAGATGGTTAATGAATAGCATCGTTAAGTTGTCTCTTACATTAATCTTGCCAACTGTACCTAGGTCCTAATTTGCCATGCCCTGAGGCTCATTAGCTCTCATATATTTATTTTGGGAAAAACTTCAAAAATCTTCTTCTCAGAAACTATAAGGCCCAGATGTTTGTTTGTTTGAATAGGGGTTTGACACCCCTGCCAACACTATTTAAGTCATTTTGGAGACGTTGCCTCCAAATTTGTGGGAATTTTACCCAACACTGGGATGAAATGACTTCTCAAGGCCTGCCGCCCAATGCAACTAGAAGGCATCTATGCATTGGATGATCTGACTCACACTGCTTTGCCTGGGCAGGCTTAGTCCTTCTAAGCGGTTTACCAGTACTCGTATGTGGTCAGATTCAGCTCTGCGTGGAAGCACCATGCAGCCAAACTATTTCTCCAAGCCCCATAAGGCCATAATTATAGTATGATGCAAAGGTAAATGGTCGCCTTAGTCAATCCTGCCAACCATGCCTCTGGGGTCCAAACTGGCCACTCCTAGGGGCTCATTAGCTCCCACACACTTGTAATGGAACAAACTTAATAAAATTTTCTCTGAAACCGTAAGTCCCCTAGCTTTGATATTTAGACTGTAGCAATGGTATGTGGTCACCTACATAAATTAAGCCGACTATGATCCTAGGATTTAGTATAAAAGATCTTCAAAATGGTCAATTGGATGGTTCCTATTGTAATATAGAATGGACATTCCTTGGGTGGATCACTTGCCTTTTTTTACCCATTGCATGCGGGAAAACCCTAAATGGGTACCTTGGCAAACAGTGCTGGCCCAGATCAGATCCCGCAGAACACCATGTCTGATCAGGGCCTGAACTATTTGCTGACAGAATTTCCATCAAAAATAGAACAAATAGGCCTGACACCCCTTATATGACAAATGGACTTGTCCAACATATGACAATAGAAGAGTCGAATAGTATACAATTGGTTAATGTAATAAAAATATGACAATTGTCTGAAGTTAGCCAGTGGAGCGACAGGCCCTCTTGGGGCTCTTGTTTTTTCACTTATGAACTTGAAAAATAACTCGTATATGATTGGCCATGTGACTGTCTGTTACAAGAAGATAACACACTCCTATTCGAAAATTCACGGACATTTCACAAAATTTACCAGTCGAATAATGCTAGTAAAATATTTTACTGAGGGTCTTAAATTCGAATTTACACGGCAATAATCCTCGCCCTTGGCTCTGTAATAATTTGTTCAGTCTTAACCCATCTGTGCACCACCGCGGAAAACATAAAATCACATTACGGAAACACGCCTATACAAATATATTGCCAATTTTTGGGAAAAAAATGGAAATTTTAAGATCAAAAATTGTGATATTTTTCTTATTTCAGCTCAAAACATAGATTGCGGGGTCTCGATAGAATCGCCTCGACGAGGCGGTTCTATCGAGTCCCCACAATCTATGTTTTGAACAGAAATAAGAAAAAATAATGTATACCCCCTTAAACCCCAGTTTACTATATAAAAGTGGGGTATGAAGGGGTCAAAATTATATAGTCGTTCTCGTATGTTCTCGTAATGAAATGGTAACAGTTGAGGACTCGACAACATGAAATAATGAAATGCTGGAGCAAAAGAAAACAGCCATTGCAAATGAGTAATTTCACAAAACCTTCAATAACATTTGTATATTTTTCAAACAACTAAGCAAATAAGCAAATAACATCTATGGAAGTTGGTTATGAAGAGCTAGCTTGATCAAACCTGCAAAATACAAAAAAAGTATGACATGTACACATCCAAAGAAGCAAAGACGATTACCTAACCTAAGGGGAATTCGTTTCACTGACCATTCCAAGGCGGTTCTTCTGTCGCGATTTATTTTTGTTATGGTTTGTCTTTGAGTGTGTATCGCTTATATTATTTTGTTTTGGATAGCCAATTGAACCTTTTTGTGGGAAAGTAACTGTCCTTTGGCTTTCCTCTATTGATGTTTCCATTTGAGTCTAGTTGTTTCATGTTTGTGCTGCTTTACCTTTGGTGTCTCTGATGGGGGCTGTGGGTTAATTGTATCGATTCCTGACCATTGCCTTCACTTCTATTTTTTATATCCATAATAAATGTAGCATGAACACAAGTCAGTAAACTATAGCCATCAGGAAAAACATCTTTCTGAGAGACAGGTGTCCTTCACAGCTCTTTCAGATGAAGATGTGTGGTTCTTTTCTTACATTCCAAATATAGTTTGTGGATGTTCATTAAATCAACTGTTAAACTGCCGAAACTAACTACAGCAGAGATTGTCATCTTAATTCTATTTATCAGAGAAAATAAGATAATGATTGATGTTTCCATTAGGGTCTAGTTATTTCATGTCTCTGTCTCTTTCCCTTTGGTGTCACTGATGGGAGATGTGGAGATTGTATTCACTTCTATTAAGTTGTATCGATTCCTGATCATTGCCTTCACTTCTATTTATCATTTCATACAAATGGTTGACTAGCGAATGATTCTCATGAAATGTTATACTGATTTTCTCTGAAGTAAAAACAAACAAAAATGTCATTAGTTCCAAGTATGCTAGGGGATTATTGTGTTAAAGAAGTTTTAACAAAAATACAAACACTATGTTTTGAATCGTTTTCTTAATGTGCCTTAATCTGAATATATATCAGACGTGAGAATGTAACCTACCGGCAATTGAGGACTGAAAGGCAGCATTGTAGTCACATGCCACTTCATTTTTCACATAATCATTTCTGACATCTTTGTACAAGTCATCATTACCAGGACCACCCACTAGTGCTCCATACAGCGTGTGAGGATTAGGTCCAGGGTTTTTCTGCTCATCCCAACCACAAGGGGCCGGCATACTTGGACAGGAACTACATGAACAGTACAGAAATAAGTCGACACATAAGATTCTTTCTATTCACCAGTTTGTGTTATTCAAATGTATATGCACAGATAATTCATCGGGCTAGACACATCCCATCAGACACACGTAGTTAGGGCAACGTCAAATCAACGTCGGCGCAACGTCATGACGTTGCTCCGACGTAGATGTGACGTTGCATAAACGTCATGACGTTGTACCGACGTTGATGTGACGTCACAATTACGTCATGTGCCTTCTTGCAATAAACTACCTCAATATTTCTTTTACGTATGAAAAGCAAAGACTCTGGTGCGACTGTGCTTATTTACATTTATGAGTGAGTCTTTTCTTGTCGCCTAATATAGGGATCAACCATGGTTTTTCATGCATTAACATTTGCCGGATCCCGAGGAAGCTGTTTGAACATGAGGCCGCTAGGCCGAATGTTCAAATGTCTTCCGAGGGATCCGGCAAATGTTAATGCAATGAAATAACCATGGAGGATCGTTGTTCTTGCATAACTTACGACTCCGACAGCAAATTTTGACGAAAACGCCCAAAGCTCCATATAAATTCCATATAAACTCTTCAATTGCGACAGGCAAACAAAAATGGCGGCCAGTTCAGAATGTTGTTTACAATGACGTTGTCATGCAGTTACGTCATCATAGAACCCTAAAACGCTACGTTCAGGGCGATTGCGTTACGTCGCTCAACATAACGTAAACAAAGCAAGGCCCGTCTTGTGATATCAAAAGCTCAAAATCCATGTTCACACAGCACGCGAATTTCATGATTTGAACATGGTTTTTGCTGTTTGAGCACGGCTTTCGGTCCATTTGACAATGGCTTCAAACAGCCATGCGCATAGGTATTTATGCAAGAATTTACATTTACGACTGGGTCTTTTCTTGACGCCTAAGCAACATTCACCTTCTTATGAGCTGACTTAATTATATCTATTGCGACCCGGGCGTCCATCGGTGCCTGGAGAAATAGATTGGGCTGCACCTTGGTTCCGTGTACAATGGAATCAACCTATCTTCAGTACCGGTTAACCGCTTTTTATGTTTGAGCCTGCCCAAGAAAAGTGGTGCGAGTCGGACAGCTCCTTAAACCCTAGCGGTTTCTTTAGGCGATATGGCTTGAGATGTCATTTCATATCAATGGTGCGTAAAATGACACAAATAGTGTTGACGAGGATGTAAACCTCAACACAAACAAATAAATCTATACAGATTGTTTGAGCAAACAACATATTACAGGTAGAAAATAGGAGTCTTGTTTTAGACTTCATAAAGAGTACTGTAGTTTGTATATATGTCATGTGCAAATGAAATCTGAAGATAATTCTTAGTGACATATTAAAGGGAGGGCAAACTCTCCCTGAATTTGGGACTTCTAAGCAACTATTTGTTGGGACTCTACAAAAAGAAACACAGAAACTGAACGTATTTTAGTTCAAACCATATTGATAAGAATCAATGTATAATAGAATTATATATTGAAACGTTGTATGATTAAAGTGTTTTATTGACAGTACATCCAGCTCTTTTAGTTGTTATTTTCATAAATCATGTGCCTATTTTCATAAACCATACACAAACAGCGAACGGTGTAACAAAGGGGTTTTGATATGTCCTGGTGTGTGACCGTTTGATATATCTTGGTGCTTGGTTTGAAGTCTGCTTTCTTTTCTGCAGGGTTTTATTACAGGGATCAACCATGTTTTTTCACGCTTTTTCACCCTTCTCTTGCTGAATATTCATTTTAGCCACACCCATCTCTGACTTTGAACCAAGCAGATTACTTGATGTAATTTATTCCTACAAAGAAGAAGTAAAACAAAGATCAGGAATCGATACAATTAACTTACTCCACCCATCAAAGACACCAAAGGGAAATAAACACAAACATTAAGCGACCAGACCATAATGGAAACCTAAACAAAGGAAGGCCACAAGGACAGTTACTTTCCCACAAAATGGCCATATGGCCATCCAAAATAAAAAGACACAAGTGATAGTCAAAAAACTGATTGTCAAACAGTGTAGATCCTGGTCAGATGGCTTCTTCAGAAACCATCTGATCTGGATCTACACTGTTTGCAAAGATAGGGGTTGTCGTGAACAGCAAGAAAAGGGTTAAATTCGCCGGGTCCCGAGGAAACTGTTTGAACATGAGGTCGCTAGGCCGAATGTTCAACTATCTTCCGAGGGATCCGGCAAATGCTAATGCAATGAAATAACCATGTATGATCGTTGTTCTTGCATAACTTACAATTCCAACAGCAAATTTTGACGAAAACGCCTAAAAGCTCCATATAAGCTCCATATAAACTCTTCAAATGTGACCAGCGAACCAACGTGGCGGCCAGTTCAGAATGTTGTTTACAATGACGTTGTTACGCAGTAACCATCTGGCGTCACCATAGAACCATAAATCCTACTTTCAGGGCGATAATGTAACGTCGCTCAACGTATGGTAACAAAGCAAGGCCCGTCTTGTGATATCAAAAGCTCAAAATCCATTTTCAAACAGCATGCGAATTTCATGATTTGAACATGGTTTTTGCTGTTTGTGCACGGCTTTCGGTCCATTTGACAATGGCTTCAAACAGTTGTGTTGATAGGTATTTATGCAATAATAAGCCTTTCAAAATAGAAGTGGAGGCAATGATCAGGAATCGATACAATCAACCCACAGCTCCTATCAGAGACACCAAAGGGAAAGAAAGGCAAACACGAAACAACAGACCTAATGGAAACATCAATAGCGGAAAGCCAAAAGGACAGTTACTTTCCCACAAAATGGCCTATAGGCTTTCCAAAATAAAATAATATAAGCGACACAAATACCCACAGACAAACACAATAACAAAAATCAACCGCGACAGAAGAACCGCCTTGGAATGGTCAGCGAAAACAAATTCCACTTTGGGGCTTAAATCGATTTTACGTGGCCACAATCCTCGCCCTTACTTCCGTTGCGATTTAGATAAATAATTTGTTCAGTCCGCATGAAGGCCTCCTAACTCATAAGACTCGACAGCAAGAAACCACTGAAGTACTGGAGCAAAAGAAAACCAAAGCTGATGTTTTCACTTAGTAGTGGTGTTTTCTCCAACACGAAAGACCGCATATTTCAGTGCATGTTCTTAAGGGACATGTGAGTTTTGTTGAGCTTTTGTATAACTGAGCAAATGACAATTTTTGTGAGAATGTTTAGGATATCTGTGATACCTCTACTCACCTAGATCTATGATGCGGCCGGGTTGGTGGATTATTACCAAAGCCTACTACGAAACTTTGGTTAGATGGGTTGCTACCAAGAGCATAGTGGATCTGACTTTTGGCCCATGTGCAGTATTCAGTAGTGTGAAGTCCTGCATCTGCTGCCATCATAGCTACTAGTGCCATATTTACTGTAACATAAACATCTCTTTTTATTAACCTGATCCATTCTTAAATGTTCATTCAGCTTTTCTGATGGGAGGTGAGGGTTAAGTGTATCGATTCCTGGTCATTGCCTCCACTTCTATTTTTCATACACTATCTGGGAAAGGAGTACACCAGGTATTCTTTCTGCTTTATATTTACTCATTACAAAAACACGCCTATACAAATACATTGAAAACTAAACCGCCGAAAAAAGGGAAACTTTTTAAATGAAAAATTGTGATATTTTTCTTATTTATGCTCAAAATATAGACTGTGGATACTCGTTAGAACCGAGGCGGTTCCAACGAGTACCCACACTCTATATTTAAGAGCAGAAATAAGAAAAATAAGGTATACCCCTGTAAACCCCAGTTTTACTGTATAAAAGTGAGGTTCAATGGGGGTCAGAATTATATAGGCATGTTTTCATGATGGCTAATTTTATTTTCCTATCAGTTTCGTTCTTAACGAACTGACATAAATTGTTATTTTTAGATTTATCTTGTTGTGGGTGATTGTTATGAATTTTAACATGGTTACATACAAAAGCGCAGATTATATGTAATAAAGTCAATAAACCATCGATTCTTTCAACATTTAAGGGACCATCATTTCAATAATCTTCAGACATATGGCACGAAATCTGTCTTTTTTATGACTACCAGTACAATAGCAACATATTTTTATCATAATACCTCGAAATTGCAGACATTTATGCCTTAATTTATAACCAGCTTGTGCGACTGAAATGATCAGCTGGGATTTTTACGAAATGGAATCTTCCTCTTTAAATATAGCAGTAGTCCACTTCAAAATTTAAGGGTGTCAGGTTGTGTGTTTTTTTTTTTTTTTTTTTTCAAAATTTATTTGGAAAATGGCTTGACTTTTGAGTTTAACTTTCAACAAACAGTGGAGGCCCTGATCAGACGCCGCGTTCTGCGGCGTGTGATCTGAGCCTGCACTGTTTGCCAGAGTACCAGTTTTGGGGTTTCTGGTACTAAATTGGTTAAACAGTGTCATAAATATTTGCGGATGGAACAAATAAATTGTCCTTCAGAACACTATTTAATCAATGCAATGCAGTGACAGTGTTTAAATTGAAAATAACGCATAAGCAAATGTGACGTTACATATTCTCATTTCATAAAATCACTGAACTGATGAATTGTATGGATGCTCTGGTTCAATCATCAAAATGGTTCACATTCCAAATTAGTTTAGGAACTTGTTAGATTGCAAGATAAATACTAGCGCAAATCAAATAGAATACATCGGTCTGGAATGTATTATTCACCTAATCCTACCGTACCTGCATATCGTATAGCGCCCCACTGCAGTCGGAATGCTAGACCTCCTGGAGTGTAAGGTAGAGTGCCCCCTGGCATCCAGTCACTAAACGTCGCTTCAATATCTGTCTTATATATGTCCTTCTTGGTATATTTGTATAGTAATACCTATGAAAAATGGGGTAATATAAATCCAGCAGGCACAAGTCGCTGGGGCAACATCAAAATAAACGTCGGTGTAGATGTTACGTTGCATAAACGTCATGGCAGTTACTTCATGTGCCTACTGGGAATGTATTAGCACATCCTTGAATGCGAAACCAACTAGGTAACACGTAAATAACAAACTTCATGTAAGCAGAGTCACGCAGCCCCATATGACTAAATGGTTCGAGGCTGGTACCTGTAAGTTTGCATTCTGCCACAAATATTTTTGCGAAAACTTTATTACTCGTTAGTCATTGTCCATTCACGTTTTGTACATATCGGGCTTGCAAAGCAAAATGGAAGTGAAGGCAATGATCAGGAATCGATACAATTCGCCCTCAGCTCCCAGCAGTGACACCAAAGTACACACTGGTAAAGGCAAGCGCGCAGGGTAAGGAACAAACACACCGGATAAGGAAATTTTTCCGCTCAGGATAAAAGAGAAAATGGCGGAATGGGTATCACATGTGCAGGTTTGTTGTTGTTCAAGATCTCGTGTTATTGTTACCAATCAATACGGCTGCTCACATTAACTTCACGGAAGACACATATTATTCACAAATTTATATTCGACGGTCCGAATTCGACAGTTACATCCAGTCAAACGGAGAACCGGACACAGTGCAGCTACTCCACCGCGAAATCTCATTATTTTACATGAAACGCTCTTCTGGGAATATGACATGCACTTTTTTGTTGGTTCTAGACATACACATGATAACTCGGATTGTTTCAAATACGATTTAAGGAAAACTTGAAATTAGAAGGCCCACAGTGAGAAATTCTAGTTCAATTTTCAATACAACGCCCACGGGCAAGGAGATGGGTACAACGCACATGATAAGACACAAAATTTTCCGGGGAAAATGGTTGTTGTTTGGTTGTAGCACTAGTAAATTTCCATCTCAGATTAGGTTTTCCGATATTAATAATTAGTCCTACATAGTTTAAAGCACCAATTGTGACCTTTAGGAAACGTCCAAAGTTTGTGTGCATTGTCTTGGCATGCGCATTGCTGTGGTTCTAGCAATATTATAATCCCCTGTTGGGGATAGATGGATTGGGTCCATCGCGATCATGAATTAGAGAAATGATGTATTTGTCCATGCAGTATTTCTGGTAGAAAATTGTATGCTTGTTCTTTTGGCTGAAAATAAGGTAGATAAATTCGCCAAATTCGTGAGACATACCTATTACATGGTCATTAAAGGGCCTGATATGATTTGGCTACTTTTTGACCGTCACTCAAATCCTCTTCAGTGTGCGACATTTCACTTGCTAACAAGCGTCGTTAATGGAAACA
Organism: Lucinisca nassula; assembly: GCA_963580285.1. Taxonomy (NCBI): domain Eukaryota; kingdom Metazoa; phylum Mollusca; class Bivalvia; order Lucinida; family Lucinidae; genus Lucinisca; species Lucinisca nassula. The sequence goes on along the minus strand of OY757023.1, from coordinate 8,353,584 downwards.
TACACAGAAACGAGTTGTTTCGTCATCAAGTATCTTCAGAATATCTTGACGATTGATGTGTCTGCATTGAGTTAATAAATTGTGACGAAAATAGTAAGAAAATTGTGATAAAAGTATACCCCTTCGAAAGAAAAAGACAATAGAAAGTGCCCTTAGAAACCCGGTTTCAATTGGCGCATTAATATATCAGGTAGCACTGCTCATCGTTTGTACACTAAAAGTGAGTCGTATCTTGTTACCACACCCACTTGCGTTATCATGGAGACTATACGAAAAATGAAATTTACAGGATCAAAATGAAACAGGTATCAAATTATTCCTTGGTTTCTAACTAAGAAAATGAGTAATAACAACATATATTTAGCTTTACTATGAACGGAGTTATGGCAATTTTATGTTGACATTTCTGATAATGACCAAAAATTAATTTATGAAAAAACAAAACAAAAAAAAAACAAAAAAAAAAACACAGAGTTCACAGTTCATTTTTATATATTTTCACCACATGTTAACATATCAAAACTGTATCTGTATACAAAATATAAAATATGTACAGGCAAGGCTGGGCTAATATATTTTGAAAGCCATAAAGGTGACAAATTTTGCAATTTTGGTCAAAATCAGCTGGGGGTAGGGGTAAAGTCTTGGTAAAAACATACCTTATTTGTGATGACCAAACATTTTATTGATTTGATTTTCTTTGAAGCTATATCTTTTCATATAACTTCCTTTGGCTATCAATCACCATACAACATTTGTACGCAGTTCGTCGTCGGATATAAGGCAGATATTGTTTGTTTGATTTGAGGTTTAACGTCCCCGTCAACACTGTAAAGGTCATTTTGGAGACGTTGCTTCTAATTTTGTGGGAATTTTACCCGACACTGAGATGAAACGACATCGCAAGCCCTGCCGCCCAATGAAACCAATAGGGTTTATAAGCAAGGGCGGGTCGACTCGCACCGCTTTGCCTGGGCAGGCTTAGATCCTCTAAGCAGTTTACCAGTACTCGTGTGTGGGTCGGTTTCAGCTCTGCGTGTAAGCATCATGCAGCCCATCTATTTCTTAAGCCCCGATGGGCAAGGCAAATATTAAAGTATGTACATGTACTGGTACTGAATGATTATGCCGGACTCGGTAGCTCAGTCGGATTCGCGTCTGCTGGTGATCAGGAGGGCACGGGTTCGACACCTGCCGGGGTCGGCAACATTCTTTCGTGGAGATTGATCATGAAGCCTTTCTACGGCCATTCTCTCCCTTCCGCTTATTCAAGAAGAGCAGTTGTCAGTTTCTGGCGAAAGAATGTACAGTGTACTGGTTAACCGCTTACGTATAAGCCTGCCCAGGAAAAGTGTGGATCGGTAAACTGACCGGCTCAAAATGACCTTAAATAGTGTTGACAGTGCCGTTAAACTCTAAAACAAACCAAGAGGCATTACGTTAAACAAACCCAAAACATTTAAATGTCAATTTGCACAGGACATTATATTAGCCTTGCCAAGTTGTCCTACCCAATATATGTTTACGGACAACATTCTCCTTGGCCGAATTCTCCTAGGTCAAATCGTCCGGACCAAATCGTCCTAGATTCATAGTGTATGTGTATGTGTGTGTGGGTGGGTTGGGGGGGGGGGGGGGTACATTGCTAGAACCAGAGCAACGCACATGCCAAGACAATGCACAAAAACTTTGAACGTTTCCTAAAGATCACAATTGGTGCTTTAAACTATGTAGGATTAATTATTAATATCGGAAAACCTAATCTGAGATGGAAATTGCCTAGTGCTAGCGCTACGACCATACAATAACCATTTTCCCCAGAAAATGTTGTGTCTTATCATATGCGTTGTACCAATCTCCTTGCCCGTGGGCGTTGTATTGAAAATTGAACTAGGACTTCTCACTGCGTGCCTTCTTATTTCAAATTTTCCTTAAATCGTATTTGCAACAGTTCGATTTATCATGTGTATGTCTACAACCAACAAAAAAGTGCATGCCATCTTCCCAGAGGAGCGTTTCATGTAAAATAATGAGATTTCGCGGTGGAGTAGCTCCACTGTGTCCGGTTCTCCGTTTGACTGAATGTATCTGTCGAATTCGGACCGTCGAATATAAATTTGTGAATAATATGTGTCTTCCGTGAAGCTAATGTGAGCAGCCGTATTGATTAGTAACCATAACACGAAATCTAGAACAACAACAAACCTGCACATATGATACCCATTCCGCCATTTTCTTTTTTATCCTGATCGGAAAAATTTCCTTATCCGGTGTGTTTGTTCCTTACCCTGCGCGCTTGCCTTTACCAGTGTGAAGTAGAAGTAAAACAAAGATCAGGAATCGATACAATTAATTTACTCCACCCATCAAAACCATAATGGAAACCTAAACGAAGGAAGGCCATAAGGACAGTTACTTTGCCACAAAATGGCTATATGGCCATCCAAAATAAAAAGACACAAGTGATACACACAGTAAGTAACAAACAACAACATAAATAAATCACCACAGAAGAACCGCCAAGTCTATTTTGCTTCAATCCTGGTTCGAGGCTGGTACCTGTAAGTTTGCATTGTGTATTCTGCCACAAATAAGAGTTGTTCGTTTTGCGATTTCTTTATTACTCGTTAGTCATTGCCCATTCACGTTTTGTACATATCGGGCTTGCAAAGCAAAAGAGAATTGAAGGCAACGATCAAGAATCGATACAATTAACCCTCAGCTCCCAGCAGTGACACCAAATCTATTTTGCTTCAATCCTAAGTTTTCAATAAATTGTAAGCATACCTTGTCAGTTTATTTTTATTACTCATTACTAACATTTTACCCGTCTTCACATTCGACGATGTGGGAATGTATACCCCAGTTTTTCTACAATTTACACAACTCTTTTACCTCATCAACCTGGAGAAAATTTAACTTCAGTTGAAGAAAAGAAAAGACTATTTAGCTTGCAATGATAGATCTAAATGTCTTTTATTCTTCGAGAGATGTTAATAGTCATAATCAAATTTAGACATGTTAAAAGGTTTGTGATTGACATACCTTTTTATTGAATAAAACGTATAATATATATCTATTAATCACAGTTACATAGTGGGTATTCTGAAGGGAACAAGCTGTGCACCTCTTGTTTCGAGATGTGTCACTTTTTTGTTATGAATGGGACTTCGTGTTGCCCCAAGACGATGAAATTAGGGTTTTCAGTTATACTGCTCGAGGTTTGAATGGTCTACAGTTAAATATACCAAGTTCTAACTATTCCGAAGCTCCGTTTTTGGACTTATGTTTTGGCTGTATCTATTGTAATATTTCTTCTTTGCTTTATAATAACTAGAGTGTGCCCAAGAGACATGTATGACCCTGCCTTGTAGTTTTGGCATTGACGAGAATCGTAAACGCAAATGGCTAACGCCATCATGGACGCGGTCGGTTGGTCAGAGGTAACATAATACGCCCTTTCCGCCATTATTCGAAGGGCGAGGAAATAATAAGAGATTATTTTATTGGGACTGTTAATTTTCCTTCATGCGACAAATCCTAGTTGTCAACAGATCCTGTCTGTCAATCCAGTCCTTTGGTGGACTAGATTTCAAACTTTGTGACGGTCATATCCTAAATCTTATAAAGAGGACAGGAACCAGATAATCTTTGTCCTGAGTAAATGCTCTAAACTGTGCTTTTCGTCTGCTCTGACGTCATAGTATTGTTGGGTCTTCAAACTTGATTCATGTTTGCCATAATACAGATGTAGATTTTTTTCTCACTTTAATTGCCTGATGAGCTAGGCAGCTGCCAGTGCGAATCGATTTGTTATTATTATACCACATAATGTTGTTATTATTATTATATCATACGCTAGTCTAAAATTCTGATTTGTCGAGAGCATGCCAGGGCAATACATTATCATATTCCCCTGCAATATTCCCCACTGACGTCACTGCTCAAAAGTACAAGAACACAAATAGATAAAACAATTTTTATCATTCAAGTCTTATGTTTGTGTTTTCCATATTTGAAGAATTCACTGAAAGAATATCTGAAAGTCAAAATTCGGTATAATAAATCATTTGTTCCCTTCACACAAGGGCAATAACTGGATATTATTAATACTAAAGATCGGAAAGGCGGGAAGGTTGGAATATTCAGAGAAGCAGAATTAAAAACGGCACACAAGTTTTCTGTAGCTACTTGTCTATGTACAGAACGTACAAGTAGTGACAAGTATAAAAAGGCTACCAAAGCATTGCATAGACGTGTTGTACTTCACACATGTTGCGTGTGTACTGATTTTCACTTCACATACACGTCATATATGTAGACTTCTAGTTGACCTGAGGCGACACAATTCGCATATACTTCGCAAACTGATCCTTGCTGCAAGTACACAGTAAGTACATACATTTGAGAACAGATACAAAAATACAGGCAGACTATGCTTCCCACATCCCCTTACATTTGTGCTCGCTGTTTTATCATCCCAGGAGTCTCCCCAAGCGGCCCCAGATACCCTAGTCTCCGCATCAGTTAGATATTTACTTTCTCCAGTTGCTTGATACAGCCATACTGCTGCCCAACCCAGCTCGTCTTCGTAACTCCCAGATCTTTAAAATCAAATTAAAATGATCAGAAATCGATACAATTACCTCACTCCTCCTAAACAAGACACCAAAGGGAAAGAAACAACATGAAACAACTTCAGCAGAATGAAAACTTCACAAACGGAAAGCCAAAAGGACAGTTACTTTCCCGCAAAATGGTCAAACGTTTTCTGCGATTAATCAAACTATTAATATACTGTTATTTTTGCTGATGGATGAGATAATGAATAATCCAAACCGACTACATTAAGTCTGTCCTATTGTGATATGAGCTGGAGCACAGAATTTCCTACAATTTACATGTGCGCCAATCGAAGTCTCAGATCAGCCTGCGCATCCGCACAGTCTGATCAGAGTCTTCATTGAGCTAAGGGCCCAAATGCTCCTTCATACAGCAAGAGAAGTCTCTGGCCAGACTATATGGATGTGCAGGCTGATCTGATTATTCGCTGGGTGCACATATAAATTGTAGGAAATGCTGTGCCCCGGCTCATATTCTTTTATTTAAGAAATAGATCAGCTCTAGCAGTGATTTGTTGAGTAATAAATCACAGTTTGGAGGTCAGTTGTAAAGTAGATCAAATCACGAGCGCGTAGCGCGCGTGATTTGTCTACTTACAACTGACCGACAAACTGTGATTTATTACTAAACAAATCACAAACTAGAGCTGATCTATTTCGATTCTAACACGCTGAAAATCGGCAATAATGCTGTTGTTTCCTTCAAAATCTCACAACTTTTCGCCATTGTTAGAAGAAATCCCGCTAAAATTATCGACTGAAACACATGCATTTATATCCTTTTCTTACGTTTTCGATGCGAGAAAATGACGTTACACCGTCTAACGTCAAGGAAATCGACTAGTGACGTCATAAATTGGGAATTTTAATGACGTCACTCGTCGCGCTCTTCCGAGCTGTGATTTGTTGCAGAATAAAACACAGTTATTTTCCATTGCCTATATAGGCGCGCTGTGTTAGAATCTTTTATAAAGTTATAAAACTACGCTTTCTTCTAGTTTTCTTTCTTAACTCTGCGAGTTACATATTCATTACGAAAACACGACTAAACAAACACATGGTAAATTTTACCGCCGAAGAAAAAAAAAACACGAACATTTTCAGATGAATAATTGTGATATTTTTCTTAGTTCTCCTCAAAATATAGATTGTGGGTACACGAGGCGGTGTGTGTGTGTGAATTCGGGTTTAACGTCGCTTTCAACAATTTTTCAGTCATATCACGACGGTGTCTGGTTGCGACAGGGAGCTCAATTCTCACTTTTATAGTGCTGCCTCACTGAAGTATCAGGCCCCAGACACATTACATGATACCACACCCAGTCACATTATCCTGACACTGGGTCAACCAGTCCTAGCTCTACCCACGTAAATCTGAGTGCCAAGCGAGGAGCAGCTAGTACCATTTTTAACGACTGGTATGTCGCGGCCCGGGAACGAACCCGTGACCTCCCGTTCCCCGGAGCGGACACTCTACCAACTGAGCTATCGGGGCCGGTACACGAGGCGGTCCCAAAGAGTACCCACAGTCTATGTTTTAGAGCAGAAATAAGAAAGATAAGGTTTACCCCTGAAAACTCTAGTTTTACTATATATAAGTTGGGTTCACTAGGGCCAGAATTATATAGGCGTGTTTTCGTGACAATTTATCGTCTGAACTATCAGGCCAAAAATCCATACCTATAATATCCAGATGCAGCCGGTACACTATCACTGTATTTACCCTTAAACAGAATGGCGAATACGAAACTTTATTTGCAAATCACATACATAACATACATGAAATGCGCCCATAAAAGGCAGAAGCATGAAAGAAAATAATAATAATAACAACAATAATAATAATAATAATAATAATAAAAAAAAAAATCACATACAAATTGTTGCAACGGACACAATCGTACATTACGGAAATGAACGACTATGACCGACCGTTCAAGAAAATCGATGTTAAGTAGGTAGCACACCAGCAAATTGCCACCCCATGCGCCTGGACTCCTGTCTTAATTTGACATTATATATTTGATCCTCCGCTTCCCCTAAAGGATATATTTATATAAATATATACACATACATAAACGTACATGCACATGTATACATATCTATGCATATACAAGAGTCCCAGACCATGCGGCAAGCAAAAGCTACAGCCACCATGCTACTCTGCATGTTGCAGACCATAGCAATACTAATATCAAACTGAAATTGCTCCGCACAGTACACGCCACAACTAAAAACCAACAGTCTCTAGTATTTTTTGCCTTGCATCGAATAGCACAGACAAAACTTTGTCCAATATACAAAACACTTTCTGGTCTTCACAACTAAAAATCCAAATGAATTTTTCTTTATCTTGCAATTTACTTACTTTAGGAAATAGGGAGTATATGTCATTTAAAAATGGCATCCTATACGTTGATAAAGAAGGACACTGAAATAAGAAGTGTATCTCATCTTCTATATTTTCATTGCACAATTTGCACAATCTTTTCGAAACAGAAATATTGTTGTAACGTCCTCGTTCTATTTCTAATTGATGATTACTAACCCTGAATTTACAAATGTTTTTCCTTTGGTTTTTACTGCCCCACAGAAGGTACTTTTCCATTTCAAAGTGCTGTTTAAAAAGACTATAAGTTCTGAGTTTGTTGCCCTGATCTTTATTGTGGGTGCTGTGAGTATAATTAATACGTTCTTTCCAAATTGTTCTATATTTCACCAAAAGAGCTCTTAACACTAGTCTGTATATATATTTACCCGAGGATGCATACAAATCTATGTCAATATGTAAATATTTCAAGACCGTTTTTAAGAAGTTGAACCAAGAATCTGTGCCTGATAAGCTAAGATTTTCAGAAAGAGTCAATGCTTCCTTTAGGAGAATATTATTGGATTTTCTGATGTGGTCAAAATATTTGAACATGTTAGGTAAAATTTCTAAAAGCATAGGAAAACGGCCTATTTCCCCTCTCACTGCTAATGTTGAGGTCTTAGGTCCAACACCAAGCAGATATTTGCAAAACTTCAAATGTAGTTTTTCTTGTGGTAATCTATCACACATGCTTAACAAATAATTATCAGATTTGGTTTCTATTTTACTAGAGGAAAGGCATCCCCAGATTTCAGAGCCATATAGAAGTATTGGCTTAATTGTATGATCAAAAATATGAAGGCATGATTTGATTCCTGGAGGTTGGGGATAAAATGCTTTGGATAATTTAAATTGGGCTTTTAGTCCTTTATGATATAGAGCCAATTTGGCATCGCTGAAACTCCCAGAATTAGAAAACGTTACACCTAAATAAGTATAATTTTTCACACACTCAATGGGTGTATCTTTGAAATCTACATTAACATTTCTGTTTCTTGTGCCTGCACTAAACACTAATGACTTAGTTTTATTCAGATTAATTTCCATTCCCCATTCATCACAAAAAAAGAGACAGTTTATTAAGCATGTTTTGCAGTCCATTTTTACTCGAAGAAAGGAGGATAAGATCATCAGCATAAAGCAAGCAATTAATATATATGTCAGATAACTTTACAGGGTCACAAGATGAATCAAAATACTTGGGAATATCATTTATAAATATATTAAATAAAGTAGGACTAAGATTGTCTCCTTGACGAACGCCTACCCTAGAGGGAAAAGTCTCTGTGCAGTAGTCGCCTACACGGACACTTAAGGTTGTTGAACTGTACATACTTCTAATAGTTTTATAAAATTTATCGCCAATGCCTAGTTTTTTTAGTTTATAGAACAATCCGTCATGCCATACGGTATCAAAAGCACGTTTAAAATCAACAAAACATGTATACAATGGCTGGGCTCCTTTACGAGTGTGTTTATCAACCAGATTCTTCAATACAAACATGTGATCTGTCGTCCTTGTTTCTTTAGTAAAACCTATTTGTTCTTTACATATAATATTATGTTTATGTAAGAAGTCAACTAGTCTATTGTTTAAAATTTTATTGAAAAGCTTTCCGATACAGCTGCTGATAGTTATGCCTCTGTAATTATTAGGGTCATTAAATGATCCTTTTTTATGTAAAGGGGTTATAATGCCTTTAGACCAGATTGCTGGATAGCTACAATTAGACAGAACTAAGTTAAATAACTTATGAATTGCAGGTTGAAGATAAAACTGACCGTATTTCAACATTTCATTCAAAATTGAATCACACCCACTAGATTTTTTGTTTTTAAGATCTTTTATGCAGTTGTAAATTTCTTTTTCTGATATAATATAGTCAAGTTCATTAAAATTTGTAGTATCTTCCAATACTGATATTTGTTCTAAAATATTTGGAATGGGAGGTTTGTTTAATTGGTTTAAGGATTCAAAATGTTCTTGCCACTCATCACTGGGTATAGATGCACTTTTATTCTTACATTCATTATTCTTTAATTCATCTAGAAGCTTCCAATAAGCGGATGGATTATCATCCCTCATGGCATCTAATTGATTCAGGATATTTTGTTTGTATTGACGGCATTTTAATTTACGTAATTTTCTAAACTCTTTTAAAGCTTTATAAAATGAGGACCTCACAAAAGGCGAACTCATATAACTGCTTTGCATGGGTCAATAATTCACTGGAATAGGTCTGATCTGAAAACAAATAGGATAAAACGCAAGGCCAAACGTTACTTGGCACGTAGATCACACCAGAAACATTAATTATTGACAGAACTTTTTATGCAAAAGCACAATTCTTTCACTAAAAGAGCCACAGTTGCTGAAATAAAAATCCAAAACCATATTTTCATCTTCAAAAGGCACGAAAGCATGCGGCGTGTCATTAGTTCGTACACAAGCTTTGCAACTAGAAACTGAAAAAGCTCTTAAGGTCCATCAAATAATTTCAAAACACATTTATAGCTGCCATCATAGCAAGGCCGCTTGCAAAATTATTACAGAATCCAACACAAGATGCAGTCTGCATGGATGGTTTGATTTGTGGATATAAGAACTGCAACAGTGGAAAAAAAGCAAAATCTCCGTCAAAATTGGGCGAATGAAATATTCCAAACTTTCATTCACGCCTCAAGCTATTATCCAGAAAACATTCTTAATCTCAAAGCAGGCAAAACATTAAGGAAAAATTGTGGACATGTGCTATACATTAGAAATTCCCAGTCGAAAAGGATCATGGCTATTCTCTCAGACATACCTGATCTAACAATCCACACAAAACTCTTGCACAAGTTATAGCAGAATTTCGAGGACACGAGGTTTCAGGCAGACGGACACACTGGTACACGCACGTGGCGGATGGCCGCTGTTGAACACATCCAAAGTCTACGTCACACAAGGTCAAAGGTCATTAGCCTCATTTTGTCTGGTGGGCAAAAAAACTTCCCGCTCCACACTCTACCGCTGATGTAGCACGATTTTTTTCTGCAGTTACTATTGTTAAATTGTCAATCTATCAAAACCATTTTGGACATCAAACTGCCTCTTTTTCGTATAAATTTGGGTGGAAAATATACATGCTTTAATCTTATTTCCATTCGTTAAATAAAGCACATCGACTGCGTTTTGATATGATGGAGGGTATTTTATAACGCTTTTTAAGCAACAAAATGTGCGATAAAATGTCAGAAAAGACCGGTTCTATATCATTTTAAATAGAAGTAGAGGCAATGATCAGGAATCGATACAATTAACCCTAACCCACAGCACCCATCAGAGACACCAAATACTTCAAAAACACAAAAAGACAATGATCAGTTAATAGGGAAAAAGGAGTTTAATTACACGATAAAATTCGAAATTCTCATTGACACTATACGGCAACAGTCATGCTTTGTCAACCAGATAAAAGAGGTACTCTACAGGGGAGGTAATTGGCGCATGCGGAGTGAAATGTAAACAAGGTAACGTGTCAAAATATTGGATCCGTTTATGGTCTGGACGTTTGAGATCATAACGGCTCATGTCTAAACTTTGAAAACAGGATTTGGTTTTAATGTTTAGATTAATGTTTAGATTAAAACTGTCCTATATATTGTTTATATTCATAATTAATATTACGTTTTTGTATTGCCTGCGTTTTTATGCTTATTAGTTTTATGTTACTGTATTCACCATATTTGCATTATTTGCTGGCTCCCAGCTTGCCCATTGCCAGTAGTGGAAAAACAGGTAACCAGACCCCCCTGACCTTTAAAGGTCAGGGAGTCTGGTTACCTGTTTTTCCAACACTGATTACCTTCAGACTAGGAACCAGCAGATAATGCAAATAAGGTCAATGTTTCTATTTCTATGTTGGCATTATGTTCGCGCAGTTTCTTATAATTACTTACTGATTGACTTAAACACAAGGTACCCGGCAGCCATTGCTGCAGCAGTCTCACCAGCTACGTCACTTCCGGGCTTACTCTCTGTAATTTTATAAGCTAGGCGTGGCATGGTCATATCTTCAGGTCTTCCCCAGAATCCATGGTCTCGACCACCGTCTCCCACCTTAATAAGAAATAATACAGTCGGACACCTTTGTGGCGTGTGAAACTTGAGCATTGTTCGACATAAGGGTAGCTAACGCCACTGGCAATAATTACGTTGTTTCCTTCAAATTCTCTCAACCTTTCGCCATTCCAAAAGAAATCTCACCAACACTATTAAGGCTGGCACGATTAATCGGACGATCACTTAATCGATATATAAATTCCACAAAAATGATTGTCAGTAATCGATTATTTGATAAGTACATGTACATTCATTACCCAAAGTTGTGCCTAAAATAGGTGTATGAGAGGCGAGCAGTGCAGACCCTGATGAGACGCCGCATCCTGCATTGCGGCATCTCATCAGGGTCTACACTTTTTGCCCAGGCTTTCTACTCAAATACATATGGTAAAGTACAACAAATGGTAGAAGTCATGCTCAGACAGAAAGTCAGACAGATAAAATCATATCCAAATCTCCAGTGATTACAAATCCTTTATCGATCACAATGTTAGGACTGACAATTGATTATCTTTTCAGCTCCGATTAGCCAGCCTTAAACACTATTGACCGTAAAATGTGCATTCAACTTCTTTTGTAACGTTTTTGAGAAACAAAATGACGTTTCAGCGTCTAACAATAAAGCATCTAAGAATGTCTCGTCTGAGAATGTAATAACGCAATGTAATAAATTCGATAATCCACTAGTGGATTCAATATGCAAATTGGTTAGATACGTTCCGTAACGTTACATGTACGGCGCCCTTAACGACGCCGCGTAAGGATGCCGCGTTTACTAATGGCGGAATATTGACATTTTTGTTAAACAAACGTGAATAAGATACGTTATAAATGTCATATGATAAATAGAATCTTGCATTCGTGCCCATGTATTATTGTATTTATTAAACTCCTTGAGGAGAAGGGATAAAATGCTCGGCAAAGCCTCACATTTTATCCTTTTTCCTCAACTCGTTTAATTAATTCAATAATACATGATCCTCTATTTTCGCGTTACGCTCTTTCACCCATTTATTTGTTGCAGATTAAACCATAGCTCCTTCCTTTTGTACCTAGCATGTGGGAGTGAAGATGACACGGTAGCGGACGGTCGAACAATTCAGAGCTAGATAAGGAGATATTATAATAATATTAATGAAAATATGAAGATAATACAGAGAGAATACAGGAGTCCTCTCTTTTCGTTAGCAGTACTGTAGTTGCAAAACTATTTAACGATTTGCATTAGGTTTTTTTTTTTCAGCTGCAAACATTTGCAATATTTGTCTTATTTTTCCAGAAAACAGGATTTGACATTTCATGCAAATTGTCTCCTATGGAGATGCCATGCCCTGTTTTCTGGTAAAAAAATAATAATAAATAAATAAATTATTAACAATTTGCCAACTACTGCATTAGCATCACGAAAACACGCCTATATAATTTTGACCCCCTTAAACCCCACTTTTATATAGTAAAACTGGGGTTTCCGGGGGTATACTTTATTTTTCTTATTACTGCTCTAAAAAAATTAGATTGTGGGCACTCGTTAGAACCGCCTTGATGAGAAATCATTTTGGGACTTCCTATTCGCTTTCATACATCTAATACCTATACAACCGTGCAACTAGCAGTTTAGCAATACGGCATCTGTCGTCGGTTCATCAAGCGCAAATACGTTAAAATACTAAGCCCTCTTAAATAGAGAACATGCTTTTGATGAACAAATTCTTTCTTTCACAGCAGACTCTTATTAATCCCTCCATGCTTAGCAGTCCATATTTAGGACAGATCAGACGCCACAGAACGCGGTGTCTGATCTGGGTATTCACTGTTTGCTATAAGTACATGTAGTTTTGTACAATTTACTTCAAACAAACAAACCAGAGACTCCTATAATTGAAAATGGACCATACAAAACATATTAGGTGGAAAATAGAAGTGGAGGCAATGATCAGGAATCGATATAATTAACCCACACTCCCATCAGAGACACCAAAGGGAAAGAAACACAAACACGAAACAACAGACCCTTATGGAAACATCAGTAGCGGAAAGCCAAAAGAACAGTTACTTTCCCATAAAATGGCCAATAGGCTATCCAAAATAAAATAATATAAGCGACACAAACACCCAAAGACTCCATTGTCATATGTTGGTTAATAAGATTTGAAATTGCACCCCACCCCCACCCAAAAGTGTTTCCATTATCTCTAAATAGGGAAAGGTGAACTTATACCTAATACAAACCTGCACGTAGAGCTCGTGAGGTGCCACATGGCATTTAATGAAGTAATCCAGTGGCCACTTCAGGCACTCGAGCATGGCTTGTTCCTGACCAGCACGTTCGTATGCCTCTTTCCATTCTAGGAAACCCCAAGCAAGCATCGTCGTTGTGAATGCCATTGGAAAGCCGAACTTTACGTGATCTCCAGCTGTAAGAACATGGGCGTTAACAGCCAGGGTCAGGGGATGGTGGGGGAGGTTTGGGATAACCATTTATTCAGCTGAATGCAGGTATGATCAAACGACATTTGAAAACATGTTCATTATTGTATTAAATTTAATGAATATTCATAATTACTGACTGTGACTCACGGACGGAAATGAAAAAACCGCCCAGTTCTGGTGTAAAGAAATGTAAGTTTGTGTCAGCTGCATATTTTTTGGTTTATTTATTGAGGCATGTAGTTGTTTCAGCAGATTAGTGTTTCTTTTACGGAATTAATATAAATTCTTGTAACATCTTAAGTAATGTCGGTTAGTACCTGATCCTCTGTCTCTTGTCGGACCCACCGGAGTTTAACTGTGGGTTTTCTTTTGCTCCAGCATTTCAGTTATTTCCCATCGTTGTTTCATCTGTGTAGTCGTTAGATTTGTATGTTCTCGGAGATATTGCATTGGTGAGTTAGAAATCCTTCATGTTGACATTCACCTTATTTGCATTATCTGCTGGTTCCTAGTCTGAACGTTAACAGTGTTGGAAAAACAGGTAACCAGACCCCCCTGACCTTGAAAGGTCAGGGGGGTCTAGTTACCTGTTTTTCCAATATTGACAATGTGCAAGCTGGGAGCAAGCAAATAATGCAAATATGGTGAATTGCACTGGTGAGTTAGAAATCCTTCATGTTGACATGAACAAATTATTTGTCTAAACCACAACATAACCAAGGTCGAGGATTATGGCCACGTACAATCGATTTATGCCCCCTTGTTAAATACTTCTGTTGGGTTTTATTATTAATATTCACCTTATTTAAATTATCTGCAGGTTCCTAGTCTGAAGGTTATCAGTGTTGGAAAAACAGGTAACCAGACCCCCCTGACCTTGAAAGGTCAGGGGGGTCTGGTTACCTGTTTTTCCAATATTGACAATGTGCAAGCTGGGAGCCAGCAAATAATGCAAATATGGGTTCGTCTTTTCATGTATGTATAGGTAATGTGTTTTTATTTTGGATGGCCGCTTTGCCATTTTGTGGGAAAGTAACTGTGAAGTTATTTGATGTTCGTTTTTCTTTCGCTTGAGTAATTGTATCGATTCCTGGTCATCGAATTCACTTCTGTTTGGCATATACAATGATATCATGAAGACCACAACGACGAGGACAAAGAAGAACAACTTTTATCATACATTTAGTATAAAATACTTAGTTTTTGAATATGCGATACGAACGTGACACCAATGCACGTATCACGCTTGCACGTGCTGCCATATCGCATGGGCTTTATCATACACCAGGAATCAATATCACAATCCTTTATCGCACCCCTAAGCCTTTATCATACCTCTGACGTCACCCTATTCGGAACACGCGGCGCTCTTCCTTGTGCGGCATTTCGCACTTGTTGTTCAGGACGCCATTTGCATTTTTCAGTATTTTCGTCTGTTCGATCTGTTGGGAAAAAAAAACATGGCACGGGGCAGCAAATACGAGAGGAAAATGGGCGAAAGAACGATGCAGTGGATTGCTGACAGACTTTTGGATCTCTTAAATTACATAGCTAGACCGAAGATAATGAGATTCTCATTGTAACGTTGGTATTAGGCAGATGCAATTAATACAATTTATTTTGAACAAATTCTTTTAAAAGTGAAATGTATGATAAATAGATTATGATATGGCATTTTTCATATCATACCCCATATCAGCCCTAGACTCCCATATGGGTCGAGGGCTGATATGGGGTATGATATGAAAAATGCCATATGATAATCTCTATTTATTGGATGTGAAGCTAAGCAGAGTGATATAATGGTATGATGTAGCCTCAGGGTAAAATGGTAATCACCCGACATTCGAGTGACGTTAGACATATCATGCCAAGGTTTGATTTGTATAGCAGTCGTTTTCATTTGGGACTTAAATGTGGCGTATAATGGCTTTAAGCCTCGGATCATTTTGCTTGCTCTCACTGCGTATTACTTGTAAAATTATTTCTAGATAACATCTAAGAGAAGTTATCTTATGCCGCCTTTGGTTACCGAATTCTATTCAGTATGTACGAAACAAACCACTCCTGCTCGTGAGTCACGCAAATAAACGCGACTAGCTTTATTACTCACCGTCATACCAGCCTCCTGTCAAATCTTCGCCATTGTTACCCTGATCATTCAGTGCAGAGTCGCCTCTCCATGGGATCCGGTTATTCGCCGGAAGTTTTCCCGATCGTTGCGCCTCATAAAATAGAATGGATTTCATCAACACCTCCTCGTAGTTGAAAGCAGTTTGTTGTTGGCCTGAAGATCGTAAGAAGCAGAATCCTAAACATTTGCTTGTCCGGTATTTATTCGCGAATGCATGATACGGCTTAGATTCGTACCAGCCCAAGCGGTTCGCCATTTTGGTTACAACTGCTTGATCGCTTATCTGTACACCTCAGTGTGGCAAGTTTAGCTTTAAAACTAACTCATAGCAAACGCTAACAATTTCGCTGCGGAGTAGTGACGGCCCTCGCCCATCGGGGCTTTAAGTAATAGATGGGCTGAAAATTTGTTGCTATAATGAATCCCAATAAGAAGTGTAAGTCGTTTTTAGCTCCACTGGCCGAAGGCCAGCGGGGCTATTGTCATGGCCCTGTGTCCGTCGTGCGTTCGTGCGTCCGTGCGTTAACTTTTTCTTTAAACATCTTCTCCTCCTAAACTACTGGGCCAATTGTAACCAAACTTCACAGGAATGTTCCTTATATAGTCCTCTTCTAAATTCCTTCAAAGAATTTTGTTACACCCAGAACTCTGGTTGCCATGGCAACAAAACCACAAAAAAATAAAAATCTTTAAAAATCTTCTCCTCCAAAACCACCTGTTGGATTTCATTTTTATTTTGCATGAATGTTCCTTGGGTGGACCTCTTTCAGATTCCTTGAAGAAATTTTGATCCGACAAAAAACATGGCCGCCATGGGCGGGGCTTATTTTCCCTATTTAACATATAGTGTAATGCTAAAACATCTTCTCCTCCTAAACTATTGGGCCCATTGTAACCAAACTTCACAGGAATGTTCCTTACTCAGTCCTCTTCTAAATTCCTTCAAAGAATTTTGTTACACCCAGAACTCTGGTTGCCATGGCAACAAAACAACACAAAAAATTAAAAATCTTCTCCTCCAAAACCACCTGTTGGATTTCATTTTTATTTTGCATGAATGTTCCTTGGGTGGACCTCTTTCAGATTCCTTGAAGAAATTTTGATCCGACAAAAAACATGGCCGCCATGGGTGGGGCTTATTTTCCCTATTTAACATATAGTGTAATGCTAAAACATCTTCTCCTCCTAAACTACTGGGCCAATTGTATCCAAACTTCACAGGAATGTTCCTTACTTAGTCCTCTTCTAAATTCCTTCAAAGAATTTGTTACACCCAGAACTCTGGTTGCCATGGCAACAAAACCACACAAAAAATTAAAAATCTTTAAAAATCTTCTCCTCCAAACCCACCTGTTGGATTTCATTATCCCCTCGCACAACATAGTTGTGAGGGGGGATATAGCATTTGTCCCGTACATACGTACGTACGTACGTATTTTTGTCATCGCTCTAGCGCCACGTACGTACGTACTTTTGTCATCGCTCTAGCGCCACGCACGTACGTACTTTTGTCATCACTCTAGCGCCTACATTTCTTGACCGATTTTAATATAACTTCACACGAACGTTTCTTACGACAATATCTGGAGCAAGATCGACTTTCAAGGTCATGACCTCAAGGTCAAGGTCACTCTGGCTTTTTTTTTAAAAAACTTTGTCATGGCTCTAGCGCCTACATTTCTCCCCCAATTTCAATATAACTTCAAACAAATGATCCTTATAAAAATATCTCGCTTTCAAGGTCATGACCTCAAGGTCTAGGTCACTGTGGCTATTTTTAGAAAAACATTGTCATCGCTCTAGCGCTTACATTTCTTCACCAATTTCAATATAACTTCACACAAATGATCCTTATAAAAATATCTTGAGCGAGTTCCACTTTCAAGGTCATGGCTTTAAGGTCAAGGTCACAGTGGCTATTTTTAGAAAAACTTTGTCATCGCTCTAGCTCCTACATTTCTTCACTGATTTCAATATAACTTCCCACAAATGTTCCTTATGACAATATCTTGAGCGAGTTGAACTTTCAAGGTCATGACCTCAAGGTCAAGGTCACTGTGGCTATTTTTAGAAAAACTTTTTCATCGCTCTAGCGCCTACATTTCTTCACCAATTTAAATATAACTTCACACAAATGTTCCTTATAAAAATATCTCCAGCGAGTTCGACTTTCCAACTCATGGCCTCAAGGTCAAGGTCACTGTGGCTTTTTTTAGAAAAAACTTTGTCATCGCTCTATCGCCTATATTTCTTCACTGATTTCAATATAACTTCACACAAATGTTCCTTATGACAATATCTCAAGCGGGTTCGACTATCAAGGTCAAGACCTCAAGGTCAAGGTCACTGTGGCTATTTTTTAGAAAAACTTTGTCATCGCTCTAGCGCTTACATTTCTTCACCAATTTCAATATTACTTCATACAAATGTTCCTTATGACAATATCTCTAGCGAGTTCCACTTTCAAGGTCAAGGTCACTGTGTCTATTTTTAGAAAAACTTCGTCATCCCTCTAGCGCTTACATTTCTTCATCGATTTCAATATAACTTCACATAAATGTTCCTTATGACAATATCTCGCCATTTCGACTTTCAAGGTCAAGGTCACTATGGCTATTTTTAGAAAACTTTGTCATCGCTCTAGCGCCTACATTTCTTCACTGATTTCAATATAACTTCACACAAATGTTGCACATGACAATACCTCGAACGAGTTCGACTTTCAAGGTCAAGGTCACTGTGGCTATTTTTAGAAAAACTTTGTCATTGCTCTAGCGCTTACATTTTTTCACCAATTTCAATATTACTTCACACAAATGTTCCTTATAACAATATCTCAAGTGAGTTCCACTTTCAAGGTCAAGGTCACTGGCTATTTTTAGAAAAACTTTGTCATGGCTCTAGCGCTTACATTTCTTCACCGATTTCAATATAACTTCACACAAATGTTCCTTATGACAATACCTCGAGCGAGTTTGACTTTCAAGGTCAAGGTCACTGTGGCTATTTTTAGAAAAACTTTGTCATTGCTCTAGTGCTTACATTTTTTCACCAATTTCAATATAACTTCACACAAATGTTCCTTATGACAATATCTCGAGCTATTTAGACTTTCAAGGTCAAGGTCACTGTGGCTATTTTCAGAAAAACTTTCTCATCGCTCTAGGGCCTACATTTAATGATGGATTGTAATAGAACTTCACACAAATGTTTCTTATGATAATATCTCAACTTACTTCGACTTTCAAGGTCATGACCTCAAAGTCAAGGTCACTGTGGCTATCTTTAGAAAAACTTTGTCATTGCTCCACCGTCTACATTTATTAACAGATTTTAATATAACTTCACACAAAAGATGCTTATGATAATATCTTGAGCAAGATCTACTTTCGTGGTCATGGCCTCAAGTCAAGGTCACTATGGCTATTTTTAGAGAAACGTCATCACTCTAGAATGTACATTTAATGGAGGATTTTTAAACAAACTTTACACAAATGTTGCATATGATAATATCTCAAGCAAGTTGGACTTTTGCCATTTCAGTGTTTTCCACACACGAAGTTGTCTAGTGCGAGGGGATTTGTATCGCATGCGATGCCTTGTTTTTATTTTGCATGAATGTTCCTTGGGTGGACCTCTTTTAGATTCCTTGAAGAAATTTTGAACCGACAAAAAACATGGCCACCATGGGCGGGGCTTATTTTCACTATTTAACATATAATGTAATGCTAAAAAATCTTCTTCTGCAAAAGTACTTGTGGGATTTCATTGTAATTTGCATGAATTGTCCTTTGGTGGACTGTTGTCAGATTCCTTGAAAAAAATTTGATCTTACAAAAAAAACATGGCCGCCATGGGCGAGGCTTATTTTCACTATATAACATATAGTGTAATGCTGAAAATATTTTCTGCAAAAGTTCTTGTTTTATTTCATAGTTATTTGGCATGCATGTTCCTTGGGTGGACCTCTGTCAGATTCCTTGAAGAAATTTTGATCCGACAAAAAACATGGCTGCAGTGGGCGGGATTTATTTTCACTATATAACATGTAGTGTAATCTTAAAAAGTCTTCTCTTCTTCAAAAGTTCTTGTTTATTTATTTATTTATTTATTTATTTATTTATTTATTTAAAAGTAGCTTCCTGTATCTGAATTAATCTCCTCCAATTTTGCTGACTATCACATATCTATAGAGGTCCACCTACAAATTGTCATTCTAAAATTCAAAACATCAGAAATTTCACTTGCCCATCACACTGGTGATAGAACTGATGTTTTCAACACAAACTCTATTTATACGACTTGATGTTTCAAAATAAATTCAAAATACTGAGGGAGATTGATTTATTAGACCTAATTATACTACAGTGTCAACAGCTCACCAGATCCCTGAGGGTTAAACTGGCTTAGTTGAAAAGGGAGGCATACTGAATCCGACGGAGGAAAGGAAAAAATAAATAAATAAAGAAATAAAAACATAAATTTGTTCATTTTTTTAGCTCCACTGGCCAAAGACCGGCGGGTCTTATGTTATATGTTATGGCCCTGTGTCTGTTGTGCGTCTGTGCGGTTGTGCATCCGTGCGTTAACTTTTTTCTTTAAACACTTCCTCCTTAACTACTTGGTCGATTGTAACCAAACTTCACAGGAATGTTTCTCACATAGTCCTCTTCTGAATTCCTTCAAAGAATTTTGTTACATGCAGAACAAAATGGCATCGAAACCAAAAAAAAAAATATTTAAAAATCTTCTCCCCCAAAACCACTCAATGGATTTTATTCTTATTTTGCATGAATGTTCCTTGGGTGGACCTCTGTCAGATTCCTTGAAGAAATTCGAATCAGACAAAAAACATGGCCACCATGGCCATGCCCCACATGACTGCCATGGCCATGCCCCTTGGCTCATTAGCTTTCAAAGACTTATATGGGGAAAAGTTTTAAAAACCTTCTCCTCCAAAACCGCTCAACTTAATGGATTTCATTCTTACTTTGCATGAATGTTCCTTGGGTGGACCTCTGTCAGATTCCTTGAAGCAATTTTGATCAGACAAAAAACATGGCCGCCATGGACACACCCATTGTCTAATTAGCTTCCATAGACTCATAAAGGGATCTTTTTTTTTTTTTAATCTTCTCCTCCAAAACCGCTAAATGGATTTCGTTCTTAATTTTCATGAATGTTCCTTTTGTCTACCATTGTCAGATTCATTGAAGAAATTTTGATCAGACAAAAAATATGGCCGCCATGGCCACCATCTTTGGCTCATTAGCTTCCATAGACCAATAAACGGAAAAACTTCTTCTCTGAAACCATAAAGCCTAAAGCTAAGACATTTACAGTAAAACCTGTCTTAGTGGCCACCTCTATTAAGCAAGCAACCTGTCTTAAGCAAGCAGGCATTCAGTTCCCAAGAAAGGCAGATGTGTTAAATTTCACCTGTATTAAGCAAGAACCTGTCTTAAGCAAGCATATTTTGACTATCCCTTAGGCACTTGCTTAATACAGGTTGAACTGTAGTATGTAGCAAAGTTATGTGGTCACCTACTAAGTCCTGCGAACTATGACTCTTGAGTCCAAATTGGCAACGCCCCGGTGCTTAGTAGCTCCCATAGACTAATAATGACACAATCTTGAAACTTTTCTCCTCTGAAACCATAAGGCCAAGAGCTTAGTATGTAGCAACTTGAAGTATTCAACTGCATAAATCCTGCCAACTATGCCCCTGGGGTCCAAATTGGCCAAACCCTGAGGCCCATAAGCTCCCATAGACTTATACTGGGAAAAACTGACAAAAATCTTCTCTGAAACCATCAGTGCCCAGAGCTTAGATATTAAGTATGCAGCAACGTCAAGTGGTCACTCAAATAAATCCTGCCAACAATGCCCCTGGGGTAAAAAATTGGTCAAGCCCAGAGGCATATTAGTTCCCATAGACTTATAATAGGAAAAACTTAAAAAAGTCTTCTTCTCTGAAACCATAAGGCCCAGAGCTTTAGATATTTAGAACGGAGCAATGCCAAATGGTCACTCACATAAATCCTGCCAACCATGGCTCTGGGGTCCAAAAAATATAGAATGGACATTCCTTGGGTGGATCACTTGTTTCTTTTTTACCCATTGCATGCAGGAAACCCCTAAATGGGTACCTTGGCAAACAGTGCTGGCCCAGATCAGACCCCACAGAACACCATGTCTGATCAGGGCCTGCACTATTTGCTAACAGAATTTTCCATCAAAAATAGAAAAAATAGGCCTGACACCCCTTATATGACAAATGGACTGGTCCAACATATAGCAATAGAAGAGTCCACCAGTATACAATTGGTTAATGTAATAAATATGACAATTGTCTGAAGTTAGTCGGTGGAGCGACAGGCCCTCTTGGGCCTATTGTTTGTTTGTGTTTTTGTTTTGTTTTTTTTTGTTGTTGTTTTTTTTTTTCATCTTTTTTGCCGCGTTTTTCGGTGATAACTTCTTTATATTTTATTTTTGATCAACACATCCAGTAGGAAAATTGCAGAGGAAAAGCTCCGTCAACTTCTGAAAAAGGTCCCATGCCCCTAATTTGTATGAGCAGAGCGGTAATCAGATGGAGATTTTTGAAATTTTCTGTTTTCACTGGTCCCGCCTTGACGGCGTGGTTTGACGATATGTCGTCTGTTCAGTGCTTGACTGACGGATAATTATGTGGGTTGCATGTTTACAAGGTTCATAGTCGAGATTGAAATACTGATGTAGTATTTTAAATATTTTAACAATATGGATCAAAGGCGTATCATCTGTTTTGTCTTTACAAATGGTTTGCCGACTAAAACCACGTATTTCATGTTTTTGACTGTCTACACTCTAATGATTTACAACGTCCCTTGAGCTGAACGCTTCGTTGGCTGCACGGGATTTATCCATATATAGATATTGGCCAGTCATTTGTTTACATTTCGATAGTGTTACTGACAGAATTGGACTTTGTTTTTATCGAAAACTTCAGAAATTGTTAAAAGTCCATCTGATTAGAGCAAAATCGATTCACTTCTGGCGGCGAAATAGGCGGAGCTTCGTCTCGACAACTTTATCGCTGAATGTGATGATCGAAAATCAAAAATACAAAGTTATCGAGGCAAAAAAGATAAAAACTTTGGTATAAAAGGAAATAAGGTACTTTTTCCCTAAATAACTCCAAGAAACAAATGTTGTGGACATTTGTTAGAATCGCCTCGCCCAGGCGATTCTAACAAATATCACAACATTTGTTGCGAGGCGATTCTAACAAATATCCACAACATTTGTTTATTGGAGTATAAAATGACAGTATTCTTGAATATTGTCATTAATCCGTCTTATCGTGAGCTACGGATTTGTTCCATTGCGGTAAAAAATGGCGTTACAATAAGTTTTGTCGTTATATCGAATGTTGGAATAAAGATGGTTGACTGATTAAGAACTTATTATATAGAGCTAAATTTCAACCGGCCTCAGTAGCTCAGTCGGATGCGCATCTGACTGGTGATCAGGAGGACGCGGGTTGGACACCTGCCGGGGTCGGCAACATTCTTTCGAGGAGATTGATCATGAACTCTTTTCTAAGGTCATTCTCTCCCTTCCGCTGATTCAGTTTCTGGCGAAAGAATGTACTGTACTGGTGAACAGCTTACGTATAAGCCTGACAAGGAAAAGTGTGGATAGGTAAAGTGACCGGCTCAAAAATGACATAGTGTTGACTAGGCAGTTAAACTCCAACACAAACAAACAAGAGCTAAATTTCAATAACTCGAATGCCTTTCGGGCCATGAAAAATGTTCCAGACAGAAGTAGTTCAAATTACTGGGGTTTAATCATAGAACATTGTCATGTTGTTATGAGGAATATTGGGGATCACTCAAGGGTTATCCTTACAATTGTCTGTAAAATAAAGGTACGCTGTGTGTACTCTTAAGAACCACCTCATGTCCTAAAATGAGTAAATTATAACCAATGCACCACAATCCCAGCCTAAGTGCGACTATTTTGTATACATAGAGGATCTTACATGAGCGTTCATGTATTATTGAATTTGTTAAGCTCGTCGAGGATAAGGGATAAAATGCTCGGCTTATTATTGAATTATTAACTTCGTTGAGGAAAAGGGATAAAATGCTCGGCTTTGCCGAGCGTTTTATCCCTTTTCCTCAACGAGAAGCCGAACATTTTATCCCTTTCCTCAACGAGTTTAATAAATTCAATAATACATGGACACGAATGCAAGATTCTTTTTTATCATATGACATCAAAAACGCATTTTTCACGATTTGTTGACAAAAATGTCAATATTCCGTCATTAGTAAACGCGACGTCGTGTACATGTAACGTTACAGGACGTATTTAACTAAGTTGCATATTTAATCCACCAGTGGATTATCAAATTTATTACATGGCGTTATTACACTCTCAGACGCGACGTCATAATATTATGATAAATTAGTGTACTGCTGTAGTCTATGTGTCAGCGTCAGATTCCACAAACTAATGTCTGTATCTAATACCTATATAACCGCGCAACTAGCAGTTTACCAAAACGACATCTGTCGTCGCTTCATTAAGCACAAAAACGTTAAAACATAATAGCGTGCCGAACAAGAATTTGGGTCAATATTGGCATGTTTGTCAAAGTACAAAGAAACAGTAATCCATATTTAGAACATTTAAACCCACTTATTTCCGCTTCACACAGAAAGTGCGATTGGGTTAAAATCTATACCACTGCAATCCCGCCTTCTGCATATTTTTTTCTGTATAAATTTGGATTTCACGGACTTTAACGTGGGGATTTTCACGACCTGATGTGGTACCTCGTTGCTCGCTGGAGACTGATCATGAAATCTTTTCTATGGTCATTATCTCCCTTCCGCTGATTCAAGAAGGTCAGCTATCAGTTTCTGGTGAAAGAATGTTCACTGTATTGGTTAACCGCTTACGTATAAGCCTGCCCAGGTAAAAGGGTGGATAGGTAAACTGATATGCTCGATATGACCTAAATAGTGTTTATTGACTGAGCCGTTTAACTCAAATACTAGATCGAGCAGTCGATGGCAAGCCATCGCAAATCCCCACGCTTTTGCCACATAGCAGATGTGACATTTTGACCCCTTGAGATGGCCCCTTTGGGCGGAGCCAACTATAACGACCCTCTCGCACGCTCTCACCATGTAAGGGAACCATGTAGCAAATATGGTTGCAATGAGGCCAGTGGTTAAGGAGATAGCGTGACGGACGGACGGACAGACAGACGGAGGCGTTCACAATATCCCCCAACGCTTTCTTTAAAAGCGTGGGGATAATAAAAATCCATCAATAAATGTAGGTACTAGAGCGATGACAAAGTTGTTTTTTTAAAATAGCCAGTGACCTTAACCATAAGGTCATGACCTTGAAAGTCAACTCGCTCGAGAAATTGTCATAAGGAACATTTGTGTGAAGTTATATTGAAATCAACCAAGAAATGTAGGCGCTAGAGCGATGACAAAGTTTTTCCAAAAATAGGCACAGTGACCTTGACCTTGAAAGTCGAACTAGCTCAAGACATTGTCATTAGGAACATTTGTGTGACGTTACATTGAAATCGTACAAGAAATGTAGGCGCTAGAGCGATGGCAAAGCTTTTCTAAAATAGCCACAGTGACCTTGACCTTGAAAGTCAAACACACTCGGGATATCGTCGAAAGGAACACTTGTTGAAATTGGTCAAGAAATGTAGGTGCTAGAGCGATTACAAAGCTTTTCTAAAACAATAGCCACAGTGACCTTGACCTTGAGGCCACGACCTTGAAAGTCAAAGTCGCTCGAGATATTTTCATAAGGAACATTACTGTGAAGTTATATTAAAATCGTTCAAGAAATGCAGGCGCTAGAGCGGTAACAAAGTTTTTTTCTAAAAATAGCCACAGTGACCTTGACCTTGAAAGTCAAACACACTCCAGATATTGTAAAAAGGAATATTTGTGTGAAATTATATTGGAATTGGTCAAGAAATGTAGGCGCTAGAGCGATTACAAAGTTTTAAAAAAAAATAGCCACAGTGACCTTGACCTTGAGGCCACGACCTTGAAAGTCACACGTGCTCGAGATATTTTCATAAGAAACATTTGTGTGGCGTCATATTGAAATCGGTGGACAAATATAGGCGCTAGAGCGATGACAAAGTGTTTCTAAAAATAGCCAGTGACCGTGACCTTGAGTCCGCGACCTTGAAAGTCGATCTCGCTCGAGATATTGTCAAAAGGAACATTTGTGTAAAGTTATATTGAAATCGGTGAAAAAATGTAGGCGCTAGGGCGATAGCGTGACTTTTACAGTGTAGTTACAATAGCAGACGTGACCTTTTGATCCCTTGAGATGGCCCCTTTGGGCGGAGCAAACTATAGCGTTCCTCTCGCACGCCCTCGCCATGTAAGGAAGTCATTTAGCAATTATGGTTGCATTCCGGCTAGTGGTTAAGGAGGAGATTGCGTGACGGACGGACGGACGGAACGACGGGTGGAGGCGTTCACAATATCCCCGAAAGCTTTTTTAAAAAGCGTTGGGATAACAAACAAACAAACCTGGTGGCTCGGTGACCGCTGGTACTGTCTGGTTATCTCCCGTCAGGTCAATGAAGGTACCAGTCGCAGTGGGCCCGGGCCCACCACCAGAGTATTTTCCAAGCATGCGTACTTGCAGGTTGGTACCTGCTCTGTGGTACCCTTTGTCTACTTTATTAATTAAGATGAAATCTTGTCCGAATGAGCCACCTTGTTGCTGCCACTCGCCATCCCATTGCTGGAGATAAACAAAAGAAGATGAATCTTCAATTTAAGGGGAATGGATACACCTTCAGGGGAGGCAACTCCAGCAAAAGTATTTGTGTCTCTCCCTTGTCAATAGGGGGCCAACGCTAAAGGGGAAAGAATTTGCTCCTATTTTTGCAGGAGTTGCCTCCCTGAATGTGTATCATTTCTCCTTATGAAACAAAAAATAAATTCTGAATAGCACTTTTTAATGACAGATTCCATCTGTCTATTCTTGCTGTGCTGCACGTTTAAGTAATTCAGGCTTCAGTTCTTCCGGCTTTAACCGCCATAGAAATATGAGTCCGCACAATATGTAGTCCGGTTTGGCGCAGTAATCAAAATTGTTCAAGCGTATTAATTGTCCTGTAAGCGTAATACAAACTTTTGAAGCAGACGACTTGACGATTTTATCTTACGAGTTCAGTATTTCATATGAATCAGCTGCATCATGCGACGGGTTTGGCGACGACTGCTCAGGTTTTACACTGTTTTTTATCAGTGCTGTCAATATTTAATCCTTAAAGTCCAGCCGGCCGTTGGACCAGGTCAAGTGCAGGCAAGAATATTAATGGGTTTTCTTTCTGACGTTTAGGTCAGTTACAACTAAGGTGTATATTGACTTTGCGTGGAGAAATTGGAAAGAAAGGCTGTCCTTTTACCCTGGAATATGGTACAGGTAAATCGTGTAGGTCCTGTGATACAATTCTAGGTGCCATATATTTAGCACAATGGACGAGCCCAACTTCAGTGATGGTAGAGTGCACGCCAGAAATAAACCAAAGCACTGACAACACGCATGCCGATTGTCTCTAAATACAGGCTGGTCATGAACGGGGACTTGTACTGATTCGTTTAACTAATGCAAAAAGTGTAGAACAAGATCAGCACCGTGTTCTGTGGCGTTTGATCTGAAGTTACATTGTTTGCCAGATCCAACATTTGATTCATGTGCAGATTTTACAGATAACACTTAGATGAACCCAACACTGACAAACGACGCGGCTATGTTTGGGTTGATTGTTTGGCATTCGACCCGAAGTTGCTAATAAAAAAGCGCTTCAGTGCTAATGTCTACGTGACTATCACTGTCTTAATTGTCAGAATAACTTTTTGTCTTGTAGAAAATAGCCGCAGTGAGATCGCGGTATTCCATTAGACGGAAAGGGTTATCCTGGAATCATAGAGTGAGCTTGGCAAACAGTGTAGACCAAGATAAGACGCTGCGGAGCGCATCTTCTTATCAAAGTCTTCACTATTTATTTGGAATTTCAGAGTTAAGTGAAACAGTTTAAATCTCAGCCCAGGACTATTACTCCAACCTAGACCCCACATTCTCAGTGCTTTGATTCTGAAACCAAACGATTACAACACACTTAGGCACCACGCCCTTAAGCTAAAAAGGTCAAATCAACCAACCGCGACGTCTGGTTACCAGTCCGGCCACGTTGATCCTGTGCACCAGATTCACACCAGTACAGAAAGAAACCACATGTCCAGGATCAAACTTTTGATGTGTAATTTAAGGTTGTGCCTAGAAAAGAAGAAACTGAAATGTGTTCTCAAAAAGCATTAAGTCAGAGAGTATTGCAACATTTTTCATAAAAGGATCGTAAGCGTTCCATAGACAGTGAGAAGCTGGTCGGAAAGCGGATGACGTTGACTCTGATTTTGGGTGCCACATGTGTGTGATCTATCGTCTATTGGAGCGACATCTTACTATAGAATAGAATAGAATACTATATACAGAAGACGCTAGTGGATGTCGACGTAGCGGAAGACCGACGCCAGTACGTAAAGATCAGACGCATATGCGAAACAGATTTCCGCCGGCAGCTGCTACACCGTACCTGTAGATAAACAAGGGGTCTCAACTACCGACTAATAAGCTTTGACACTGATCGTCGCCCTTATGCGATGCATGTTTGAGAGCTAGACGGCCCCGTCGTGACCAAAGTTAACGCGTCGACACTGTACGGAACACTTACGCTAGTGCATGAAATACGTAAAATGGCGTCTAAGCGACTGACATATGCTTTTCAGTGACAAATCGCACTTCAGCGTGAATCACGCCGATTGTCGTTTCCGGGTGTTTCGACGTACAGGTGTAAGGTATGCCGAGGCGACGCGTGCGGTTGTTTGTTTGATTTGAGGTTTAACGTCCCCGTCAACACTGTAAAGGTCATTTTGGAGACGTTGCTTCCAATTTTGTGGGACTTTTACCCGACATTGAGATGAAATGACATCTCAAGTCCTGTCGCCCAATGAAACCAATAGGGTTTATTAGCATGGACGGTCCGCCTCGCACCGCGGTTCCTGGATAGGCTTAGATCCTCTAAGCGGTTTACCAGTACTAGTGTGCGAGAGAGAATTAGCTCTGCGTGGAGCATCATGCAGCCCATATATTTCTTCAAGCCCCTATGGGTGGGGGCGGGCATATCGGGTGAAATAAGTGTTATTGTGTGGCGAACTATGACATGTAGTTAGCGAACGCAGCGTAGTGTCATTAAGAACATTCAGAATAGAGATGTCCACAACCGACCAGACAAAAACTATTACTTATGGACAGTAACATTTTTAAAACTTGAATTTTAATGTTTGGTTTTGAAAACGAAAATAGTTTCTTTCAAACATTTCAGACATCGAATGGCGTTTCATAATACCACCGGTCTATAGACATCTGCAAACATATCATATTTTTGGATTTGCAGAACTACCTTTCTAAATTTTAAGATCTTTTTAGAAAGGTTTTCTTAAGTTTTCACAGTGTTATGATTTTCTCATAAAATCAGTCATTTCAGTGCCTTTGGCTCTTTGATTTCAGATAAGGAGGCGGACAGGAACAAAGTTGCCGCTATCGGATCATTCGAAATTTACCAACTTTTCACTGACCTTTTCCCTTTCACTGACGAAACTGCACAAATCGGATAGACATCGCGGCATTCTCTAGACTTCATTGATTGTTGATAAGAATAATTCATACAACTGCAACCTTATTACTAGATTGTTTACCAATGATAAAGGACATATTCCCTTCATTTCAGTATTGCCCACGATGCTTCCACGCAGAGCTGAATCCGGCCCGCACACTAGTACTGGTAAACAGCTTAGAGGATCTAAGCCTGTCCAGGAACCGCGGTGCGAGGCGGACCGTCCATGCTAATAAACCCTATTGGTTTCATTGGGCGACAGGGCTTGAGATGTCATTTCATCTCAATGTCGGGTAAAAGTCCCACAAAATTGGAAGCAACGTCTCCAAAATGACCTTTAGAGTGTTGACGGGGACGTTAAACCTCAAATCAAACAAACAATGTTCTGGGTTTAACGACAGATCAACCCTTGCGGGTCATTTTGTGTCGCCTCCTGGAGAAAGGCTGAAAAAAGAGATAGAAAAAAATAGTAGATGGGATGAAAGAGGTCGAAAAAGGAAAGTATGGAAGTGTAGGAACAGAGGAAATAACAACAGTCCCCCTCTAACCTTAGCAGCGGCAAGGATAGCAGGCCTTGCCCAACTGTAAGCCCAGATGCAAGGTACACGTCACCTTTGCCTCACCCAGCCACCCCCTACCTGCCGGGTCGGCAACATTCTTTCATGGATATTGATCATTAAATCTTTTCTATGGGCCATTCTTTCGTTTCCTGTTTCAAGAAGGGCAGTTGTCAGTTTCTGGCGAAAGAATGTGCACTGTACTGGGTGACCGCTAGTGTATAAGTCTGTCCAAGAAAAGAGTTTTTAAGAAAACTGACCAGCTCGATATGACCTAAATAGAATTGACAGGGCCATTAAACTTCAAAATCACAGATTTCTGCACCTACCTGTATGTTAGTAACTGGTGTATCAAAATGCATTTTGATCATCCACCCGAGTACGTCTGTCTGCAGAGGGAAAGTAAATTTGCCCTCCCAGTTGTTATCCCAGTGCTGCAGTAACGTCATGGCAACGGTTTGGTCGCCATAGCAACGACATATGGCAGCCAACACCAGCAACAAGTAGTGTAACTGAAATAGCATGACAGAACACTTAGGAAATATGCACATACAGCTAGAGATATCAGAATCTGACAAGGGCCGCGCACGAGAAATGGCCAAGTTGTGGTACCAAAAGGTGAAACTTGGCATTATGTAGCGATTTTGATGGCCCTCTTGTACAGAGGTGCCTCGTTATAACGACTGTTAATTGTGTTCCCTATTATTGTGCCGTGATAAAGAATTCACCGTTATAAAGAATCCCAGTTAGGAGTGTGATTGGTAATAAAAGGCCTCTCCAAGAAACAAATGCTATAGACATTTGTTAGAATCAATATCTGTAACATTTGTTTCTTGGAGTATTAGATAACAAGAATCTTTTATGACTATCGATTCGATTTGTGACCCGAGGGAAGCCCACGCCGCCTGGAACCGCGGGGCTAAGCCTTGAGCTAAGAATTAATTCCATTGAAATTGTCGTTATAACGAGGTTTGTCGTTATCACGAATGTTGGTTTAAAGAGGGTTAATTGTACTTTGCTGTGCACTTTACAAATGAGACCCGCCAAGCGAATTTGTGGCTTCGAGCATTCCGCCATGACAAATTTTAACTGCGCATGCCCAGCCATTCAGAGGGGCCAGGGATATGGCTTTCTGTCTGAAGGTTCCGCTTGATTCACTGCTTGTATGAGCGAGCAGCGAAGGTTCTGGCGAGTCTGCGGGGATGCGCAGGCTCGCCTGAACCTTCTCTGCTCGCATAGGCGATAAGTACCAAAATCGCTTGACGGGGCCCATCAACGGTCATTGACACAAAGCTTCCTTATGCAATCAAGGATGTTTGTACTGTAATGATGGTTGTATTGAAAGTTTGTGTACATTCCTGGAAGAGCCCTTTTTGCTTGTTACAGCCACCATCAACTCAAATTCAACAACATGAAAAATGTAAGACAAACAGAGGGACTGACGGGCATTGTGTATTGTTGCTGTGACTTTATGTTTAAAGTTTGAAGTTGATGCGTTCAACGGTTTGCAAGTTATTAAGGAAAAAAAACATTAAAAATATGGACGGATACCACAAATATATGAGGCAATGCACTATGTGGCAAAAATCATTGAGGGGCTACTGTTTTTAAGTGCCTATAACTTTCCATCATTATGTGTCTAAGAAATACTATGACGTCATTTAGTCACATTAAGTGCGGATTAGCTCTCCACATCTATTTTTATGTGTGGTAGCCGTTTTAAGCCACACAACGTATGGATTACCTGTCCGTAGTTATGTGGCTAGAAATTTAGTCACATGTGGTATGGATTACGTATCTGTAGTTATGTGGCTAACAAGATTATGGCAAAATTCATTAAGGGGCTACTGATTTTAAGTACTTGGACGTCCATAAAGATGGATGATTTCTGGCCATTTTCATGTGCGTAAAAATTTTAAAAAATGTCTTTATTTAGCCAGAATAAGTATGATCAATTGCCCATTGCTTTCTCTTATGTGGGTAGCCTCTTATGGGAATTTTGCCACATAAGTAGCAAAAATGCTGATCGAAAGCCACATATGTAGCTGCTCGTGGAAACGGACGGACGGACATTGTGTATTGTTGTTGTCACCTTATGATTAAAGTTTGAAGTTGATGCGTATAACAGTTTGCAAGTGAAAAAAAAAAAAACATGAAAAATGTTGACAGACAGACCCTTGCTACATGTGTGTAATATAATTTGACGTCCAATCGTGTATTGTTGCTGTGACCTTATGTTTAAAGTTTGAAGTTGATGCATATAATGGTTTGCTACTTATTAGAGAGAGAGAGAGAGAGAGAGAGAGTGTGTGTGTGAATTCGTCGGGTTTAACGTCGCTTTCAACAATTTTTCAGTCATATCACGACGGGAGAGAGAGAGAGACAGAGAGACAGAGAGAGACAGAGAGAGAGAGAGATGCGCACGCAAGCAACAAAGGTGTAGATCAGCCTGCGCATGCGCATGCAGGCAACAAAGGTGTAGATCAGTCTGCGCATGCGCATGCAAGCAACAAAGGTGTAGATCAGCCTGCGCATGCGCATGCAAGCAACAAAGGTGTAGATCAGCCTGCGCATGCGCATGCAAGCAACAAAGGTGTAGATCAGCCTGCGCATGCGCATGCAAGCAACAAAGGTGTAGATCAGCCTGCGCATGCAAGCAACAAAGGTGTAGATCAGCCTGCGCATGCGCATGCAAGCAACAAAGGTAAAGATCAGCCTGTGCATGCGCATGCAAGCAACAAAGATGTAGATCAGCCTGCGCATGCGCATGCAAGCAACAAAGGTGTAGATCAGTCTGCGCGTGCGCATGAATCAACAAGGGTGTATATCAGCCTGCGCATGCGCAGGCTGATCTACACCTTTGTTGCTTGCAAATGTCAGAACCTTAGTGTTCGCTATACGAAGAGTACAATACCTCTAGTTGCTATATCTAAAATTTCGAAACGGACGAGCAGGGTACGCATTGCATATTACGGCAACACAAAGTTGGCATCAAAACTATGTTTCATGGCAGCTTAAAGTGTAAGACTTCGATTATTATTAACATGGAAGCGATTTAATGGTCTTAGATCTGACCAGCCTGGTTGCTTTCTGAACCACGTTGAGGCGTTTCTAACGAGCACCCACAGTGTATGGTTTGTTGCAGGAATAAGATACATACAACAATGGCTATTTTAGGGCCGTGAAAAATCACCCTTGAACAAAATGGATGTTGCCATAATGGAAAGGTAAATAAATAAATAAATAAAATAGCCAGATCGTGAGAAAAGGTAATTTGTTACACAGGCCTATTTTAGGTCATTTTTGAGCCAGTCTGTTTACCTATCCACACTTTTCCTGGGCAGGGATATACGTAAGGTGTTAACCAGTACAGTGCACATGCTTTCGTCAGAAACTGACAACTGCCCTTCTTGAATCAGAGGAAGGGAGAGAATGAAAGTAGAAAAGATTTCATGATCAATCTCCACGAAAGAATGTTGCCAACCCTCGTCCAGTCAGTCACCAGTCAGACGCGCATCGGACTGAGCTGCCGAGGCCGGCAGACATGTAATGAAGACCTTGGGGCACCTTCATTAAATAGACTGCACATGCGCATTTGCTGAACATAAATCGGAGAATAATAAGGATCCTTTTCTCGTGAGCTGGCTCTAAGGAACAAGACCAACACGTGCGCCCCGCGATGATTGAAATCGGCCTCTGTACTCATTCGACCACATCAACGTCTTCAATATTTAATAAGTTGCTGCGTCAAGATCCTCGGGTGATTCACGCCGCCCAGCAAAAACTCATATCAGACTCTGCTTTGAACATTCGTTTGCTGTACATGTAGACATGAACGTTTCCGCTTTAGGTTCGCTAGAGACACACAAGACCGGTGTATGAGAAAGCTTCAGTTACAAATGTTTTGAAGATTTTTCAAATTAATACACGTACGACAGATGCATATTTCTGTTTTAGCCTCGTCCATGTTGTGTAGGCCCCACCTTGCCAGCATAAAACAACGGGTCACCGTCCTGCCCCCGCCCATTGGGGCTTGAAGAAATAGATGGGATGCATGATGCTTCCACGCAGAGCTGAAACCGACCCGCACACGAGTACTGGTAAACCGCTTTGAGGATCTAAGCCTGCCCAGGCAAAGCGGTGCGAGAGTGCTTATAAATCCTATTGGTTTCATTTGGCGGCAGGGCTTGAGATGTCATTCCATCGGGTAAAAGTCCCACAAAATTGGAAGCAACTTCTCCAAATAGACCTTTACATTGTTGACCGGGACGTTAAACCTCAAATCAAACAAACAAACAAACGGGTCACCGTCGGACCGATTGGCCCGGCCTTCTTTGCTGGCTGAACAAGCGTTTGGAATAAGTGCTGGTAAGCAAAGTAAATTTACTTGCCTTCCTAGCACTCCTCGTAATCAGCGAGAAAGAGAAGTCGCAGACCTGAGGCGACGGAAGGACGCCCACCTAAGCAGGCCATGGGCAAAGGAGACCCCCATTAAACCATAATAAAAACACAACGAAAATACGTACATGTAGCACATCAGAAAGTTTGAGCTGCTTGTTTTTATTTGTTTTTATTAATTGATTATCCTATATTACACAAGGTCAACCAATATTCAAAAATCATAAATCATGTTTTTAATGGCGTCAATTAATAAAATTGTCATTAATCAAGTAATTTCGTATTGGCCCAAGTACAGGTCCTCGGTCAGCTGTATTGGCCTCGGCCTTCGGCCTCGTGCCAATACAGCAGACCTCGGACCTGTACCTGGGCCAATACGAAATTACTTGATTAATAACATTATATTATTATTTATTTTGATTTCACGTCCCTTGCAATATTATTACGCTTATGTTGTAAACGTTAATCAGAGAGGTGGGCGAAAGCCGGCCTACAGTAAAATTTCTATATTAAGACCACCTTTGGGACTGTCCAAAAGTGGTCTTTAAGACCACTTTTGGACAGTCCCAAAGGAGGTCTCTTATTTGGAGACACTGGGTGTAGAAAACGCAAAGAATAATTGTCACCTTCTAAAAGCAGATTTAGTCTCAATTTTAGGTGTCTTAATAGCGGAATTTATTGTGCCCGAAACCCCAAGAAAAACGACCTGGCCTTGGTGTCCCACATGCGACGCGAATGAGGTTGGAACCCACAGTGGTGGGATATCTGATGTACCCTTAATGCCTCATAAGGATATCTGATGCGACCTTAATGCACGGAGGCAAGTTTTTGGTCGTTTTTAACTTTCTAAGCAGAAGTTTATAAATCAACACCAAAAAACGCTATTTGCAATAGAAGACATTTTGCTTAAAATATTTGAAAATGTCGCCTGCTAGTGTTGATTTTAACGTTCTATTAGAACGTGTGTGTGTGTGTGTGTGTATGTGTGCGTGTGTGTGAGTATGTGTGTGTGTTTACGTTCGACCTAAACCTAAGTTCATTTAAAGACTCATCCGAAAGTCTTGGGAAACCCGGAATGGAACTCACGATCTCTGGCTTATGAGGAATAAATCAAGAGCCATCTGAAAATGTCGTCTGCTTATTTTATTATTATTATTTTTTTTTTTTTCATTTTTTTAAATATTTTTGCATACAGGTAAACAATGTGGGCCCAGATCAGTCTGCTCCTACAGGAGTCCCCACTGTTTGCCAAAAATTACTTTTAAGGTAACCGGCAGACGGCAAAGCAGACGACAAGTTTCGTGATTGGCATTTTATGGGCTAAAGTGCTAGAGAATCTTGTGAACTATTGCAAAATATTAATTATTGAAACTTGAATAAGATGAATACAGGCCTAGGAAAACCTGAATGACATTAATTTGTAGAGGAAAACAAACTTTACCATAGCTCTTGAGAATCCAACTCTGTCGATAACAAACTAACACCTGGACTCTTATTTTACTTATCAGTCTCTTGCATAAAGTCTGTGAGGTCAAAATAAGGCATTTAAACTACTGGTGATTTATATTATAATCTTATTAATCAAGTAATTTCGTATTGGCCCAGGTACAGGTCCTCGGTCAGCTGTATTGGCACGAGGCCGAACTTGATTAATGACAATTTTATTAATTGACGCCATTAAAAACATGATTTATGATTTTTGAATATCGGTTGACCTTGTGTAATATTGGATAATCCATAAATAAATACTTGTATAATATAATGTTATTAATCAAATAATTTCGTATTGGCCCAGTTACAGGTCCGAGGTCTGCTGTATTGGCACGAGGCCGAAGGCCGAGGCCAATACAGTTGACCGAGGACCTGTAACTGGACCAATACGTAATTACTTGATTAATGACAATTTTATTAATTGATGCAATTAAAAACATGATTTATGATTTTTGAATATTGGTTGACCTTGTGTAATATAGGATAATCAATTAATAATATGTTCTATAAAAGGGTTATCCTTTGAAAGCAAAGAACATAACAGTATGAAGCGTGCAGTTTTCTGGGCCAGACTAGCTAGTTTCGGCCAATTAAGCCTCATCAGTGACCCTAAAATATGTTCAAGGTTCCACAATGGAATCAATGATCCCAAAGGACAAGAAAAACAACACTACGATGAAGGGCAGGGAGACTTTTTACGGCCGCCACACATTCCCTTAACACCAGCTGTTGTGACGTTAAATATGGTCTATAAAAGGGGTTATCCATACACCACAGAACTTAAAAGTATGAAGTGTGCAGTTTTCTGGGCCAGACTAGCTAGTTTAAGTATTATTTTGCATAAATGGCCATTAGAATCGAGCCGTTTTATTCTGGCAGTGACCGCATTTACCCTGCATATTCCGACACCAAAAATGTCATAAAAATAAGCCTGAGCTTAAAGTGTAGACAATACCAGACTGCTCTTCAGAAACAGTCTGATAAGGGTCTACACTCTTTGCCCTTGAGCAAATAAATTATGATACCATAAGGCTCAGGACCCCCGCCTATCGGGGCTTGGAGAAACTTTGATATGTAATGTATTTCAATGTAAAAACAACCAACAAAGTTGATCATACGTGTGTGTGGCGGGGTTGGGTGCAGATTGCCATACTGGAGAGAAACGTTTGCGTGAACTCGTTTTACAAGGCCACTGGCCATGAAGATGTTAAATAATAATCATAAAAATACAGTAAAATTCCTATATAAAGACCACCTTTGGGACTGTTCAAAAGTGGTCTTTAAGACCACTTTTGAACAGTCCCAAAGGTGGTCTCTGACCAGAGGACAATACATGCAGAAAAACCAAAGAAAGAAAAACTGTAGTCTACAAAATAAGCTTTTTAAAGCAGAATGAGTCTTAATTTGAGGTGGTCTTAACCCTTATCTTGCTGTTCACGACAACCCCTGTCTTTGCAAACAGTGTAGATCCAGATCAGATGGCTTCTGAAGAAGCCATCTGATCAGGATCTACACTATTTGGCATTCAGTTTATGAATTTGTAGCAATAAATTACATCAAGTAATTTGATTGGTTGATAGACAGAAATGGGTGTGGCTTAAATGAATATTCAGCAAGATAAGGGTTAATAGCGGATTTCACTGTACTCTTTATTTATAGAGCATAGCACATTTACTACTAGTACTAATCTTCCATGAGGCACTGTTTTTTTCCTCTTCCTGGGTAAAATCCAGTACTAAGCAATGTGTATAAAGTCAAGGAAATAATGTGTGGCGCTTGCGGGGATCGAACCGGCTACCTCTCGATCTCAAACCGGATGTTTTAGCACTGCACCACAGCGCTTCCAGTTCAATGATTATTTCCATGTTTAGCTCTGGCTCTTGCCCCCAGCAGAGTGGAACCACTTAACAATTTTGGTAAACAAGAGGGCCATGATGGCCCTGGATCGCTCACCTGATCCATATTGTACAAACGGAATTGTGGGTAATATATGGTGGAGTGGAGGATTTGAGCAATTTTGGTTGTACCCAAAGACCATTTCTGTGAAGTAAATCTAAAATCAGTCTGCCTGTTTAGGAGTAGAAGTCATTTTGAGAAGTAGAAGTCATTTTTGATGAAATGATATCTCAAGCACTGCCGCCCAATGAAACCAATGGTTCCACTCGCACCACTTTGCCTGGACAGGCTAAGTCCTTCAAAGTGGTTTACCAATACTCCTGTAGAAGCACCTTGCAGCCAAGATGGGGAGCCAAAACTTTCAAAAGACGTCTGTCTCTAAAAGGAAGCAATTTTATAGAAATGTTCCATGAGTGACCCTCTAACAAAATTGCTAAAAATATTTTGCTTAACTGAGCATGATGGCCACCAGAGCTAAAAACCTCAAACTCATTCCTGTCAAATAATTTAATAATCCATTCACTGGTTAAGGAGAAGAAGTCGTTTAAAATTTTTACTATTTTCAGCTCTGGTGGCCATCTTGAATGAATACCCCAGCAGAACGGTCTGAGCAATTTTGGTAGAGGGTCACCCAAGGAACTTTCCGGTGAAATATTTTCAAAATCCATCCACTCGTTAAGGAGGATAAGTCGTTTGAAGGTTTTTTTTTCTATTTTTAGCACTGTCAGCAATCTTGTTCACCTGAGCGGAACGGTTTGAGCCATTTTGGTAGAGGGTCACCCAAGGAACATTCCTGTGAGGTAATTTCAAAATCCATCCACTGGTTAAAAAGAAATCCTTTCAAGGTTTTTTTTTTCTATTTTTAGCTCTGGTGGCCATCTTGTTCACCCAAGCAGAATGTTTTGAGCAATTTTGGTAGAGGGTCACCCAAGGCAAATTCCTGTGAAGTTATTTCAAAATCCATCCACTCGTTAAGGAGAAGAAGTGGTTTAAAGGTTTTTTTTTTCTATTTTTAGCTCTGGCAGCCATCTTGTTCACCAGAGCGGAACAGTTTGAGCAATTTTGGTAGAGGGTCAACCAAAGGAACATTCCGGTGAAGTAATTTCAAAAGCCATCCCCTGGTTAAAGAGAAGAAGTCGTTTAAAGGTATTTTCTATTTTTAACTCTGGAGGCCATTTTGTTCACAAGAGCGGAACGGTTTGAGCAATTTTGGTAGAGGGTCACCCAAGGAACATTCCTGTGAAACTAGAATTTGTTTTTCTACAAAAACACAGATGTCTCCCCCGTTTTTGACTGCTAAGTATAACCTTGACATTGGAGGTCTTGAGCTGGGTCTTGTGTGCAACACATCATCTAATGAAGATGAACATTTCTGCATAGTAACTTTAAAAATGTTCATAGAAAAATAAAAAAAGTTATTGGCCGTAAACAAAAAAAGCACTTTTTTACCTTTGACCTCTAAGTATGGCCTTGACCTTTGTGGTACAACACATCGTCTCATGATGGTTAACATTTCTACCAAGTAATTTCATAATCCATCAAAGAATAAGGAAGTTACTGACTGTCCTTTTTTTACCTTTGACCTCTAGGTATGACCTTGACATTGGAGGTATGGACCTTGGTCTTGCACATGACTCATGGTCAAATGACTGTGAACATTTATGCATGGTTACTTTATAAAGTCCATTCAGAAATAAAAAGTTAATGACTGGACACAAAAAAAAACAAAAACTTTTTTTACCTCTGACCTCTTAGTATGACCTTGATCTTGGAGGTACCGACCTGGGTCTAGCGTGCACCACATCGTCTCATGATGGTTAACATTTCTGCCAAGTAATTTAACAATCTATCCAGGAAGAAGAAAATTATTGACTGAACACTAAAAAAAGGCCCTTTTTGTCCTTTGACCTTTTGTCCTTGACATTTGAGGTACCAACTTGGGTCATGCACACAACACATCGTCTCATGGTGGTTAACATTTCTGCCAATTAATTTCAAAATCCATCTAAAAACTAGAAATGGTGTTTGTAAAACACAATGCCCCCAACCTTTGCTTGTCCCTAGATGGCAAAATATTCAACAAATATTGTTAAAGACTCAAAAACATACAACAAGAATTCCGCCGAAGGCTATGTCGAACCTGAGTGCATGTGTGCATGCATGTTTTCTTATTGCATGCATTAATGCGTGAGTACATGCCTTCATGTGCATGTATGTGTGTGTGTGTGTGTGTGTGTGTGTGTGTGTGTGTGTGTGTGTGCATGTGTAAGTGCATATGTGTGTATGCCTGCATGTGCATGCATGTGTGTGTGCCTGTGTGAGTCCATAAGTGTGCATGCATGTGTGAGTACCTGCATGTATGCATGCAAGCATCAGTGTGTGTGTGTGTGTGTGCGTGCATGCATGCATGTGCATTTGTATGTGGGTGTGCAAGCATAAATGAGTGATTGCGTATGAGCATACATGTTTGAGTGTAAATGCATGTGTGTGTGCATGCATGCATGTGTAAGTGTTGTGGGCCGGGTTGAGGTGGGGAGTCCTGGGGTGGGGTGTTGTGGGGTAGGGTGTCATGTGGTGGGTCGGTAGGGTGGGGTGGGGTGGGGTAAGGATATATGCATGCACGTATTTATGTATGTGTGTGTGTGTGTGTGTGTGCATAGTGAGTGCATAAGTGTGCATGCCTGCATGTGCATGCATGTGTGTGTGTGCATGACATTGTGCGAGTCCATAAGCGTGCATGCATGCATATTTGTGTACATGCATGCATGCATGTGTGAGTACCTGCATGTATGCATGCAAGCATCAGTGTGTGTGTGTGCATGCATGCATGTGTGTTTGTATGTGAGTGTGCAAGCATAAATGGGTGATTGTGTATGAGCATGCATGTTTGAGTGTAAATGCATGTGTGTGTGCATGCATGCATGTGTAATTGGAGTGGGCCGGGTTGAGGTGTGTTGTCGTGGGGTGGGGTGTTGTGGGGTAGGGTGTCATGTGGTGGGGTGGGGTGGTGTGGGGTAGGGTAGGGTAGGAATATATGGATGCATGTATTTATGTATGTACAGGACAAATGGCATATCACCACCCACTATCAACTTTTGTGTAGGGGTAAAATTTCTGTGTTTTGTGTTTATGAAGAAAAAGAAAAAAAAATATTCCTAGTCAACAAAGGATTTGTGCATGACTGCATGCATGTGTGTGTGGGGTGGGGCAGGGTGTGGTGGGGTGTTGTAGGGTGGGGCATGGTGGGGTTGGGTGGGGTGGGGTGTAGTGTGGTGTGGTGGGTGGGTTTGAGTGGGGAAGCGTGGGGTAGGGTAGGGTAGCGATGTATGCATGCATGTATTTATGTATGTACAGGACAAATGGCATATCCCCACCCCATATCAACTTTTGTGTAGGGGTATAATCTCTGTTTATATGTGTTTATGTAGGAAAAAACACAAAAAAAAATAATAAAAAAAAATGCCCATCCACCCGCCAAACCACCCACCCGGACATCGCTATTTTAAAGGACGGAATTTTTGAAAAACCCGTCCAATGAAACCGAAAATAACCATGATTACAATAATAATTCAAAGTGTGTGGCCTTGGCCCAAAGGTTATGCTAACAAATAAATTAAAGGACAATAACTTTTGAAAGGGGCATAATGCGAATGAGAAAAAAATATGTGTCAGCTAATTTTCCATAGCGAATCCATATATGAAATTTCAAAACCCTAGCTTACACGGTTCTTGAGTTAATGGATGAAAAAAAATACATGTCAGCTTATTTTCCATCAGGAACCCATATATGAAATTTCAAAACCATAGCATACACGGTTCTAAATGTTATGGAATTCATCACTTTTAGCATACATTACAATAGACACAAATTACCAAACTGACAAAG
This sequence comes from Lucinisca nassula, assembly GCA_963580285.1. Taxonomy (NCBI): domain Eukaryota; kingdom Metazoa; phylum Mollusca; class Bivalvia; order Lucinida; family Lucinidae; genus Lucinisca; species Lucinisca nassula. The sequence goes on along the minus strand of OY757023.1, from coordinate 8,311,962 downwards.
AGCCATAACTCAAATTTTGAAGTTAATCAGGTCATCTACTCATCACTACCAATCTTTTCATCAACTTTCAAGACTCTAGCTATAATAGTTTTTGAGATCTCTTGCTGACAAGATTTTATTAAAAAAACTTCAAAGGGCAATAACTCTTGAAAGAGGCATAATCCGGATGAGAAAAAAAAATACGCATCAGCTTATTTTCCATCAGGAATGGATATATGAAATTTCAAAACAATAGCATATACAGTTCTAAAGTTATGCTATGCATCACTTTTAGCATACTTATAATGGGCACAAATTACCAAAATGACAAAGGGCCATAACTCACAAAGTATTTTTCGGAATTTTGTCAAAAGTTATGCAGGTCATCTACTCATCAACACCAATCTACGTGTATTTACCAACATTCAAGGCTGTAGCTATAATTGGTTGTTGAGATATTTTGCTGACAAGATTTTATTCAAACAACTTCAAAGGGCAATAACTCTTGAAATGGGCATAATCCGGATGAGAAAAAAAAATACATGTCAGCTAATTTTCCATGAGGAATGCATATTTGAAATTTCAAAACCATAGCATACACGGTTCTAAAGTTATGCTATGCATCACTTTTAGCATATATTACAATGGGCACAAATTACCAAAATGACAAAGGGCCATAACTCACAAAGTATTTTTCGGAATTTTGTCAAAAGTTTATCACTCCATCCACTCATCACCATCAATAGGTTCACCAACTTTCAAGGCTCTAGCTCCAATAGTTTTTGAGGTATCTTGCTGACAAGATTTTATTAAAAAAAAATCAAAGGGCACTAACTCTTGAAAGGGGCGTAATCCGGATGAGAAAAAAATACTCGTCAGCTTATTTTCCATCAGAAATGCATATATGAAATTTCAAAACCATAGCATACACAGTTCTAAAGTTATGCTATGCATCACTTTTTGCATTCATTATAATGGGCACAAATTACCAAAATGACAAAGGGCCATAACTCGTAAAGTATTCTTCGGAAGTTTGTCAAAAGTTAATCAGTTCATATACTCATCACCACCAATATACTCAACAACTTTCAAGGCTCTAGCACCAATAGTGTTTGAGATATTTTGCTGACAAGATTTTATTAAAAAATTTCAAAGGGCAATAACTCTTAAAAGGGGCATAATCAGGACGAGAAAAAAAAAATACGCGTCAGCTAATTTTCCATGAGGAATCCATATATGAAATGTCAAAACCCTAGCATACACGGTTCTAAAGTTATGCTATGCATCACTTTTAGCATACATTACAATGGGCACAAATTACCAAAATGACAAAGGGCCATAACTCACACAGTATTTTTCGGACTTTTGTCAAAAGTTAATCAGTTCATCTACTCATCACCACCAATATATTCACCAACTTTCAAGGCTCTAGCTCCAATAGCTTTTGAGATATCTTGCTGACAAGATTTTATTAAAACCATTTCAAAGGGCAATAACTCTTGAAAGGGGCATAATCCTGACGAGAAAAAAATACGCGTCAGCTTATTTTCCATCAGAAATGCATATATGAAATTTCAAAACTATAGCATACACGGTTCTAAAGTTATGCTATGCATCACTTTTAGCATACATTACAATGGGCACAAATTACCAAAATGACAAAGGGCCATAACTCACAAAGTATTTTTCATAAGTTAATCAGTTAATCTACTTATCACAAACAATCTATTCACCAACTTTCAAGGCTCTAGCTCCAATAGTTTTTGAGATATCTTGTTGACAAGATTTTATTCAAACAACTTCAAAGGGCAATAACTCTTAAAAGGGGCATAATCAGGACGAGAAAAAAAAATACGCGTCAGCTAATTTTCCATGAGGAATCCATATATGAAATTTCAAAACCCTAGCTTACACGGTTCTAAAGTTATGCTACGCATACATTACAATGGCGCAAATTACCAAAATGACAAAGGGCCATAACTCACAAAGTATTTTTCGGAATTTTGTCAAAAGTTAATCAGTTCATCTACTCATCACCACCAATATATTCACCAAATTTCAAGGCTCTAGCTCCAATAGTTTTTGAGATGTCTTGCTGACAAGATTCTATTAAAAAAAATTTCAAAGGGCAATAACTCTTGAAGGGGGCATAATCTGGACGAGAAAAAAATACGCGTCAGCTAATTTTCCATGAGGAATCCATATATGAAATTTCAAAACCCTAGCATACACGGTTCTTTAGTTATGCTATGCATCAAAAGCGTAACGGACGGACGAACGGACGAACGAACCAGAACCAATATGCCCCTCCAACTTTTTCAAAGTTGGGGGCAAAATAAGAAAGTTATTGACAGAAAAAAGGCCTTTTTTTACCTTTAACCTCTATGTATGACCTTCACCTTTCAGGTACCAAACTGGGTCATGCGTGCAACACATCATCTCATGGTGGTCAACATTTCTGCCTAGCAATTTCAAAATCCATCTAAAAATAAGAAAGTTATTGACCAAACACGAAAAAAGGCCCCTTTTTTACCTTTGACCTCTATGTATGACCTTGACATTTTAGGTACCAAACTGAATCATGCATGCAACACATCATCCCATGATAGTTAACATGTTTGCCAAGTAACTTCAAATTCTATTTAAAAAATAAGCAAGTTATTGACAAAACCCGAAAAAGGCCCCTTTTTTTACCTTTGACCTCAAAGTATGACCTTGTCCTTTGAGGTACCAACCTGGGTCATGCGGGCAACAAATCGCCTTATATTGGTTAACATTGCTGCCAAGTGATTTCAAAATCCATCTCAAAATAAGAAAGTTATTGATCAAATACGAAAAAAGGCCCGCTTTTTGACCTTTGACCTCTAAGTATGACCTTGACCTTTGAGGTACCGACCTGCCTCATGTGCACCACACATCGTCTCATGGTTGTTAATACTTATGCCAAGTAATTTTAAAATCCATCTCAAAATAAGAAAGTTATTGACCAAATACGTAAAAAAGGCCCCTTTTTTACCTTTGACCTCTAAGTATGACCTTGACCTTTGAGGTACCGACCTGCCTCATGCGCACCACACATCGTCTTATGGTTGTTAATAATTATGCCAAGTAATTTTAAAATCCATCTCAAAATAAGAAAGTTATTGACCAAATACGAAAAAAGGCCCCTTTTTTACCTTTGACCTCTAAGTATGACCTTGACCTTTGAGGTACCGACCTGCCTCATGCGCACCACACATCGTCTTATGGTTGTTAATATTTCTGCCGAGTAATTTTAAAATCCATAAAAAAATAAGAAAGTTATTGACCGGACATGATTTGCCCATACATATATACATACCAACAAATTTCCAAGGGAGATAATTCAAAAAGTATAAATGCGAGAGTTATAGTTCTTGCGCACTGCACGTCGTCTAATGCCGATTAATATTTATACGATGTTTCGTGAAGATAGCTCTAACGGTTTTCAAGTTACAGAGCGGACACGAATGTGTGACAGGCGAACAGACGGACAGACAGACAGACGGACAGACAGACCCCCGGGGGAAAAACAATATGTCTCTCCGAAAAAAAATTTTTCGGGGAGACATAATAATTTCAAAATCCATCCACTAGTTAAGGAGAAGAAATCATTTAAAGATTTTTTCTATTTTTAGCTCTGGTTGCCATTTTGTTGACCTGAGCGGAACGGTTTGAGAAATTTTGGTAGAGGGTCGCCAAAGGAACATTCAGGTGAAATAATTACAAAATTCATACACTGGTTAAGGAGAAAATAACGTTTTAGGGTTATTCTATTTTTAGCTCTGGCGGCCATTTTGTTCACCCAAGCTGAATGGTTTGAGCAATTTTGGTAAATGGTCATCAAAGAACATTCCTGTGAAGTAATTTCAAAATCCATCCACTGGTTAAGGAGGAAAAGTCGTTTAAAGTTTATTCTATTTTTAGCTCTGGTGGCCATCTTGTTCACCCGAGCAGAAGGATTTGAGCAATTTTGGTAGAGGGTCACCCAAGGAACATTTCTGTGAAATAATTTCAAAATCCATCAACTGGTTAAGGAGAAGAAGTCGTTTAAAAGTTTTTTCTATTTTTAGCTCTGGCGGCCATCTTGTTCACCCGAGTGGAACGGTTTAAGGTATTTTTGTAGAGGGGCACCCAAGGAACATTCCTGTGAAACAATTTCAAAATCCATCCACTGGTTCAGCAGGAGAAGTCGTTTAAAGGTTTTTCTATTTTTAGCTCTGGTGGCCAACTTGTTCACCCGAGCGGAACAGTTTGAGCAATTTTGGTAGAGGATCACCCAAGGAGCATTCCTGTGAAATTATTTCAAAATCTGTCCAGCAGTTTTGGAGAAAAAGTTGTTTGAAGCAAAAGTTGACGACGGATGCACGACAGACAAAGACCGATCCCAAAAGGTGAAGTGCTCAAGGTGAGCTAAAACAGTCATTATCGGATATCTCTCTCTCTCTGTTACGTCCCGCCAAAAACAAAGGTCATATGGAGACGAAATCTCAGTTCTATGACGAGTAGCTTAACCACTACTACACTGGTAATACACCACGGAGGCTTCTTACACAGGTCAAGGTTAACTTAGGGTTCTTGGAAGTACTCAGTCACTGATGTCAAGTTTCATGGCAATCAGTCCAATGGCTCTGGAGAAGATTTTTTACGTTGGCATAATGGCCATTTTGGTCCTGTGACAGGGACCATTCATTGCCAGCAGGCTGCATGTAAAATTTAATTCCAATTGGCCAGATAGTTTCAAGCAGGGGCATTTTTGGCCCAGGGCTATAATTTGAACAGTCTTGATAGAGTGCACTAGATGAAGCTTCACACCAAATATCAAAGACCTGGGCCTTGCGGTTTCAAGTTTTCAACAAAAAAAATCTATTTTTGGCTCCCGTGACCTTGATGTGCAACAGACCAGAACCATTTGAACAACTTTGAAAGTTATTGAGCTATCTGGAAAAAATGCTTCCAAAAATAAAATACATATAGCCGGTATTTTTCTTTAAAAGAATACAAATGAATGCATTTTATGCATAAATGCGAACAATTATGATGACAGGTAAACGAGTTTGAGAGGGATTCCCTAACTAGGTTTCGAACACTAGTTAGATCTATTTTTAGTTCGTGACAAAAATAGAATCCCCATATATGACGTTATGCGACGTTCATTTTTGGCCTTGTTTGCTTAGGCCATGCCTGAATCGGAAAAACATATGACGCTGAATACCATGCCATAAGTAACGACACTCAGAGATGTATGTGTAAAGTGACAGATTTATTTTTAGAACAGAAATTCCGAACACATGTTCAAAGGGAAGGGTAAACACGAATGAAAACGACCATTTTCACAAAGTTCTGAAGCTGTATTTGGCTCCAAAAGTGTACACATGACAAAGGAGTATGCATTGAAGATAAAAACCAGAAAAAAAATTTTGAGACCCGGTAGCTCAATAATGCACCTTAAACCCTGAAAGTCGAACTCGCTCGAGGTTTTGTCATAAGGAACATTTGTGTGAAGTTATATTGAAATCAGTGAAGAAATGTAGTCGCTAGAGCGATGACAAAGTTTTTCTAAAAATAACCACAGTGACCTTAACCTTGAAAGTCGAATTCGCTTGAGATATTGTCATAAGGAACATTTGTGTGAAGTTATATTGAAATCGGTAAAGAAATGTAAGCGCTAGAGCGATGACAAAGTTTTTCTCAAAATAGCCACAGTGACCTTGACCTTGGAAGTGGAACTTGCTAGAGATATTGTCATAAGGAACATTTGTGTGAAGTAATATTGAAATTGGTGAAAAAATGTAAGCGCTAGAGCAATAACAAAGTTTTTCTAAAAATAGCCACAGTGTCTTTGACCTTGAAAGTCAAACTCGTTCGAGGTATTGCCATAAGGCACATTTGTGTGAAGTTATTTTGAAACCAGTGAAGAAATGCAGGCGCTAGAGGGATGACAAAGTTTTTCTAAAAATAGTCACAGTGACCTTGACCTTGAAAGTCGAAATGGCTCGAGATATTGTCATAAGGAACATTTGTGTGAAGTTATATTGAAATCGGTGCAGAAATGTAAGCGCTTGAGCGATGACAAAGTTTTTCTCAAAATAGCCACAGTGACCTTGACCCTGAAAGTCGAACTTGCTAGAGATATTGTCATAAGGAACATTTGTGTGAAGTTATATTGAAATCGGTGAAGAAATGTAAGCGCTAGAGCGATGACAGAGTTTTTCTAAAAAATAGTCACAGTGACCTTGACCTTGAGGCCACGACCTTGAAAGTTAAAATTGCTCGAGCTATTTTTATAAGGAACATTTGTGTGAAGTTATATTAAAATTGGTGAAGAAATGTAGGCGCTAGAGCGATGACATAGTTTTTCTAATAATAGCCACAGTGACATTTACCTGGAGGTCATGACCTTGAAAGACGAACTCGCTCGAGATATTGTCATAAGGAACATTTGTGTGAAGTTATATCGAAATCAGTGGAGAAATGTAGGCGCTAGAGCGATGACAAAGTTTTTCTAAAAATAGCCCCAGTGACCTTGACCTTGAGGTCATGACCTTGAAAGTCAAACTCGCACAAGATATAGTCATAAGGAACATTTGTGTGAAGTTATATTGAAATCAGTGAAGAAATATAGACGCTACAGCTATGTTGTGCGAGGGGATAATTAAAAAATTTTATGTCTGTGACCTTGACCTTGAGCTCATGGGTGGGGGTATCGCTGAATAAAATGGACAGGTATCTAACATCATACCAAATATCAACTCAATCCATTGTACGATTTGGAAAATATCAACTCTCAAAATATCTAATCAAAAATTTCTAAGTCTGTGACGTTGACCTTGAAGCCACAGGCATGAGTGGGGGTATTGCCAAATAAACATTTGGACCTGTATCTATCATCATAGCATACATAAGCCAAATCCATAATATAGTTTGGAAAATTTGAGCTCTTTAAAATCTTTCACATTAAAATTGTCTAAGTCTGTGACCTTGACCTTGAGGTCATAGGCATAGGTGGGGGTATTGCTGAATAAAACATTGTACTTATATCTATCATCATATGAACCAAAGCCATCATAAAAGTACAGGTTCTACCAGGTACAAATACCTTAACTGGAGTCTTTAACATGGAAAATTTCTAAGTCCACGACCTTGACCTTGAGGCCATAGGCATGGGTGGGGGTATCGCTGAATAAAACTTTGGACCTATATCTATAATCATACCAAATATGAACCAATTCCATCAAAAAGGTTTGGAAAATATGAGTTCTAAAATGTTCAAGTCAACCTGTTACAAAAACCTTAACATGAGTCTTTAACATTGAAAATTTCTAAGTCTGTGACCTTGACCTTGAGGTCACAGGCATGGTTGGGGGTATTGCTTAATAAAACTTTAGACCTATATCTATCATCATACCAAAGATGAACCAGTTCCATCAAATGGTTAGGAAAATATGAGTTCTAAACGTTCAGGCTCTACCTGTTACAAAAACTTTAACCTGAGGTTACAGGATCTTGTACGTACACACACACGTACTGACGGACGTACACATGTACGCATGTACGGAAAACCGAAAAACTACATGCCCCCGGCATCATATGATGCGGGGGCATAAAAAAACATTTACATGCTGTTTTTTTCTACAAAGAGGGGAACAGCGTTGACGTCGCAAACGCCCGTAGAGAACAATGCTTAAGACTGACGTCACTCAACGTCACTGAAAATCATGCAAATTGATGCGTTTATGGAAGTATGAACAACATTGTTTTCTATAGCTTTACATAAGACTTTAAACTTACCCTTGTAAATAGGGCTGGCTAACCGAAGCTGAAAAGATAATCGATTATCAGTCATGTCATTGAGATCGATAATCGATTAGTATCGCTAAGATTTTTGTCATTATTTTACCTGTCTGGCTTTCTGTCTGAGCATGATTCTTACCATATGTTGCACTTTACCATATGTATATTTGAACAGACAGGCCTGAGCAAACAGTGTAGACCCAGATGAGACGCCGCATAATGCGGTGTCTCATCAGGGTCTGCACTGTTTGCCTCTCATCCAGCTATTTTAGGCTTAACTTTGGGTAGTAAATTGTACCTATCAAGTAATCGATAAAAAGCAAATCAGAAACGATAATCATTTTTGTGAAATTTATCGATCGATTAATCGATTATACGATTAATCGTGACAGCCTTACTTGTAAACTACATTTCTCACTGTATCAAGTGTTGTTTTTTATGTTTATTGCCCAGACATTTGGGACTCAGAACTCGGAAATTGTTCTGTTTGTTAGAATTGAGGTTTACTTCCCTGTCAACAGTATTTATGTCATTTTGGTGACATAGCTTACAATTTTGTGGGACTCGGGAATGATTTCGGTTTTGAGATATAGAATAGGTCTCCTACAGTTTCCTTTTCTTTTGTTCAACTATGTCAGTGGAGTTGTTTTACGCTAATTTGACATTCTTACCTTGGTATTTTAGTATTGTTTGTTTGATTTGAGGTTTAACGTCCCCGACAACACTGTAGAGGTCATTTTGGAGACGTTGCTTCCAATTTTGTGGGACTTTTACCCGACATTGAGATGAAATGACATCTCAAGCCCTGTCGCCCAATGAAACCAATAGGGTAACTTTCTAAATTATTAACTTCCTGCCTTACTGCTATTAAAACGCATGTGATTAAATATTGTGATAAAGTCTTTGAAAGATCAGGAAGAAATCTGTTTTGGTCTATAAAAAATTCGAATGAGGTTTTAAATAAATTGAAATCCAGACATTTTCGTGCTTCAAGTCTGTCTACTTACGATTTTTCCACTCTTTACACTACACTTCCTCATAATCTTATAAAAGAAAAGATTAATGATTTAATTGAATGGGCTTTTCACAGAGAAGATTCTCTGTATCTTGCATGTAATGTCAGAAATACATTTTTCACTTCTAAAGAGCATAAGAATTATACACTTTGGTCATGTCAGAAAGTGTGTGATGCCCTCACCTTTCTACTTGACAATATTAATATTAGATTCGGTACTAAGTTATTTAGACAAATTGTGGGCATTCCGATGGGTACGAATTGCGCACCTCTTGTGACTGATCTATTCTTGTATTGTTATGAAAGAGACTAATCTGAAATCATTGTAGCTTTTAGCTCGACTTCTAGATATTTGGATGATTTATTAAATATTGACAATACCTATTTCGATGGTTTGATCAGTCATATTTACCCCTAGAACTTCAGTTAAAGTAAGCAAATTCTTCTGATATCGAGGCCCGGTTTTTGGATTTACATCTATCTTTTGCAGATGGTGCCTGATGCTCTGTCTCTGGTCGGCCCCATCGGAGTCTAACTATTGGTTTTCTTTTGCTCAAGCATTTCAGTGGTTTATTGCGGTCGAGTCCTCACCGTTGTCTCACCTCTGTGGTTCTTTGCTTATATGTGTTCACGGAGATGTTGCACTGATGAGTTAGGAGGCCTTCATGCGGACTGAACAAATTATTTGTCTAAATCGCGACGGAAGTAAGGGCGAGGATTGTGGCCACGTAAAATCGATTTAAGACCCCCAGTGGATATCTTTCCACTGACCGTTCCAAGGCGGTTCTTCTGTGGCGATTTATTTATGTTGTTGTTTGTTACTTACTGTGTGTATCACTTGTGTCTTTTAATTTTGGATGGCCATTTTGTGGGAAAGTAACTGTCCTTATGGCCTTCCTTTGTTTAGGTTTCCATTATGATCTGGTCGCTTTATGTTTGTTTTTCTTTCCCTTTGGTGTCTTTGGTGGGTGGAGTAAGTTAATTGTATCGATTCCTGATCTTTGTTTTACTTCTACTTTTCATGTTGTCGCTTTCCATTGATAACCAATCAGAAATTATTGAAGCTTTTAGCTCCACTCTTAGATATTTAGATGATTTATTAATTATTGATAATACCTATTTCAATGGTTTGATCAGTCAGATTTACCCCCCAGAACTTCAGTTAAATAAAGCAAATTCTTCTGATACCGAGGCCCCGTTTTTGGATTTACATCTATCTATTGTAGATGGGTTTGTGTCATGCAAAATTTATGATAAACGCGATGACTTTGATTTTGAGATTGTAAATTTTCCTTTTTTGGATGGTGATGTTCCTCGTGCGCCATCCTATGGCGTTTATATTTCGCAACTAATTCGATTTGCTAGAGTGTGTAGTCATGTTACTGACTTCAACACTCGTAATAAATTATTAACGGCTAAACTTCTTAATCAGGGTTATCGGTACCATAAACTACCCAAAGCCTTTTCAAAATTTTATAGACGTCATTCTGATTTAATTTCAAAATTCAATATTGGACTTAAATCTCTTCTGCAACAAGGTCTATCAGAACCCGAATTTTATGGTGACTTAGTTTATAAATTCAGAAAAATATATAACCGCAATGACTTCAGCACCCAATTTCGTAAAATCATGCTTGGATATAAAAAGATTGGGTACAACATGGATGTTATACGACAGACTGCATGCATGGAAGTTAACCCAATCACGGTTGGTAACTTTGCTTCCCTCTTTAATTGCACGCCGGTGGGTCAGGCCTCAGATTCTATGACAGCTCAAACGTAAAGGCTTATTGAGAATTAGAGAGATCTAATTCAAGGTAATGTTGGTTGGTGCCTGATGCTCTGTCTCTGGTCGGGCCCATCGGAGTCTAACTGTTTGTTTTCTTTTGCTCCAGCATTTCAGTGGTTTCTTGCTGTCGAGTCCTCACCGTTGTCTCACCTCTGTGGTTCTTTGATTTTTTGTGTTCACGGAGATGTTGCACTGATGAGTTAGGAGGCCTTCATGCGGACTGAACAAATTATTTATCTAAATCGTGACGGAAGTAAGGGCGAGGATTGTGGCCACGTAAAATCGATTTAAGACCCCCAGTGGAAATCTTTCCACTGACCGTTCCAGGGCGGTTCTTCTGTGGCGATTTATTTATGTTGTTGTTTGTTACTTACTGTGTGTGTCGCTTGTGTCTTTTAATTTTGGATGGCCATATGGCCATTTTGTGGGAAAGTAACTGTCCTTATGGCCTTCCTTTGTTTGGTGTTTCCATTGTGGTCTGGTCGCTTAATGTTTGTATTTCTTTCCCTTTGGTGTCTTTGATGGGTGGAGTAAGTTAATTGTATCGATTCCTGATCTTTGTTTTACTTCTACTTTTTATTAGCATGGGCGGTCCGCCTCACACCGAGTTCCTGGACAGGCTTAGATCCTCTAAGCGGTTTACCGGTACTAGTGTGCGGGCTGGATTCAGCTCTGCGTGGAGCATCATGCAGCCCATATATTTCTTCAAGCCTGGTATTTTAGTAGGACAAGGCAACAAGCCCATTGGGGCTTGGAGAAATAGACTGGCTTAAGTGAGCTATTCGTATGCCAATGCTTTGGCGTTTGTCGACAGTTTCAAATAAGTATATCTCCTATACCTGATGGCCAATCTTGATCAAATTTTATGTGATACATCATCAGGTGGGGGGAAGGAACAATGAGGCACAGAGGTAAGATATTTAGTATGTAGCTCCATGTTAGGTGGTCATCTACATAAATCTTGCCAGCGATGCTCCTGGGGTGAAAATTGGCGACGCCCCGGGGCTCATTAGCTCCCATAAGCTTATAATGAGGGAAAACTTTAAAAATCTTCTCTAAAACCATGAGGTTTACGCCCAAAATATTTAGTATGCGGCAATGTTAGTGGTCCCCTACATAAATTCTGCCAATCAAGCCCCTGAGGTCCTAACCGACAACACCCCAGGTGGTGGGGATCATTTGTTCACAAAAATCTATATAGCTAAAGGATCTTCAAAAATCTTCTTCTCTGAAAACATGTGATCCACAGGTATTGATATAGTATAGCAATGTTTAGTGGTCCCTTACATAAATCCTGTGTGTGTCGCTTGTGTCTTTTAATTTTGGATGGCCATATGGCCATTTTGTGGGAAAGTAACTGTCCTTATGGCCTTCCTTTGTTTGGTGTTTCCATTGTGGTCTGGTCGCTTAATGTTTGTATTTCTTTCCCTTTGGTGTCTTTGATGGGTGGAGTAAGTTAATTGTATCGATTCCTGATCTTTGTTTTACTTCTACTTTTTATTAGCATGGGCGGTCCGCCTCACACCGAGTTCCTGGACAGGCTTAGATCCTCTAAGCGGTTTACCGGTACTAGTGTGCGGGCCGGATTCAGCTCTGCGTGGAGCATCATGCAGCCCATATATTTCTTCAAGCCTGGTATTTTAGTAGGACAAGGCAACAAGCCCATTGGGGCTTGGAGAAATAGACTGGCTTAAGTGAGCTATTCGTATGCCAATGCTTTGGCGTTTGTCGACAGTTTCAAATAAGTATATCTCCTATACCTGATGGCCAATCTTGATCAAATTTTATGTGATACATCATCAGGTGGGGGGAAGGAACAATGAGGCACAGAGGTAAGATATTTAGTATGTAGCTCCATGTTAGGTGGTCATCTACATAAATCTTGCCAGCGATGCTCCTGGGGTGAAAATTGGCGACGCCCCGGGGCTCATTAGCTCCCATAAGCTTATAATGAGGGAAAACTTTAAAAATCTTCTCTAAAACCATGAGGTTTACGCCCAAAATATTTAGTATGCGGCAATGTTAGTGGTCCCCTACATAAATTCTGCCAATCAAGCCCCTGAGGTCCTAACCGACAACACCCCAGGTGGTGGGGATCATTTGTTCACAAAAATCTATATAGCTAAAGGATCTTCAAAAATCTTCTTCTCTGAAAACATGTGATCCACAGGTATTGATATAGTATAGCAATGTTTAGTGGTCCCTTACATAAATCCTGTGTGTCGCTTGTGTCTTTTAATTTTGGATGGCCATATGGCCATTTTGTGGGAAAGTAACTGTCCTTATGGCCTTCCTTTGTTTGGTGTTTCCATTGTGGTCTGGTCGCTTAATGTTTGTATTTCTTTCCCTTTGGTGTCTTTGATGGGTGGAGTAAGTTAATTGTATCGATTCCTGATCTTTGTTTTACTTCTACTTTTTATTAGCATGGGCGGTCCGCCTCACACCGAGTTCCTGGACAGGCTTAGATCCTCTAAGCGGTTTACCGGTACTAGTGTGCGGGCCGGATTCAGCTCTGCGTGGAGCATCATGCAGCCCATATATTTCTTCAAGCCTGGTATTTTAGTAGGACAAGGCAACAAGCCCATTGGGGCTTGGAGAAATAGACTGGCTTAAGTGAGCTATTCGTATGCCAATGCTTTGGCGTTTGTCGACAGTTTCAAATAAGTATATCTCCTATACCTGATGGCCAATCTTGATCAAATTTTATGTGATACATCATCAGGTGGGGGGAAGGAACAATGAGGCACAGAGGTAAGATATTTAGTATGTAGCTCCATGTTAGGTGGTCATCTACATAAATCTTGCCAGCGATGCTCCTGGGGTGAAAATTGGCGACGCCCCGGGGCTCATTAGCTCCCATAAGCTTATAATGAGGGAAAACTTTAAAAATCTTCTCTAAAACCATGAGGTTTACGCCCAAAATATTTAGTATGCGGCAATGTTAGTGGTCCCCTACATAAATTCTGCCAATCAAGCCCCTGAGGTCCTAACCGACAACACCCCAGGTGGTGGGGATCATTTGTTCACAAAAATCTATATAGCTAAAGGATCTTCAAAAATCTTCTTCTCTGAAAACATGTGATCCACAGGTATTGATATAGTATAGCAATGTTTAGTGGTCCCTTACATAAATCCTGCCAATCGAGCCCATTGAATCCAAACTGGCAAAACCTTAAGTCCAATGACACCTACCTGGGGTCCCCTGGGACTATGCCTGACCCCCTCAAGTTCATGTAAGGCTTAATATCTCAGAAACCATTCAGAACCATGTCCCTAAACAATATACTATATTATTGTTCCTTATGCCACATTCACAGACTTTCAGTTCCACATGGATATGCCCCACCCCTTTCACTTCATTAAAGGCTTTATATCTCAGAAATGGTTCAGATCCCCACCCCTAAACCATATACATTTTTGTTTCTTAATGATAGGCCACATCCAAATGAAAATGGGAGATATTGGTAAATTGAATATGTAGTTATACTAGCAGGTGGCCTGATAGTATACCTACAAATTCAATATCTCCCACCTGGTGTAATTAAAGGAATCAATTAGTATGTCTTGTGAGTGTTTGAGTTTCAGGTCTCACCAACAGCTAAGGTCATATGAAGATGGGACCTCGGTTTAAAGACTCATCCAAAAGTCTGCATGTCTTGTAGTAAAGTCTGAGAATTGTGAAAAACTTAAGTTTCTCAGGTCAGCGGTTTAGGCTCACTGAGCCTCTTGTTATAAGTCATTAGTGGAGCGCTGTGGTGCAGTGGTAAAGTATCGGACTCGGGGATTGAGAGGTACCGGGTTCGAACCCCACAAGCGGCAAGTGTTGTTTCCTTGAGCAAAAGACTTTATCCACATTGCTTAGTACTGGTTTCTACCCAGGAAAAGAGGGCCAAATGGAAGATAAGTACTAGTTTACTAACTGTGTTACCCTCTATAAATAAGGTCGATTATTATTATTATTACCTTCAGGTGATCACTGTAATTAGTACAAAGCCCATTACATCCTTATCAGCAGGCCTCAGTTACTGATAGCAGCTTAAGTATGGACAATGACGACCTCAGTTGCAGAGAGGAGCCAAAACTATGGGCAACCACTACCTCAGTTACAGAGAAGCCAAAACTATGGACAGTCACCATCTCAGTTACAGCGAGGAACCAAAACTTTTGGCAACCACTACCTCAGTTGCAGAGAGAAGCCAAGACTATGGGCAACCACTATCTCAGTTGCAGAGAGGAGCCAAAACTATGGACAACCACTACCTCAGTTACAGAGAGGACCCAAAACTACTGGCAACCACTGCCTCAGTTAAAGAGAGGAGCCAAAACTATGGGCAATAACTACCTCAGTTGCAGAGAGGAACCAAAACTATGGGCATCCACTACCTCAGTTGCAAAAAGGAGCCCAAACTATGGACAGCCATTACCTCAGTTACATAGAGGAGTCAAAAACTATGGGCAACCACTACCTCAGTTACGGAGAGGAGCCAAACCTATGGGCAGCCACTACCTCAGTTACAGAGAGGAACCAAACTATGGGCAACCACTACCTTAGATACGGAGAGCAGCCAAAACTATGGGCAACCACTACCTCAGTTACAGAGAGGAGCCAAAACTTTGGGCACCACTCCCTCAGTTACAGAGAGGAAACAAAACTATGGGCAACCACTACCTCAGTTACAAATAGGAACCAAAACCTATTGGCAACCATTACTTCAGTTACAGAGTGGAGCCAAAACTATGGACAACCACTACCTCAGTTACAGAGAGTAGCCAAAACCATGGGAAACCACTACCTCAGTTACAGAGAAGAGCCACCACTACCTCAGTAACAAAGAGGATCCAAAACTATGGTCAACCACTACCTCAGTTACAGAGAGGAGCCAAAACTATGGGCAACCACTACCTCAGTTACAGAGGGGAGCCAAACTATGGGCAACCACTACCTCAGTTACAGAGAGAAGCCCAAACTATGGGCAACCACTACCTTAGTTTCAGAGAGGAGCCAAAACTATGGGCAACCACTACCTCAGTTACAGAGAGGAGCCAAAACTGGGGGCAACCACTTCCTTAGTTGCAGAAAGGAGCCAAAACTATGGTCAACCACTACCTCAGTTACACAGAGGAGCCAAAACTATAGGCAACCACTACCTCAGTTGCAGAGAGGAGTCAAAACTATGGGCAACCACTACCTCAGTTACAGAGAGGATCCAAAACTATTGGCAACCACTACCTAAGTTACAGCAAGGATCCAAATCTATGGCAACCTTTACCTCAGAGAGGATCCAAAACTATGGGTAAGAGGAGCAGAAACTTGGACAACCACTACCTCATTTACAGGGAGGAGTCAAAACTATGGGCAACCACTACCTCAGTTACAGTGAGGCGCCAAAACAATGGGCAACCACTACCTCAAGATCCACAAGCAGCTGTTCCTCTGATGCTCCAATGGATCAGTCGCTTTCCATACATACTGCAAGTAGACAAACAACTGCAGGATGCCATTACTTGTATGTAAGTATGATAATTCTGTCCAAAGTATGTTCATCTTGTTTTAACTTTGAGCACTCTCTAGGCTAATTCAGCCGATGACAAGCTGTTGATATTATTCTTATTTTTCCCAGAAAACAGGACTAGACATCTCATGCAAATTTTCTGAGAAAATTAGGAAAATGTTTCAAAATGTCGTCTGCTGAAAAAAATACCCAACATGCAGTGCATTAACTTCCCAATAAGTACATCCTTCTTGTTTTAAGTACATTGTCAGTTTGTCACTCAGTCTTATTGCAGGACATGATGGATGGAAAAGAATTTTGAGCAGGCTAACTTTTCTGGAGCACCCATCTCATCCAAGCCCATCCGTGACGTTCCTAAACAGATTGTAAAGTTTACTACTGGATCAACACCATCAAAGGGGAATGGGAACACCTGGCAGATTTTACCGCCATTTTTCCAAAGGGAGACAACTTTCGGGACTTCTTGTTCGCTTTTCTATAAGACCTGACCCACTGAAAAAGGGGGTCTACTCTTAAAGGAAAGAATTTGCTCCTCAGCAGCAAAATCTTTCCTTTAAGAGTTGACCCGTATTGACATGGGAGACAAAACTACTTTTGCAGGAGTTACCTCCCCTGAAGGTGTTTCCATGTAGCTAGAACAAGTATGGTGTGACGGGGGTTTTAAGTCGTTTTGGTTAAAGCATAAACTTTTACTCCAAGCAGAAAGGCAAATCTCTACAAGATTTGACTTTGTCAAATGTATCTTGGAATGAAAGGATAAAGAATCTGAGTTGTGTTTGCCTTCCATAGGCTTTATTTGTTATTCTATTTTAATTTTTATGAACACATAAACATGCATCAATGTACATCAATGCTGACAAATAAACTGTATACTAATCTACAATCTACTGTATACCCATTGCCGACCCCCCCCCCCCCCCCATTGGGGCTTGAAGAAATAGACTGGGTTGCATGATACTTCCACGCAGACCGAAACTGACCACAGATGAGTACTGGTAAACCTCTTAGAGGATCTAAACCTGCCCAGGCAAAGCGTCCATCTTATAAACCCTATTGGTTTCACTGGGTGACAGGGCTTGAGATGTCATGTCATCTCAGTGTCTGGTAAAATCCCACAAACTGGAAGCAACGTCTCCAAAATGACCTATACAGTGTTGATGGGGACGTTAAACCTCAAATTAAACAAATCCATCTTGTTTTAAGTACATTGTCACTCAGTCTAATTGCAGGACAGGACGGATGGCAAAGAATTTTGAGCAGGCTAAACATTCTGGAGCACCAATCCCATCCATGACTTTCCTAAACAGATCGTTATGGCTACTACTGCATCAACTCCATTGGGAGACATGAGTCAACTCCATTTAAGGGGAATGGGAACACCTGCCAGATTTTTCTGCCATTTTTCAAAGGGAGACAACTTTCCGGACTTCCTGTTTGCTTTTCTATAAGCACTGTCCCACTGAAAAATAGCATGGTGTGTACATGTATAATTTAGGACAAGCTTTTCCTTGAAAATGTGTTTTGTGTGTACTCATTAGAATCGCCTCAATGTGTCATCGATGTTACTGAGACGTTACTTAAGGGGAATGGGAGCACCTTGTTTTCCACCTTTTTTCAAAAGGTGACAACTTTCGGGACTCCCTGTTGGCTTTTCTATAAGACCTCACCCACTGATAAAGGGGTCTACTCTTAAAGGAAAGAATTTTCTCCTCTGGAGTAAAATCTTTCCTTTAACCCTTTACCACTCAGATACGTGTTTTTACGTGTCTGCACCCCCCCCCCCCACCCACACACTCCCATTTTAAGCCCCAGAAGCACCTAAAATCTGCATTTCTACCCCTGGATAGTTATGTTTGCTTTAGGATTTGTTGGGCAAACAAGAGGCCCATGGGCCACTATGCTCACCAGAGCTCAGGTGGGCACTGCCCATCCTGCCCAATGGCAGCCATGTATTTTAACATGATATCATTTTAATCTACCAAATGAACCCCCATGTCCAAATGAGCACCCATGTGGACTCAGCATCTGAAAAGTTAGGCCTTTTGTGAAGTAGAGAGGGTGGGGCATGGACCCAATGGAGCCCCGGTTGGTATCACTAAATGCGTATTATCATAAGAAACAAAAATATATATGGTTTAGCAGTGGGGATCTGTAAGGCCTCTTAAACAGTGGAGGGGTTGGGGCATGCCCTGTTGATCCCAGGAAAGCCCAAACTGTTGTCCCTAAATGTGTCTTATCATAAGGACCAAGTATATATATTATATGGTTTAGTGCTGGGAATCTGACCGGTTTCAGAGATTTGAGGCCCTTTTATGAAGTGGAAAGGATAGGAATGGCCCCTGCGGACCCCGCTACAGTAGGTGTGCTAATAATAAGGAACAAGAACATATATGATTATGGGGTGGGGATTTGAATGGTTTCTGAAATATAAAGCCTTTTATGAAATGGAAGTGCCGGGCACATTGCCTCAGCACAAAGAGACACCCAGGTTGGTGTGATTGAACAAGTCTTATCATAAGGAACAAGTATATGGTTTAGGGGTGGGGATCTGAACTATTTCTGATATATATGGCTTTTAATGAAGTAAAGCGATGGGGCATGGCCTAGGCGTGCCCCGGGAACTCCCAAGCTGGTGTCACTGAATGCGTCTTATCATAAGAAAGATGAATATATATGGTTTAGGGTGGGGCTAAGAACATTCTCTGAGATATAAGGCCTTATGTGATGTGGAGGGGTGGGGCAAGGCCCCGGGAGACTCCAAGGTTGGTGTCAATGAATGTGTCTTATAATAAGGAACAAGAATGTATATGGTTTCGGGGTGGCCATCTGTATGGTTTCCGAGATATTGTACTATTATGAAATGGAGGGGGTGGGGCATGGCCCCAGCACATCCCTGGGGACCCCCGGTTGGTGTCACTGAATGTGTCTTATCATAATGAACAAAAATATATATGGTTTAGGGGTGGGTATCTGAACAGTTTCTGAGATATATGGCCTTTTGTGAAGTGGAGGGGTGGGGCAAGGCCCCAGCGCGTCTCTGAGGACCCCCTGGTTGGTGTCAATGAATGTGTCTTATCATAAGAAGCAAGCATATATATGGTTTATGGGCGGGGATCTGTAAGGTTTCCGAGATATTGGGCCTTTTATGAAATGGAGGGGGTGGGGAATGGCCCCGGCGCATCCAGGGGACTCCCAGGTGGATGTCACTGAATGAGTGTTATCAAAAGGAACAAGAATATATATGGTTTAGGGGTGGGAATCTGAATGGTTTCCAAGATATTGGGCCTTTTATAAAGTGGAGGGGGTAGGGCATGACCTGGGCGCATCCCTGATGACCCCCAGGTTGGTGTTACTGAATGCGTCTTATCAATAGGAACAAGAATATATATGGTTTAGGGGTCGGGATCTGAATGGTTTCTGAGATATATGGCCTTTTATGAAGTGGAGGGGTAGGCCAAGGCCCCAGCGCATCTCTGAGGACCCCCAGGTTGGTGTCAATGAATGTGTTTTATCATAAGAAGCACGCATATATATGGTTAAGGGGCGGGGATCTGTAAGGTTTAAGAGATATTAGGCCTTTTATGAAATGGAGGGGGTGGGGCATGGCCTCGGCGCATCCAGGGGACTCCCAGGTTGATGTCACTGAATGAGTCTTCTCATAAGGAACAAGAATACATATGGTTTAGGGCTGGGGATCTGAATGGTTTCCGAGATATTGGGCCTTTTATTAAGTGGAGGGGTGGGGCATGACCTCGGCGCATCCCTGAGGACCCCCAGTTTGGTGTTACCGAATGCGTCTTATCAATAGGAACAAGAATATATATGGTTTAGGGGTCGGGATCTGAATGGTTTCTGAGATATATGGCCTTTTATGAAGTGGAGGGGGTGGGGCATGGCCCCGGCACAACCTGGGGGACCCTCAGGTTGGTATAAAAGCATATGGCTGAAAGAATTTTACTCAAGAAACATTTCTATAAAAGTTTTGTCAAAATATCTGCAATGACTTGGCAGTAAATGCCATTTTTCAATTTTCCCCATTATAAGTCTATGGAAACTCTTAGTTGCCATATCAACCAAACTAATGGGCCGATTTTCATAAAAAACACAACTTTCAATCCCCCAGCCCAAGGATGCTATAGATAAAATTTGGGCCCAATCGGCCCAGTGGCTTCAGAGGAGAAGATGTTTAAAAGTGTTGACGCCAGACATACGACATACGACGACGGACAACTGCCTATCCTATAAGCTCCCCCGGAGCCTTCGGCTCTGGTGAGCTAAAAAGTGACCTGTTTTTTCGCGCACCTCCCCACTAAAAATATTCTGGGGGGATTAAAGGGGTGGCAAAGCCCCCCCCCCCCCCCCCTCACTTCCCGAAAAATTTTGGGTGTATGGCCCAACCGGCCGCTAAAATTTATATCTGAGGGTGCCTGGAGTCAAAAATGCCTGAAAATTGATGCTGATAAAACATGCTGCAAACAGTGAAAATGGCCAGTGCCAAACACCTTAACTGTTGCCTTGACAGCTGTGTGAAGATTAAAATGTGGTCAAAAATTCATGTGAAAACACACTTTTTGCCAACTTTGAGATGCCCCCTCTTTACCATGACAACAATGATCAAGTCATGAATGGTTGCATTTGAAAGGCTACTGCCCAATGAACATTCATACCAATTTGGTGTAAAACAATCTATCCATTATGAAACAATGACTAGTTGAAGTTGCTGTCAGGTGTAACACTGTGAAAATCAGCGAAATTCACAAAATCCCTGAGTGGTAAAGGGTTAAGAGTTGACCCCTATTGACATGGGAGACAAAAATACTTTTGCCAGAACGCCCCTGAAGGTGTTCCCATTCCCCTTAATATGAATTATCAGAATGTAGCGAGAACAAGTTTGTTGTGACGGGGGTAAATGACTTTATGTAGTTGTGGTAAAAGCATAAACATTTAACTCCACGCAAAAAGGCAAATTTCTTCAAGATTTGACTTTGTCAAATGTATCTTGGAATGAAGGATCAAGAATCTGAGTTGTGTATACCTTCCAGAGGCTTTATTTTTTATTCTCGTTTAATTCTAATGAACACACATACATGTACCAATGTACACCAATGCTTACAAATAAACTGTATACTAATCTACAATCTACTGTATACCCGTTCGCCCCCGGCCAAATGGGGCTTGAAGAAACCGAATGACTTGCATGATGCTTCCACGCAGAGCCGAAAATGACCACACACAAGAACTGGTAAACTGCTTAGAAGGACTAAGCCTGCCCAGGTAAAGTGGTGTGAGTCAGACCGTCTAATGCTTATAAGCCTTTTGGTTCATTAGGAGGCTGGGCTTGAGACGTCATTTCATCTCAATGTCGAGTTGAGTTGAAAATTGGAAGCAACCTCTCTAAAATGACCTAAACAGTGCTGACCTCAATTCAAACAAACAAATACCCGTATTACTGTATACCACTTAACCCTTTTCCTGCTGAATAAATTAGTTTCGCCACAGTCATTTCTTACTATCATCCAATCAAACTACTTAGTGTAAAGGATTCCTGTATTCAAACAGTGCAGATCCTGATCAGATGGCTTCTTTGATCTGGTTCTATACTGTTTGACAAGTTAGGGGCATTTGTGTTCAGCAGGACAAAGATTCAGACAGGACAATGAGCAGCAGACTCATTTTGCAGTATAAAAATTTGGCCATTTAGCAATAATAACATACGGATGTGTTATCATAATTAACGAACGGTTTCATTGCCTCCACTTCTATTAAACATACAGTAGAACTTCGATGGCTCGAACACCGATGGCTCGTTCACCATGGATGTGTCGAACCCATTCATGAGCCCCTAGGGAAATCCTATACATAAGAAATAGCGGGGGATAACTAAAGGAGATTTTAGTCTTTTACCTTGCAATGTATGCTGTGTGTACTCATTGGAATCGCCTCGATGAGGCGATTCTAATGAGTACACACAGCATACATTTTCAATATAAAACACCGAAAAGATGTCTAATAGTCTCGTTATGCCTCCTGTCAGTAACCTCAGTGGCTCAAACTACCCCTGTCTCGAACAGATTTTCAAGGTCCCAAAGGTGTTCGAGCCATTGACGTTTGACTGTACTTGTATATCACTGGCCAACTTTTTCAGAACTCATGTATCAAAGGAAGATTTGCTGATATAAAAAATGAAGAAAATCAGACAGATATGCTTCCTCTTGAAATGAACTCTTCCTTGAGAAATGAAGCACAAAAGTGCAGTCTGTTCTTATGCTGAAGCAAGCATATCTCATGACATTTTTGAAGTCACAGAAGTTGGTGCAGTCAATTCACTTTTTGGCATTTTTTGTTTTTAATTTTACTTTTGCAAGCTTAGTTTCAGTTTCTGATTTTGTTTTTGTGTCTTTTGTCTTGGTGTTTTTTGTCTTGTTGTCTTTTCCCTGGTTTCTGGGTCTTGACCTTTGATCTGACCTTGACCCTGATCTTGGTAATGTCCCTGACATTAAGTCCATTAAACCGTTCTTGATAGCAGATTGTTTGGCTTCTTTAAGCTCTTTCTGGTTCCACAGCAGAATATGGAAACCTGAAATAGATACAGTAGAACTGTGATGGTTCAAACACTGATCGCTCATTTACCACGGCTGTTTCCAACTCGTTCTTGAGTCTATAGGAAAGAGATTTCCCATAAAAGCAATCGACCACAAATATACGAGGGATGTTCGAAAAGAATTGCTTATTTCTATCTGGAGACTTCAAATTTCAAGTTAGCCCATAAGTGCTCATTTCATGCCCTCGAAGTACTCCTCGTGGCTAGAAATGCAAAGTTTCAGCTGATGTATCCACTGCTTGTAAGCGTCATGGTACGCTGATTTGGACACAGTAATAAGGCACTAATGAATGGCAGATCCAAGTGCCTGTTGGGACTGGTACTTCCATCCAGCAAGGAATGATTTCAATTTCAGAAACAACAAGATGTGTTTGTGAAACACGAACATGTCCCCGGGCATGGTCATTTTTTATTCAAAGTTGCTCACAGTTCAAGATTTTTGTTTGTGTGGGAAGCCCTCGACACAAGAAACTTATATGCCAAATATGAAAGCGCTATCTTAAACGGTTCAAAAGTTATGAACAATAATATTTTTTCTTTAAAGTAGGTCAAGGTCACAGGTCAAAAAAATTTGCATGAATGTAAAGTTATGGTCACAAGGAACCTGCATGCCAAATATTAAGGCTGCCAGAGCTAAAATAGAAAAACTTAAATTTGCTTCAAACGTGAATTCCTCCCAAACCCTTGAGCCAACTTCATTCAAACTTCACAAGAATGTTGCCATAGTTGACTCCCTACCAAAATAGCTAAATTGTTCCGCTCAGATGAACAAGATGGCCACCAGAACTAAAAATAGAATGTACAACAGACAGTGACACTCAGGTAAGTGAATCAGGGCCCTGTAGGCCCTCTTGTTTGGTTTTCATTCTGTTATTGACAGAAAATTCTGTTAGCAAATATTGTAGGTCCTGATCAGACACCGTGTTATGGGCCTGCAATGTTTACCAAGGTACTCCTTCAGGAGTTTCCCACATGTAATGGGTAAATCTTATCATTAGAGCCCCGCCAAGCGATTTTGTGTCTTCGAGCATTCCGTCATGACAAAGTTTAACTGCGCATGCCCAGCCATTCAGAGGGGCCAGGGATATGGCTTTCTGTCTGAAGGTTCCTCTTGATTCATTGCTTGTATGAGCTAGCAGCAAAGGTTCTGGCGAGACTGCACGGATGGGCAGGCTCGCCTGAACCTTCGCTGCTCCCATAGGCGATAAGTACCAAAATCGCTTGACGGGGCCCATTAGATAACCACAGTTTTAGCTTGCGTGTTTAAAAAGTACAGGAAGGGCTATTACAATACCCCAAGCTGGAACACTGGTGACCACTAAAAATGCTATTTACAGTGAAACTTCATTGACTTCAACTCTGATGGTTTGTTTGTATAATGTGAGGTTTAATGTCCCGGTCAACACTGTATAGGTCATTTTGGAGACATTGCTTCCAATTTCATGGGACTTTTACCTGACATTGAGATGGAATGACATCTCAAGCCCTGTTGCCCAATGAAACAAATAGGGTTTATAAGCATGAACGGTCCGACTGGCACCGCTTTGCCTGGGCAGGCTTAGATCCCCTAAGCCATTTACCAGTACTCATGTGCGGGTTGGTTTCAGCTCTGTGGAAGCAACATGCAGCCCATCTATTTCTTCAAGCCCCAATAGGTGGGGGCCAACAACTCTGATAGCTCATTGAACATGGCTGCCCTCGCCAATCGGGCTTAAAGAAATAGATTGGGCTGCATGGTGCTTCCACGCAGAGCTGAAGCTGACCAAACATGAGTACTGGTAAACCACTTAGAAGGACTAATCCTGCCCAGGCAAAGTGAGGTGAGTCAGACCATCCAGTGCATATAAGCCTTTTCTTTTCATTGGGCTTGAGATGTCATTTCTTCTCAGTGTCTGGTAAAAGTCCCATGAAATTGGAAGCAATGGGCACACACGACATACATGTTAATGATAAAATGAGAAAACTATCACTTTATTACCTCAAATACAAGTACGAGGGATGTTCAAAAAGAATTGCTTATTGTCCTCTAGCTTGATATTCACTTGGGGCATGATCAAAACCAATACATACTTGTAAAGGGCTATTCAATATCTACACAATGGTGTATAAATGCACATGTTATACAAAGTGTAAGACATAAAATTTGCTATTTGAATACACTCAGTCATTTACCACTGCAGTAAAAATGGTTGGTAGAAGCGTCAACTAAAAAGATGAAATACGGGCTTATATCAAAGCTTGCTCAAAACTTGGTTGTTCTTTGAAGAAGTTGATGACTGAAATTTCTACTGCTTTTGGACCTTCCTTTGTGTCTTATGACACAGATCGGAGGTGGAAAAAGAAATTTGAATCTGGTGTAGAGTCCATCAAAAATGCACCAAAATCTGGTAGGCAAAAATCTGCATCTCGTAAAGAAATCATCTCCAAAATAAAGGAAATCATTGAAGGTGATGCCAGGTTTACAGTTCTTGATATTGCACGAAAGGTAGGCATATCACTATTTTTAGCTCTGGTGTCCATCTTGTTCATCGGAGTGGAACAAATTTAGCATTTTGTTAGGGAGCCATACGGGCAACATTCCGGTGAAGCTTGAATCAAATTCGCCCAAGGGTTTAGGTGTTCGCATTTGAAGCAAATTTACAATTGTTTTCTTTAGCTCTGGCATCCATTTGGGTCCTCAGAGCAGAACCGTTTTAGCTAATTTAGTAGAGGGTCACCTAAGCAACATGCCTATGAAAGTTGAACAAAATTGGCCCAAGGGTACAGGAGGAGTTGATATTTAAAGATTTTTTTCTTTTTTTTAGCTCTGGCAGCCATCTTGTTCATCGGAGCGAGCAATTTTAGCTATTCTGGTAGGGAGTCGAATAGGCAACAGTCCTCTGAAGTCTGAATCAAATTGGCCCAAGGGTTTAGATGGAGTTCATGTTTTTAGCTCTGGTGGCCATTTTGCTTATTGTAGCGGAATCATTTTAGCTATTTTGGTAGAGGGTCACCTAAGAAACACTCCTATAAAATTTCAATGAAATTTGCCCATGGGTACAGGAGAAGTTGATGTTTAAAGATTTTTTCTCTTTTTAGCTCTGGGGACCATCTTGTTCATCGGAGCAGAACAATTTTAGCTATTTTGGTAGGGAGCCACCCAGGCAACATTCCTGTGAAGTTATCAAACTGGCCAAAGGGTAGGAAAAGTTTGCATTTAAAGCAAATTGTTGATGACACACGAGTGATGACCGACACTGACTGAGCCAATAGCTCACCATGAGCAGGTGAGCTAAAAATTACACCCCTTATATGACAAATGGACTTGTGCAACATATAGCCATGGAAGAGTCCACTAGTACACAATGGATTAAGACAAAGTCTTACGACATGAAAGCCGTAACAAAGGAAAGAAGCATAGCCTGAAAAAATCCTCCCCTTTGGTGGGATTCGAACCCAGGCCGCTCGGGTGATAGTCCAGTGCTCTAACCGCTGAGCCAAAGAGTCGACTCTCTGACGCAGTTGTCAGTGGTTATAAACCAAGAAGCATATGATCTACCAAGGTAGATAATGGAAGGGAGGTAACACACCTCCTCTTCAAGGAAGTCATCATTTATGATGACGTGAAGGTAGCCAACTTCGGCACGAAGCCAATTCTGACATGTAAAGTCCGATCCCGGACGAGCCCCCATCTTACGACATGAAAGCCGTAACAAAGGAAAGAAGCACAGCCTAAAAAATCCCCGCCTTTGGTGGGATTCGAACCCGGGCCACTTGGGTGATAGTCCAGTGCTCTAACCACTGAGCCAAAGAGTCGACTCTCTGACTCAGTTGTCAGAGAGTGGTTATAAACCAAGAAGCATATGATCTACCAAGGTAGATAATGGAAGGGAGGTAACAAAAGGGTGTAAAGGAAAAACATCACATTTTTTTTTATTTGCTGGTACTTACCCATCCCAGAGGCCAGTGCATTTCCTTGTCTGTTGAATTTGTTCAGCTGAAAAAGGCAAGAATGTCAGAATTATGCTTTGTTTTAACACTTGACCTCCTGATGAAAGTAGTTTTGTCACACCTGTTTCTGACTTTCAGCCAATCAATTACTTGAATTACTTCCTACATCTGATCAGGATACCCCCGCCCATAGGGGCTTGAAGAAATATATGGGCTGCATGATGCTTCCACGCAGAGTTGAATCCAGCCAGCACACAAGTACTGGTAAACCTCTTAGAGGATCTAAGCCTGTCCAGGAACCGCGGACCGTCCATGCTAATAAACCCTATTGGTTTCATTGGGCGACAAGGCTTGAGATGTCATTTCATCTCAATGTCGGGTGAAAGTCCCACAAAATTGGAAGCAACGTCTCAAAAATGACCTTTACAGTGTTGATGGAGATGTTAAACCTCAAATCAAACAAACAAACAAACATCTGATCTGGAGCTCCACTGTTTGCAAAGACGCTGTATCCTGCTTCAGAATGACACAGGGTAAGGGACATGAACGGATCTTTGCTTGTTTGCTTGTGTTAACCCTTCAGGGGAATGGGAACACCTTCAGGGGATGCAACTCCTGCAAAAGTATTTTTGTCTCCCATGTCAATAGGGGTCAACTCCTAAGGAGCAAATTCTTTCCTTTAAGAGTTGACCCCCTTTCTCAGTGGGACAGAGCTTATAGAAAGGCGAACAGGAAGTTCCGAAAGTTGTCTCCCTTTGAAAAATGGCGGGAAAATGTGCTAGGTGTTCCCATTCCCCTTAAGATACCAATCACTACATCTGAAAATGTCGTCTGCTTATGTTGTCTGCTGGATCTTCCTGCGAACTTTTTAAAAGTATTTTTTTCATATAGGCAAACATTGTGGATGCAGATCAGACTGCTCTTAGAGAAGCAGTCTGATCTGGGTCTACACTGTGTGCAAAAACTAATTTTAAAGTACCTGGCAGACAACGATGCACCCCCGTCCATCGGGCCTGGAGAAATAGATTGGGCTGCACCGTGCTTACGCGCAGAGCTGAAACCGACCAAACTTGTGTACTGGTAAACAGCTTAGGTCTAAGTGTGGCGGCCGTAAAAAGTCTCCCTGCCCTACATCAAAGTGTAGATTATATTTTCTTGTCCTTTGGGATCATTGATTCCATTGTGGAATTTTAAAAACTTTTGAGGGTTACTGATGAGGCCTAATTGGCCGAAACTAGCTAGTTTGGCCCAGAAAACATGTACACTCCATATTTTCCAGTTCTGTGGAGTATTCCTTGCTTCCAAAGGATAATCCTTTCTAGAACATATTTGAGATGTCATTTCATCTCAATGTCGGGTAAAAGTCCCACAAAATCGGAAGCAACATCTCCAAAATGACCTTAATAGTGTTGTCGGGGCGTAAAACCGCAACTCAAACAAACAAAACCTGGCAGACGACAACAGTTTTGATTGGCATTTTACTGGGTTGAGGTTTTACGTCCTCAACATTCAAAGAATGGTAGAAAGGGCATATAGTGTTACCACTGAGGCACTGACTGTCTGTCTTTAAGCCTTATTCTGCTGAACAAGATAACTACCATTGCAAACGCTGTAGAGCCAGATTAGATGGCTGCCATCTGATCAGGAGCCATACGGTTTGCTGCACCCATGCCCGTTTGGGCTTGGATAAATAGATTGGACTGCATGAAGCTTCCCCGCAGAGCTAAAGCAGACGGAACATATTAACCCATAAAATGCCAATCATGACAATTGTCGTCTGCTTTGTCGTCTGCCGGTTACTTTAAAAGTCATATTTGCAAACAGTGTGGACCAAGATCAGACTGCTCCTGTAGGAGCAGTCAGATCTGGGTCCACACTGCTTGCCTGTATGCAAAAATTTAAAATGTTTGCAAAAAGATTCAGCAGACGACATAAGCAGATGACATTTTCAGATGTAGATTTTCTCGGCGTCTTATGGGCTAAGTACTGGTAAACCACTTAGAAGGTCTAAGCATTCGCAGGCGAAGAGGTGTGAGTCAGATAGACCCTGGTTATAAACCCTGGCAGTATCTCTGGGCTGTAGGGTTTAGTTGTCATTTCATCTCAACGTCTGGTAAAAGTCCCACAAAAACAGAAGCAAGTCTCCAAAATGACCAAGTGAAGGCAGGGACTCAACTCAAATAAACGAACTCGTTTGATGTTCTGTTTGCGAATTACATTAAGTAATTTGATTGGTTGACAATCAGAAATGAGTGTGGCTAAATTTATTTATTCAGTAGGATAAGGGCTAAGAGGAGACCCCTTTTCCAAAGTGGTTCAGTTTGGTTCAGTTCAAACAGGCATCATACTGACCAAGTGTTTCTGTGCCTTAAAGACCCGATTTTGCAGCCGTAACCCTCATCCTGCTGAAAACAGCAACCATTACCTTTGCAAACAGTGTAGATCCAGATCAGATGGCTTCTGAAGAAGCCATCTGATCAGGATCTACACTGTTTGTAATGCAGTTTGTGAATTGAACAAATACATTATATGAAGTAATTTGATTGGTGAATAGTCAGAAATGGGTGTAGCTAAATAATTTTATTCAGCAGGAAAAGCGTGAAATAGTCATTTTAAACAGAATATTGGTGGAAAATCAAAATCTAAAAAGCCTGAAATCATGAAAAATCAAGAAAAAGTCAAGATCTAAAAGCCTGAAATCCTGCATATGCCTGAAAAATATGAGGCCTGTTTAAATTAAAGCAAAGAGAAAGCTATTAATGTCGCCCCTCTTCTAATAAAGACTGAAAATCAGTCAGATAGAGCTGAAAGCAACTGAACTTTTGAGTACTGGTAAACTATTTGGAAGGTCTAAGCCTACCAGGAAAATTGGTGCAAGCCAGACTTTCCCTTAGCCCCTACTGGTTTCTTTGGGTGCTGGGGCTTGAGATATCATTTCATCTCATTGATGGTAAAGGTCCCACAAATCAAAAGAAACGTTTCCAAAATGACCTAAATAGTGTTTGATTTGAGGTTAAACATCCCTGTCAACACTGTAAAGGTCATTTTGGAGACGCTGCTTCCAATTTTGTGGGACTTTTACCCGACTTTGAGATGAAATGACATCTCAAACCTTGTCGCCCAATGAAACCAATAGGGTTTATAAGCATGGATGGGCCAACTCACACCACTTTGCCTGGGCAGGCTAAGATCCTCTATTAAAGCGGTTAACCAGTACTCGTGTGCGGGTCTGTTTCAGCTCTGCGTGGAAGCATCATGCACCCATCTATTTCTTCAAGCCCCGATGGGCGGGGGCCAGACCTAAATAGTGTTGACTAGGGCATATAAATGATGGTGAATTAAGTACTTTAGTTGCTACACCATTTAACATTGTTTGTCACTAACCCATTGTATACTAGTGGACTCTTCCATCGCTATAAGTTGGACACGTCCATTTGTCATATAAGGGTTATCCAGGCCTCATACTGACCACGCTTTTCCATGCCTGAAAGACCTGATTTTATAGCCTTTAACCCTTATCCTGCTGATCATGACAACCCCTATCTTTGCAAACAATGTAGATCCAGATCAGATGGCTTCTGAAGAAGCCATCTGATCAGGATCTACACTGTTTGTAATGCATTTTGTGAAAATATCAAGTAATTTGGTTGACTTATAGTCAGAAATGGGTGTGGGTTGATAAATTTACTCAGCAGGATAAGGGTTAAATAGTTAATTAACAGACTAAAGGCACAAAAAATCAAAATCTAAAAGCCTGAAATCAAGAAAAATATCAAGCTCTAAAAGCCTGAAATCCTGCAAATGCCTGAAAAATATGAGGCCTAGTTATCAGGCCTATTTTTTCGTTTTTATTCTATTTTTGACAGAAAATTCTGTTAGCAAATAGTGTAGGCCCTGATCAGACGCCAGGTTCTGCAGCGTCTGATCTGGCCCTGCACTGTTTGCCAAGGTACAGTCAAACTTCAATGGCTCGAACACCTTTGGGACCTCGAAAATCTGTTCGAGACTGGGGTAGTTCGAGCCACTGAGGTTACTGTCAGGAGGCATAACGAGGTAGTTTTAGACATCTTTTCGGTGTTCTTTAATGAAAATGTATGCTGTGTACTCAGTAGAATCGCCTCATCAAGGCGATTCTAATGAATACACACAGCATACATTTGCGAGATAAAAGACTAAAATCTCCTTAATTATCCCCCACTATTTCTTATGTAGAGGATTTAGCTAGGGGCTCAAGAATGGGTTCGACCCATCCATGGTAAACGAGCCATCGGTGTTCGAGCCATCAAAGTTCTACTGTACCTCTTTAGGGGTTTCCTGCATGCAATGGGTTAGGTAATGAGGCTCTTGGGCCACTTGTTCAAAACTAACAATGTTATTAGTTAACTATCATTAAAACTTCATTTAACCCTTTACCACTCAGATACGTGTTTTTACGTGTCTGCACCCCCCTCCCCCCATTTTAAGCCCCAGAAGCACCTAATATCTGCATTTCTACCCCTGGATAGTTATGTTTGGTTTAGGATTTGTTGGGCAAAAATGTGACCTGTTTTTTCGAGCGCCTCCCCACTAAAAATATTCGGGGGTGGGGGGGGGGGGGGGGGGGGGGGGATTGAAGGTTGCCCCCCTCACATCCCGAAAAACTTTGGGTGTATGGCCCAACCGGCTGCTAAAATTTATATCTGAGGGTGTCTGGGGTCAAAAATGCCTGAAAATTGATGCTGCTAAAACATGCTGCAAACAGTGAAAAACACCTTAATTGTTGCCTTGACAGCTGTGTGAAGATTAAAATGTGGTCAAAAATTCATGTGAAAACACACTTTTTGCCAACTTTGAGATGGCCCCTCTTTACCATGACAACAATGATCAAGTCATGAAAGGTTGCATTTGAAAGGCTGCTGCCCAATGAACATTCATACCGAGTTTGGTGTAAAACAGACCATCCATTATGAAACAATGGCTAGTTGAAGTTGCTGTCAGGTGCAACACTGTGAAAATCAGCGAAATTCACAAAATCCCTGAGAATCAGAATCAGAATCAGAATTGTTACTGGTGACACGTCAAATGACATTCATACACCAGGACCTGTGATGTGGGAAGTTAGTCCCTAGCTCTAACCAAAGAGGTAAATTTAGCTACACAATCATCAGCACCTTCAGCTGTCGAAATAATCGAATTGGGAAGGGCATTCCAATCATTAATGGTTCTGGGGAAGAACGACTCTTTATAAATGTCAGTTCTTGCGCTAAGGGTCTGAAACGCCAACGAATGGTGATTTCTACAGTGTCTAGCTGGGGGAACGAGGTCATCTGTTGGAATGCTGGCAGCACCCTTTAGACCTTTGTATAAAAGGATTAGCCTACTGTCTTTTCTCCTTTTCTTGAGAGACTCCCATTTTAATTTTCCAAGTATTCCAGTCATGCTCCCAGTTTCAAAGCAGTAATTGCCTGTTACAAATCTAGCAGCTCTATTCTGAACTTTCTCAATTTCATCGTTAAGGACCACTCCACTGGGGTCCCAGATACAACTACCATATTCCAAGATTGGGCGAACAAGACCTCTATATGCTGCCTCTTTTACATCCTGAGGGCACTGATGAAGATTTCGCCTCAGGAAACCAAGCGTTCTATTTGCCTTAGTACACATGTTGCTAATATGAGTATTCCATCTCAAGTTGTGTGAGATTGTCACTCCAAGGTATTTAATGGAGTCCACATTCTCGAGGACCGTTCCCTCTAAGGTGTAAGAAGCCTCAACTTTATTAGATCTCTTCCTAGTTATCTGCATAATATTGCATTTAACTGGCTGAAATCTCATGCCCCATTTACGTGGCCAACATCCTAATCTATCTATGTCAGCCTGAAGTTTCAATGAGTCGTCTGAATCTCTAATTTCCCGGTAACAAACACAGTCATCTGCGAACAGTCTTATTTCTGAGTCAATGTCAGTGGAAATATCATCGATGTACAGGGAGAACAAAAGTGGACCAAGAACAGTCCCTTGCGGGACTCCAGACAAAACTGGAGCCCACTCCGAAGATTCACCATTAACAACAACCCGCTGTTTTCTGTAGCAAAGAAAGGAATCTATCCATTTGAGGGTCTTTCCCCCAATTCCATAACCAAATAACTTAGATTTAAGTAGTTCATGAGGAGGGGTGTCAAAAGCCTTCTCGAAGTCCAGAATAAATGTGTCCACCTGCCCCCCTTTGTCCAAGATTTTTGCCCAGTCATTAATAACTGTGCTTAGCTGAGTTTCACAACTGTGCCTTTTCCTAAATGCATGTTGTCTGACAAAAGTTTATGTTCGTCTAAGTGGGCCATGATGTTCGAGCAGACTATATGTTCCAGTAATTTACACAGAACACAAGTCAGAGACACAGGGCGATAATTACGGGCAAGAGCCCTATCTCCTTTTTTAAAGAGTGGACAGATGTTTGCTAAGAGCCATTCTTTGGGGATTTCACCCGTATCAAGAGACTGTTGAAACAAGTGTGCAAAAACTGGACCCAACTCATTTGCTAGTTCCTTCAGGACTCTGGGATGAAGCTCATCAGGTCCTAAGGCCTTACTGGGGTTTAAGCCTTGAAGTAATTTGATCACTCCTGCAGCTGTCACAACAATATTATTCATGAATGGGGCCGATCTTCCAGTCAATGGAACCTCCGTGAACTCAGTTTTATTAAACGCATCATTGAATTGACCAACTAGTTCCGCTGCCCTTTCAGAGTCTGATTCAGCAACACCATCCTCTCCCCTTTTATTAAGGGGCGGGATACCTTGCCTGTCTTTCTTCTGGCTATTAATATATCTGTAGAAGTCTCTGGGATTTGCCTTTACATCACCTACCAAGTTATTCACATACAAATCATGCTGATTTTTTATATCAAACTTGATTTCACGTCTCAAGTTTTCAAATTTTGTCCGGAGTTTACCACTTCCCGTCTTTTTTGCCTTTGCATGAATCTTATTCCTTCTGCGAATTTTCCTTCTTATCTCTGGAGTGATCCAGGGAATAGAAGATACAGTCCTACTAGTTTTTGAGGGGATATGATTTTCGGCAGAAGTATGAATGAAAGAAGTTATCAAATCAAAATTCTCCTGTACAGACCGAGCATCTGAATGACCATTAAAGTAATTCTCCTCTGCAAATCTGAGTGCATCCTTCCTCATAGTTTCATAGTCACCTTTCTGATATGAGTACACTTTCCTCCGAGGTTTCTTTATTGGTGGGATGTGAATTTTTAAATATCCGGAGACAACATCGTGGTCACTTACCGTATTCGCCCTAATTACCGCACATGCTCCTATTAGCGCACACGAAAGCTTTTTTTTGAAAAGGAAATGCATAAGCGCACACTTTACAGTAATCGCTCCTCGAAGCTCTCATAGTAAATCTATAAAAACTTACCATTATTTCTTCCAGTAGTGAAGGCAATGCTTAAGTATCTTTTTCCGTCCCATTAAATATCAGTATGCATCATCTTGGAAGCTGTTGTTTTCGTATCAAGTGTGCGCTAATTAGGTAGATTTTTCACCATGATTTTATGACACGATTTTGAAAAAACTAAGCGCACGGTGCGGTAATTAGGGAGAATACGGTAGTTTATCTGAGTGGTAAAGGGTTAAAATTGCTAATACAGTAGAACTTCGATGGCTGGAACACCTATGACTCGTTTACCATGGATGAGTCGAACACATTCTTGAGCCCCTAGGGAAATCCTCTACGTAAGAAATAGTGGGGGATAATTAAGGTGATTTTAGTCTTTTATCTTGCAAATGTATGCTGTGTGTACTCATTAGAATCGCCTCGTTGAGGCGATTCTAATGAGTACACACAGCATACATATTCATTATAGAACACCGAAAAGTTGCCAAAATGTATCTCGTTATGCCTCCTGACAGTAACCTCAGTGACTCAAGCTACTCCAGTCTCGATTAGATTTTAGAGGTCCCAAAGGTGTTCGAGCCATTGAAGTTCGACTGTATGCTTATATTTTTTTGCTGAAAAACAAAAAAGTGAGTAACATTTGCAATAGCTACTCCCATTTTTTTCAGCAAATGTACTTTAGTATTTTTAGTATTAGATATTGTATTGCCGTCAGCTTCGGGCTACATAATGTTATGTAATGAAATGATAATCCTCAAAAGGGCTGGCTAATCGGCGCTGAAAAGATAATCGATTATCAGTCATGTCATTGCTATCTATAATCAATTAGTAATCGCTATGGTTTTTGTCAATATTTTACCTGTCTGGCTTTCTGTCTGAGCATGACTCTTACCATAAGTTGAATGCCCCCGCCCATAGGTACTTGAAGAAATTTATGGGCGGCAAGATGCTTCCAAGCAGAGCTGAATCCGGCCCGCACACTAGTACTGGTAAACCGTTTAGAGGATCTAAGCCTGTCCAGGAACCATGGTGCGAGGCGGACCGCCCATCCTAATAAACCCTATTGGTTTCATTGGGTGACAGGGCTTGAGATGTCATTTCATCTCAATGTCGGGTAAAAGTTGCCAAAAAATTGGAAACAGTGTCTCCAAAATGACCTTTACAGTGTTGACGGGGACGTTAAACATCAAATCAAACAATCAAAACCATAAGTTGCACTATACCAGATGTATATTTGAACAGACAGGCCTGAGCAAACAGTGTAGACCCAGATGAGACGCCGCAGAATGCGGGGTCTCATCAGGGTCTGCACTGTTTGCCACTCATCTAGCTATTTTAGAAATTACTTTATG
This sequence comes from Lucinisca nassula, assembly GCA_963580285.1. Lineage (NCBI taxonomy): Eukaryota > Metazoa > Mollusca > Bivalvia > Lucinida > Lucinidae > Lucinisca > Lucinisca nassula. The sequence continues at coordinate 8,276,585 of OY757023.1, read as the reverse complement.
TAGTAAATTGTACCTGTCAAGTAATCGATCAAAAGCAAATCAGAAATGATAATCATTTTTGTGGAGTTTATCGATCAAATAAACGATTATACGATTAATCGTGTCAGCCTTAATCCTCAATAATCAAGAATAAATGCCTTTAACATTTTGGCCATTAACGAGCTTGTTATGCTAATGATGCTTTGAAAAACTGGGCCCTGTCCAACTGGGCCATGAATGCTAGCATTAGACATCAGTACCCCAATACTAACAGGAGTCAAACCATATGATGAAGGTACTGATGTGTACTGCTAGATATCAGTACTCCATTACTTACAGGAGTCAAACCATCTGATAAAGGTACTGATGTGTCCTGCTAGATATCAGTACTCAATTACTTACAGGAGTCAAACCATCTGATAAAGGTACTGATATGTCTTGCTAGATATCTGTACTCCATTACTTACAGAAGTCAAACCATCTGATAAAGGTACTGATGTGTCTTGCTAGATATCAGTACTCCATTACTTACAGGAGTCAAACCATCTGATAAAGGTACTGATGTGTCTTGCTAGATATCAGTACTCCATTACTTACAGGAGTCAAACCATCGGATAAAGGTACTGATGTGTCCTGCTAGATATCAGTACTCCATTACTTACAGGAGTCAAACCCTCTGATAAAGGTACTGATGTGTCCTGCTAGATATCAGTACTCCATTACTTACAGGAGTCAAACCATATGATAAAGGTACTGATGTGTCCTGCTAGATAGCAGTACTCCATTACTTACAGGAGTCAAACCATCTGATAAAGGTACTGATGTGTCCTGCTAGATAGCAGTACTCCATTACTTACAGGAGTCAAACCATATGATAAAGGTACTGATGTGTCCTGCTAGATAGCAGTACTCCATTACTTACAGGAGTCAAACCATATGATAAAGGTACTGATGTGTCCTGCTAGATAGCAGTACTCCATTACTTACAGGAGTCAAACCATATGATAAAGGTACTGATGTGTCCTGCTAGATAGCAGTACTCCATTACTTACAGGAGTCAAACCATATGATAAAGGTACTGATGTGTCCTGCTAGATAGCAGTACTCCATTACTTACAGGAGTCAAACCATCTGATAAAGGTACTGATGTGTCCTGCTAGATAGCAGTACTCCATTACTTACAGGAGTCAAACCATATGATAAAGGTACTGACTGATGTGTCCTGCTAGATAGCAGTACTCCATTACTTACAAGAGTCAAACCATATGATAAAGGTACTGATGTGTCCTGCTAGATAGCAGTACTCCATTACTTACAGGAGTCAAACCATCTGATAAAGGTAATGATGTGTGCTGCTAGCTCTCGGGGCCCTGTAAAACTGGGACATAAATGCTAGCATTACACATTAGTAGCCCATTGCTTATAGGAGAAAGGTAATGATGTGTACTGCTAGCTTTCAGGGTCCTGTACAACTGGGGCCCTGAATGCTAGCAGTACACATCAGTACTTCATTACTTGCAGGAGTCAAACCATCTGAGAAAGGTACTGAGATTCGGGGCCCTGTACAAATGGGCCCTGAATGCTTGCATTACATATCAGTACCCCAATACTTACAGGAGTCAAACCATCTGATAAAGGTACTGACATTTAGGGCCCTGTCCAATGGGCCCTGAATGCTAGCATTGCACAGCAGTAACTCATTACTTACAGGAGTCAGCCCTGAATATTAGCAGTACACATGATTACACATCAGTACCACATTACTTGCAGGAGTAAAACCATCTGATAAACTACTAGCATTCGTGGCCCTGTACAACTGGGCCCTGAATGCTAACGGTACACATCAGTACTCTGTAACTTACAGGAGCCAAACCATCTGCCCCAGGGTCATATATCTGGTAGACTGTTTCCCCGTTGTCAGCATCAATGATATCTATGGTTCTCAGCTCATTCTTCTGGTACCCTGGGAAATTCGGGTCTGGATAACGGCCAACAACGATCAGATCTAGAAGAGGATGCCAGGTAGCCTGAAATAATTTTACATCAGAATTTTAACCAGAGGACCAGTGGTCCTGTAAACGCTCACCTGACACCTGGTCCTGGTGTACATTTTAATGTTTTTATATATGTATATAGCCTCAGAGCAGGGGTACACAACTTGTGGGGACAAAATTTTGATGTCTAACAATGTGATAAAACTTTCCACCTATTCCTACCTTTCTGACAGCTCGAAGGCCATGCTTTCATTATGGTTTATTCCATTTGTCATATTTTTTTTAACTTTTCATATTATTTAGGGAATGTCTGATTGGCAATGTGCTGGGAAAGAGCACTTGACTCCTTGATTTTCCACTTGTACAGTTTTACTTAATACCATCTACATTATAGGTGTTTCTTTGCAGTATGGTGGCTGGGACACAACGTGAATTTGTTTTATCAGTTCCTGGTCATTGCATTTTATCTACTTTGTGACCAGAAACAGCAGATGAGACCTATTTGATTGAATTTTTGCATTAACCCTAATTTTGTATTATATATTCCTTCCAATTCCGTATTCTAGAAATTATGTGCTTATTTTTTAAATTAATTTTAGGAGAGATACTGGTCTAGTGGAATTCATTTCACTGACCGTTCCAAGGTCAACTCGGGGTCACCATTTGTACAAACTATGATGGGCCTGAGTACCATATGCTACATGCCAAGTTTCAAGGCCATTGGCCTTATGGTTCTGGAGAAGAATAATTTTTAAGGCTTTTTACCATATATATAGGCGTGACGGCCATCTTGGTCATGTGATCTAGACCGTATTGGCATTTTTTCATTTGTTCAACTCACAAAGGCTCCATATTAAATTTCACTTAAATTGGCTCAGCAGTTTTGGAGAAAAAAATGTTTGAAATATGGATCCTGAATGACCTTGGTCTAAGGCCAATGAATGACCTTGACCTTTCTGACCCATAGATCTTCATGTATTCAGTTACTTTACCTGATCTACAAATTTTGGTGACACTTTCTTCAATGGTTTTCCTATAAATCCATTATTTTCACTTTGACCCATGCAAAAGCCTACTTCGGCAAATTTGACATTGCTGTAAAATAGGTCAAGGTCAACCCGGGGTCACCATTTGTACAAACCATGATGGGCCCCGAGTACCATATGCTACATGCCAAGTTTCAAGGCCACTGGCCTTATGGTTCTAGAGAAGAGTGAGTGAGTTTTAGTTTTACGTCCCACCAACAGCTTAGGTCATATGGAGACGGGACCTCGGTTTAAAGACTCATCCGAAAGTCTGGAGAAGCCGGTTCTAGAGAAGAAGATTTTTGAAGGCTTTTTACCATATATGGGCATGGCGGCCAGCTTGGTCATGTGATCCAGACCCCGCGAACAAACTTTAGTTCCCCCATCCCCGTGAGGCTCCATATGAAATTTGGCTTTGATTGGCCCTGCAGTATAGGAGAAGAAGATCTTTGAAAATGGTGGACGGACGGACGGACGACGGACGATGGCTATACTATAAGCTCACCTATGAGCCTAAAGGCTCAGGTGAGCTAATGACTGGTCAACTTTTTTTTATCAGTTATCCTCAATATATATTGCATTGTAACGCACTGACGTAATAAAGATATGCTATCTCAGGACAAGAGGGCTTTATCACGTCAACATGACATTGCACTTTTACGAATGAACCGGACTACTAAAAAAAAATGACAACAAGAGGGCCATGATGGCCCTGGATCGCTCACCTGATCCATAGTGTAACAAGTGGGCCCCAGAGAGGGCCATTATTGGCCCCA